>CM042010.1:2137500-3337500 GCA_023525715.1 Cichorium intybus
GAATTAGGGTTAGAAGGTATTCTATTTTTGGTAACTTTAAATTGTTTAAAAGATAAACCTTAAAACCTTTAATCCTATAAATCGAAATTTTAAGGGATTAAGATAGGTTTTAATTAATTTGATTAATTTGATAAAACCTATCTACATTTGAATTAATTTAATTAATTGGTAATTAAAAGATAATTCAAGGATTTAATTTAATTTAGAATTTAATTGTTTTAAATTGGCGAAATTAAATGGATAAAATCCTAAAAATATTTTAAAAGGTTTAAAATATCAAATTTAATTAATTTAATTAATTGGTTAATTAAAAGATAATTAAAATCGATTTTATGGTTTAATTTAATTTGAAATTTAATAGTTTAAATAGACAATAAATTAAAAGATAAACCAGAAACATATTTTTAAAAGGTTTAAAAATTACATCTTATATATATTATAATTAGGGAGTTATTATTATATGTATAAGATTAAAATGTTTAGTCAAATCATTAGTAGGCCTCATTCACGAAGCTGGTCTATAAAGTGGGTATAAGGAGACTGCCTATAAAATGGCGGTCTAATGGGTGAACACTCTCACCCACCGCTCGCCTGATCAGTGGAGGGTCGTTAGCCGAACGAGTTTGATAGGACCGCCTAATCTCATTAAAAGTATAATGTTATTATTCAAAGTACTAGAACCTTTTAAATAAAACCCAAATCTTGCTACTTTAGGAAAAATGTGAATTGGTGCTAACCCATGAAATTGCACATTGCACTTTATGAAACATTGGTGGAGCGTGTGTGGTTTACCGGCACGCCAATTAGGGTTCATAAAGAGTTGCAATGGGTTTCTCGGGTGTTGTCATTATTGATGGAGCGTGTGTGGTTTACCGGCACATCAATTTGAGATGGCAACTGACCCCGAGAGTACCAAGCTTATTTGCATGGTTATTCACTCCCGGTTTGTGATCCTCGGTATCCCAGTCACAAATAGTGGGGCACATCCAAGATTAAAACATGCTATTGAACAGTTCAATAAATCTCAATGAATCTAGGAATTCCATTTTAATAAGATTATCTTTCCGCGGTGGAATTGGCTGAATCGTCATTCGCCTACCTTATAAAATTTACAATATTGATTACGGCATCCCTCTTCGAGATTGTAAATTGTTATTGTAGGATCCTAGCCTTATAATTGTTATTGGGTCATTATAAGGATTATTATATACATCTAATTAAAACTATCTTCTTTTATAGATGTCTTCTGCCGAACAATCCGCTCCCCACTCTAACTCAAATGTTACCTCAATCTTGTCATTATGCTCCAAAGTCACGTTGGACGGTACCAACTATAATGACTGGATCCGTAACATCAAGATGGCTCTGAGGTTTGAACATAAAGAGCATGTTCTAGAAACCGAGCTGGTTGAAATTGACCATGATAATGCTACTCCCGAAGAAATCACTCAATACGCAAAACATACTGATGATGCAACCAAAGTGGCTTGCATCATGATAGCTACAATGAACCCAGAGTTGCAAAGAATATATGAAGACTACTGGCCCTATGAAATGCACAAAGAGCTGGCGGAAAAGTTCCGCAAGCAGGAGCGCATTGAGAGGCGCGAGGTAGTCAAAGCTTTCACCAATGCAAAGCCTAGAGATGGAGAGTCCATTTGCAACCACGTGCAGAGAATGTAAGGGTACGTGGAAAGGCTCTGGAAGCTTGAGATGCCGGTTCACGAGGATTTGGCTGTAGACATAGTGCTGAATTCTCTGCCTAGTTCATATGACCAGTTCACACTGGCGTATCATCTGAACAACTCCCAGGCCACTCTGGCCGAACTACATCGCATGCTCCGCACCGCCGAGGACGGAATGAAGGGTAAGAGTATACCCGCTGCTAATCAAGCCGTCCTGGCAATTGCTGGTGGAAAAGGGAAGAAGAGAAAGGGCCCTCCTAAACAGAATTGGAGGGAAAAGGTGCATGTTGGATCGTCTAGCAGCGGCTCCAAACCCAAGACTTCTGGCATTCCTCATAATGCCAATCCCAAGGAGGCAGAGTGCTTCTATTGCAAGGAACGGGGCCATTGGAAGAGAAGCTGCCCTACATACCTGCAAGACTTGAAGGATGGCAAAGTCAAGCCGACTTCAGCACGTATTTACACTATCTTTAAAAACTCACCATCTTCCAGTTCTTGGGTCCTTGATACAGGATGTGGTTTCCACATTTGTTCTGATTTGCAGGGCCTAAGGGAAAGCAGGGAGGTGGAGCACGGTAGACTCAACCTGATCATGGGGAATAGGAGATCGTCGCCTGTGACCAAGATCGGGACTTATAGTTTAGTGCTCAGTAGTGGTGTTTGTTTAGAACTTATTAATTGTTGCTATTCGCCAGAAATGGCAAGGAATATTATTTCATTTCATGCATTGTTTAGACAAGGATTACAGTTTTCGTTTGATAATAGTAATGGTTCCATTTCTGTTTTTCAAAATGGTATTTCTATATTTACTGCTTTACCTTGTGATGGTGTGTATGAAACTGTGCAATGTGTAGACAATTTAGGTCATAGTGTAAACTTTATTGATTCTTCTAGTGGTGTAGAAAAGGCGTGCTTGTGGCACTGTCGTCTTGGGCACATTAACAAGAAACGCATCGCCCAACTCCAAAAGGATGGAGTGTTGGAATCATTCGACCTCAAATCGGATGATGTATGCGAGTCTTGTATTTTGGGCAAGATGACTAAATCACCATTCAAAGGATCCTTTGAAAGAGGTGAAGGTCTTTTGGACATCATACACACAGATGTGTGTGGTGCCTTCAGATCTACCACAAAAGACGGCACGCGGTTCTACGTGACCTTCACTGACGATTTTAGTAGATACGGGTATATCTACTTAATCAAACACAAGTCAGACACCTTTGAAAAGTTCAAAGAGTTCAAAAATGAAGTTGAGAATCAATTGGGCAGGAAGATAAAGATGCTCAGGTCCGACAGAGGCGGAGAGTATCTTAGTATCGAGTTCCTAGACTATCTAAAGGAATGTGGAATAGTTTCGCAGTTATCGCCTCCTCGAACACCACAGTTGAACGGTGTTGCTGAGAGACGTAACCGAACCTTGTTAGACATGGTTCATTCCATGATGAGTCGAGCTTCACTTCTCATTCACTTCTGGGGGTATGCCTTAGAGACTGCCGCCCACATCCTTAATCTTGTCCCTACTAAGAAGGTTGCTAAGACACCTCATGAGATGTGGACGGGGAAAATTCCCTCGTTAGCACATATCAAAGTCTGGGGTTGTGAGGCTTTCGTTAGACGAGAGACTCACGATAAACTCGCAGAGAGAAGCGAGAAATGTTTTTTCATTGGATATCCCAAACAGTCATTTGGATACCTGTTCTACAGACCAAGCGAGGACGTGGTCTTTGTAGCGAGACGGGGATTCTTTCGAGAGAGAGAACTCATATTCAAAGAGGACAGTGGGAGTACCATTGACCTTGAAGAAATTCAAGAGTTACCCGACAATGCAACCTTAGGAGAAACTAGCAACCAACAAGAGGAAGAAGTTCCTGTTGGTTCGACTGATATATGCTTACCTCTTAGGCGTTCCAGTAGAGTTAGCATGCCACCCGAGTTTTATGGATTCCATATAACTACGGATGGAGATACGTTTGTCAGTGATAGGACACTGATAAATTTGGATGAACCTGCTAACTACCGGGAAGCGGTGGCGGGCCCTGAGTCTGCCAAGTGGAAAGAGGAAATGGACAGCGAGATCAAGTCCATGTATGACAATCAAGTTTGGAACTTGGTTGACAATGTACCGGGTCGAAAGACAGTCGGGTGCAAATGGATCTTCAAGAAGAAGACCGACATGGACGGAAAGGTACACACTTTCAAAGCAAGACTGGTTGCGAAGGGCTTTACTCAAACCCCAGGGATTGACTATGACGAGACCTTCTCACCAGTGGCTAAGATAAAGTCAATTAGGATTATGCTGGCCATAGCTGCATTTCATGATTATGAAATTTGGCAGATGGACGTCAAAACCGCTTTCCTTAATGGGAAGTTGACTGAGGATGTTTACCTGAATCAGCCAGAGGGTTTTGTTGATGCAAAGTATCCTGACAAAGTGTGTAAGCTTGAGAAATCCATCTATGGATTAAAACAAGCTTCTCGCAGCTGGAATCTTTGTTTCCACGAGAAAGTCAAAGAATTTGGTTTCTCTAGGAGCGAGGATGAGTCTTGCGTATATGTCAAAGCTAGTGGGAGTATAGTCACCTTCCTGGTGCTGTATGTAGATGACATACTGCTCATGGGAAACGACGTCCCGACTTTGCAAGATGTCAAGTCTTGGCTCGGGAAGTGTTTTGCCATGAAAGACCTAGGAGAGGCAGCCTATATTCTCGGGATAAGAATATTAAGAGATAGGAAGAAAAGACTAATTGGACTTAGTCAGAGTACATACTTGGACAAGGTACTGAAAAGATTTAGTATGGAAAATTCCAAGAAGGGACAGCTACCAATGCAAAGTAATGCTAAGCTGAGTAAGACTCAGAGTCCAAGTGCAGACGAGGAAATTGCGGACATGAGTCGGGTACCTTATGCTTTGGCTGCGGGGTCGATCATTTATGCCATGATGTGTACTCGTCCCGACGTGGCCTTTGCCTTGAGCATGGTCAGCCGATACCAGGGGAACCCTGGTAGGGCACATTGGACAGCGGTCAAAAACATACTCAAGTATCTGCGCAAGACGAAGAACTTTGTCTTAGTCCTTGGTGGCAGTGATACCTTGAGAGTTGACGGGTATACTGATGCCAGCTTTCAGACAGATAGAGACAATGGTCGGTCTCAGTCAGGCTAGGTATTCCTGATGAATGGGGGAGCAGTGACTTGGAAAAGTTCCAAGCATGAGACGGTGGCTGATTCAACGTGCGAATCAGAGTACATCGCAACGAGTGAAGCGGCAAAAGAAGCGGCTTGGCTGAAGAACTTCATCGGTGACCTTGGAGTAGTCCCGAGTATTCAGGAGCCTGTGGAACTTTTCTGTGATAATGAAGGAGCGGTTGCTTTGACGAAGGAACCGAGAGATCATGGAAAGTCCAGACACATCGACAGAAAGTACCACTACATAAGACATAAGGTAAAAGAAGGTCACCTCGTAGTGAAGAGGGTATCATCAGAAGATAATCCTGCAGATCCATTGACAAAGGCTCTGAGTAGGGTTAAGCACTATCAGCATGCACGACGCATAGGATTAACAGATGATATTAGTTTTTGTAATTAGATAGGATTTTGAAACTTATTACAATATAAATGTAAATGACTTTGGTGAATTAATAATATAGTTTTGTTGATGAGTATTTGATACTGCCTTTTGTCGATTGTTTATTATTGTGTTTCATTTTGCATGTTTACTTCCTAAATAATATTGTATTATTTAAATATCCACAGTCGCTCATGCTTCTTAGGGAGTAAGTATGAATGAAGACTGTCATGAATAGTTTTGTAGATTGTCTAATGAGTTAGACATAGCAATAAGATTGCTACAATATTCATGAGTACTTAGAAAATAGGGATTTGAGTATTGGATAAACCCACGCTCAACTGATTGCTTCATGGATTATATCACGAGCAATGTTGAGACGATAATATCTTTTGATCTTTAAGTAGAGACATATGGGTTATGTTTTATTAGGCAGTTGTTCATTGACAATGCGAAAACGCATCGGTAACACGATGTTATAAAACGTGTTGTTGTGAATGATTTGACTAGTAAAAGACATAAGTATATGAGTCAAAACTTATTCGTCCCTTGACCCTGTCGGGAAAACAGATATCTGTAGGCCTCTCGATGATTTTGAAGTTGACTGAAGGGTTGGCCAACCAGGACTAAATTGACATGGTCAATTGGTAGTCTTAAAGTCATATGCAAATCAGAAATCGGGAAACAGAGAATCAGACAAGGATTGATCTTAATCCATGTCCTGAGTCTGAAAAATATCTTGTTGGACGGAGGATCATCTGATCACTTATCATTGGACAGAACTGACTAGGTCAGAGTTCGGCATCGGTTTCTAGGAAGCTACAGTTGCTAATTAGTTAGAGGGTAAATTGGTAATTTTAGTCATAGACTTATCCAAGTGGGAGACTGTTGGATTAGGTGTCTAAGCCATGACTAATAATTAATATTTACCTAATTAATAGTAGCATAGTCCATTTGGGTTGCCCTCATAGTTGGAGGATTGGCAGAAAGTCCGGTAGAGAGAAAGGTTGATTTATTATGTGATTAATAAATCAATATAAATTAAATAAATAGTTTATTAATATATTTAAGTGTTAATATATTAATTAGAAACTATAATAATTGATTAGAAATTTTTCTGGAATTAATTGGAATTAATTTGGCAGTTAAATTGATTAATTAAAGGTGCAGGGACTAAAACTGTAATTATTCGATAGTTGAGTAAGTGGCAGTGTTAGTGACCATGTGGTGGCCGAAAAAATATATATAGATATATATATTTTCGAAATATATATATATTATAGATAAATGGTGTTTGAATGATTAAAATAATAGTTTATCTTAATTCGAATTCAAAAAGGCTTATCTGTAACGATTATCTGATCACCACATGGAGGCTATAAATAGGGAGGCTCTCCCTAACCCTAAAGCCACGATTTGTATCCTTTTTCTCTCTAGAATTTCGGCCAAGATACCTCCTGCTGGGTGTGACTGCATTTGAGGCAAGAGATCTCTGTTGCTTTGCTTCCAAGATTCGCTAAAGGTTAGTTTTTCTTGATTTTTCTTTTTAGTTTGTTATTTCTGGCCTACTAGGAATTGTTATATGTTTAATTAGAAGAAAACCTAGATCTATATAGGTTGCATGTGAACTTAGGAATATTAGTTCATAGTTGCAGAAAAACCTTTCACATATTGCCTGAAATTGTTGAACCAACCATCCTAAAGAAGGTGACACAACTACACAATAATAAGAGACTTAGGACGTTGAGACATGTTTTGCAAAAATGAAGAAGTCATGTGTCTCACAACAACTACCGAGAGTCGTTATAATAAACTCGATAAATGGATCATCAACTTTAGTTGCTCTAATCATATGAAAAGGGATAAAGAAATGTTACACAATATGGTCAAAAGTACGATGGAACTCGAGTGGGGGTGATTGTAGATAATTCCAAAGTTAACATAGCCGATATTAGTGATGTGAGTTTATCACCAAATAGCAACATGCAAGAACTAACACTCAAAGGTGTTTACCATGTACCTGGAAGAACCTCCTCTTAGCGTCTCACACGAATACAACCCGACACTACATTGTGTTTGGCCTAAACGACATGAAAGTCGAATTTAAAGCTCCATCCAAGGCAACAATTCAAAGAAATGAAAGTTAGTCCATATATAACCTCTCCCCTAAGTCGGCATACACCTCTCCCCTAAGTCGGCATACATTCAAAAGACTAAAAGGAATCAAAATGTGGATTTGTGGCACATGTGATTAAGCCATGTGAGTTAGTATAATTTGGACAATGTTGCAAAAGTCGCTAAGCGTTGCTAGGTCAGTCGAGTAGCGAGTAGCGAGTACTCGATCTAGGCGGGGAGTACTCGACGAGTACTCAGATAGGGTAAATACGTACATATTATATGATTATACATACTGAAATACTGAATATAGTCATAGTTGCATCAAATTTGATTTGAATTAAACAAATTAAAATTAAACAATAAAATGTTTATTAAACAAGTAAATATATGATATGTTTTAAAATAATTACATAAAAATTATAATTGTTTATTTTATAAAAAAATTCAACATTCTCGAGTTTAACTGATTTTTTCCGAGTTTTTCCGAGTTTAACCGAGTTTTTTCGATTCCAATGTTGACCGAGTTACACCGATGTTGACCGAGTAGCACCGAGGTTGACCGAGTTTGACCGAGTCCGAGTTTTTTGGCCGATTCTCATAAAAGCGCCTCAGAAAACACCCGATTCCGAGTACTCGGCCGAGTTTTACAACACTGAATTTGGATATGATGATGAAAAAGAAAACGATGAACGAGTTACCTCATCTTGAAGTATGTAAGGATCTGATTTGTATCGACTGCCAGTTTGGTAAAGCCTACCAATATCCATATGAGAGACTAAGTTTCCAAGAAAAAATTCATTTAAAGTTAGTGCATTCTGATGTGTTCGATCCTGCAAAGCAGTCATCTATTCAAGGCATGAGGTAGATGATCTCCTTTATTATTTTAGAGTTTAGAGTTTAGACGTAGTTATAAAACAAATTAACAAAGCAATGATAATGAAAAATTAAGTAAAGAAAAAAACATCTAGTTATGATGTCCAATGTATTCTATTTTCTATTTGAACTTTAAGTATTCAAGTTTTCACCAACAGAACAATATTACTTCTTTTAATTTCTTTACCTTAGTGATTCAATAAACGTAAAAGTATAAAACACTTAAGCGCAACACATAACTTTAAAAAAACAGAATTGGAGAAACTTACCAAGTGCAAAAAATTGATGCTTTCTTATTCTTAATTCATGATAGAAAATATAATTGCTTGATATTCATATTGAGGATTTAACTCCATATAAATAGGGATACAAAATGGGGTTCTTCGCCAAACCTAAACCCTAATGGGTATTAACCCTAATCACTAACATCCCCCCCCCCCCCCCCCCCCCCCCCCCGCAGTTTGATCGGGAGGAGACGATTAAACTGGAAAAATAACTAAAAGAACAAAAAAAAAGATTAGGACAGCGGTAGCGGCGATGGCATAGCTTTGAGATGACGGCTAATCGTGGCTGTTCGTTGGAGAAGAAAAGAGAAGGAGCGGCAGCCAGAGGCAGTTCTGATGTAGGAGAAGAGAGAGCCGGTGGCGGCAACAACGATTATGGAGTCGGCGGCAGAGGAGTCTGGAGAAAGGCAGCGAGCAAGAGAGATGGCTCGAGCTGCGGCGGACGGAGCTAATTCCGATGAGATCGACGACTGCAGTGTAGAAAGAGAAAGAGACGATTGCATATCAGAGAGCCTGCCCAGCGGAGAAGAAAGGAGAAGGGCCGTAGCAAACGAGACAATAGAAGAAGCAAGCTCTGATACCATGTAAATATATGTAGAGCCCAAGAATGTCTCTCCAAAAAAGCTCTTTTGGAGAGACAATCTTGGGCTCCACATATATCTTACATGGTATAGAGCCGGTGTCCCGCACCCCTGTAACCTCATCAAGCCTATGTCTCTGAGGGGGAGTGTTAGTGTATCCCACATTGGTGCGACACGGTCCTATAAGTTTGTATATATGTTGGAGTCTCCCCTCTCTCCACAATGGCTCTTATATTGATAATGAGGGTTTAACTCCATATAAATAGGGATACAAAATGGGGTTCTTCGCCAAACCTAAACCCTAATAGGCTTACCTAAACCCTAATGGGTGTTAACCCTAATCACTAACAATTCATACAATTGAATCATTGTGTTGTGAGAGATTAAGAGGGACATAGTTGTTTTTCTTGTTAAAATTAAAAAGTCAAAACCATGAGACTTTGTAACACCACGATACTTTTATTAAGTATTTATACGTTAATCATAATGTAATTATGATTTAATTTGGTGGTATAAGTATTGGTTTTGTTAGAAAACCTTGTTGGTAAGATAATTGTAGTAAAAGGCTAAAAAGGGTAAATTGGTCATTTGACCATGGGAAGGACCAAATATGTAAAAATATTGTTTGCTTGTGGCAAAAGTATAAGAAAAGAAAGTTCATATGTGATAAAATGTGAGAAAAGTGCCAAAAGTTCAAGAAATGGAACTTAGGGACTAAATTTGAAAAATCTGGAAGTATAAATAGGAGAGTTGACTCTCCTATGTGGCTGATCATTTGGAGAAGCTACGGGAAGAAATTTTGATGTGTGATTTCTGGAATTCTCAAGAGTTAAGGCAAGGAATCACAAACAAAGCTTGGAATTGAAGATTTCCAAACAAATAAGGTTAGTAATTACCTTTTTAACCAAGTTCTTGAAGGTGTTCTTGGTGGGTTTTCTTGGGATGAACTAGAAACTGAATTCCAGTAATAATCCAAGTGGTTTTGTATGATTATAAGTAGCAAACATGCTTGTGTTGTAAGAACACTCATTAAATTGAAAGTAGGTTGCTATTATTGAAAATTTGGAACTTTGCTCAAGAACCCTAGAATACATGTTTATATGATTCAGTGGATTCTAATGGGTTCTAATGAGTTCCAAATGTTGTTAAAGATGAGAATAATCAGTAGAAGTGATTAATTTTGAAGAATTTCGGTTTTTGGACCAAAATGTCAAAAACGGGAATTGTTGGAAAATGTTTGAAATATATGATTTCCATAGGTTAAAACTAGATGTTAATGAAGGGTTTTGGTCTTGGAACAAACCCCTATCGTTTAAGAAGAGAATTAAGGACTTAATAGCTGAAAATGGGAATTTGTAGCATGAAAAACGGACAAGAGAAACTGCACAGCGGCAGATTGGGTCGCGATCTCCATGGAGATCGGGTCGCGATCAGATCGGGTCGCGATCCCCATGGAGATCGGGTCGCGATCCTGCGTCTGCATGAAAATGTGCAGATTTCTCCTGCCTTCTTTTAAGCTTTGGTCCAATTTTGGGACTTGATGCTAGACTTGTCCGTTTGACCTCAAATTTTGAACATAGGTCTAATATGATGTGAAACTTCAGGGAAAATTGTCGGAATACGTATACGACCTCCCGAAAGTACTGTATCAAAATACGTGTATTTTGTAAAAATGTAAAATTTAAAGAAAGATGGTAAATGGGAAGTTTATCATCTAGACATTGTTTGTAATGTTATTATATTGAACTCTTATGCATTAGAGTAAATTGAAATGGTAATTAACCTATAATCATTTTTTATATAAATGAATATATAGGTACGGGACAAATGGTTGTGGTGCATGTAAAAGCAAGAAACAACCGGAAATTAAATGCAGCTAGTCTCCAGGTGAGTAATCTCACTGATATCATATATGATATATGATGATTGAATTGTTACAGATTTGAAACTGCTTTGGGGGACAAAATTGACAGTTGACAGATGCCAATGATATGACAATACCAGATAAGCCGTGAGTCTACGATAGACAAGAACGGAGCTGTGAGTCAATAACAAAAAAAAATATGACAATACCAGATAAGCCGTGAGTCTACGATAGACAAGAACGGAGCTGTGAGTCAAATCTTGAAAAGGCAATACCGGATAAGCCGTGAGTCAATGAAATGACAAGAACGGAGCCGTGAGCCATAAATGATTATAAAATGAAATGATATTTGGTGCGGCCTATATGGCTATGATATTGGATGCTATATCCAACTGGTGCGGCCTATACGGCTATGATGTTGTTACAGGTACATGGTGCGGCCTTATGGCTATGATAACGGGTTATTGAACTCAGCTGGTGCGGCCTTCGGGCTATGATATATATACTGAAAATGTTTTGGTGCAGCTTATTTAGCTATGACTCGTGGTGCGGCTTAAATAGCCATGAAATATGGTAAGGTCCGTTGTGACTAAGAAACTGAAAGGTTTTAAGCAATTCATGAACTAAATAACCTAAGTTCACATGCAACCTATAAGGATCTATGTTTTCTTCTAATTGAACATATAACAAAAACCTAGAGGCCATAAAAAGAAACTAAAGATCAAAACAGAAAAAAAACCAACCTTTATTTCTTGAAGCTGAGCAGCAAAATTATCCTGCCTCAAATGGAAATCACACCCAAGCTAGAGGAGAAGAGGAAATCGAAAACCAGAGAGAGAGATCTGAAAAGTGGCGTGAATTATGATGCTGGGAACCCCTATTTATAGTTTCCAAATGGCCAGTGGATAAACCTTAGAGATAAACCTTTTTGAATTCAAATAAGATAAACCTTTTATCTTATAATTCAAACCCTAATTATCCTTTATATATATATATATATATTAATTTCGAAAATTAATATATATCCATATATATATTTCGAAATCCACTAGTCACTGACACACTGCCACTTACTCAACTATTGAATAATTACAGTTTTAGTCCTTGCACCTTTAATTAATTAATTTAATCCCCAAATTAAATCCAATTAATTCTGGATTAATTCCTAATTAATTAATATAGTTTCTAATTAATATATTATCACTTTAATATATTAATAAACCATATATTTAATTCCTGTTGATTTATTAATCCCATAATAAATCATCCTTTCTCTCTACCGAATTTTCTACCAAACCTCCAGCCATGAGGGCAACCCAAATGGACTGTGCTTCTATTAATTAGGTAAATACTAATTATTAGTCATGGCTTAGACACCTAATCCAACAGTCTCCCACTTGGATAAGTCTATGACTATAATTACCAATTTAGCCTCTAATTAACCAGCACTTGAAGCTTCCTAGAAACCAATGCCAAACTCTGATCTAATCAGTCCTGTCCATAGATAAGTGATCTGATGATCCTCCGTCCAACAAGATATTTCTCAGACTCAAGACATGGATAAAATCAATCCGGTCTGATTCACTGTTCCTCGATTTCCGATTTGCATATGACTCTTAGACTACCAATTTAGTCCCGGTTGGCCAACCATTTTAGTCAACTTCAAAATCATCGAGAGGCCTACAGATATCTGTTTCCTGTTAGGGTCAAGGGACGAATAAACTTTGACTCATATACTTATGTCTTTTACCAGACAAATCACTCACAACAATACGTTTTATAACACCGAGTTACCGATGCGTTTTCATATTATCAATGAACAACCGTCTAATAAATCATAACTCATATGTCTTAGCTTAAAGATCAAAAGATATTATCGTCTCAACATTGCTCGTGATGTAATCCATGAAGCAATCCATTGAGCGCGGGTTTATCCAATACTCAAATCTCCATTTCCAAGTACTCACGAATGGTGCAGCAATCCAATTGCAATGTCTAACTCCTTAGACAATCTATTACCAATTCATGATAGTCTTACTTCACACTTACTCCCTTAAAGTGTAATCGACTGTGGATATTTGAATAATCCAATTATTCAGGAAGTAAAACATGCAAAATTTGAAACACAATGATAAAGTATTGACAAGAGTAGTAAACCATAATAAATCTCTATTATTAAATCACAAGAGTCAAATACATTGTTACAAGTTTCGAAACCTATCTAATTACTAAAACTTATATCATCTCTTAATCCAATGCTCCTAGCATGCTGATTATGCTTAATCCTACTCAGAGCCTTTGTCAAGGGATCTGCAGGATTATCTTCCGATGATACCCTCTTTACAAGGAGGTGACCTTCTTCTACCCTATGCCTGATGTAGTGGTACTTTCTGTCGATATGTCTGGACTTTCCATGATCTCGCAGTTCCTTTGTCAAGGCGACCGCACCTTCATTATCGCAGAACAGTTCCAAGGGCTCCTGAATACTCGGGACTACTCCAAGGTCACCGATAAAGTTCTTCAGCCAAGCCGCTTCCTTTGACGCTTCACTTGCTGCTATGTACTCTGATTCGCACGTAGAATCAGCCACTGTTTCTTGCTTGGAACTTTTCCAAGTAACTGCTCCACCGTTCAAAAGGAATACCCAGCCCGACTGAGACCGACCACTGTCTCTATCCGTCTGAAAGCTGGCATCTGTATATCCTTCAACTCTCAAGGTATCACTGCCACCAAGGACTAACACCATGTTCTTGGTCCTTCGCAGATACTTGAGTATATTTTTCACAGCTATCCAATGCGCCCTTCCAGGGTTACCCTGGTACCGACTGACCATGCTCAAGGCAAAAGCCACGTCAGGGCGAGTACACGTCATAGCGTACATGATCGATCCCACAGCCGAAGCGTATGGTACTCGACTCATCTCAGCTATTTCCTCGTCTGTACTCGGACTTTGAGTCTTACTCAATTTTGCATTACTTTGGATAGGCAGCTCTCCCTTCTTGGAATTTTCCATACTAAACCTCTTTAGTACCTTATCCAAGTATGTACCTTGACTGAGTCCAATCAGTCTCTTCTTCCTATCTCTCAATATTCTAATCCCAAGAATATAGGCAGCCTCTCCTAGGTCCTTCATGGCGAAACATTTCCCAAGCCAAGCCTTAACATCTTGCAAGGTTGGAATATCGTTTCCCATGAGCAGTATGTCATCGACATACAGCACCAGAAAGGTGACTATACTCCCACTAGCCTTGACATATACGCAGGACTCATCCTCGCTCCTAGAGAAGCCAAACTCTTTGACTTTCTCATGGAAACAAAGATTCCAGCTGCGAGAAGCTTGCTTCAATCCGTAGATTGATCTCTCAAGCTTACACACCTTATTAGGATACTTTGCATCGACAAAACCCTCTGGCTGATTCATGTAAACATCCTCAGTCAGCTTCCCATTAAGGAAAGCGGTTTTGACGTCCATCTGCCAAATTTCATAGTCATGAAATGCAGCTATGGCCAGCATAATCCTAATAGACTTTATCTTAGCTACTGGTGAGAAGGTCTCGTCATAGTCAACCCCTGGGGTTTGAGTAAAGCCCTTCGCAACCAGTCTTGCCTTGAAAGTGTGTACCTTTCCGTCCATGTCGGTCTTCTTCTTGAAGATCCATTTGCACCCGACTGTCTTTCGACCCGGTACATTGTCAACCAAGTTCCAAACTTGATTGTCATACATGGACTTGATCTCGCTATCCATGGCCTCTTTCCACTTGGTAGACTCAGGGCCCGCCACTGCTTCCTGGTAGTTAGCTGGTTCATCCAAATTTATCAGTGTCCTATCACTGACAAAAGTGTCCCCATCCGAAGTTATATGGAACCCATAAAACTCGGGTGGCATGCTAACCCTACCAGAACGCCTAAGAGGTAAGGATACATCTGTCGGGCCAACAGGAACTTCTTCCTCATGTTGGTTGCTAGTTTCTCCTAAGGTTGCGTCATCTGATGACTCTTGAATTTCTTCCGGATCAATGGTACTCCCACTGTCCTCTTTGAATACGAGCTCTCTCTCTCGAAAGACTGCTCGTCTAGCTACAAAGACCACGTCCTCGCTCGGTCTGTAGAATAGATATCCAAAGGACTGTTTGGGATAACCAATGAAGAAACACCTTTCGCTTCTGTCTGCGAGTTTGTCTTGAGTCTCTCGTCTAACGAAAGCCTCACAACCCCAGACCTTGATATGTGCCAACGAGGGAGCTTTCCCCGTCCACATCTCATGAGGTGTTTTCGCAACCTTCTTAGTTGGGACAAGATTGAGGATATGGGCGGCAGTCTCTAAGGCATACCCCCAGAAGTGAATGGGAAGTGAAGCTCGACTCATCATGGAACGAACCATGTCCAACAGGGTTCGGTTGCGCCTCTCTGCAACACCGTTCAACTGTGGTGTCCTGGGAGGTGTCAACTGCGAAACTATTCCGCATTCCTTTAGATAGTCTAGGAACTCGATACTTAGATACTCTCCGCCTCTGTCGGATCTGAGCATCCTTATCTTCCTGCCTAATTGATTCTCTACTTCGTTCTTAAACTCTTTGAACTTTTCAAAAGTGTCCGACTTGTGCTTGATCAAGTAGATGTAACCGTATCTACTAAAATCGTCGGTAAAAGTCACGTAGAACCGCGTGCCATCCTTTGTGGTTGATCTGAATGGACCACACACATCCGTGTGAATAATGTCCAATAGACCCTCACCTCTTTCAAAAGACCCTTTGAAAGGTGATTTAGTCATCTTGCCCAACAGACAAGATTCGCATACATCATCCGACTTGAGGTCGAATGATTCCAACACTCCATCCTTTTGGAGTTGGGCGATGCGTTTCTTGCTGATGTGCCCGAGTCGACTATGCCACAGACATGCCTTTTCCACGTCACTAGTAGAATCAATATAATTTACACTTTGTCCTAGATTGTCAACACATTTCACAGTTTCATACACACCATTACAAGGATAAGCAGTAAAATTCAAAATACCATTTTTGAAAACAGAAATAGATCCAATATTATTATCAAAAGAAAAATGAAATCCTTGTCTGAATAATGCGTGAAATGAAATAATATTTCTTGCCATTTCTGGCGAATAGCAACAATCTAATAAATCTAAACAAACTTCACTACTAAGCACTAAACTATAAACTCCAATCTTGGTAACAGGGGACGATCTCCTATTGCCCATGATCAAGTTCAGTCTACCGTGCTCCACCTCCCTGCTTTCCTTTAGGCCCTGCATATCAGAACAAATGTGAAAACCACATCCTGTATCAAGGACCCAAGAATTAGAAGATGGTGAGTTTTTAGAGATAGTGTATATACCTGCTGTCGATGGCTTTACTTTCCCATCCTTGACATCCTGCAAGTATTTGGGGCAGCTTCTCTTCCAATGGCCCTTCTCTTTGCAGTAAAAACAGTTGGCTTCATCGGGGTTGGCTACACAAGGAATTTGGGAAGTCTTGGTTCTTGAGCCATTACTGGATGACCCGACCTGAACCTTTTCCCTCCAATTTTGCTTAGGAGGGCCCTTCCTTTTCTTTCCTTTGCCACTTCCAATGGCTAGAACGGGCTGATTAACCGAGGGTACACTTTTACCCTTCATCCCGTCCTCAGCTACTCGAAGCATGCGATGCAACTCAGTCATATTAGCCTGATTGTTGTTCAAATGATAAGCCAGCCTGAACTGGTCATAAGAACTCGGCAACGAGTTAAGCACTATGTCCACGGCCAACTGTTCCGGTACAGGCATCGCAAGCTTTCTAAGCCGCTCCACGTAACCTTGCATTCTTTGCACATGAGTGCAGATGGACTCTCCATCTTTGGGTTTGCTGTTCGTGAAGTCCTTGACTACCTCGCACCTCTCGATGCGCTCTTGCTTGCGGAACTTTTCCGCAAGTTCCTTGTGCATCTCATAGGGCCAGTAGTCTTCGTATATTCTCTGCAATTCGGGGTTCATTGTGGCGATCATGATGCAGGCCACTTTGGTTGCATCATCAGTATGTTTTTGGTACGAGGCAATTTCCTCGGGAGTAGCAGTTTCGGGGTCGACATCGACAAGCTCGGTCTCGAGAACATACTCTTTGTTCTCATACCTCAGAGCCATCTTGATGTTTCTAATCCAGTCATTATAGTTTGTCCCGTTCAATTGAACCTTGGAACATAGTGAGAGGATTGAGGGAACACTGGAGTTTGATTGGGGAGCGGATTGATCAGCAGAAGACATCTATAAAAGAAGGTAAGTTTAATTAGATACTTGTCGGTCCTTATAATAACCCAATGTAAAATAAGGCTAGGATCCAACTATAACAATTTGCAACATAGAAGAGGGATGCCGTAATCTATAAGCAAATTTTATAAAGGTAGGCGAATGACGATTCAGCCGATTCCACCGCGGAAAGAATAATCTTATTATAAATGGAATTCCTAGTTTCTTATGAGATTTATTGAACTGTTCAATAGCATGTTTAATCTCGGATATGCCCCACCGTTTGTGACTGGGATGCCGAGGATCACAAACCGGGTGTGAATAACCATGCAAATTAGCTTGGTACTCTCGGGGTCCATTATCATCTCAAAATTGATGTGCCGGTAAACCACACACGCTCCATCAACAATGATAACACCCGAGACACCCATTGCCACTCTTTATGAACCCCCATTGGTGTGCCGGTAAACCACACACGCTCCACCAACGTTTCATAAAGTGCAATGTGCAATTTCATGGGGTAGCATCAAATTCACATTTTCCTAAAGTAACTAGATTGGGATTTTTGTGTAAGGTTCTAGTACTTTGATCATTATACTTTTAATGATTAAGTGGTCCTTGTCAAAACTGTTCGGCTAACGACCCTCCACTGATCAGGCGAGCGGTGGGTGAGAGTGTTCACCCATTAGACTACCATTTTATAGGCAGTCTCCTTATACCCACTTTATAGACCAGCTTCGTGAATGAGGCCTACTATTGAATTGACTGACCAAATTTATCTCATATATATAGTATTAACTTTTAATAACATATATAAGATGTATTTTAAAACCCTTTAAAATATTTAAGGTTTATCTTTTAATTTTACCAAATTTAACAATTAAATTTTGAATTAAATTAAACCTTATAATCGATTTAATCAATTTTAATTACCAATTAATTAAATTAATTAAATCTAAATATTTTAAACATTTTAAAATAATTTTTCTGGATTTTTCTATTAATTTTTCGAAATTTTAAATTAATTTAAATCCTTTTGAATTATCTTTTAATTAACAATTAATTAAATTAATTCAAATGAAGATAGGTTTATCCAAATTAATCAAACTAATTAAAACCTATCTCAAACCCTTAATTTTCGATTTTTAGGAATAGGTTTAAGGTTATCTTTTTAATTAACAAATAAAGTTACCAAAAATAGAAAACCTTCTAAAACCCTAATAGCTAGAAATCGAAATTACCAAAGGGGGGATTAGGGTTTCCAAAACCCTAATCCAAAAAGTCGATCCTCATTAAATTAGGGTTTAGAAGCATTAAACCCTAAAACAGTTATAACCATTCAACAAGAAAACAATACAGGCTCTGATACCACTGAAAGGTTTTAAGCAATTCATGAACTAAATAACCTAAGTTCACATGCAACCTATAAGGATCTATGTTTTCTTCTAATTGAACATATAACAAAAACCTAGAGGCCAGAAAAAGAAACTAAAGATCAAAACAGAAAAAAAACCAACCTTTATTTCTTGAAGCTGAGCAGCAAAATTATCCTGCCTCAAATGGAAATCACACCCAAGCTAGAGGAGAAGAGGAAATCGAAAACCAGAGAGAGAGATCTGAAAAGTGGCGTGAATTATGATGCTGGGAACCCCTATTTATAGTTTCCAAATGGCCAGTGGATAAACCTTAGAGATAAACCTTTTTGAATTCAAATAAGATAAACCTTTTATCTTATAATTCAAACCCTAATTATCCTTTATATATATATATATATATATATATATTAATTTCGAAAATTAATATATATCCATATATATATTTCGAAATCCACTAGTCACTGACACACTGCCACTTACTCAACTATTGAATAATTACAGTTTTAGTCCTTGCACCTTTAATTAATTAATTTAATCCCCAAATTAAATCCAATTAATTCTGGATTAATTCCTAATTAATTAATATAGTTTCTAATTAATATATTATCACTTTAATATATTAATAAACCATATATTTAATTCCTGTTGATTTATTAATCCCATAATAAATCATCCTTTCTCTCTACCGAATTTTCTACCAAACCTCCAGCCATGAGGGCAACCCAAATGGACTGTGCTTCTATTAATTAGGTAAATACTAATTATTAGTCATGGCTTAGACACCTAATCCAACAGTCTCCCACTGTGTAAAAATAATTGTAGTAAAAGGCTAAAAAGGGTAAATTGGTCATTTGACCATGGGAAGGACCAAATATGTAAAAATATTGTTTGCTTGTGGCAAAAGTATAAGAAAAGAAAGTTCATATGTGATAAAATGTGAGAAAAGTGCCAAAAGTTCAAGAAATGGAACTTAGGGACTAAATTTGAAAAATCTGGAAGTATAAATAGGAGAGTTGACTCTCCTATGTGGCTGATCATTTGGAGAAGCTACGGGAAGAAATTTTGATGTGTGATTTCTGGAATTCTCAAGAGTTAAGGCAAGGAATCACAAACAAAGCTTGGAATTGAAGATTTCCAAACAAATAAGGTTAGTAATTACCTTTTTAACCAAGTTCTTGAAGGTGTTCTTGGTGGGTTTTCTTGGGATGAACTGGAAACTGAATTCCAGTAATAATCCAAGTGGTTTTGTATGATTATAAGTAGCAAACATGCTTGTGTTGTAAGAACACTCATTAAATTGAAAGTAGGTTGCTATTATTGAAAATTTGGAACTTTGCTCAAGAACCCTAGAATACATGTTTATATGATTCAGTGGATTCTAATGGGTTCTAATGAGTTCCAAATGTTGTTAAAGATGAGAATAATCAGTAGAAGTGATTAATTTTGAAGAATTTCGGTTTTTGGACCAAAATGTCAAAAACGGGAATTGTTGGAAATGTGCAGATTTCTCCTGCCTTCTTTTAAGCTTTGGTCCAATTTTGGGACTTGATGCTAGACTTGTCCGTTTGACCTCAAATTTTGAACATAGGTCTAATATGATGTGAAACTTCAGGGAAAATTGTCGGAATACGTATACGACCTCCCGAAAGTACTGTATCAAAATACGTGTATTTTGTAAAAATGTAAAATTTAAAGAAAGATGGTAAATGGGAAGTTTATCATCTAGACATTGTTTGTAATGTTATTATATTGAACTCTTATGCATTAGAGTCAATTGAAATGGTAATTAACCTATAATCATTTTTTATATAAATGAATATATAGGTACGGGACAAATGGTTGTGGTGCATGTAAAAGCAAGAAACAACCGGAAATTAAATGCAGCTAGTCTCCAGGTGAGTAATCTCACTGATATCATATATGATATATGATGATTGAATTGTTACAGATTTGAAACTGCTTTGGGGGACAAAATTGACAGTTGACAGATACCAATGATATGACAATACCAGATAAGCCGTGAGTCTACGATAGACAAGAACGGAGCTGTGAGTCAAATCTTGAAAAGGCAATACCGGATAAGCCGTGAGTCAATGAAATGACAAGAACGGAGCCGTGAGCCATAAATGATTATAAAATGAAATGATATTTGGTGCGGCCTATATGGCTATGATATTGGATGCTATATCCAACTGGTGCGGCCTATACGGCTATGATGTTGTTACAGGTACATGGTGCGGCCTTATGGCTATGATAACGGGTTATTGAACCCAGCTGGTGCGGCCTTCGGGCTATGATATATATACTGAAAATGTTTTGGTGCAGCTTATTTAGCTATGACTCGTGGTGCGGCTTAAATAGCCATGAAATATGGTAAGGTCCGTTGTGACTAAGAAACATGGGACAGAAATGGTTAGATATGATTAAATGTGCAAATAACTAACGTGGCTTGATAATTGCAGGTTATTATGATATAGCCTGTCAGGCTATAAATTAGGATGTGAAATCCTAAGAGATATTTGGTCAGCCAGTAAGGCTAGGAGTTTGGATCCGATATCCAAATAGATATATGAATGTATTTTTATACGTGTTATTTGCAGAAATGATTACTCACTGAGCTTTGTAGCTCATACCGTTTGTTAAATGTCCCTGCAGGTTAGCATAACCCTGGTAAGGGTAAGGATAAAGTCCGTGACTCAAGAAGTGGACTTGTAGATGCTGTCAGTAGCAGCCCGGCTTATAAGGAGGTTATTATATTTGTATACTCCTTGATACGCTTGTACCCGTTTTTATTAAAATATACCCCTTTGTTTATGGTTTTAAGTACTGAAACCTATGTTTGAAATAAAAAATTTTCAGGGGTGTTTTCTTTTAAAAGTCGGGTGTTACAAGTTGGTATCAGAGCCGTGGTTTAAGTGAATTAGGTGTCTATAGAGTAGATTCCTGGACTTAAACCTTGAGATAGTAGACATGATATATTGTTAGGTGTATATAAGTTGTTATTATACCTATATAACCTAACTGGTGCTGACTTCTAACGTATAAGAAGTATGAGCAGCGAATCTTATTTGGAGGAATTTAGGGCGTGCAACTTTAAGAAGTGAACCAGCCCTTTCTCAAGGCTCCATTGAATGAGGGGCAAAGAGACAAGTAGCAGAAAATCACATGACAAGCAACAGTAGTTGCTGTGGTCAGAGAAAGAAATTGGGTGCTCACCCTGACTGATATTCAAGGTGAAGGAAAAGTAGCTGAGACTACAAGAGAAGCAGAAAAATGTTAGTGGACGCTTCAGGAGAAGTTACCACGATTTAGGTCCAACCTTAAAGGGAAGGGACCAAAATGAAAAAGGCGATGCTATGTAAGAAGTGCAGGAAAAGCACTCAGAAAATTGTAGAGTAGAGACTCTACCATTGAAATGCTGAAATTGCAGAAAAAAAAAGGAGCATATTGCTCGAGCTTGTTGTATGGAACGGAAGTGTTTCCAGCATGGAATTATAGATCACTTTCTTATGAAATACTCACATGCTAAATGTGGAGTAACGGGTGATGAACCCAGGAAAGAACGGGGAGGAAAGAAAGAAGAAATGAATGGTCGAAAAGGACCAGTGATATCATGAGCATTCCAGCAGACTGTGGAAAAAGCTCGTGAGTAGACTGATATGGTCTCAAATATAATTGTTTTGAATATACTCCCCGTATACGTTATATTTGATCCATGAAGCTATGCTTTGGATCGATGACTTTGATGTCTTATCTGAATATTTCATCAACGATTATGGATGAAATTTTGGAACAGGCTATAGCAAATAGCAAATATGTTCAAGATATTGAACACCTGGAAGGTAGTCTGCCTAGGATTTACGGGACCATTTTTCCCTATAAATCTGGAGCCGATGTCTACCAATGAATTTGAAGAGAACGTGCATATGAATTGCTTAGCAATGAAAGATGCTAACATGATTTGTAGAAAAATAAACATTATAGTTCTAAAAATCAGAAATGAAATGGACGAAAATCCATGGTAAATGACCGTTGTGGAGAATACCGATTATTTTCCTTTGCTTAAACTCGGAAAAGAGTTAGTAAAGGAATGATGTTGTAGTTGGCATACGTGGTATTAGCCAAGTTAAATAAAGTAGTGATAGTAGTGTACTACTTTAAATAAATTCTCTGATGTTTCTTTTGAAAAGAACTTCCAGGATTTCTGCCAGATTGATGAGAAGAGTTTATGATTAAACTGGTTTTGGGAGCCGTTTTTGTTATTTAGGCTCCGTACCGGTTAGCATCTGCAGAGATGGCAGAGTGGGAAAAACAATTAGAATAAATTGTTTGTGAATCGGGGTCTCTTATGGCCGAATGTGTCATCATATGGAGCCCTATCTTGTTTTAAGGAAGAAAGACGAGTTGATGTGTATGTGCATTGACTACCGAGAATCTGATATTCTCGAAACCAGACTGAATATGAGGTACATTTGTACCAGATATTGGAGTTACTTCACTGAGTTAAGTGATATGTAAAATTCTCCAAGTATGAAAAATTTGGCTAAAAGAAGTTTCATATTCTTTGGGCATGTTATTAATGCCGAAAAATGTTAAAGAGTATCCAGTAGAAATGATGCTGTGATAAAATAAAAACCGCCTTGGAATTTGACTGAAATTAGTAGTTCCCTTGGATTGGCGGGTTATTATGGGAGAGTTGTAGAAAACTGCTCATTGACTATTGTTCTATTGACTAAAGTTGACCAATAAAAGTGAAAAGTCTGAGTGGTAGAAAGACCACATGTAACTTTTCAAAGGTTGAAACAAACCTTATGTGAAGCTTCGGTGTTAGCAGTATCACTAAGCGGAGAAGATAAATTGATTTATAGAAATGCATCCAGAGTTGATTTTGGATACATAATATTGCAGTAGCAATTATGAATTTGGCATTTAAGCTTTGGAGACACTACTTGTATGGTGTAAAGCTTACTGTTTATAAGGATCATAAGAGTTTGAAATACTTAATTGATCAAAAAGAAGCTAGATATGACATAATAAAGATAGATGGGTTACTTAGAGATTTCGGGTATGAAATCTTGTACCATCTCGAAAAGGACAGATGTGGCTATAGATGCCCTGAATTGAAAAGAGTAACCTTGAAGGTTACATCCACATGTATGAATGTGGCGAATTGATTACCTGAGTTGATTCGGGTAGCACAGAAAGATGTGTGCAAGTCTGAAACCGTGAAAAATGGATGAATTATGGGTAATTAGCAAAAGCTAGTTGGAAAATCGCTGCGATTTAAAACCCTTGGTGGTTGTGAATGTGCATTCCAAAGCAAAGTGAAACATGAAAATTATCTTGAAAAGATACATTTTGTACTAGATATGCAGTATACCCGGAGCAATACCAGACTGGATAGGGCGATAAAACCTATGTATTGGTGGCCGGGACTGAAGAAAGATATTGAAAGACACATGAAAAGTATTTGACTTGTACGCAAAGTAAAGTCAAACTGTTAAAAACATGCGAAGAAATTTAACCGTTGTTGGCCCTAGAAAAGAAATGGGACAACATTGTTATAGACTTTGCAATAAAGTCTCTACAAGTACCGTATATTGATGAACAAAGTGACCTAGTGATGCAGACTTTAGAAGATATGCTTGAAAATAGCACAGCAGACTCTAGTGGAAGATGAGAAGATCGTTTTGTTAGTTCTATATATGCCCAAGGATGATCATAAAATGATATTACTAATAATACATGATCCTATAGGGTCACACCAACAACAAGTTTGACACCAATTGATCATTTAGAATGTTAAATTTGATTTAACATCAAATGATATTAAACTTACAATTTCATCTTGTAGGTTATTTTTTATTTGAGGTAAATAATAATAACTACAAAATTAAAGGTTGATTACTAATTCATATGTGATGAATTAATCATATATATATATTTATATGTTGATTAAATTATTTAAATTGTTAAATGATTTAATTGATTTATAAATAAGCCTTCTATTTAATTTTATTGAAAAATTAAATAAAATATACATATTGTTATATATATATATATATGTATATATATAATTATACAATTAAGATTGTATATTTAGATGTTTTATTTATATATATGATTTTGGGATAAATGTTATCCCATTAAAGAAATAAGAAGATGTATTATTTATAAGCTTATAATTATCTAAGTTTTATAAATAATAACAACCCACTAGCACTCCATTTGTCATCATAAAATCAGCCATATTGGAAGGAAAAGAATGCATTAAAGAACTTAAAAGAGGTGGAAGATGCTTTGTGTCTTCTAGCTTTTGATTATAGAAATCAAATGGGACTTTCTTTTAAGCTAGTTGCATGTGCTTTTCTTTCTTTTGTGGGTGATATATTGGCCGAGATTTAGAGGTGCATGGTAATTATTCTTGCTTCAAAAATCAGCCAAAATAACTCTCCTTAAGTGCTTAGCAAAATTGGTTTTTGGTTTCATAAGAAAAGGAGTCTTAACTTGCAAGTTGTGGAACTAGCATTCAAGGGTGTTCAAGCTTGTGGTGGATCAACTATAGAGGGATTCTAACTTGATTCCTAGCTATCAAAATCATCCAAACCAAACCCAAGAACAAAGGTTATGATCTTGAACTTAATCTATGTTTGTTCTTCATCTTATCTCTACATGCATGTAGCATGATCCTCTTGAAAATGGAATTTGTGTTCATGATTTTATGCTTCCGTTGCAAACTCTTGTTTTTGAAACTAATTACATGAATTATGATTTCCAACAATTGGTATCAGAGCCATGGCTATATTGCATGTTTAGATAATAAGTTTATTTGGATAAACTTGGTTTTTGGAAGCCATGAATGTTCATCTTCTTAAATGAAAGTTTCATGCATGGCTTCTTTGGCAACATGCAAGTATACTATCTATGATTTTATGTAACCAACTATATATTATGTTTGCATGCTTTTGGTTACATAAATTGTTGCCTTAGAAAAACAAAGTGTTGGTTTTCTTATGATTTTATGTGATAAAATGGTGCATAAATAAGCCAAGGACCATATGATGCATGTTTTGTGTTTGTATTCGATATGGTTGTAATCTATTCATTTATTCAAATGGTTTGTAATAATAATTAGTTATTTCCTTCTTAATATTCCTTTTGTAAATATTAGAATAGTTGTATTTTATTTATTTCACAAAATGTAACAAGAGAAGGAAGTAAAAGTCCAAAAGAAGATTGCACCCAACAGCAGCACTTTCTGAAGAGCTGCTGTCCAGATTTCGAAATTGTTTAGAAAGGTTTTAAAAAATTCATATCTTGGTCATTTGGTGATATAATTGTTGGTAACTTTAATATCTAGTATATACATTAAGTTTCAACAAGTATTAGCATCAATATGGCCAAGAATGAATTGAAAAATGCAACAAAAAACCACAATTTTTTCTTCCTGCTGCCCCTGCTGGTCGCAACTTTTGAGGGCCCAAAGAAAAATTCATAACTCACTCCATGATGTCAAGAAATGGTGGTTCAAGTGTCATTTGGTGATATAAGAAGCTTGGCAAAATTGTAGCCAAATCGAAGATCATTTGGTTGAGTTTTTGTCACCTTTTTGTCCCTAGGTTTGGACTTGATATTTCATGTATGGCTCACATGAAATATCAAACTAGTTGGCTTGTGTTTATGCACCCATGCATGCTTGTGATGATTGAATGTTTTATTATGTTATGTTGTGGATGAAAATAAGATTTTTGCATGCTAGACAACCTAGATAATTAAACATAATCATCAAGGAGTTTGTAATTTTCAAAAGTTGACATTTAAAACATAAGATGTGATAAAATTGGTTTTATTAAAATGGGTTTTGTTATAAAACCTATTAAGTCAAGTTTTGAAAATGATTGAAACAAGAAATAAAATGGAGATTTTATGAACTCTTACAAACTCCAACCCTAAGTAATAATGGTAATTATTTAGGATTATAAATTGGTTCTAATATATGTGATCAAACTCAAACTTAATATTGGATATTAATTGTAATCTTGACCACAAACAAAGAATCAATAAAATGGAGATTTTATGATTAAGGAACCAATTAACAAAATAAGATTAATGGTACCATGTTCATTGGATGCATGCAATCTACATGATACCATATGTTTTCAAAATTAGAATTGTAAAACATTCAAATCCCTTATGAAAAACGAATCAATGCCATCCCTCTTAAAGACACTCATGTATCACTAGTATTTCCTTGTGGGATAAAGGATACCTAACCACTTGGAGTCTTCTTGTGATACAAGAAGTAGTTTTGCAATATTGATGGGATAAAGGACACCTAACCATTAATAGTTGTCAAAATTACACGTTCGTTTAAGTGGGATGATTCGTTTGGAAATCTCTTGTGATAAAGGTCACCTAAGCATTAGAAATCCAAGGCATAGATGGGATCAAACATGCCAAACTTATAAATGTTATAATGGGATCCCATAACTCTAGAAATTATATTTGGATATAATTGGTAAACCGTTACCTACCTTGTTGATTCGAATAGGCGGGATAAAGGATACATAACCACTTATTCGTAATGCAACTTGGATTCTAGACCTTAATTAATTAAAATTTATGAAACAAAAAGGGTATTAATTATTAAGGACTTAATATCATAATTTACTAAATAGAACCTTGTCAAAATTTTGTAGATGGCACCAAACGCAACAAACCCGGCTCCTAACAAAACCTCACTACGGTCTCTCCTTGAAGGAGAAAAACTTAACCATACCAACTTCTTGGATTGGTACCGTAGTGTGAGAATTGTTCTCAAACAAGAAAAGAAAGAATATGTTCTTAATAAACCACTTCCTGAAGAGCCCCCTGCCATTCCTAAGCCCGCACACGATGCATGGCTTAAAAAGATGGATGATTCCATCGATGCATCATGCCACATGCTGGCAACCATGATTCCCGACCTTCAGAAGGATTTGGAGAATCATTCAGCCTATGACATGATTAATCAACTAAAGGAAATTTTCCAACAACTTGCAAGAACGGAAAGGTTCGAAACTGTTCGGGGTTTCCATGCTTGCAAGATGGAAGATGGGCAGTCGGTAAGCTCTTATGTGCTCAAAATGAAGAGTCACATTGATCATTTGGCACGTCTTGGAGTTGTGATGCCCGAAGAGCTAGCAACGGATATGATCCTTAACTCCTTGACAAAGTCCTTTGATCCTTTTGTCATGAATTTTAACATGAATGGTTTAAACAAGACTATCCCGGAATTACATGGGATGCTAATTACCGCGGAAAAGAATCTGCCTAAGAAAACCACTCAAGTTCTCATGATCAAGGAAGGTGGCACAAAGAGAACTAGACCCGAACACCCCACCAACTCCAAGGGCAAAGGGAAAGCAAAAGCTTTCAAAGGTAAGGGCAAGAAAGTTGTCCAACCATCCCATCCGCCCAAGAAGAAGGCAAAGGTTATCAAAGAAGATACATGCTTTGAATGTGGCAAAGCTGGGCATTGGAAGAGAAATTGCCCTACCTATCTTGCGGAGTTGAAGAAGAAGAAGGCCGGTGAAGGCACTTCAGGTATCTATGTGATAGACCTAGAACTTTATAATTTATCTCCTAACACATGGGTATTTGATACTGGTTGTGGAACTCACATATGTAATATGTTGCAGGGGTTCAAAAGGAGTAGGCGACTGAAGGCAAATGAGGTAGTACTTCGGGTTGGAAACAATGCAAGGGTTGCGGTGGATTCAATTGGAAGTTTTGATTTATTACTACCTAATGGCTTGTGTATGACATTGTTGAATGTTTACTATGTTCCTAGCTTAACTAGGAATATTATTTCGGTTGCTAAATTAAGGCAATGTGGATTTGATCTTTCCTTTATGAATGATGATATTTGTGTTTACAAAAATAATGTATTCTATTTTGAGGCTAGGCCTTTAAATGGAATTTATGAAGTAAACCTTGATGAAAAGACTAACCAAGGCTCTTTATACCACACTTTCACCAAGAGACCCAAATGTGATTTGAGTCAAACCTATCTATGGTATTGTCGCCTTGGGCATATAAACAAGAATTGCATATCCCAACTTCAAAAGAGTGGACTTTTGAAGGCAAATGAGAATGACTCATTTGATATATGTGAATCTTGTTTACATGGCAAGATGACTAAAGCTCCTTTCTCCGGAACCAATGAGAGAGCAAAGGACTTGTTAGGAATCATACATACGGATGTATGTGGTCCTTTCAAGCCAATGACTAGATATGGTGAAAGATATTTCATCACCTTCACTGACGACTTTAGTCGTTTTGGATATGTTTATTTAATTAAACATAAACATGAGGCGTTTGAAATGTTCAAAACGTTTCAAAGTGAAGTGGAAAATCAACTCAACAAAACAATTAAAGTTCTTCGTTCTGATAGAGGAGGTGAGTACTTAAGTACAAACTTTATGGATCATCTTAAGACTTGTGGAATTGTTTCACAACTTACTCCACCTGGAACACCACAACATAATGGTGTGTCTGAGAGGCGGAACCGAACACTATTGGATATGGTTCGATCCATGATTAGTAGAAGTACTCTACCTTTATCATTTTGGGGTTATGCTTTACAAACAGCTGCTCGTCTCCTAAACATGGCACCTACTAAAAAGTTAGATAAAACGCCTTATGAGACATGGCATGGAAGGGTTCCATCTTTATCCTATCTCAAGGTATGGGGTTGTGAAGCTTATGTTAGACAAGAAGCTTCAAACAAACTAGAACCCCGTTCAACTAAATGTATCTTTGTAGGGTATCCGAAAGATTGTCTTGGATACTATTTCTACAATCCCATCGAGAATAAGATATTTATTTCTAGAAAAGCTGAATTCCTAGAAAACAAGTTTCTGACGGAAGAGGCTAGTGGGAGGTTTGTGGAACTTAAGGAACTTCAGGAACCACAACCTGATACACAAGAAGTTGAATCTAGCATTCAACAAGAAATTGTTGAACCTGAACAAACGGTTGATCAGGAACAAATTGTAACACAAGGTGTTCGCAAATCTGGTAGGGTTCGATTTGAACCAGAAAGGTATGGTTACCTTATGATGGAAGAGGAATGTTATACGATAGATTCTGATGAACCCGTCAACTATCAGAGTGCAATATCAGATCCTGAATCTGATAAATGGCTTGAGGCCATGAACACTGAGATGCAATCCATGCACGATAATCAAGTTTGGAACTTGGTTAATCTTCCCACCAATTGTAAGACTGTTGGGAACAAATGGGTTTTCAAGAAGAAAATCGACGTGGATGGAAATGTTCACACTTTTAAGGCTAGACTTGTCGCTAAAGGATACTCACAGACTCATGGTATTGACTATGATGAGACCTTTTCACCAGTGGCAATGATCAAGTCGATTAGGATACTTTTTGCCATAGCCGCGTACTATGATTATGAGATATGGCAAATGGATGTCAAGACCGCTTTCCTTAATGGACACTTATTGGAAGATGTCTATATGGATCAACCTGAAGGTTTTGTCGATCCCAAGCATCCAAACAAAGTGTGCAAGCTTAAAAGATCTATCTATGGATTAAAGCAAGCGTCTCGAACATGGAACATCCGTTTTGATGAAAAGATTACGAGTTTTGGATTCATCAAAAATGAGGATGACTCCTGTGTTTACAAGAAAGCTAGTGGGAGCATTGTCATAATCCTAGTATTATATGTAGATGACATACTTTTATTTGGAAATGACATCCCAACCTTAAAAGGTGTCAAAGCGTTCCTTGAGAGTTGTTTCTCAATGAAGGATCTAGGGGAAGCTGCTTATGTATTAGGCATAAAGATCTATAGAGATAGATCTAAGAGACTTATTGGTCTTAGCCAAAGTGTATATATTGATAAAATCTTGAAAAGGTTCAAGATGCAAGACTCCAAAAGAGGATTCTTGCCAATACCGCATGGCACCATCCTAAGCAAGTCTCAGTGTCCAAACACTAGGACTGAACTTGAAAGGATGAAACATGTCCCATATGCTTCGGCAATTGGTTCCATCATGTATGCCATGTTATGCACTAGGCCCGACGTCTCATGTGCATTAAGTATGACTAGTAGGTATCAACAGAACCCAGGTGAAGCCCACTGGACTGCTGTAAAGAACATTCTTAAGTACTTGAGAAGAACTAAAGATATGTTCTTAGTTTACGGCGGTTTGGAAGAAAGCTTAAAGGTAAAGGGTTACACTGACGCAAGCTTCCAAACAGATAGGGACGATTCGAAATCTCAATCTGGGTATGTCTTTATTTTAAATGGAGGAGCCGTGTCTTGGAAGAGTTCCAAACAAGAAGTGATTGCACAATCCACTACAGAATCAGAATATGTTGCTGCTTCGGAAGCTGCTCAAGAAGCTGTCTGGATGAGAAAGTTCATAGAAGATCTAGGGGTTGTTCCTTCCATTCGGGACCCTATAGAAATCTTCTGTGACAATCTAGGTGCTATAGCTCAAGCAAAGGAACCTAGATTGCATCAAAAGACCAAACACATTCACCGAAGATATAACTACATTAGACATGAAGTTAAGAATGGTGAAATAAGTATTCACAAGGTTCATACAGATCAGAATTTGGCAGATCCATTCACGAAGCCTTTACCCCAAACTAAGCATGAAAGTCATGCTAAGGGTATAGGACTCCGTTTTTCTAATGAATGGACTTGATTTGTGTTTAGTGTTTTATAAATATGAACTTATGTAAACGACAAGAATTATGTAATATATGTGACATGATGTTTCTTTCATAATTTTGTGTTTTATTAGCATGTTTAATCCTTGAATAATTTACTTATTCTAAACGTCCATAGTCGATCATAGTTGTGGGAGCAATTATGAAGTAAGACTAATATGAATTGGATTGGTTGACTTTTATGGGTAAAAGTAGCAAAAGGTTGCAACCAAATTCATAGGTACTTGTCAGTGAACAAGTATTGGACTTGACCCGTTTCAAGATCACTCCATGGATCATCATCATAAGTGATTCTTGAATAAAGGTATTATCATTGTATCCTTTGACTTGAGATACATATTTGGGACTCAAGTGTAGAGTGTACTATGCTTTGATATGGTTCACTATTGTTCTTGAAATACAGACAACCATAAAGGCCATACTCATGCATAGTACTAACTATATGAGGGGCGTATGTAGTCAAGACGGGATTTGTTCCTCTTATGTGTTGAGAGTTAGACATCAAAGGCGCCTGATTGAAAGTTGAACATAAAATGAGAATGATTAAGATCCATGTCTCATGTTCAACATGATGTCTGTGACAAAGGGATAATTGATAGATAACCTTATACATCAATTAGAGCCTCGTGTTTTCTGAAGAATTGAATGTTGTTGAATGGCACAATGTCATGTGTTATTGGGGGCAGTGAAATGTTGCTAGACGTTTACCACTGTCGATATCATTCTATGATGCAACCTTGTGCAAGTGGGAGATTGTTAGTTCTATATATGCCTAAGGATGATCATAAAATGATATTACTAATAATACATGATCCTATAGGGTCACACCAACAACAAGTTTGACACCAATTGATCATTTAGAATGTTAAATTTGATTTAACATCAAATGATATTAAACTTACAATTTAATCTTGTAGGTTATTTTTTATTTGAGGTAAATAATAATAACTACAAAATTAAAGGTTGATTACTAATTCATATGTGATGAATTAATCATATATATATATTTATATGTTGATTAAATTATTTAAATTGTTAAATGATTTAATTGATTTATAAATAAGCCTTCTATTTAATTTTATTGAAAAATTAAATAAAATATACATATTGTTATATATATATATATATATATATATGTATATATATATATAATTATACAATTAAGATTGTATATTTAGATGTTTTATTTATATATATGATTTTGGGATAAATGTTATCCCATTAAAGAAATAAGAAGATGTATTATTTATAAGCTTATAATTATCTAAGTTTTATAAATAATAACAACCCACTAGCACTCCATTTGTCATCATAAAATCAGCCATATTGGAAGGAAAAGAATGCATTAAAGAACTTAAAAGAGGTGGAAGATGCTTTGTGTCTTCTAGCTTTTGATTATAGAAATCAAATGGGACTTTCTTTTAAGCTAGTTGCATGTGCTTTTCTTTCTTTTGTGGGTGATATATTGGCCGAGATTTAGAGGTGTATGGTAATTATTCTTGCTTCAAAAATCAGCCAAAATAACTCTCCTTAAGTGCTTAGCAAAATTGGTTTTTGGTTTCATAAGAAAAGGAGTCTTAACTTGCAAGTTGTGGAACTAGCATTCAAGGGTGTTCAAGCTTGTGGTGGATCAACTATAGAGGGATTCTAACTTGATTCCTAGCTATCAAAATCATCCAAACCAAACCCAAGAACAAAGGTTATGATCTTGAACTTAATCTATGTTTGTTCTTCATCTTATCTCTACATGCATGTAGCATGATCCTCTTGAAAATGGAATTTGTGTTCATGATTTTATGCTTCCGTTGCAAACTCTTTTTTTTGAAACTAATTACATAAACTATGATTTCCAACACGTTTGTCTTTGGTAGAAGTTGTAAGAAATAACAACTTGCATACTAGTATCCTGATGGCTCGCGTGGAGTATTGCATGGAGTACTGTGTCCTACTTCGTTTTGTTAAATTGGAACTGTGAAAAAGCCGTTGGCCAGATCCTACATTTTGAAGCAAATTAAAAAGAAGACTTGATGGTTAAGAAGCAGTAAAAGTAGTATGTGGATCATCGAGTAAAACCGTTAAAACTCCAAGTGAAGGAAGATGGTGATACTCAAAGTAAACCTTTGGGAAGATTAGAATCTGTTTGGGACGAAAAGAAGGTTAAGTCATCATTTAGTGGACCTTTCCATATGTCCCAAAGAGCAAGAATTTTGGTGTACTGATCGAAGTTTCTTGATGAACTTCAAGATAATTGTAATGTTTTCTATGGGTCTCATTGTTCTGAGAACATGGATTGATAAATTTCAAAGAATACCTCATGACAAAATGAAGGTAGATAAGTAGTTATGATACCCGGGATAACCGGAGGAATGTTCGATGAACAGTGATATAACCACGAAATAAGAAGATTAGTATGGTTAAGTGCTTAGGCAATACCATAGAGATTCCGACATGATGTGGAAGACCGAAAGCGAATCGAGGGAGACATACCCTCAACTCCTTGTATGATTTCGGGGACGAAATCTTTTGATGGAGGGGAGAATTTGTAACACCACGATACTTTTATTAAGTATTTATACGTTAATCATAATGTAATTATGATTTAATATGGTGGTATAAGTATTGGTTTTGTTAGAAAACCTTGTTGGTAAGATAATTGTAGTAAAAGGCTAAAAAGGGTAAATTGGTCATTTGACCATGGGAAGGACCAAATATGTAAAAATATTGTTTGCTTGTGGCAAAAGTATAAGAAAAGAAAGTTCATATGTGATAAAATGTGAGAAAAGTGCCAAAAGTTCAAGAAATGGAACTTAGGGACTAAATTTGAAAAATCTGGAAGTATAAATAGGAGAGTTGACTCTCCTATGTGGCTGATCATTTGGAGAAGCTACGGGAAGAAATTTTGATGTGTGATTTCTGGAATTCTCAAGAGTTAAGGCAAGGAATCACAAACAAAGCTTGGAATTGAAGATTTCCAAACAAATAAGGTTAGTAATTACCTTTTTAACCAAGTTCTTGAAGGTGTTCTTGGTGGGTTTTCTTGGGATGAACTGGAAACTGAATTCCAGTAATAATCCAAGTGGTTTTGTATGATTATAAGTAGCAAACATGCTTGTGTTGTAAGAACACTCATTAAATTGAAAGTAGGTTGCTATTATTGAAAATTTGGAACTTTGCTCAAGAACCCTAGAATACATGTTTATATGATTCAGTGGATTCTAATGGGTTCTAATGAGTTCCAAATGTTGTTAAAGATGAGAATAATCAGTAGAAGTGATTAATTTTGAAGAATTTCGGTTTTTGGACCAAAATGTCAAAAACGGGAATTGTTGGAAAATGTTTGAAATATATGATTTCCATAGGTTAAAACTAGATGTTAATGAAGGGTTTTGGTCTTGGAACAAACCCCTATCGTTTAAGAAGAGAATTAAGGACTTAATAGCTGAAAATGGGAATTTGTAGCATGAAAAACGGACAAGAGAAACTGCACAGCGGCAGATTGGGTCGCGATCTCCATGGAGATCGGGTCGCGATCAGATCGGGTCGCGATCCCCATGGAGATCGGGTCGCGATCCTGCGTCTGCATGAAAATGTGCAGATTTCTCCTGCCTTCTTTTAAGCTTTGGTCCAATTTTGGGACTTGATGCTAGACTTGTCCGTTTGACCTCAAATTTTGAACATAGGTCTAATATGATGTGAAACTTCAGGGAAAATTGTCGGAATACGTATACGACCTCCCGAAAGTACTGTATCAAAATACGTGTATTTTGTAAAAATGTAAAATTTAAAGAAAGATGGTAAATGGGAAGTTTATCATCTAGACATTGTTTGTAATGTTATTATATTGAACTCTTATGCATTAGAGTCAATTGAAATGGTAATTAACCTATAATCATTTTTTATATAAATGAATATATAGGTACGGGACAAATGGTTGTGGTGCATGTAAAAGCAAGAAACAACCGGAAATTAAATGCAGCTAGTCTCCAGGTGAGTAATCTCACTGATATCATATATGATATATGATGATTGAATTGTTACAGATTTGAAACTGCTTTGGGGGACAAAATTGACAGTTGACAGATGCCAATGATATGACAATACCAGATAAGCCGTGAGTCTACGATAGACAAGAACGGAGCTGTGAGTCAAATCTTGAAAAGGCAATACCGGATAAGCCGTGAGTCAATGAAATGACAAGAACGGAGCCGTGAGCCATAAATGATTATAAAATGAAATGATATTTGGTGCGGCCTATATGGCTATGATATTGGATGCTATATCCAACTGGTGCGGCCTATACGGCTATGATGTTGTTACAGGTACATGGTGCGGCCTTATGGCTATGATAACGGGTTATTGAACCCAGCTGGTGCGGCCTTCGGGCTATGATATATATACTGAAAATGTTTTGGTGCAGCTTATTTAGCTATGACTCGTGGTGCGGCTTAAATAGCCATGAAATATGGTAAGGTCCGTTGTGACTAAGAAACATGGGACAGAAATGGTTAGATATGATTAAATGTGCAAATAACTAACGTGGCTTGATAATTGCAGGTTATTATGATATAGCCTGTCAGGCTATAAATTAGGATGTGAAATCCTAAGAGATATTTGGTCAGCCAGTAAGGCTAGGAGTTTGGATCCGATATCCAAATAGATATATGAATGTATTTTTATACGTGTTATTTGCAGAAATGATTACTCACTGAGCTTTGTAGCTCATACCGTTTGTTAAATGTCCCTGCAGGTTAGCATAACCCTGGTAAGGGTAAGGATAAAGTCCGTGACTCAAGAAGTGGACTTGTAGATGCTGTCAGTAGCAGCCCGGCTTATAAGGAGGTTATTATATTTGTATACTCCTTGATACGCTTGTACCCGTTTTTATTAAAATATACCCCTTTGTTTATGGTTTTAAGTACTGAAACCTATGTTTTAAATAAAAAATTTTCAGGGGTGTTTTCTTTTAAAAGTCGGGTGTTACAAGTTGGTATCAGAGCCGTGGTTTAAGTGAATTAGGTGTCTATAGAGTAGATTCCTGGACTTAAACCTTGAGATAGTAGACATGATATATTGTTAGGTGTATATAAGTTGTTATTATACCTATATAACCTAACTGGTGCTGACTTCTAACGTATAAGAAGTATGAGCAGCGAATCTTATTTGGAGGAATTTAGGGCGTGCAACTTTAAGAAGTGAACCAGCCCTTTCTCAAGGCTCCATTGAATGAGGGGCAAAGAGACAAGTAGCAGAAAATCACATGACAAGCAACAGTAGTTGCTGTGGTCAGAGAAAGAAATTGGGTGCTCACCCTGACTGATATTCAAGGTGAAGGAAAAGTAGCTGAGACTACAAGAGAAGCAGAAAAATGTTAGTGGACGCTTCAGGAGAAGTTACCACGATTTAGGTCCAACCTTAAAGGGAAGGGACCAAAATGAAAAAGGCGATGCTATGTAAGAAGTGCAGGAAAAGCACTCAGAAAATTGTAGAGTAGAGACTCTACCATTGAAATGCTGAAATTGCAGAAAAAAAAAGGAGCATATTGCTCGAGCTTGTTGTATGGAACGGAAGTGTTTCCAGCATGGAATTATAGATCACTTTCTTATGAAATACTCACATGCTAAATGTGGAGTAACGGGTGATGAACCCAGGAAAGAACGGGGAGGAAAGAAAGAAGAAATGAATGGTCGAAAAGGACCAGTGATATCATGAGCATTCCAGCAGACTGTGGAAAAAGCTCGTGAGTAGACTGATATGGTCTCAAATATAATTGTTTTGAATATACTCCCCGTATACGTTATATTTGATCCATGAAGCTATGCTTTGGATCGATGACTTTGATGTCTTATCTGAATATTTCATCAACGATTATGGATGAAATTTTGGAACAGGCTATAGCAAATAGCAAATATGTTCAAGATATTGAACACCTGGAAGGTAGTCTGCCTAGGATTTACGGGACCATTTTTCCCTATAAATCTGGAGCCGATGTCTACCAATGAATTTGAAGAGAACGTGCATATGAATTGCTTAGCAATGAAAGATGCTAACATGATTTGTAGAAAAATTAACATTATAGTTCTAAAAATCAGAAATGAAATGGACGAAAATCCATGGTAAATGACCGTTGTGGAGAATACCGATTATTTTCCTTTGCTTAAACTCGGAAAAGAGTTAGTAAAGGAATGATGTTGTAGTTGGCATACGTGGTATTAGCCAAGTTAAATAAAGTAGTGATAGTAGTGTACTACTTTAAATAAATTCTCGGATGTTTCTTTTGAAAAGGCAATACCGGATAAGCCGTGAGTCAATGAAATGACAAGAACGGAGCCGTGAGCCATAAATGATTATAAAATGAAATGATATTTGGTGCGGCCTATATGGCTATGATATTGGATGCTATATCCAACTGGTGCGGCCTATACGGCTATGATGTTGTTACAGGTACATGGTGCGGCCTTATGGCTATGATAACGGGTTATTGAACCCAGCTGGTGCGGCCTTCGGGCTATGATATATATACTGAAAATGTTTTGGTGCAGCTTATTTAGCTATGACTCGTGGTGCGGCTTAAATAGCCATGAATTATGGTAAGGTCCGTTGTGACTAAGAAACATGGGACAGAAATGGTTAGATATGATTAAATGTGCAAATAACTGACGTGGCTTGATAATTGCAGGTTATTATGATATAGCCTGTAAGGCTATAAATTAGGATGTGAAATCCTAAGAGATATTTGGTCAGCCAGTAAGGCTAGGAGTTTGGATCCGATATCCAAATAGATATATGAATGTATTTTTATACGTGTTATTTGCAGAAATGATTACTCACTGAGCTTTGTAGCTCATACCGTTTGTTAAATGTCTCTGCAGGTTAGCATAACCCTGGTAAAGGTAAGGATAAAGTCCGTGACTCAAGAAGTGGACTTGTAGATGCTGTCAGTAGCAGCCCGGCTTATAAGGAGGTTAATATATTTGTATACTCCTTGATACGCTTATACCCGTTTTTATTAAAATATACCCCTTTGTTTATGGTTTTAAGTACTGAAACCTATGTTTTAAATGAAACATTTTCAGGGGTGTTTTCTTTTAAAAGCCGGGTGTTACAGACTTGTACTTAACAGAAATCTTCGTTGAGAAATGAAGATTAGAAGATTGAGGTTGGTATCATCAATCATGCGATTATCAAATTAACCGATAAGCAATTCAAAAATCAAATTTGGAGAACTGAATGTTGAGATTCGAAAACTAATTTTGAAAATTATGAGACTTAACAGAAATTAGACTTGAGAATTTTGAGAAGTCATCAAGTTGAGGTCAATAACCGATATGAGAGAGCCTAAATATCAAGTTGCCATCTGCGCAATCCGATAACTCCTAAAGAACCATACCTTCTTCTATGTTTTTCTATCCTCCATTATCTTGTTTCCTTATGTGACTTTTCTATTTCGTTCCATTCATTTTGTATCAAACGCAACTTACACAAAAGAAAAGTCAGCCATTCTAATGTGTAGTATTAGGTAATCAGGTAATAAAAAATGAGCCCAAGAGACGTAGGAGGCCTTGGGACATCGCCCAAGTTGTCCCCTATAGGGCCGACCCTGAAGACAACAAATTCCATATTGATATTGGTGAAGCATGACGAATATTAGGCGATTTTTTTCCCAAGTTAAAAAGATGTTTGTTTTGAAGTTGACACATTTTATTTGGGTCCGTATGATTTTTGAAGCAATTTATACAGGATTTTACAGCTTGTTCACCCACTTTGTGTATTTATAGATTGTAGTTTTCTATTGTGGTGTCCCATTGCTGGTTCAGATGGAGTCCTTTAAGCAAGGTACCATTTGTTTGTTAGTGTACTTGTTAGCATGTTCTATGATGTGGTTTGCACAAGGCCACTTTGGCATAAGTGGTTGATTTCACTGACAGGTTTTTGTACATATGCTAGGATACATTTGTTACACCGTGACATGTATATTTGAGGTGCTTGCTGGGAACTCCTATTTGTAGGTTCGTATCCAAAGGCGTTTTGCATTATGTCTAATTTAATTTGCCTATACTGTTTGATAAAGTTTGTTAGCCAACCTTTGAGTTTTGTATTTAGTTTTTATGGGACAGCCACTAGGTGGTACTTGAGGTTGCTCTTCATAGTTGCTTGTTCGTTGTTAGAGGAGACACTCTTTGGTGTTTTGGGAGCGATAAGGATTCCTTATGCTTGATTCATACTTCATAATATTGTTTGGGTTTTGCGTTCGATTTGGATAGTAGTGGATTACACTTGAAAAGTGTAATTCATTATTGTTGGTGTTTGTCACTCGGTTCGAGAATGGAAACATGCTCACATATTAGGAATATTTTATGTTTTCTTTGTAGGAGAAAAGTTTTGCTATTCACTAAAGAAGGTTCATCTGGGACGATTCTATAAAATAGTTCGTAGACCATTCAATTTGTATAAACATATTGGTACCAAAAATGTATTTGGTCAAAAAACATTTGAGGGAGAAATGTTTCGTTATGCATTTAGACTTGGTTTGAGATTGATTAGTTTAGTTTCATAAGGTATGCTATTTGTTTAGCTTCGACTGTTTTAGCACATAGTGCAACTATATTTTGGGTGATGGCCAAGTTGAAGTTCGGGCTGACATTTGTACTATTCTATGTGATGGCCATGTCGAAGTTCGTGCTGACATTTGTACTATTTTAGTACATAATGCAAGTATATTCTGGGTGATGGCCATGTCGAAGTTTGGGCTGACATTTGTACTATTTTGAGTTTTAGACTTACACTTTATTTGACTGTGGGGGTTTACCTTTGGGATTACTTTGGATTTATGGATTCGTTTGGTTGTGGGTGCGTTGGTATCTTTTGTAGTTTTGTGATACTCTTCGTTATATATACACAACCATGTGATTTTCGCCAAAAATTTAGATCATTTGTGTTTCACGGTTGTGGGTGTATTAGTATCAAGATGGAGTGTTGTTTTGGTTATATGCAATGCTTCCTATTCATAATCATTCAGGAAATTGGAGCCTTATTGGCAGAAGAAGAATAATGATAAAAAGAAATGCAGGTTTATGCTAGTTGATCTAGCAGCAGTGAACTAGCATTGAGTTGATCATAACACTTTAGCTAGTTCGATCTAGCAATTTAGCGCTTCATCGCTACTTGTTCTGTGACTTGAACTAGCATAAGAACTAACATCGAGTTGTTGTTTAGCCGATTTAAGATATTGTTTGGGTATTTTTTAACCTAATTCTTGGCTCTTTTTCTCCTTGGCGATTTCTTTGAAGATAAAGATGTTGCATATTCATTTTGGTCATATGTAGGTGATTTGTAACCTCTTCTTGATTGTTAATTAATAATACAAGTCGTAAATTTCTCCCTATGGGTGTACATAATCACCTCGATTGTGGAAATCATGTTAAATGCTTGTGTATCGTAGTTTATTTGCCTGCCATTACGTTTGCTTTATCTTGTTGTGTTGCTCTCTTTATTAGACATGTTATCATGTTTATGCATCGTAGTTTGTTATCTATTTTCATTGTTAGGTTTACATTTGTTTATAGGACCAAGTGTTTGATATTTCTTCGGTGTGCTTTTTTATTAAGATATACTTGGATTGTTAAGTTAATTACTTGGATCCGCCATAAAAACCCAATAACAGATACCATCGTTATTAAAGGCTGCACTGTTATATCTTCAAACATGTCAATTCATAACCATAATCAAAATAATTAATTTAGATAAGTATATTGAGAAAGAGAGCAAGGTGAATAGAAAAAACAAGAATTAAACAAAACTTTTTTTTTCGAACAACTAAATTTTTATTAAAAAAATAGTAGCAAATAGCTAACAAATTACGATTGAATAGATAAAATGGAATTAAAACGCCAAGAATTCCTGCTAATACTTATTCTTCTATTCCAATTAACGAACTACTTATAGGAATAGTCTATCAAACTGTCAACCAACAAATTTTTTCTTGGATTTTGATCGGTTAAAGAGAATACTGTTATAAAAGTTCCACAAAAGCCACCACATAGTTACGTGATCGATCTTATTGTTACATTAGAAATATAAGGTTAATAATTTTGTTTTCGCTTTGGTAATAAATAACAATGTGATATTATAGTGATGTGCTTGTTTATGTATTATTATTATTATTTTATGAGAGGTTCTATATCCTTCTACAAAATCTTTCTACCCATTAGATCAAGACAAATGTCAAAATCAAAAGATGAGGTTAGAAAGAAAGTTAATGGATTCCACAGGTAGGATGATAAAATAAGAGGATGGTGTAAGAAGAAATAGAAATTTCCTTATTTTATTTTATTTTGTATACCAGCCAATATTCTTACAAGGATGTTAAATTGCAACAAAATAGACAATATTGAACAAATATCAACCATATAAATAAGAATTAAGAAGAGCCGTTATATTCTATAACTTTTACTCATAAACATACGTTACAACAAAAGAAATTTGTGAGCCAAATATTCTCTAAATCCCATCATTCGACAAGAAGATAACCGTTAATACGATGATTATGATTTAGTGTTGATTTGTAGTTTGTAAAATTAAGAAGGTAGAATTTTAATACGAAATTTACCATTTTGAAGTAAAATTTCAAAAAACACCAAAACTATGCCGACAACATATTTCTCCCCCTTCGTTGTCACCTTTTTGCGTTCGTTTCCTTCCCTTTCATATGCAACCATTCGTGTGCTTCCTCCATTAATGGCCACCTCCATCCTTTCTCTTTCTCTCTCTACCCCACCCACACACTAAGTGTGTGAGAGAGAAACTCAACGAGTTACATCTTACAATCAAAACGATACACGGATCGATTCTGAAGTTACAGGTATGATTACTACCATGGAATTCCTTTCTCTCTCTCTACTCTTAACTGTTTCTCTCTCTACAATCATCTTCTTCCTCTTCTACACAACCACCGCCTCGCGACGGAAAAACCGTCTGCCGCCGGGAAGCATCGGTTTACCACTGATCGGTGAAACATTCCAGCTCATATCCGCATACAAGACGGAAAATCCAGAACCGTTCATCGACGCACGCGTGTCGAAATATGGTAGCGTTTTCACAACACATGTGTTCGGTGAACGGACGGTGTTCTCAGCCGATGCGGAGACGAACCGGTTTATTTTGCAGAACGAAGGGAGGCTGTTCGAGTCGAGTTATCCCGGTTCGATAGCGAATCTGGTCGGAAAACACTCGTTGTTGCTTATGAGAGGCAGCCTTCACCGGCGAATGCATTCTTTGACGATGAGTTTTGCGAATTCCACCATCATCAAGGACCACTTGTTGGTTGATATAGACCGGTTGGTCCGGCTCAACTTGGACTCGTGGACCGGTCGGATTCTACTAATGGAGGAAGCCAAAAAGGTAATATTGTACGTCACTGTTTTATATCGGAAAATCTGAGTCGATTCCGTCTAAAACGCCGGCCATTTTGACTCTGACAGATTGGCATAGTAACATTCAAGTGTGTTCTTTATTCTTCAATAATACAGTTGCTCGGTAAAAGATCAAAATAATCAACAACTTCGTTACGTAAATATAACTTTTTTAATTTAAGGTTATCTCAAGCTACTTGTATGTTAATTTATTACTTTAAGTAATAAGTTATCATTTTAAGTAAATTTTTAGAAAAAGATAAATAAATTAGAAGTATGTATTAGTGTATTATCATGTAATTGAATCAAACAATGGACCTGGTCAGTTTCTTTTGGTATATATGACGAGTAATTAAGTTATTAATTTTTGACTAACGGTATCGATTTGAAAATTTAGGTATCTTAAAATTGATTAATTTAGGGATTATAGTACTTATAGTAAAGTATTTGTTTAAATGATGATTAGGATGTTTGGTCATGTGCACAATCCCAATCTAGTTACAACTACCTCATAAAAAGCAATTTGGAAAAATGATGGTGTTTATACTTTATTCCATTCCATGTGTTAAAATTTTAAAAAAGTGTCAAAAGTGGGTATCATTAAAAAACATCTAATTATTTCCCACAATCGATATGTTTTTTCTTTGTCTGATAGATAACGTTTGAGTTAACGTTGAAACAACTGTTGAGTATCGATCCATGTGAGTGGTCGGAGAATTTAAGGAAAGAATACATGCTCGTCATCGAAGGCTTCTTTTGCATTCCTCTCCCCTTCTTCTCCCTCACCTATCGTCGCGCCATTCAGGTATACTACTCATCGTTTTTGATTATGTAATCTCAAATTAATGTTATATTTATCAAATTAAAGTTGTAATTATGATTATGAAGGCAAGAAAAAGAGTGACGGAGGCGTTGAATTTGGTGGTCGGAGAGCGGCGGAGGGAGAGGGAGAGAGGGGTGAAGAAAAACGATATGTTGGCGGCGTTGTTTGACAGCGACGGTGACGGTGTAGTCTTCCACGACGATGAGATTGTGGATTTCTTGGTGTCTCTTCTGGTTGCAGGTTACGACACCACGTCAACCACCATGACTCTCGCCGTTAAATACCTTACAGACACGCCGTCAGCTCTTGCTCAGCTTAAGGTTCGTTTTCTCCCCTATCTGCAAAAAGTCAAATAAAGTAGTTTTGAAATTGGAAAAGTTTAATAGACGAAACTGGAAAAAAGAGGAGACAACATTTGTTAAAGATAAAAAGTTAAAAACCAAACAGTAAAATCCGCACGCCCTCCTTTACACGGTTACATTGTCGATGTGTGTATGGTTTTGGACAAATTGTAGGGGTAGTTTTGACTTTTGTCCATCCATATATATTCGTGAACATGAGGTGAAACGATCTCAATTCTTGAAAAAATAATTTCATTTTCGTTAAATTAAAAAAATAAAACACTAATTATTACAGGAAGAACACGATGGAATTAGAGCGAAAAGGGGGACAGCGGTGGCTCTTGAATGGGACGATTACAAGTCAATGCCGTTCACACAATGCGTATGTTTAACGATCTTCTTGTTTACGTCAAATGTTTTATGGTTTTTTTTAATGTATAATCCGAAAAAACTAACATTGATATAAACAAATTAAACTCAATAATTTGTATTGTCACTTTGTCAGGTTGTTAACGAGACGTTGAGGCTCTCCAACATAATTAGTGGCGTATTTCGAAGGGCAATGACCGATGTCAAAATTAAAGGTAATGTTTTCACTATTTAGAGACATAAAATTCAAATACTTTGGTTAATTTTTTATTTAATATTCATTTTAAGCAGGTTATACAATTCCAAAAGGATCTAAAGTCTTTACTTCACTTCGAGCTGTTCATCTTGGTCAAGATAATTTCAAAGATGCACGTGTTTTCAACCCTTGGAGATGGCAGGTAATAAAACATTAAATATACAAATGTTATACCATATTTTCGTAAAAATAAACGTATAATTCTTTTTGATTTTACAAAATTTTGTAAACAGGAAACATCAGATCCGATAAACTTCATGCCATTTGGAGGAGGGCCAAGAAGATGCCCGGGTTACGAGCTAGCAAGAGTGGCATTATCTGTTTTCCTCCATCATCTAATTACTCGTTTCAGGTAACCTTAAAAAAAACACAAATATAACACAAAAACTTAAATTCAATTGTTTTTTTCAATCTATGAATTAATTTATATTTACTTTTTTTTTTTCAGTTGGAAACCAGCAGAAGAAGATAAATTGGTGTTTTTTCCGACGACAAGGACACAAAAACGGTATCCTATCATTGTGGAACGCCGTACTGTAGGAGGGTGATGTAAAAAGTAGAAGATCTAAAATATAATCTTTGAAATTTTTTCTTGTGTTACAAGTTTAGGTCGGGAAAGTTGTAAGATTATATGGATAAGCTTTTTATATGCCTGTCCAGTGGCATTTATGTATATGCGAATACTTTAAAAAAAGAGGACACGACGCTTGTGTTCGATCATATTTTCAAACATCGTGTTATATTAAATTTATAAATTATAGTCAAGACGAATACTGTAGGGATTTTTGATCAAGGCGTTCGTGGTTCCGAAGTGAACATCGCCAACAACAACTACAGAAAAAACAAATAAGATCGACATAATAGTCCAACAGGATACCAACAAACTATATTCTAAACGAATATAAATGGTCAACTGAAAGGAAGAAATTAACCACATGATAAACAAATAATGTAACATGGTTCCACTAGCAATTGATAGTGTATGTGTTTGGTGTTATGAACATTTATGTAATGTGTTTGTTTTTTGTTGGCCCATGTAGGAGGAAGTAGTTAACTTTTTTATGTTTATAAGGCTTGACTTCTATTGTTCATCAACATGGACTAAGTGAATGAAGTGGCCTAGCTATGGGTTTGTGTGTTTTGATTCATTAGTGGACTACTTGGGATAAAATTTCCCATGAAAAAAATAAATTAGATTCGTCAAATTTCAAGTTCTCGTGTATAAAACTTAACCTTGATTGTTGTATGTTCAATATAGAAGTATGATACTATTGCAAGAATAGGAATGAAATTCTGTCTGAGGACATTACAATGTTGCAAGCATCTATCAATTGTTTGCTGTTAATCTATGTCACTATGTAAGTATCCTGTTTATGTTTATTTGTTTGCATCTTCATTAATTTCCTATACATTCCTATAAATCTATGTTGTTTTTTTTTTACACGAGTTCTATCGGTATGTACATACCAAAAGATGATATATTTTATTCCGACAGTGAACCAAAACTAAGCAATTACGAAACGTCTTTAATGTATTTAAAAGGGTCTTTTTAATCGGCATCTTTAATGTATTTTATAAAAATATTAGTATATTCAAAATATCTTATGGATAACGGTCCTAAACAGTTGAGTCTTTAACATTTGAAATGTTTTTAGTGTCAAAGCCACAAGGGTATACGAAGTAATCAAGAGGCAACGTTTAATGTAGAACTTACTTACATCTTACATTATAACTTATAACTATTCTAAACATCCAATAGTCAAAATATCTATGGTCTTCACCGACGTGCACAGTCGTTGATGCGGTAAAAAATAAGTGAAAACTCCACTACTCTAATAGCTAGGGTAAGTAAGGATCAAACCAATGACTTCGTGGTTGGCACTTTGTGTCACAGAAAAGTCGACGATAGTGTCACTCTATAGCAGGACAATCACTAACACTTAGAACAAAACGCAAACTCAATAACATCAAACCAAAATCAACTAAATCAGATCTGGTGCACCAAGCGACTCCAAATCAAAGCCAACATAAAACAAAAATAACTTATTTTATTGAAACTGAAAACTGAAACAAATTGTTCAACTGACTGTCACTACCATACCACGAACCAAAAGCTACGGGAGCTGAATGATTACTCCTGAAGTCTAAAAGTCAACGTCTAGTAATCAAGGAAATTCCTACATGCGAAATACCCCGATACCAAGTTGATATAAAACTGGAAAACCAACTATCTAACTAAGACTATCGAATAGAAACTGAAAGGAAATAAAAACAACTTTTGGATCCCCTAATGACGCCCTGGGATGCTTTGAAATTCGTATCGGAGTCCTCTATTTATACTTGGAAAAGACTGTAGACATTTTACCTTTTCAAATTGAACAAACATGCTCTTACTTTTTAAAACTCTTTAAACATCCTCTTTCTCTTTGAGACTCTTTATAACTGTGTTTCCATGTATGAATACATAATACATATGATATCGCATACAAATAATACACATAAAGATGTAATATAATAAATCATTTTAAACAAAAATAATTGCAGGGGCATGTATTATTGAGAGTAAGTCACATTAGCAAGTATAGTCACATCACTTCACTCCTAGTGTAGGTTGAGCACTTAGTGGTCACCTAAGAGTAATAATAATAATGCAAGTGATTAATGACTAATTACTCTTAAATTCCCCTAATCAAGGTTCTTAACATTAGTCGTCATGTTTTATACCTAACATAACGACCCTAAGGCTAATGCAAGGAATTTGAAGCAATTATAAGTGAAATAAATCAAAATAGTTTGTATGTGTACAAGCAGCTTAATACTCGGTTGAGTGGATTTGTGCCTAAGAATCCACTTGGCTAAGTAGGTCATTAAACATGTACAACTACCGGTTCTAAGCACTTTAAGCTCCAAAAACATGTCTAACCAATTCTAATCCCTTCCAAACAGTCGCCAATAATCGTAGATGTGTACACACATCCTAATACATTTTTAAATCAATTAAAAACATTAATTACACAAAGATTCAAGATCCAAATGTGATATGATTTATAACTTAAAAAACTTTATTTTAATTAATAAGAATCACTCGAACTTCAGAATGAAGGATAAGCTTAAAATAACACTAGATTATCACAATTTGTGTTTCAAATTGACTTTATAAGCTAATTTTTTTCAAAACAAGATGTTTCGGTGATTTAGAAAGTAGATTATGTCATGACCAAAGCTTGCAAACTTCATTAAAGCCACACATCTGTTGGATTAAGGTGTCTAAGCCATAACTATAACTGACACATGTGTTTGAATTGATGGCAGCACAGTCCTTTTGGGTTACCCTCATAACCTGGCAGAGGACAAGATTGTATATAGAGAGAAAGATTGATATATTATGGAAATAATATATTAATTAGAAAAGAAGAATAAATGATTTATTAATATATTATGAGAATAATATATTAATTAGAAATCATAATATTTAATTAATAGTTGATCAGAAATTAATTGGATTAATTAAAAGTGCAGGGGCTGAATTGTAATTGTTCAATAGTTGAACAATAGACAATTAGGGTTACCCATATGGGTTTGGACGAAATCAAGGCCTAAGGCCTTGTGGATTTCGAAACCCTAAAGGGTTTTTATGGCAGTGATAAGCAGATATCATATCAGGATCTTAAATAAGGCAGTTATACTCCTTATTTCTTATCACCTTGAGACTATAAATAGAGGACCTCCCCACCCCATATTCCACGCCAATTCTAAAGGTTCTACCCTACCTCTCTCTTTCTTTCTTCCTTTCCAAGTTCTTGAGTGTGAGCCATTAGAGGCACGACAGTTGTGGAGCTTGCTTCCAAGAGATATAAGGATCAAAAGGTTAGTTTTCTTGTGAAATTTATTTGATTCTTATTTTGTTCATAGTTATATGTTCAATAGATGAAAACATAGATCCTTTAGGGTGCATGTGAACTTAAATGATTTTGTTCATAGTTTGCTTAAAACCCAATAGTGGTATCAGAGCTAGATCTGTTTTTCTGTTGAACTGTTATAATGGTTGAACTGTTAAAAAGTTTTAATGGAATTAAACCCTTGGTCTCAAGGGATCGAAATTGTGGCTAGGGTTTTTAGAAACCCTAGCCTTCACCCTTAAAAATTTCGACATATGCTAGGGTTTTTTAGAAAAACCCTAGCCTCTACCCTAATTGGCGAAAATAAGGAGGTGTCACTTTAGGGTTTCTTTATTTTTGGTAATTGTGATTATCTAATAAATGGAAACTCTTGACCCTTATTTTAGATAACTTGGTGGGCAATATTAGGATTAAATTAAATTGTTTAATTAGTTAATCCTCATGTGATTTAATTAATTTAATTAATAGTTAATCAAAAAACATACATTAAATCACTTTAAGTTTAAATTTTAAATTTTAATTTAAATGGTTTAAATTTTCGAAAAATTTAAAAAGACAAAGCCTAAATATTTTAAATGTTTAAAATACACCTTATACATATTATATATATATATATATATATATATATATATATATATATATATATATATATATATATATATATATATATATATATATATATATATATATATATATATATATATATATTAATTAGCAAAATGGTGTTTGTGAGTAGTTTTTACTATTCATTTTATTTTGCTACTTCCAGAATCAAATATACTAAAATCAGATTATAGTATAATTGCTAATACATTTAATACAAATCAAAATAAGCTGTTATTTGGAAATAGCAATTTTTGATTCTTTTTTTAGTAAACTTTTATATTTACGTTTTTTCCCCTCAACTAATTTCGAATTAATTGTTTTCATCCCTATTTATTTTAAAGTTATATTATTGATATTTTGTAAGTTGCGATTCCAGTCCCTTATTATATTTTAAAGTTACATTTTTCGTCCCTTATATAATTTGTCTTTCTATCGAGCTGCGTTTTCCAATTTACTGGGCTTCCGCAGCATCGCGCGGACAGTCGGAATACTAGTTATTATTAAATGTTAATACCTATATGTATAAGATTAAGTCAGTCAAATCGCTAGTATACCTCATTCAGAAAACTGGTCTCTAAGGGGGGTATAAGGAAACTGCCTATAAAATGGCAGTTGAATGGGTGTCCACTCTCACCCACCGCTCTCTTGATCAGTGAACTGTCGTTAGCAGAATAGGTTTGATGGGACAAAGTTAATCTCATTAAAAGTATGATGCTATTAGTGACAAAAGTACTAGAACCTTTTAAACCCCAAACTCTAGCTACTTAGGAAAATGTGAAAAGTATGCTAATCCACGAAGTGACACATTACACTTTGTGAGTCGTTAGTGGAGCGTGGGTGGTTAACCGACACACTAATTGAGATTCGTAAAGAATGGTGATGGGTATCTCGTGTGTTTGTCATTGTTGATGGAACTGTGTGGATAACCGACACATCAATCGAGATGACAAGTAACATTGAGATTACCAATTAACTTGCATGGTTATTTCACATATTGTTTGTGATCCTCGACATCCCAGTCACAAACAGAAGAGCATAATCCGAGATTAAACATGTCATTGATCCCAGTCAATGAATCTCACAGATATAGGAATTTCATTAGACTGAAATTGATAATAGTATCTACCTTAATGACCATCATGTTGTGATTACGACATCCTTCTTCACACCATGGTTGGGGCATTTTGGGTCCTAGCGTTGTTAAATAAAATTGAGTAATTATTTATAAGGATAAAAGTTAAACTAATAAATTTTGATTTTAAAAGATGTCTGAAGATAGTGTCAACTCTCCTCCTCCTCCTACACCCATTCTTGAGAGCTTTAGGAGATTCTTACTAAATATGAATAAGTTGACTGGGCTTAACTACGTGGATTGGATCCACCAATGGAGATTGGTTATGAGATACGTAAATAAGGAATACATCATCGACTTCCCACTTCCCTCCCTACCTAAGCATGGAGTCACTCAACAGTTGATTGACTACTGACAACGCCTAGTAATATCAAGTATTTTAGTCGTTGTTAGGCCCTATTCTTCATGAATATATATATATATATATATATATATATATATATATATATATATATATATATATATATATATATATATATATATATATATATATATATTGGTATTTCTCACTTTTTGTGCAAGTGCTTGTGTGCAAGAAAATGTTATAAACAGGGACCAAATGCGGACAAATTGGAAGAAGTTTTGAGGATAAGGCCAAATCAGTCGAATGAACACGCGCGCCGATGGAAAGAAGGCATGCACGTCGCGCCACGTCAACGATGAGGCGGTGAAGAGAAATTCAAATAGAGAAAAAAACGGGGATAAGGCAACACGCGCGACGCGGCTTGAGGCTTTGCGCGCCGCGGATTCTTAATTTTCACAAGTATAAATAGAGGTCATTAGGTCGAAATCAACAGGCAAGGAACTGTGACATCCGCCTAAAATGGATTCGGTTCAACCCAACCCAATTGGAAATTTAATAAACCCTACTCGAGATTTCTTGACGCTAATAGGATCAAAACCCTTACATTACGATATAAATTGACGTTAATAGCAATATATCATAGTATAACGTTATAACTATAATAAAATTAAATTATGATACCATATTAAAATCAAATCAAAGTATGATGCTCTAATTAAATTAAAAGAATCAAACTTGAATGCTATAATTAAACTTCAAATCAAAGTAGATTGTTATAATCAAATAATAACCTATTTTTTTTTATAAAACTCTATTTTTATAAACACTACATTAAATTTTATAAAACTCTTAAGATGCTTGTGTTAGTGGGAAATTATGAAGACCACCAAAAGTAAAAGGTTATTCCCATTGTCTCCCACTCACACCTTCCATCATCTTTCCTTTCATTTTTCTCCCAACACATTATTCTCATCACCACTCAAACCATATCTATTCTTCCTCTCACTCTCAATCTCGAAATTCCTCCTAGAAATCTTCATTTTTCAGCCAAGAACACTTCAATATACTCAAATCTCCATCCCTCTTGAAGCATTCATCAAGGTATGTTGTTAAAAGTTCCAAATTCATACATGAAACAAATTAAATCCACCAAAATATCTAAAACTCATTTTATGCATAAACCTGATTTTTCTCAGACTCTCATAAATAAAATAAGAAGTTCTGGAAATATTCAGAAAATAACTTATTTTTATTGAATTACTATAATTATTGCAATAAAATATGGCAATAATTCACATAAAATACTTTTTGCAGTCAATAAATTCTGGAAAAATTGTGGAACAACCCATATATTGAGTAAAGTGGATTTATAAAGTTTCATGCATTTATATTACTGTTTGATTCTTATTTTGTATTTTATTTTGTTGTAGAAAAATAAATTGCAACATATAGTTAGGTATGTTAAAATCTAGATTTTATATTTGTCGCACCTTATACACATTTTAAAGACTCCATGACAAAATTTACAGATTTTTGTAAGAAGGTTTGCTTATTTTTCCTGATTTAATGTTTATTTAATGGTTTAAATTGATAATAAATATCTACACATGTCCAAAAATTATAAAACCTTATCAGAATACCATATATAACATGTTAATCATAAATAAAAAGTCTAATGAATTTCTCTTAATATTTCCCTATTATTTATGATTTTATTGATTAGTTAATAATGAAAAACATAATAAATACTTCCCATAGTCCAAAATATCCAACATATTTACAGTAGGCTCAATATATTGTTAGAAAACTATGGTTAATTTTCCAGAATTTTTGGGAATCATTTATTATTTTTCCCGAATTTTGTTGTGGTTTAATTATTAAAATACTAAATAAATACTAAATCAGTTAAGAAAAATATGACAATTTTACAGTAATTACTATTTTATGAAATAATGATTTTCTGATAATTTCAGAATGTTTCATTACTGTTTATTATTTAAAACCATTTTCCTAAATATCTAAGCATGTAAAAATGCATTTTTAATGATTATTTCATATAAATAATTGTTTATAATATATAAAATCTGTAAATACTTATAATTTGACTAGTTATTATTTTAATAAGAAATTATTAAAATCTTGCCTAAAGTGAAGATATAAATTAATTAAGCAAAGTAATTAATTCAATTTAAAATTCATTTAACATATGAATACATTAATATTCAAAACAAAATTTTGATTATTGTTAATTCATCTAAAATAAGAATATGTGTCTAATTATTTTTATTAATACTATATTCCCGTTTATCGATTCCTAAGCCAAACTATTAATTATATTAGGTTCTACGACATTTTGACTCGAGCCGTCTATCGTACAACACGCGCATTCCTTATTGGACTAATATGAGTAATCTACCCCATATTTTATAATGTTCAATACTTTTGGGGTGTATCATGTGGTTTTAATATGTTCCAACTTCATTTTATTATTTTTCACCATTGAGACATTGTTGGGACATTTATACGTAAATCATTATTTGTATAATTATTGTTTGTTTACGCTACATGTACTTGTAGTGCATTATCATTTTTAGTCTAATCTCCATGACTATGCCCGTATTCTTGAGGTACGTTATGGACAATAATAACGCTATTGGGTTGACCACCCCGCCTTGGGACGCTAAGGTGATTGATTGCACATGGTTGAGTGTGTATGATGATTAGATGCTCCATCCTATATATATATATACATATATATGTATATATAGGGTGAGGACTTATTGCTGTTGTTATCATTTGTTAATCAATTTTTGATTTATAAACTGTTATCTCAATAACAGTTGCTTGCCAACTTCAAAAGAAAACAAATTTCAAATTAGTCAAACTCACAATTTTCTTTAATAAAACTAGATTACTCACCAACTCTCGTAGTTGACCTGTTTTTACCCATGATGCAGATTTGAAGAATGAAGTTGATGAAAAGTAGGGTGTACCTTAGAAACCCACAAGACTATTTAAATTTGATGTAATAAATGTTGTTGTATTTGAATTTGTATTTGTATGTTGTGTATCTTGTTTGCATACTTAGTACTTAATTGAATCTAATCATATTATAACATAGTTGTCATGAGACTTTGAACAATATATCACGCCTTGATCGATTCCGCCAAGGATCGGGGTGTGACAGATTGGTATCAGAGCCCTTGACTATAGGGAATTAGGTTAATTGCCTTGACCTAGTCTATAACCTCTAGGGTCCTCTCGTATGCTAGTTTATAAAATGCACACACAACTGCAGGCAATTCGCACTTAGAAAATCATAGGAATACCTTTGTGTGCTAATTGCTCCCTTATGTGCTTAGGTATTATTCCCGACACTTATATGTGTGCATACACTTGTGAATTTTCTCCTCTTTCTCTTAAAATCACACACATACTCAAATGGTTTCAAAATAAAAATTTATATACAGATATATTCCTTAGAGCTCATAGGAAATTAAAAGTCATCCACTCTAGTTGGGTAGGATCAAAGTAATGGACGCATAGTAACTGGAAGGGGGAGGTGCCGGTAGCCCGAAAGTCCTGACTAGGTAAGCATTCGTATACATCCCAATCAACCGAGGGACCAGTTTGCTTACCTGGGGACCAAAGGCGAGAGTTCCCAAACCTATAGGCCAAATCGCGTCACTCACATTACTTTTGAGCCATCAAAATACCCGACCTTATCAAACGTATCCGAAAGGATACACTCCAAAATGGCCAACTAATTGGACTATTAAGTTCCCTAATGGGCCTTGAAGTGGGAAAAACATGTGAAAACTTAGTATTGTGGGGGCCCACGCAATTGCTACATGCTTCACATTTAGTACCCATGGAAAGCCCAAAAGGTGCCTAACACTCCTAACCATGGCCCAACAAGTGTTTTACAATCATTTTACCCAACAATGTCTACAAACTTAATTTCCATAATCAATTTACAAATAACTCACAAGTCCATATGCGTGTTTCTCATAGATGGCATTACGACCTCCATACGCTGCTCGTAATAACCGAAGGCTAGCCGCCCTTATCGCTAAGGAGGTAGCAAATGTCATCCCAACAATTGCAACCCATCTTCAAACTCTTCAGCCGCAAGCTCCAGCAACCACTCATCGTTGATCGTTTAAGCACTTTCGTAGTTGTAATCCGCCTTACTTCAAAGGCATAGATGGTGCCACCGCACTCCTCACATGGATCGAAGAAATGGAGAGTACTTTCATCCACAGCGAGTGCCCTGAGGACCTGATGGTCCGTCACGCTACAGGGTGCCTCCAAGGACATGCTCTCTCATGGTGGAACCTAGAAAAACGGGCAAAAGGAGAGGGTGTTGCCTTGGGAATGACCTGGTCAAAACTAAAGGAACGCATGATAGAGAAGTTCTGCCCAGACAGCGAATTGCAAACTCTCGAGGAGGAATTCTGGAATCTGAAACAGGTGGGAGGAGACAACGCTACCTACACTAATAGATTCTATGATCTTTCAAGACTCCTACCTCACATGGTTCAACATATGAAAACTGTAATACGCCGCTACATTAAAGGGTTACCGCGCCAGATCCGTGATTCGGTGACCAGCAGTAGGCCATCTACTCTGGAATCCGCTATTGAAATAGCAGGTCAACTCAACGAGGATAATATGAACGATGGTGTCCTCCCACGCAAGGGTTCAAAGATGACAACTGAAAAGCCGACCCCTGAGACCCCCCTAATTGTCAAGTCCGAGTCCTCACACCGACACGACAAAAAGAAGCGGAAAAGCCATCACCACAACCATGCTGTTATTACCCCAGCTGCTCCTATCACCCAAGTCACCCAACCAAACAAAAAGCCGTATACCGGACGTCACCCCCTCTGTAACCATTGTAACTATCACCATATGTCCACCAGCCCGTGTCGCCTTTGTACGACTTGTGGTCGCTATGGCCACTTGGCGGACACATGCCGTGCACCAAAAACTCAACGACCATTCGCTCTACCCTCAAATCAGCAAACACAAACCCGGTATCCAACTGGAACATGCTTCAACTGTGGTGACCCCACCCATTTCAGAAACGCGTGTCCTAGGCTTGTCAATATCATTAACACTCAAGCCCAGAAAAATCCAACAATGCAGGTTCCAGCTCCCAAAGCCGAGCATTTGTCATTACCGCAACCCAAGCACAGACCGATAACAAGGTCGTAAATGGTACGTTTCTCATAAATGACTGCTACGCGTCAGTACTTTTTGATTCAGGTGCCGATAAAAGTTTTGTGTCTTTGGAATTTGAACCCATACTTCACACACCTCGCACGATACTTGATGAACACTTTACCGTAGAAGTCGCCAATGGAAAATACATTTCACTCAATGCAGTCATCCAAGATTGCACTTTCGATTTTTGCGGTCATAAAGTTTCCGTCAATTTAGTTCCTATGGAACTTGGTAGCTTCGACATCATCGTGGGAATGGATTGGCTATCCCAAAACCATGCTGAAATAGTGTGTTACGAGAAGTTTATTCGTATTCCTCTTGCCGACGTCAAAGTCTTCGAATTTATGGCGAGACTCGTTCAAAAAAGCTTAGTCTTATGTCATGTACTCAAGCTCGATCATATCTACGTAAAGAATACATGGCTTTCTTAGCCCATGTGGTGGAAACAAAGGTCAAAGAAAAGAAGATCGAAGATATTCCGATTGTACGAGACTTTCCCGACATCTTTCCCGATGACGTATCTGGACTCCCTCCAGTACGTGAGCTAGAGTTCCGCATCGATCTCGTTCCTGAAGCTGCTCCCATAGCCAAGTCTCCATATCGGTTGGCTCCAACCGAGATGCAAGAATTGGCAAGTCAGCTCCAAGAATTAACCGATAAGGGATTTATCCGCCCTAGTACTTCACCCTGGGGGGCCCCGGTTCTCTTCATAAAAAAGAAAGATGGTTCGTTTCGTATGTGTATCGATTATCGGGAGTTAAATAAATTAACCATCAAGAATCGATATCCGTTACCTCGGATCGACGACCTTTTTGATCAGCTTCAAGGAGCTTCATGCTTCTCAAAAATCGACCTCCGCTCGGGTTATCACCAACTTCGAGTACAGGAAGAAGACATCCCCAAAACCGCTTTCCGAACCCGCTATGGTCATTACGAGTTCACCGTTATGCCTTTTGGCCTAACGAATGCCCCTGCCGCATTCATAGACTTGATGAATCGGGTATTTAAACCTTATCTCGACCGTTTTGTTATCGTCTTTATTGATGACATCCTCATTTACTCCAAGACAAAGGCAGACCATGAAAGACACCTTCGTCTAACTCTCCAAACATTGCAAGGAAATCAGCTTTATGTCAAATTTTCGAAATGCGAGTTTTGGTTAAATGAGGTACAATTCCTCGGTCATATTGTAAGTGACAAGGGTATTTTAGTCGATCCCGCAAAAGTTGAAGCAGTCAAGAATTGGAAAGCCCCACGTACCCCCAAGGAAATTCGGTCATTCCTCGGTTTAGCGGGATATTACTGGCGTTTCATTTCAAATTTCTCAAAGATCGCTTTACCGCTTACTTCGCTCACTTGCAAGGGACGCCATTTGATTGGGGACCCAAGCAGGAATACGCTTTCCAAACTCTTAAACAAAGATTGTGTGACGCTCCAATTCTTACACTCCCTGAAGGATCCGAAGATTTCGTGGTATACTGTGATGCCTCCAATCTCGGTCTAGGTTGTGTTTTGATGCAAAGGGGAAAGGTTATAGCTTACGCATCGCGACAACTCAAAATCCATGAAAGGAATTATACGACTCATGACTTGGAGCTCGGTGCCGTGATTTTCGCTTTTAAAATTTGGAGGCATTACCTTTACGGCACTAAATGCATAATTTTCACCGACCATAAGAGCTTGCAACATATTCTTAATCAAAAGGAACTCAATATGAGGCAAACACGATGGGTCGAACTCCTAAATGATTACGAGTGTGAAATACGCTATCATCCGGGAAAGGCGAACGTCGTAGCCGACGCGTTAAGTCGAAAAGAACATGCCAAAGCATTTCATTTAATATGTTCTCCTATCTTGTCCAATCTCAGCGACCGAATTCGAGGAGCCCAACACTCGGCAATTACCGAAAATGACATGCCCACGGGAATTGATGGGGAGTTGGAATCTAAATCTGATGGTATTTTCTATTATCAAGATCGCATCTGGATCCCAGATCGCAACAATCTTCGTACATTCCTGATGGAAGAAATCCATAAAACTCGATATTCCATTCATCCGGGCGCTGACAAGATGTATCATGGCTTGAGAACAAATTATTGGTGGTCGGGAATGAAAAAGGATATTGCTTTATTCGTAGCCAAATGTCTTACATGTTCCAGGGTCAAAGCAGAACATCAACGACCCTCTGGACTATTGGTCCAACCGGTAATCCCCGAGTGGAAATGGGAAGCGATCACCATGGATTTCGTAACCAAAATTCCCCGTACCACAAAGGGACATGACAGCATTTGGGTAATCGTTGACCGTTTGACTAAATCTGCTCACTTCCTTCCCATCCGTGAACATTTCAAGGTCGAACAACTTGCTCGGATTTACATCGACGAGATAGTTAGTCGGCATGGCATCTCTCTCAGCATCATTTCAGATCGTGATGGGAGATTTCTCTCTCGGTTCTGGCAATCACTTCAAGAAGCCATGGGAACCCGCCTCGATCACAGTACCGCCTATCATCCTCAGACCGATGGTCAATCTGAGAGGACAATTCAAACACTCAAAGATATGTTGAGGGCGTGTGTCTTAGATTTAGGAGGAAACTAGGACTCTCATTTACCGTTGGTGGAATTCTCCTATAATAACAGTTATCATTCTAGCATCGGGATGCCACCATTTGAGGCATTGTATGGCTGTAAATGCCGATCTCCTATTTGCTGGCATGAAATTGGCGAGTCCCACGTAATTCGCGCAACAGTGGATTCTCCAATCGTTGGTCCTGAGCTTATCCAGGAAACAACCGACAAAATCACTCAGATTCGCAATAACCTTCTCACAGCTCGTAGCCGACAAAAGAGTTACGCCGACAAGCGACGCAAACCGCTTGAATTTACCGTGGGTGACATGGTCATGTTAAAAGTGTCCCCATGGAAAGGTGTGGTTCGATTTGGACGCAAGGGTAAATTGGCACCCCGCTACGTAGGGCCGTTTAAGATCCTGAAAAGGATCGGACCAGTAGCCTACGAGTTGGATCTACCAATAGAGCTTAATAAAGTTCACCCAGTATTTCATATAGCCAACCTCAAGAAGTGTTTAGCTGACGAGAACCTTCATGTTCCTCTCGAGGATATCCAAATCGACGAGACAATGTAATTTATCGAGAAACCCTTGGAAATTGCCGACCGAAAGGAAAAGCAACTCAAAAGAAGTCGCATTCCCCTGGTCAAGGTCAGGTGGCAGTCAGCACGTGGACCTGAGTATACATGGGAGCGTGAGGATCAAATGCGTACCAAATACCCGCAACTTTTCTCTTAAGGTACTCTCTTCTTAAATTTCGGGACGAAATTTCCTAAAGTAGGGGAGACTGTGACATCCGCCTAAAATGGATTCGGTTCAACCCAACCCAATTGGAAATTTAATAAACCCTACTCGAGATTTCTTGACGCTAATAGGATCAAAACCCTTACATTACGATATAAATTGACGTTAATAGCAATATATCATAGTATAATGTTATAACTATAATAAAATTAAATTATGATACCATATTAAAATCAAATCAAAGTATGATGCTCTAATTAAATTAAAAGAATCAAACTTGAATGCTATAATTAAACTTCAAATCAAAGTAGATTGTTATAATCAAATAATAACCTATTTTTTTTATAAAACTCTATTTTTATAAACACTACATTAAATTTTATAAAACTCTTAAGATGCTTGTGTTAGTGGGGAATTATGAAGACCACCAAAAGTAAAAGGTTATTCCCATTGTCTCCCACTCACACCTTCCATCATCTTTCCTTTCATTTTTCTCCCAACACATTATTCTCATCACCACTCAAACCATATCTATTCTTCCTCTCACTCTCAATCTCGAAATTCCTCCTAGAAATCTTCATTTTTCAGCCAAGAACACTTCAATATACTCAAATCTCCATCCCTCTTGAAGCATTCATCAAGGTATGTTGTTAAAAGTTCCAAATTCATACATGAAACAAATTAAATCCACCAAAATATCTAAAACTCATTTTATGCATAAACCTGATTTTTCTCAGACTCTCATAAATAAAATAAGAAGTTCTGGAAATATTCAGAAAATAACTTATTTTTATTGAATTACTATACTTATTGCAATAAAATATGGCAATAATTCACATAAAATACTTTTTGCAGTCAATAAATTCTGGAAAAATTTTGGAACAACCCATATATTGAGTAAAGTGGATTTATAAAGTTTCATGCATTTATATTACTGTTTGATTCTTATTTTGTATTTTATTTTGTTGTAGAAAAATAAATTGCAAAATATAGTTAGGTATGTTAAAATCTAGATTTTATATTTTTCGCACCTTATACACATTTTAAAGACTCCATGACAAAATTTACAGATTTTTGTAAGAAGGTTTGCTTATTTTTCCTGATTTAATGTTTATTTAATGGTTTAAATTGATAATAAATATCTACACATGTCCAAAAATTATAAAACCATATCCGAATACCATATATAACATGTTAATCATAAATAAAAAGTCTAATGAATTTATCTTAATATTTCCCTATTATTTATGATTTTATTGATTAGTTAATAATGAAAAACATAATAAATACTTCCCATAGTCCAAAATATCCAACATATTTACAGTAGGCTCAATATATTGTTAGAAAACTATGGTTAATTTTCCAGAATTTTTGGGAATCATTTATTATTTTTCCCGAATTTTGTTGTGGTTTAATTATTAAAATACTAAATAAATACTAAAGCAGTTAAGAAAAATATGACAAATTTACAGTAATTACTATTTTATGAAATAATGATTTTCTGATAATTTCAGAATGTTTCATTACTGTTTAGTATTTAAAACCATTTTCCTAAATATCTAAGCATGTAAAAATGCATTTTTAATGATTATTTCATATAAATAATTGTTTATAATATATAAAATATGTAAATACTTATAATTTGACTAGTTATTATTTTAATAAGAAATTATTAAAATCTTGCCTAAAGTGAAGATATAAATTAATTAAGCAAAGTAATTAATTCAATTTAAAATTCATTTAACATATGAATACATTAATATTCAAAACAAAATTTGGATTATTGTTAATTCATCTAAAATAAGAATATGTGTCTAATTATTTTTATTAATACTATATTCCCGTTTATCGATTCCTAAGCCAAACTATTAATTATATTAGGTTCTACGACATTTTGACTCGAGCCGTCTATCGTACAACACGCGCATTCCTTATTGGACTAATGTGAGTAATCTACCCCATATTTTATAATGTTCAATACTTTTGGGGTGTATCATGTGGTTTTAATATGTTCCAACTTCATTTTATTATTTTTCAGCATTGAGACATTGTTGGGACATTTATACGTAAATCATTATTTGTATAATTATTGTTTGTTTACGCTACATGTACTTATAGTGCATTATCATTTTTAGTCTAATCTCCATGACTATGCCCGTATTCTTGAGGTACGTTATGGACAATAATAGCGCTATTGGGTTGACCACCCCGCCTTGGGACGCTAAGGTGATTGATTGCACATGGTTGAGTGTGTATGATGATTAGATGCTCCATCCTATATATATATATATACATATATATGTATATATAGGGTGAGGACTTATTGCTGTTGTTATCATTTGTTAATCAATTTTTGATTTATAAACTGTTATCTCAATAACAGTTGCTTGCCAACTTCAAAAGAAAACAAATTTCAAATTAGTCAAACTCACAATTTTCTTTAATAAAACTAGATTACTCACCAACTCTCGTAGTTGACCTGTTTTTACCCATGATGCAGATTTGAAGAATGAAGTTGATGAAAAGTAGGGTGTACCTTAGAAACCCACAAGACTATTTAAATTTGATGTAATAAATGTTGTTGTATTTGAATTTGTATTTGTATGTTGTGTATCTTGTTTGCATACTTAGTACTTAATTGAATCTAATCATATTATAACATAGTTGTCATGAGACTTTGAACAATATATCACGCCTTGATCGATTCCGCCAAGGATCGGGGTGTGACAGGAACGACCCCTAAGGTGGACTTAAGGCTTCTTTGACTTAAGGAATCGGATTTCAGCAACATCTTTTGGTATTTCTTATGTTTTCACTTTAATTTCATTATTAGTTTAGTTTATTTAGCTTTTAGCTTAGTGTTTCTGGATTATTTCAACCAGTAGCAGTAGGTTAAAGTTGTTATTTTCGTAATTCAGTACATTGGATCTTCTGGTTTTAGTTTTAATACAAGTAATCATTCGGTTTATGGTTTTGATGCACTTTTCGGTATTTATTGTGTTTGAATGCTTGTTGAATGCAATTGGTTTGTGTGTTTACTTCTGGATTCTGAGCTTTGTTTCTGATTTCAGTAAGTAAGCTTAGGTTAGAACTTGGTTTGGTTTAGCTTAGTTTATGTTTGATTTGGATTTTTGCATTTGCCTTGGAATTGCGATTTTAGTGTGTTTTTGGAAAAGTAGAGTTAGTCCCTCTGGCTGTAGCGTGACACTACAGTTGGTAAGCTGTCGTATTGTCTTGACCACCAAACTCCCGTGGATCGACCCTTACTACTGCTATACTAGTTAGTCTGTGAGGTTATTTTCTTATTTTTGACCGCATAACGACCCCTGCGTTGTCAACCACCACAACTTCCTGACTGATGAGGACGAAGAGGTTCGTCTTCTCATACTATTAACCATTGATGTAACACCCGGCTTTTAATATAAATACACCCCTTTATTTTACACGCTTTAAAATATATTTTATTCAACAAAATATTTTACAGGGGAATATATTACAAGCCAAAAGCACACAAGTAGTATCTGGGAGTACGAAATCTCCTCAAAGCCGGGCTGCTACTATCTGCTCTAACCCCGAAGCACCTCTTTCCCTTTAGTAGGGTCTATATCACCTGCACAGTTAGTATCCACAGGGGTGAGCTATACAAGCTCAATGAATAATCGATAAGCGTTACAAAAATATACAACATAGAATTTTCAGCTTCCACATCATATCATGGTTCCCAGCAATATCGAGTCCTAAGGATTCAATGTGCATCCCCTGAGTGAGTGATAGAACTGCCGGCCGATTAAGCCATCACAACACTTGTATGTGGTCCCACCACAATTACTGCTTACACGACCGTCACAACGTATATATGTGGTCCCAACCACCAACAATAGTCAGTGGCCCCACAGGAAAGGTGGTCTCAACCACGAGTACCGAGTATGTGACCCCACGGTAAGGTGGTCCCAATCACATGAACCGGTAATGTGGCCCCACAGGAAAAGTAACACTTAGGTATCGATTACTCACCTGGTTGTTGACTAAAGCTTTTGTCTTTTTCTGCTTTGTATCCTCTTCCAACCTTGACTGTTATCACAGTACAAAATCTATCATTTATAAATCTTCCATTCACCCTTTTTAATAGTTCCAAAATAACACTTCATGATTTATCAAGTAAAGAACGGCCAGGTAGAAGATTAGATGGGGTGGCAGGATCCTTTCAGCATTTTAGCCTTTCGGAAAATCCAACAACCAGATCCCATGTAATCGGCCTAGGCACCGTTCTCGTAAGTAAATCAATTAGCACTATTTTGGAACAAAGTCTCCATAGCCTGGGTTATCTCCCGGCTCGAACTTGGTTATTTGATATAAGTCAAAATGACTAGCAATCGTTCCCTTCATATTATATGCAAAATACTATTATAATTGTACTAAAGGTTTGGAACTTACTTTCCGTATGTCGAGACGACGATCGCTACCCGAACCTATTGATTTCCCTCTCTTATAGCACCTCTTCCTTACTAACACACTCCTCTATAGTATATAAGTGTTTATTATTTGTTTTGCCCAAAAATGAGGCTTGGAGCTCCTATTTATAGGCCTCTGGACCCTCTTCGCGTCGCGACGGACCCCCGGTCGCGTCGTGACCATTACGTAAGCACTTACCTCATCGCGCACCTCTCTAGAAGCCTCTGTTGGGCCTCGCGTCGCGAGCACTATTCACGTCGCGTCGCGAGCACTATTCACGCCGCCGGAGTTACTATTCATTTTTTTTTTTTTTTTTTGAAAATGGTCGTTACAAGTTCTCCCCCCCTTTATAAGATTCCGTCCCCGGAATCAAGCAAACAATTGGGGGTACTTCGCTCTCATTTCCTCTTCAGCTTCCCAAGTTACATCTGAGCCCTTGTGATATCGCCACTGTACTTTTACCATATTAATCTTCTTGTTCCGCAGCTGTCTCACCTTGCGGTCTAAAATCTTTTCTGGCTGCTCCGGGTACCTCAACTTTTCATCTATTTCAATTTTAGGTAAAGGCACTCGTTGGGACTCGTCAAACAGAGTCTTTCTCAAATGCGACATATGGAAGACGTTGTGAATGCCTCTTAGCTCCTCAGGTAGCTCTAACCGGTAGGCTACAGCTCCCACCCTTTGTATTACCCGAAACGGGCCAATAAAGCGAGGACTCAGCTTACCTTTCTTTCCAAAACGAATCAGACCCTTCCACGGGGAAACCTTAAGCATCACCATATCGCCAACCTGAAACTCTATAGGTTTCAATCGACGATTAGCATACTGCTTTTGGCGGTTTTGAGCAACCTTCAAATGTTCTCGAATTTCTCGAATTTTCTCCTCGGTTTGAGCTACAATCTCGGGTCCAGCTAACGGCTTTTCCCCTAACTCTGTCCAACATGTCGGAGTACGACATGGTGCTCCATACAATGCCTCGTATGGCGCCATCTGAATGCTGGAATGATAGCTATTATTATATGCGAATTCCACCAAAGGCAAGTGATCCTCCCAGCTTCCACCAAAATCTATAACACAGGCACGAAGCATATCCTCCAATGTCTGAATAGTCCTTTCACTCTGTCCATCAGTCTGAGGATGGTAAGCAGTACTCATTAAAACTTTCGATCCAAACTGCTTTTGGAAGCTCTGCCAAAACCCAGACATAAATCGACTATCTCGGTCGGATATAATGGAGGATGGTACCCCGTGTCTACAGACTACTTCATCTTCACGTATGGGTATGAACTGAGCGGATTTGGTCAGTCGATCCACGATCACCCATATTGCATCGTGTCCTCGTGGCGTCCGAGGAAGTTTTGTCACAAAGTCCATAGTGACCTCGTCCCACTTTTTCATTGGAACTGGTAGAGGCTGAATTTCTCCATACGGCTTTTGATGATTGGACTTTACTTGCAAGCACGTTTGGCACCGTTCCACATATCTTCCTATATCCCGCTTCATTCCCGGCCACCAATACATCGGTTTCAGCGTCCGGTACATCTTGGTGCTACCCGGGTGTATAGCATAACGGGAACAATGCGCATCCTCGAGGAGTAGCTTCCGTGCTTCACCCTGCTTTGGCACCCATACTCGACCTTTAAAGGTCTTCAATCGCTGAGAATTTTCCTCGAGTTGGTTAATATAGCTAACCATGCGTTCACTTTTCACATGCTCCGCCTTCCCTGCTTCCTCTTGGGCTGTTCGAATCAGCTCAGGTAGCCGACTAACTATGCTCATACAAGCAGACACAACCCTAATGGGTCTCTCTTTTCGACTGAGAGCGTCTGCAACTACATTCGCCTTCCCTGGATGGTACAAAATCTCGCAGTCATAGTCTTTGAGTAAGTCCATCCATCTCTGCTGCCTCATGTTCAACTCCTTCTGATCGAACAAATATTTGAGACTCTTATGGTCCGTATAGATCCTGAACTTTACTCCATATAGGTAATGTCTCCACAACTTTAATGCTAACACCACAGCAGCTAGTTCCAGATCATGTACCGGGTATTTTTTCTCAGCTTCCTTCAATTGTCTGGATGCGTATGCAATCACCCTGCCCCTCTGCATTAAGACACATCCCAGACCTACCCTAGAGGCGTCACTGTAAACCACAAAGTCCTCTCCACCTTGTGGTAATGCAAGAACTGGGGCTTCACACAAAGCTTGCTTCAGCTTCTGAAATGCAGCTTGCTGTTCTTCAGTCCATTCAAACTTCTCGCCCTTCTTAGTTAATTTGGTCAAAGGAGCTGCAATAGAGGAGAAGTTCTCTACAAATCTCCTGTAATATCCAGCTAGCCCAAGAAAACTGCGTATTTCTGATGGATTCCGCGGCGGCTCCCACTTCATTACAGCCTCGATCTTTGTAGGATCAACTTTAACACCTTCGCTGCTAATAACATGTCCCAGAAACTGAACTTCACGAAGCCAAAATTCACACTTTGAGAACTTGGCATACAGCTTCTCTTGACGGAGTAACTCCAAAACTTGAAGTAGATGCGTCTCGTGCTCTTCCTGACTCCGGGAATAGATCAGTATATAATCAATGAACACGATAACAGAGGTATCAAGAAATGGACGACACACTCTGTTCATCAAGTCCATGAAAGCTGCAGGGGCATTGGTTAACCCAAACGGCATCACCAGGAACTCATAATGTCCGTAACGGGTACGGAAGGCAGTCTTCGGGATATCCGACTCCCGAATCTTCAGCTGATGATATCCCGATCTTAGATCAATCTTAGAGAAATAGGATGCTCCCTGAAGTTGATCGAATAAATCATCAATCCTGGGCAATGGATATTTGTTCTTTATGGTGATCTTGTTCAGTTCTCTATAGTCTATACACATTCGCATAGACCCGTCCTTCTTTTTCACAAACAGGATAGGTGCTCCCCAAGGTGAAGTACTCGGTCGAATGAATCCCCGATCGAGTAATTCCTGCAGCTGCTTCCTTAACTCTGCCATTTCTGATGGTGCCAATCGATAAGGAGCACGAGCAATAGGGGCTGCTCCTGGAACCAAATCGATAGTAAACTCTAGCTGCCGATCCGGAGGTAATCCCGGAAGCTCATCGGGAAAAACATCAGCAAACTCCTTTACAACGGCGACCTCTTCAACGGATCATTTGGTAGGCTCTGTCGAGACCACACATGCCATGTAAAATATTCCTTCTTTGTTGTTATGACGTCGTACCTTGGCAAAAGAGATGACAGGCATCCTGGTACGTGGCCGTTCACCTTGAATTATTATTTGCGACCCGTCTGGTGCCAGAACTGCAATTATTTTTCTTTTACAATCGACTTGAGCATCATTGGATGCTAACCAGTCCATTCCTACAATTACTTCAAATTCTCTGGTGGTGATCGGCTTCAGATCAATAGGGAAAATGGTCCCGTTAATCTCAAGCTGACACCCTGGCATCTGTTCAGAGACATATACATATCTACCACCTGCTACTTCTACCTCCTGTTCTTCATTCAACGGGGTTAAGGGTATCGAAATTTGGGGCATGAATGATGTGGATATAAAGGAGTCGGTGGCTCCAGGATCAAAGAATACATATGCAGGGATCGAGTTTAGTTTAAAAATACCTGTGATAACATCAGTCTTTTCCCGGGCCTCCTCAACGGTCATATGGAATGCTCGGGAGACTACTGGTCCACCTCGTGCCTCCTTCCTTTCTCTTCCCTGCTCCTCCTGTAACGACCCAAAATTTATAATATAAATATGTAAACTAAGATGTGTGTAATATAAAATTCATATGTGAATTTTATGAGAAATTATGGTTAAAAGGGGTAATTTTGTCATTTTTCGCATAAAGGGTAAATTGGTCATTGACCAAATGTGTAAATTAATATAAACTTTATTTATGATTTAGGACTAAAATGCAAGAATTATAGTTCCAAGTGGTCAAAATAAGTGTTAGTGTCAAAAGTCTAAAGAATACAAGTTTAGGGACCAAATTTGCAAAATTTTTATAAATAAAAATAAACATAAATGAGTGATTTATCACTCATTCTCCAGAAACTTGTAGAGTGATCGAGAGAGAAGAAGAAGAAACGGGAAGAAGAGGAAGAAGGAGAAATTCCATAAGAATTGGAAGAAGGAATTGAAGATTTCTTAGTAATCAAGGTAAGAACTCCACTATTCATCATCTTCTCCATATGAAATCTGGAAATTCGAGTTATGAAGCTCATGAAATGTTTCCAGAAGTTCATCTCCATCAAGTCATACTAAAACATCAAGTGGATACACATAAATTGTAAAGAGTCATTGAAATTGTGGTAAAATCCATGGAAATGGGTTTTGAGCTTAAGAACCCTAGAATTTGGATTTGTGAAGATTGGTTTGATTCTAATGTTTAGGAGGATTAGTAATACTCTAACTATCATGTTTTAACCTTTAATTGAATTGGATTTGAGTTGGAACCAAGCAGATCAAAGATTAAAAATGTGCAGGAAAATGGTAATTGGAATGGTGGAATGGAATTGGTGATTCCATGAATGAAACCCATAGAAATGGATAATGAAAGTCATGAATTGGTGATTAATGAAGTATGTTTTGGGTTGTAAAACCCCTAATTTATCTCCCCTTGATCATATAAAGATATATATAAAAGATAGAAAGAAATGGACCCTTATATTAGAATTTATGGCACATGAGCTTCCTTAGAGCTCTTGTGATATCCTATGGTCTTAACCATTAAGTCATGAACTAAATAAGACTTAATAGGATTAAAAATATGTTCTTAACATGTTAGAAGGTTAATAGAACCTATTGGTAAAGTTTTGTTAAGTTTGGAAACAAATGGAACCAAGAAATGGACTAAAACTGCAAAAAACGAACAAAAATTGAAAGCTGAAAATGGGACTGCAGGATTCTACACGACCCGTGTGAATCTGGCACGACCCCGTGTGAAATGAGGCAGTAGCTTGGACATCTTGGAAGTCTTACACGACCCCGTGTGATTCCTACACGACCCGTGTGACCCGAATTCATGCAATTCACTCCCGTTATGACCCGATTGAGTAGTTTGATCCCCTAACATTTGGTATATGTTTAATATAATTTGAAAACATAAAAAATAAGTATATTTAGGGGGATTAAGTGGTCTTTACATGTTGTTAAGACCTAAATGTTTTAATAAAGTTTTAATGAACTCCTTAGGTAATTAAGGAGTAAAGTTATGGAATGGAAGGGACAATCGAGTGAAGTAATCCTAGTTAGACTTCTCTAACTAGCCAAGGTGAGTACATGCAGTAATTTTACCCATTTTGGGGTACATGGCAAGTAAGTATATTTATGATTTCTTCTAAAATCTCTTTATATGATGATATATGCAAGAGTATTATTAATGACTTGTTTATGAAAGTATAATGCTATAATTGAAGTTATGATTTGGTCTATGAGCCAATTATGTGGAAGTATGTTTGGTCTATGATATAATCATGTGAAAGTATATTTTGAATACAAGTTATATAAGTTTTCAAGTATGAAAGGCATATAGCCACAAGATGTTTAAGAATTATGTTTTGGTTACAAACTATAATTATGTTTTTAAGTATGAATGGCATATAGCCATAAGATTTGGAAAGTATGTCTTGTCGTAAAGCTTAGTATGTTATAAAGATATGTTTTTTTAAACATATGATTTTTATATGATGAAAGCTATATTTGGCATTTAGCCATAAAGATGTAAAATGGTGAAGTTTGGTACCTAGCCATAAGTTATGTTTATGTTAAATGATCAAGCAAGCAGCAAGTTTTTATATGACTGGTAATTGTAGCAAGCATCGTTAGTAAGGGAACTATGTTCCAACCTACCCGGGTTAGGTAAGGGATCTACTGGGGGCGAGCCCCATCGCGAAGTAGATTGCCTCAGCACTTCTATGGTGAAGATTGATCCGTTCTTTCTAGCCATAGAGACTTGGGGTATCACTTATAGTGATTAAAGCCCTAAGTATAAAAATCCAGCAAGCTTATAGAACCAGTCAAAGTAAGTAAGAAAGAAGCTATTTTTGAAAAGTATATTATGAAATAAATTTTGAGAAGTAAAGAGTATAGTATGCTATTATAGAAAGATTTTTTTGAAAAGTAAGAGTTGTATTATGATTCTATTATAAAGTTTTGAAAGAAAGTAATTATGCAAAGAATGATACGAAATGGCTTTGAAAGGAATAAAGAGCTATGAAGGATGTTATTTTTGTAAAGTATGTTATAAAATGATTTCGAAAAGTACAAAGTATAGTATGATACTACTATAAAGTTTTGACAAAGATTTTATGTTATAAGGTTTATAAAAGCTGGAAAAGAAATTAAAGGTTTGAGTCTAAAACCCATGTAACTCACGAGACATTATTGTCTTACGTATTTTATTTTTATGCCATGTATTCCAGGTTAAAAGCTAAAGTATTTTTGGATGAAGTTTAGCTGGAGTGGAGCTCGAGTTAGCTCCTATCTTGGACTCAAGGTTAAATCCTTTATTGCTTACTATGGTTAGTTTTGATATAGATTTGTACACCCGCAGTTTTAAACGTGTAAATTATCGGTTTTTGTTAAACCGTATTTTTGTATTTATGAAATTTTATGCAAAACCATAATATTTGAAAACAGTGAAAATGGGGTGTCACAAGTTGGTATCAGAGCCATAGTTTAAGCGAATTAGGATTGGCTTGTTCCACTCCTAGGCTTAAACTCATGCTTAAAAAAAATTATAGTTTTTGAAAGTATGTTATATGAAGTCTTAAATGATTAAGACATTATGCATTATTTAAAATATGTAGATATATAACACTAAGAAGTGTTAAGCGAACGTTTAAAGTGAGCAAAAATCTGATCGTTAGGAAAATTATATGATATTTTCCGTAACCGTCTAAATTTATTAAAGGCTATGTTTATAAAGTAGTAAGATTTCTAGTAGGGATCACCATGTACTTATAATGGTGTTATATGTTAAAGGAACCAGTGTCCCATGAGACCTTGTGGTAACAACAGAATCAATATGTATAGGTGATTATGGTAATATGGGCCCGTATTATCATAATCACAGGATATGTATTGGGACTGGTGGAATCGCAAAGGAATTATGGCATTCTGGTGGGTAAGGTTTGTGAAGAGAGTAGTAAGAATAACATAGGAATTGTATGCTTATGTAACAAGAAGAAAGATTATAAGTAATAAAAGTTAATGCGGTGGATATATACCACTTAGTATGGTAAAGTAAAAGAAATAATGTGATAATTAATTGCCTGTAGAGGCGAGAGGAGGTATGAATAAGAGCGATATTGAGAAGAAATATGGGTATTGATTAACCATACGAGAGTTGTAAGACTCTTACATAAAGAATGAAAAATTATCAGCACGACGTATTAATAATATATAAATGATAAAGAAGAGTTTAATGTAAGTAAGTGGTATGCTTTGGGCATGGCCATTGAATCTAAAAATTGTTTCTAAAAAATGAATAAAAGTGTCCAAAGAATGGACAATTGATTAAGTTATAAGAATAATGGTAAGCCAAGTAAAATGACAAGCAGCAAATTAAATAAGAAGTAAATAAAAGTGGTAGACTGAACGCTATATCTACCTATAGATTTGGAAGTCGTTGTTATGAATTGGCCTGTAAAGAAGCAGCATACAAATGAAGATGCACGCACTATGATGTACTCGAACAGAAGTAAAGTCACTATAAACAAATGTGGAATCGACGTCTGCAAAGAATATTACTTAGTATAAAGTAGTAGCAGACTGTTACCACTTGTAACTTATGACAAGTGCCGCAACATGTAAGGCGATTATGGAAATTCTTGGTTGTTCCCAAGGAACTTTTCATGACAGAAGTTGGAATTTAACCCAAGTTGGGAGTTGACAAGCTTGTAGGGTGAAGGTAGAACATGCTTGCCCGACAAAAATAGGAAACAATTCGAGTGATAAATTGTTAATTTATCTCTTAAAAGAAGAATGTTCAAAGTTGTCTATAGACAAATATAATGTTAACATATTGATTATTAGGAATTTAATTCCATAACCAAATGAAAGAAGTATAAGAAGAAATACCGGTAATAAAATGGTATAATGACGTATGATAATGGAAGGAAACTAAAAGCATGTGAGGAAAAATGACTAAGGGTCATAAATAATATGAAGTAAAGAAAAATAGTAAATATCTACACAAGTAGTAGACGAAGAATTAAAGATAATGTAAGAACTATGATAAACAGATAGGAAGTTACTACTTCCGAATGGGAATAATGGCTAAAAGTCTCCAAAGATTTTGAGAAATGATTAGTACATGACTGGTAACCATGAAATACAAAGAAATGTATATATTTATATACATGCTTATAAATGTAAAAGCATGAGTAAGTTTTGTGATATATATATATATATATATATATATATATATATATATATATATATATATATATATATATATATATATATGATGTATAAAAGTATAAAAGTGGTTATGAAATAAGTATTCTAATTAGAATACTATAAAGTATGAAGCAAAAGAGTAAATGATGTATTGAGTAAATTATCTCGAAATACAAAAGAACGAAAGACGATGAGAAAATTGTGTATCACTTAGAGATACATAAGAAATAAGTTTTATACGAAATATAAAACATGTAAAGTTGCAAAGCATAATATAATGTGTTAGGCATGTAGCCTTATAACACGTGACAGAAATGGTAAAAGATGTAAAAACGAGAAAATTATTGTTTTAGCACTAGTAATAACAAGTAAAGAGTAATAAGAAGTAATGGTAATTGAAGGTTATGTCAAAAATTCGTCATGGGACGAGAATGTTTAAAAAAAAATAATAATAATATCTAGTTGAGTTCTTAAACCAGGAAGAGAACCAAGTATATACATATGAGTATATTATACAACTAAGAACTTGTGAGAGTTATGTTAAGAAGTTAATGAATGTGGTTTGTAAAACATAAATACACCACCAGATAATAATATTATGAAAAGTAAAGTAAGTATGGGAATGTAAATTATAGTATGCAAAATGTATGAAGTTCTATAAATGAATTGAAGAAAAACAAATTTGAATCAATCATGGTAAACAATGTAGATACCGTGAGAAAAGAGTAAACAGAAGATCAGGTGCTAAACTAAGCACTAATGTGAGAAATAAGAATTGGTAAAGAAGTACTAAAACATCAATAATAATATGAGCATGATACACTAAGTATACAAGAAGATGAAAAATGTAATAGAAATTATACCATGATGTATGATGAGTAAATGAGGAAGAAATCTCATAAATAATAAGAAAGATGAAAGAAATATCTAAGTTGATTATATGTGGAATATGAAAGTACTACAAGTAAAGAATGATATAAAACAAGTATTAGAGAAGGTAACACATATAATGTACAGGAAATGAGTAAGAAGTATGTGAAAAATGATTTTTCTTAAAAGTGTGAAATAAGGAGGAAGTTGACTGAAATAATAGAACAACTTCAATAGTAAAACTGTATAAGTTTAAAAGATCAAACATTGTGTATTATATATATAAAGAAAGCTAATGATGCATAATTTCTAAAATAAAAAGCGGTATGTTGTTTCGATTCTTTTAAAATAAGATATGCAGATTTTTATGAAAATATATTGTTTTAACAGTTTCCGTCCCAACCAGAAAAGTAAGAATGTGAAATAAAACAAAAGGCAATGTATTCTTATTGAGTGATAAAAAGTCGAGAATAGATAATGGATGTAAAGAATAATAAAGTGAAGTTTAAAGAATTTAAAGAATAATTATGTAAAGATAAGAAGTTGTAAACTTCTAAAAAGCAAGAAGAAGTTATGTTCGAGAAAAATGTCCATTAAGGGACAAAATTTATACAAGGAAAAGATTTTGTGTAATTACGAATTTATATAAATTTGAAACATATATTATTATGTTTAATGGTATTTGAAATTTTTACAATAAAAGAATGCTGTGAGTATAATCTCACTTGTTTTAGTAAAGATATGAAAAGAATTATGAAGTAGATTGTTATTTATGATAACAAATATTGAAGTATGAAACTATTTTGTCAAATAAGTTTATTAAGAGATTATATGTCAATGAAATGAGGTAGAAAGGAAAGTAACTAGAATGAACAGTATAAAACATGAATGAATGACTAAAAGGTTGAGAAAACGGATAAAATGACCGAAGGGGCATTTTGGTCATTTAATAAAAGTAATGTATATATTGAAATAAGAAAGTAAAAAGTTGAAGAAATAAAAAGGGTAATTCCTTGAAGATAAAGAGTATAAGTACAAATCACACTATTAGAATACGAAAAGATTCCGAGGACGGAATCCCAATAAGGGGGAGGTAGTTGTAACGACCCAAAATTTATAATATAAATATGTAAACTAAGATGTGTGTAATATAAAATTCATATGTGAATTTTATGAGAAATTATGGTTAAAAGGGGTAATTTTGTCATTTTTCGCATAAAGGGTAAATTGGTCATTGACCAAATGTGTAAATTAATATAAACTTTATTTATGATTTAGGACTAAAATGCAAGAATTATAGTTCCAAGTGGTCAAAATAAGTGTTAGTGTCAAAAGTCTAAAGAATACAAGTTTAGGGACCAAATTTGCAAAATTTTTATAAATAAAAATAAACATAAATGAGTGATTTATCACTCATTCTCCAGAAACTTGTAGAGTGATCGAGAGAGAAGAAGAAGAAACGGGAAGAAGAGGAAGAAGGAGAAATTCCATAAGAATTGGAAGAAGGAATTGAAGATTTCTTAGTAATCAAGGTAAGAACTCCACTATTCATCATCTTCTCCATATGAAATCTGGAAATTCGAGTTATGAAGCTCATGAAATGTTTCCAGAAGTTCATCTCCATCAAGTCATACTAAAACATCAAGTGGATACACATAAATTGTAAAGAGTCATTGAAATTGTGGTAAAATCCATGAAAATGGGTTTTGAGCTTAAGAACCCTAGAATTTGGATTTGTGAAGATTGGTTTGATTCTAATGTTTAGGAGGATTAGTAATACTCTAACTATCATGTTTTAACCTTTAATTGAATTGGATTTGAGTTGGAACCAAGCAGATCAAAGATTAAAAATGTGCAGGAAAATGGTAATTGGAATGGTGGAATGGAATTGGTGATTCCATGAATGAAACCCATAGAAATGGATAATGAAAGTCATGAATTGGTGATTAATGAAGTATGTTTTGGGTTGTAAAACCCCTAATTTATCTCCCCTTGATCATATAAAGATATATATAAAAGATAGAAAGAAATGGACCCTTATATTAGAATTTATGGCACATGAGCTTCCTTAGAGCTCTTGTGATATCCTATGGTCTTAACCATTAAGTCATGAACTAAATAAGACTTAATAGGATTAAAAATATGTTCTTAACATGTTAGAAGGTTAATAGAACCTATTGGTAAAGTTTTGTTAAGTTTGGAAACAAATGGAACCAAGAAATGGACTAAAACTGCAAAAAACGAACAAAAATTGAAAGCTGAAAATGGGACTGCAGGATTCTACACGACCCGTGTGAATCTGGCACGACCCCGTGTGAAATGAGGCAGTAGCTTGGACATCTTGGAAGTCTTACACGACCCCGTGTGATTCCTACACGACCCGTGTGACCCGAATTCATGCAATTCACTCCCGTTATGACCCGATTGAGTAGTTTGATCCCCTAACATTTGGTATATGTTTAATATAATTTGAAAACATAAAAAATAAGTATATTTAGGGGGATTAAGTGGTCTTTACATGTTGTTAAGACCTAAATGTTTTAATAAAGTTTTAATGAACTCCTTAGGTAATTAAGGAGTAAAGTTATGGAATGGAAGGGACAATCGAGTGAAGTAATCCTAGTTAGACTTCTCTAACTAGCCAAGGTGAGTACATGCAGTAATTTTACCCATTTTGGGGTACATGGCAAGTAAGTATATTTATGATTTCTTCTAAAATCTCTTTATATGATGATATATGCAAGAGTATTATTAATGACTTGTTTATGAAAGTATAATGCTATAATTGAAGTTATGATTTGGTCTATGAGCCAATTATGTGGAAGTATGTTTGGTCTATGATATAATCATGTGAAAGTATATTTTGAATACAAGTTATATAAGTTTTCAAGTATGAAAGGCATATAGCCACAAGATGTTTAAGAATTATGTTTTGGTTACAAACTATAATTATGTTTTTAAGTATGAATGGCATATAGCCATAAGATTTGGAAAGTATGTCTTGTCGTAAAGCTTAGTATGTTATAAAGATATGTTTTTTTAAACATATGATTTTTATATGATGAAAGCTATATTTGGCATTTAGCCATAAAGATGTAAAATGGTGAAGTTTGGTACCTAGCCATAAGTTATGTTTATGTTAAATGATCAAGCAAGCAGCAAGTTTTTATATGACTGGTAATTGTAGCAAGCATCGTTAGTAAGGGAACTATGTTCCAACCTACCCGGGTTAGGTAAGGGATCTACTGGGGGCGAGCCCCATCGCGAAGTAGATTGCCTCAGCACTTCTATGGTGAAGATTGATCCGTTCTTTCTAGCCATAGAGACTTGGGGTATCACTTATAGTGATTAAAGCCCTAAGTATAAAAATCCAGCAAGCTTATAGAACCAGTCAAAGTAAGTAAGAAAGAAGCTATTTTTGAAAAGTATATTATGAAATAAATTTTGAGAAGTAAAGAGTATAGTATGCTATTATAGAAAGATTTTTTTGAAAAGTAAGAGTTGTATTATGATTCTATTATAAAGTTTTGAAAGAAAGTAATTATGCAAAGAATGATACGAAATGGCTTTGAAAGGAATAAAGAGCTATGAAGGATGTTATTTTTGTAAAGTATGTTATAAAATGATTTCGAAAAGTACAAAGTATAGTATGATACTACTATAAAGTTTTGACAAAGATTTTATGTTATAAGGTTTATAAAAGCTGGAAAAGAAATTAAAGGTTTGAGTCTAAAACCCATGTAACTCACGAGACATTATTGTCTTACGTATTTTATTTTTATGCCATGTATTCCAGGTTAAAAGCTAAAGTATTTTTGGATGAAGTTTAGCTGGAGTGGAGCTCGAGTTAGCTCCTATCTTGGACTCAAGGTTAAATCCTTTATTGCTTACTATGGTTAGTTTTGATATAGATTTGTACACCCGCAGTTTTAAACGTGTAAATTATCGGTTTTTGTTAAACCGTATTTTTGTATTTATGAAATTTTATGCAAAACCATAATATTTGAAAACAGTGAAAATGGGGTGTCACACCTCCCGTGTCCTGTCTCGGGATCCTCCTGTCTTCAGCTGTGGACATTCTGATCGGATATGATCTTTGGCTCCACACTGGAAACATAGTCGAGTTGTTTGGTTGCAATCTCGAGCATAGTGTCCCGTCTTCCCACACTTAAAACAATACAATGGTGAGGGACTGGTAGGGCAATCTCCCGTATGCTTCCTCCGGCATTTGTCGCACCATTTGCCTTCATCATTCCGAGTCTGACCCCGCGACCCAGATTCTGATTGTTGGGACTTCTTCTGAGAAATCCACGGACGTTCCTCAGCCTTTCTTTTTGCTTCTGCGGCCCTCCTTTCACCTTGTTGGCGTTGCAGCTCCGCCTCACGTTCCACCGCCCGATCAACTACTTGCCGAAAGGTAGTCAGCTTGAGTGGCTGTACAACCTCTCGAATCCGTGTTTTCAATCCCCATACGTACTTGTCTATCTTTCTTTTCTCAGTATCAACCTCATGTTCACAGAATCTAGCTTTTTCCAAGAAATCCATAGTATATTCTTGCACAGAACGAGTCCCTTGTTCCAAATGTAAGAACTCTTCTGTCAGCTTCTTCACTGCTACTTCGGAACAGTATTCTTCAGTAAATTTTGCTTTAAACTGTTCCCATGTCAACATTCCAAGCAAATCTGAACCCAAAGCTCTACTGAAAACTTGCCACCAATACTGGGCATTCCCAGCAAAAAGGTTGGTAGCGAACTCCACCTTGTCTGCCTCATCACACTTGCTAATCCGGAAAACTTTCTCCGTATGTATCAACCATTCCATCGCTTGTACGGGAGTATCAGTTCCCGTAAATTCCTTAGGCTTGCAACTAAGGAAATTCTTATACGTACACTTGGTTTTCCCTTCTGACGTTCCCTCAACACCTTTGCCTTTATCTGCCACGTGTACTCCACTTTCGGCATGTCCCTCGTCTCTTGGGGCTCCATCATGCACCTGCTTAGCAGTATCCTCCCTATGTGTCTTTACTATAGTGGGTAATAGCTCCCGTACCACATCAGTAATGATAGCTCGTAAATCCGGTTGGTTCCTTGCTGCCTCTCCTGCCTCCCGGTGCACTGAGCCCTGTGATCGAGATCTGCCTCCCCTGGAAGCTCCCTGCCTAGCACCTCCTCGGCTTCGACCACTCCTGGTGTTTGCCATCTTCAAAGTTCAACAAAAAGATTAGTCTCCTAATCAGATAACATAAATTATCCTTTTCCAATCCCGAATTCCACTATTTCCTAAGGTTCAAGTCTAGGTATCTACCCTATAGAAACCTAATTCACTTAAACCTCGGCTCTGATACCAACTTGTAACACCCGGCTTTTAATATAAATACACCCCTTTATTTTACACGCTTTAAAATATATTTTATTCAACAAAATATTATACAGGGGAATATATTACAAGCCAAAAGCACACAAGTAGTATCTGGGAGTACGAAATCTCCTCAAAGCCGGGCTGCTACTATCTGCTCTAACCCCGAAGCACCTCTTTCCCTTTAGTAGGGTCTATATCACCTGCACAGTTAGTATCCACAGGGGTGAGCTATACAAGCTCAATGAATAATCGATAAGCGTTACAAAAATATACAACATAGAATTTTCAGCTTCCACATCATATCATGGTTCCCAGCAATATCGAGTCCTAAGGATTCAATGTGCATCCCCTGAGTGAGTGATAGAACTGCCGGCCGATTAAGCCATCACAACACTTGTATGTGGTCCCACCACAATTACTGCTTACACGACCGTCACAACGTATATATGTGGTCCCAACCACCAACAATAGTCAGTGGCCCCACAGGAAAGGTGGTCTCAACCACGAGTACCGAGTATGTGACCCCACGGTAAGGTGGTCCCAATCACATGAACCGGTAATGTGGCCCCACAGGAAAAGTAACACTCAGGTATCGATTACTCACCTGGTTGTTGACTAAAGCTTTTTTCTTTTTCTGCTTTGTATCCTCTTCCAACCTTGACTGTTATCACAGTACAAAATCTATCATTTATAAATCTTCCATTCACCCTTTTTAATAGTTCCAAAATAACACTTCATGATTTATCAAGTAAAGAACGGCCAGGTAGAAGATTAGATGGGGTGGCAGGATCCTTTCAGCATTTTAGCCTTTCGGAAAATCCAACAACCAGATCCCATGTAATCGGCCTAGGCACCGTTCTCGTAAGTAAATCAATTAGCACTATTTTGGAACAAAGTCTCCATAGCCTGGGTTATCTCCCGGCTCGAACTTGGTTATTTGATATAAGTCAAAATGACTAGCAATCGTTCCCTTCATATTATATGCAAAATACTATTATAATTGTACTAAAGGTTTGGAACTTACTTTCCGTATGTCGAGACGACGATCGCTACCCGAACCTATTGATTTCCCTCTCTTATAGCACCTCTTCCTTACTAACACACTCCTCTATAGTATATAAGTGTTTAGTATTTGTTTTGCCCAAAAATGAGGCTTGGAGCTCCTATTTATAGGCCTCTGGACCCTCTTCGCGTCGCGACGGACCCCCGGTCGCGTCGTGACCATTACGTAAGCACTTACCTCATCGCGCACCTCTCTAGAAGCCTCTGTTGGGCCTCGCGTCGCGAGCACTATTCACGTCGCGTCGCGAGCACTATTCACGCCGCCGGAGTTACTATTCATTTTTTTTTTTTTTTTGAAAATGGTCGTTACAATTGACCCCACCATCCGCAGGGATTTTGAATTCCTGGGGCCACATGAGTTAATACAACTTGTTGAGGAAAGGTTCTAAGAACCCGGTTAGGCAGGAAAAGCTTAGGATCTATGATAGCTTGGTGAGACCAGGCTGAGAAAGGGACACAATGTTAGTGCACACTTTCTCAAGATTGAAGGATACTTGGAAGAGCTGTACAAGCTTGGTCACCCTCTCAGTCAAGAAGCAAGCATCAATGGTTTGATCGTATCTCTAACTAAGGAGTACGAACCGTTCGTACAGATATACAGGGAAAGGGACCTACACAAGACCTTCATGGAAATGCATTCAATGTTGACTCTGTATGAGTCACTCATGCAGGTGCATAGTTCAGGATTGAGTCCAGCTTTGAAGAACATCAGGAATCCATCCAGACGGGTCCTGAGATGTCTCAATCTGGGAATCCACAGGGTGGGATACAGTCACAGGATAATTGAAAAACGCTCCAAAACCAAACAGTTTGGAAACTCAGGTATATCTAAAAACTCAAAACTCCTAATCCTTAATTACTTGATACAAGATGTGACAGTCACATTTGCTTTTTATGCAGGGTCTTAGTAGGACGCAGGACATTGTCGTATGGGAGCACGTTCAGATTGGATCACGGGCTGGTGCAGTTTTGAAGTTTAGTTAGATATTTTGAGATTGCTATTAGATAGTATGATATTGGTTTTCACATAATGCATTGTTTGAGGATATTTTTGATTTAACAAACGTTATTTTCTTTTGAAACATGATTGTTTAAATTATCCTTGAAATGTTGTGTGAATAATAACTTGAATGTTGATTGGATTTATGAATTGTGTTTGTATGAGTTTTATAAGAATAACTTCAACCAAAGATCCAATGGACAGGATTTTGGAATCAATTGGCTTGGAGTCATTTGATGAAGTTAGTTCTTGATAAAATTGGTTGTTACAAGAAATGAATCACCCAAGGGTCTGATAGGCAGGATCTTGGAATCATTTGACTTAGAGTTAAATGATGAATTCATATCTTGAACAATTAACAAAGTCATAAAATTTACATAAGAATGTAAAAGAAGATTATGAGTAAAGAACACAATGGTTATTGATAAAATTGCTCAAAACACAAATTAGTTATACTTCCAAATATTTGCCATTCAGAATGACAAATACAACTTCACTTATCAGAATAAGTGAATAGTTGAAACCTTGAACTGTTCAAGGACTTCAAAGGAAGTCTAAGATCAACAAAACCTAAGTAAAACATAACTGTGAAATTGTTTCACAGTTCATACTCTTCCAAGAACATTAAAGGGTTATAATGTGTCTTAGGGAAGATTGAGCATTGATCGAAACGGTCCGATCCTTGATGTAATTAGATGCACTTCCAATAAGTTTTCCGATAAGTTAAACATTCAACCAGTCAGTCGATAAAACCATATTATAACCACATCTTAGACTAAGTAGGTTTCACAGACACCGTCTGAAGTGTAAAGTCGGGTTCACCCCACTTGTACACAGAAAGGGTTCAGGGTCATGGAGTGTTCGTTCGAACCTCATAGCATGACTGAACCTGATCAGTAGTGTCATTTCATTGGCCCTCCCGCCTGTGCCTGTGAATGATCAGTCCTTTTGGAAAAAACTCACATTCTAAGGAGACAGTGGGAGCTGGAGTAATCCTGAAAGAGTTCAGGGATTAGGCAAGTGAAAGAACCTTAGTCATCACTAAGACTTGACCAGGAATTAGATTCTGTGTTAAACCTGACATATCCTTCTCTTTGCAAACCAGTAGTGTTAGTCACCATCATAAGGAGTTATGATCTGGGTGACATAACGATTAGTGGTAAAACACTAAGATTGGTACAGATTTGTAATCCGGCTGCTTGGAAGCATTGGTGAGCCCAGTTGCTACCAAATAAGATAAATTAAGAGCGAGACTCGGTCTATGTGACGATTTGACTGATTTTACACCTAGCTAAAAGCCAGTGGCAGTAATTAAATCATCAAAAGAAAGGAACATAGATAGAAATGTACCAACATTCTAAACAAGAATGGTTGAGTGATGCAATACTCATAGTCATGTGATTGGCCTATAGAGAGACGCTCTCAAATCTGAAGAGATATTGTTTGCTATTACTAGCAAGATCGGATGGTCTAAACGCTTTCCAGAAATGGAAAACCACAGGGGTTGTGTGTAAGACACAATCAATAGGGTTTAGAACATGCCGATACAAAAGGTACATAGCCCCGAAGGTCTTCGGGCGGGCACTTGTGGTGCTTGCTTCCAAGATATCTAAGGATCAAAAGGTTAGTTTTCTTGTGAAATTTATTTGATTCTTATTTTGTTCATAGTTATAGGTTCAATAGATGAAAACATAGATCCTTTAGGGTGCATGTGAACTTAAATGATTTTGTTCATAGTTTGCTTAAAACCTAACAACATCAACATGAAACATTAATTAGACCAACGAGTGAAAATAACTATCTATGATGGATACATTTAAGCAAAAGAAGTTTAGAAAGTTAAAAATAGTTTAAATCATAAATAAACTCCTATGATATAATCTAAAATCAATAGTTTAAATCATAAATAAAAACTCTTATGATATAATCCAAAATCAATATCTACCATAGCTAGGGTTTGAAGCTAAAAAAACAGCTCTTAAATTCAAAATCAAACAACATCAATAAATGTTGTTGATTGGATAAGTAAACATCCATCATTCCATTACTTAAACTCAATATAAACCCTAAACATTCATAAGATTTCAAAATCATAGTAATTTTAGATTGCATCAGATGAAGAAGATTATAAGAGAATTATATTCTAGGAGTTCAATTGGATAAAGAAAATACAAACGAATTACCCTCTAGGACTCCAATTAGACGATTTAGGAGCATCTTCAATGTAAGCTTTTTGTGTTGCCAATAGGGGTGGAACACGACGATTACAACCAAAAGGGTCGAAATAAAAACATCAAATAAAACAATTAAACAAGATTAATTTGGTTCAAATTTATGATATATTAAAATTAAATAAAACAAAACCAATAGTTCAATACCTTCCTGTGTCATTACATAATCTTATACGTACGCCGCGTCAACTGTAACCTACATCAACCGGTAATAAGGATATTATGTAAACACTCAAAATAAGTTCGTTGGTCAGATGCGTAAAAAAAAACAAATATAGACAAACGTAAAAGATGCATACCCTTTTGATTTATCCTTAAAAAAGTTATAAATGAAAAAGTTGTACATGATTTAAATTGGGGATGGGTTAAAGAGACACCCATTTTTACCAAAAAGACACCTCTTCGTTACTTAATGATTAATTATTTGATTTTTTAATTACTTAATGATTACTTGATAAGTATAATGATTATATAATTATTATTATTTAATTAACAAATATTAAATAACAAATATTTTTTATAAATAGATTATTCATAATTTATAAATATTAAGTAACAAATATTTTTATAAAAAAAATTATATAAATCAATAAATAAGTAATTTAAAAAAATTGCACAAATGTGGTTCGTAATTTTTGTAAAACGCAATATGTGGCGCGGCTTGCGGTTCGTAATTTTTGTAAACCGCAATATGCGGCGCGTTGCTTTTCGTAATTTCTGTAAACCTGAACAAGCGGCGTGGGTTGCGGTTCGTAATTTTTGTAAAACGCAATATGCGGCGCGGTTTGCGGTTCGTAATTTTTGTAAAACGCAATTGCGGCGTGTTGCGGTTCATAATTTTTGTAAACCGAAACAAGCGGCGCAGCTTGCGGTTCGTAATTTTTGTAAAACGCAATATGCGGCTCGGCTTGCGATTCGTAATTTTTGTAAAACACAATATGCGGCGCGGCTTGCGGTTCGTAATTTTTGTAAACCGCAATATGCGACGTGTTACTTTTCGAAATTTCTGTAAACCAGAACAAGCGGCATGGGTTGCGGTTCGTAATTTTTGTAAAATGAAATATGCGGCGCGGCTTGCGGTTCGTAATTTTTGTAAAACGCAATATGCGGCGCGTTGCGTTTCATAATTTTTGTAAACCGAAACAAGCGGCGCAGCTTGCGGTTTGTAATTTTTGTAAAACGCAATATGCGGCGCGGCTTGCGATTCGTAATTTTTGTAAAACACAATATGCGGCGCGGCTTGCGGTTCGTAATTTTTGTAAACCGCAATATGCGACGCGTTATTTTTCGTAATTTCTGTAAACCAGAACAAGCGGCATGGGTTGCGGTTCGTAATTTTTGTAAAACGCAATATGCGGCGCGGCTTGCGGTTCGTAATTTTTGTAAAACGCAATATGCGGCGCGTTGCGTTTCATAATTTTTGTAAACCGAAACAAGCGGCGCAGCTTGCGGTTCGTAATTTTTGTAAAACGCAATATGCGGCGCGGCTTGCGATTCTTAATTTTTGTAAAACGCAATATGCGGCGCGGCTTGCGGTTCGTAATTTTTGTAAAACGCAATATGCGGCGCGGCTTGCGGTTCGTAATTTTTATAAACCGCAATATGCGGTGCGTTGCGGTTCGTAATTTTTGTAAACCGGAACATGCGGTGCAGCTTGCGGTTCGTAATATTTGTAAAACGCAATATGCAGCGCGGCTTGCGATTCATAATTTTTGTAAAACGCAATAAAGAAAAATTGTATCATTTCTGTTTTTCAATGATCCAAATTTTCTTTTTCAAATTTTTTTTCGATAATGATATAGTATTATTCTTAATTTTATGATTTGTTATTTTTTTATATTTTTTTCAATTTTTTTAAGATCTTTTTACGAGTCCTCACCGGAACGGGACCCTATATATATATATATATATATATATATATATATATATATATATATATATATATATATATATATATATATTAATTATAGAAACCAGCGTAAATTGCCGGAAATTTGCGACACTTATGGTTACCAATAATAAAAAAAGAAAAAAAGAAACATTAGTAATTTGCTAGCATAACGTGATACGGAAAAAAGAGTGTTATTATGGAATTTGATATCCTACCCGTTCCTAGGTAAAAAGCTGCATGACACAGATTTCATGATAAATATTTGACTTTTTTTGATAAAGTTGTCTAAAAGATGTAAATTTAGCAACACCCTTAAATTCACCCTTAAATTGAAGACATTTTTCTTCTTTTGTTTATAAATATCGAAAAGTTAAAATATTTAAAACCAAGTTCGAAAAAGCAAAAGGATAGGGACAAAAACCCTACGCTTGTCCGAAGGCACATCCATTTGTTGGCAATTTTCATGGGTGTTTCAGTTCTTGTTCCCGCTCCTTCTTGATTCGTTCATGGCTTTGGTTCCATCAATACCCAAAAGGGTAGAATTCTTGATTTTCCTTCTTTCTTTTAACCTCTAATCATATATCGTATTGGCGTGAAAATAAGAGGCAAAAGGGGAAGGGACCACGGAGGATACTACTTATCACCGCCATAAGGTTGTTCTCCCGGAGGCAAATTACCGACTGACAAACATGGCGGTCCGACGATCTCTTTGGCCTTCCAAATGGAAGCTTGCCTTTGCTGCCACCGCCTTGGGCTGCGGAGTTGGTGCCGCTACCATTGCTAATTCCGACGATCCTGCCACCTCCCTTAAGCTCTGCACCGCCATCCCTCTCCGCCTCTTTCGTCTCTCAGTCACCGCTGCTACAATTGCCTTCGGTACGCTTACTTAATTTCATAATTCATTTAAAAATCTTAATTTCACAATTCTGAAGTACGAATTATTCCCTTTTCCATCAAATTTGCTGTTTTTCCAATTCAAATTGCGTTCTTTTAGATTACGAGTATTCATTAATGGGAGTGCCAGAAGATAGCGATGAGAGGGCAAGAGTTAAACATGAACTTCATACCAGGAACGCACGTAGGCTTGAAGACCTATGTTTCAAAAATGGTGGAATTTACATCAAGCTTGGTCAACACGTTGGCGAACTGGTACCCATAATAAATTCCAAGAAACTTACTTTGTAATTTCAAGATTAGACTGCTTTAATACACGACAACACGGATAAAGTAATTATCTTTCATTGACCTAATTACTATTGTGCCATTTAGGAGTACTTAGTGCCACTAGAGTACGCAAAAACAATGAGGGAGTCAATGTTGAATAAATGTCCAACTTCAACATATGATCAAGTATGTCAAGTTGTCAAGAAAGAACTTGGTGGGACACCTGAAGAGGTAGGTACTTCGATTTTTTTATCCTCATTTATTTAGTGAAATAAAATTGAATCAGATCTTTTTGTTACCCAGATTTTTGACGATTTTGACCCTGTACCAATTGCAAGTGCTTCCCTTGCACAAGTTCATGTTGCTCGTACCCATGAGGGACAAAAAGTTGCTGTCAAGGTTTCAAACTTTTATTATTTTCCAAAATTCTTTAGTTTTTTAAAAATGGTTCCAATCTTTTTTATAAAATCTCAAGATTGTCATTTGATATTTATCATTTTAGGTACAACATACACACATGACAGATACTGCAGCTGCTGATTTTGCCACAGTGGAATTGATTGTAAACACCGTACACCGTTTCTTTCCTTCATTTGATTACAGGTTTAATAAATCTTCATTTGATTACATGTTTATACATTTTTGCATGATTCTGCCTAAAATTTGCCTTGTTATGATGTAGGTGGTTGGTAGATGAAGTACGTGAAACTTCACCCAAGGTTAGATTTGGAATTTCAACAACCATCCCCTCTAATTTGTCCCCTTTATATGTTAGGATGATGGAATATTCATAAAAAATTTCTATTAATATGTTATAATGATGATTATCAGGAGCTAGATTTCTTAAATGAGGCCAAGAACAACATAAAATGTATGGATAATTTTCGAAGGTTATCTCCTCATATTGCAGACTATGTATACGCCCCTACAATCTATTGGACTTTAACCACTTCAAAATTGTTGACCATGGAGTTCATAGAAGGTCCACAAGTCAACGATTTAAAAAGCATAAAAAAACTTGGAATTCGGCCACATGACATTTCAACATTAGTAAGCCCGTTTCTTTACTTTTTTTTTTTTGCCTTCATGTTGCAAAGTTGTTTAATGTTTATAAGAATTTGGTTTGACTCAATGCAGGTTAGTCAAACTTTTGCTGAAATGATGTTCAAACATGGATTTGTGCATTGTGATCCACATGCTGCAAACTTGCTAGTTCGTGCTTTGCCTTCAAGTAAAAGTGGAATTTTTGGTATATTTCCATATTCGCCCTTGTTAATATCTTCATCTATTAACCACATTGTTCATGGGCTTTTGTGTTGTATTTTGTGTAAAGGAAGATGTAAACCACAGTTAGTACTCCTTGACCATGGACTCTACAAAGAACTTGACACTTACACAAGAACCAACTATGCTGCACTTTGGAAGGTGCGGTTTGTTATTTCTTGAAACTTTAGCTTTTTTTTTTTTTTAGAAAAATGAAAAAAATGAAAGGAAGTGACTTGTTTTATAGTCTTTGGTCTTGGCTGATGCAAATGGAATCAAAGAAAATTGCATGAAATTTGGTGCTGGAGAGGATCTTTATACATTTTTCACAAGCATTCTTACTATGAAACCATGGGAGAGAGTCATTGACCCGTCTGTTGACCATTTGGTCATACGTGATCAATCAGACCTTCAGGTGAGTTTTGATCTTTGTGACTTATATCAAATAAAGCTTTGACCTTTATGATGTAAATGACCTTTATTTTTTCAGATATATGGTCCTGAATATTTTTCTCAAGTCACAGAACTTCTACATAGACTGCCACGTGTAATACTTCTAATGATGAAAACAAATGATTGTTTACGTTCAGTCGACAATGCATTGGTACAACATCTTTCAAAAAGTTCATAACAATGCTAGCTTTCTTGATGACTTTTACTCATTTTAATTAATATGTTTTTATTTTCTTTAAATAGTTGCAAAGACCTTCTTTGGAGTCTTTCTTGATCATCGGTAGAGTTTCATCCAAGGCAGTTATTGAGGAGAAGTTATCACATGCCAAATCATTATTTGGCTTGATTAGTATATGGTTTGAAGACATCTCACTAGAAGCTCGGTTTATCTTAATGCAATTAGCTTTGTGGGTCCTACAATTCAGGAAATCTTTGAGCTTCTAAAGGCAATATAGTATTATATGTCAATTTTTTGAAGTTATTTCACACATTCTTTCCCGCAGATTAATGCATCTTAGTACATAAATTGAGATGTAAATTGTATTTTTTAGACATATCATTAATGGGGAAAAACGAAAACCCCATGATATGAGACAAACTTATTGAAGGTCTTGATTGTTGGGCCTCTTGAAGCAATAAAATCTTTTTCATGTTTTGTTTTGTTCAACCATAATCTTTTGATATGAATTTGTATGAGGGCCTACATTACCTAATTCTATCAATCAAATGAATGAAATGATATTATTAGGTATGATTGTTGGATGCATATGGAATATGGAAAGAATTCACATCATGAAAAGACTAGTTAGACTTGCTTCTTTTAGAATTCAAGAACTTGCACACGATGCTTGTTCTATCTATAGAAAGTATTGGCTGATACGCTAAAGTTATAGTTTGGTCTTAATATTGTCATGCTACTTTCTTCTTAGAAATGCAATTAAATCTAGTTGTCACATTGATGGGTCTTGTATTCCTGTATATCTTTGTTTATAGGGATGATACACCATTATTTAACATGATTCATGTCAATGTGATACCGACATATTATACATTTTTTTTTTGTTATAGATGTATGGACAAAAATAACGTAATGGCTAGAATTATTTGGACGATAGATTTTTGTATCAAGGAATATGAATTAAAAATATAAAAATTAAGAGATTGCTTATTTTTGTTTGCGGTTGAAAGATGGATTCTTTATGAAGGTGTTGGAATGAATAGAAAGAGTGGGTAACCATTAAATGATTGAATGCTTATTTGCTCAAGCTCTGACTTCAATCAATACTCTCCATTGTTTGGTATGCCTACTTTTTAACCCTACAATAAATTTCCAAAGAGATTATTGTAATGTTCATATGATATATACATTTTCTGGTTTCATAAAGTTCGACTATGGTAACTAGTAAACTTTCTGCCTATATATATAACGTCGACATGTTATAAAACTCAAAATTTTGATTTTTACGGTAACAAATTTATTATTATTATTATTATTTATGTTTGGATGTCTTTGCCTAGTGTGATGAGTTTAGTTTTTCTTTTTCTTATTAGAATTTAACCTTGTTCACTTTATATTTCATGGTAAAGTAATTACCTTGTTATTCTTAAAATATTGTTGCAGTTTCCAATAGTATTGAGACCAGACATCATATTTTGGCTTGTGGAAATGTAACTAAACAACTAGAACACCTAAATTTCACTAGGAATGACACAATAGGAGGTTAGATGTAGGGAGTGTTACCTCTACATTGCTTCCCACCCCCCCCCCCCCCCCCCCCCCAACACACACACACAGCGCGCGCACACACACAAAAATTATATAATACTTTCCTAAAATATAGAGATTGATTGATAGTTAGTTACCTAAAAAACGGAATTAACTAGGGCTTTAAAACGAACACGAACGAAGGCTTATCCGTGTTCGTTCGTTTAAATTAGCCGAACAAACGAACAAATACGAACGGATAAACGAACGAGTTTTCTTGTTCATGTTCGTTCGTTTAACAAATTATATTGTTCATGTTCGTTCGTTTATGTTCGTGAACATACTAAACAAACATAAATGAACAAATATAAATAAACACAATTGAACATATATAAACATAAACGAACACATAATATTCTAATGTAATCAAATATAATTGAACATAAAATGAACTTAAATGAACAAACATAAACGAACGTTCATGAACATAATTGAACGAATGAGACCATTGTTCATGTTCGTTCGTTTAACTAAACGAACGCGAATTTGTGTTCATGTTCGTTCATTTATTAAATAAACGAACTTCCAGCCGAACAGTTCACGAACGGTTTGCTGAACGTTTGGTTCTGTTTACAGCCCTAGAATTAATTGTTTTTTATTTTTGTCTTTTCTTTATTAATTGATTTCTAATATATTTGTAACCATGAGTAAATAAATTTTAACCATGAGTAAAAATGTTTTTTTGATAATTTTATAGAATTTATTTGATTTGATTACACCAAGCATGATTGATTATATGTACGAAATAAACAATGTAATGAATCAAGCATAAATGCATAACTAACAAATCAAATACATTCGTAATAATAAATGAATAAAGGATAATGTGGATATAAAAAAATCTACTTCGATTGTAATCACAAATGAATGAAACAGACATAAAAAATTTAGTGCATTTGTAATCATAAAGCCGATGTTACAATATAGATTGTTATTATTGTTGCTACCATCACATATAAAAACAAAGATGGGGCACTCATGATATTTGTTGTTATTGGATTCGCACATGTAATATCAATTTCAAAAATATCAGAAAATGATTGTGACCGTATTAAATGTATCCAAAGTTATAACCAGAAAATGATTATGACCATATTAAACGATCCGCTTCGACATATTGAAATACTTATTCCACAAAACAAAGGCGATGCCGGTTGCAATTTGACGGAGTGCAGCGGAACTTTGGTTTTGGTGTGAAACCCCTTTCATCCCTTACATCGTATTTCAATTGAAAAAATGAGTTGGTTTCGTTCAAATCATAAAGTATACGCATAAAAAGTGACTTGCTCATTCGAAACCTTCACCGAAACTGGTACGCTGAATACATCGAGTGTTCCGTGAGATAGTCGCGTACAAGGAGATCGTGTACAACTTCACGATCTCTATTTGTTGTAGCCCTCTTGTGAACCTACGTGCACTTTCAGAACTTTGTGCATTGTCGGCTATTATATTGGCAGTTTCGTGGAATAGTGCAGCGACTTGCATAACCGATTCTACTAACCAATCGTCGTCTTCAGACGACGATGACGAATCGAATAACATATATTGGACAAGATTCATTTGTGTTTTATTGTATTTGAAAGTGTAGTAGACATATGTTTGTGGTGCAAAAATGTTGTGGTGTATGTATATATTTATAGGTAAATAAATTGAATAATTTTTTTAATACTAATGAATATATAGCCATTGGGGGACAAAATTGTCGCATCCCTCGCACCTGTACCGAGGGCCTTAAAAAGGTTAAGAAAATTGAGCAAATGTTAATTAACCGAATCATAAAGTAATATGCAGATTTATCATTTCACATCTGTTGAGTTTTCTAATAGAGTCTGACTGAAGGTACAGCCGTGCAAAAAATATAACCAATCAGGACTTGTGGTGCATGATTTTTAGAACTTTGACTAAAATTGCAAATTATACTAAACCACATGGACTATTACTGTAACTTACTATATACTTATTAAATAGAGTTGTTAGGAATTAATAATAAATGCGACCCTAAAAAAAGAAAAATAAACCGAAAAAAGAAATCATCTCCCTCCATCGGTCCATCCCCTGCGCGGCTTCAACCCTTCATCTACTCCTCCATAAATCTAAATCCAACCAACAAAATCAAACTCGCAACCCCAAGTTACGTGATAGACCTGCTTTTCAGCTATCTGAATCTTTGGTCTTTACGGAGAGATGGTCGGACCAGGGAGGCCACAGATAGTATTGTTCGGATCATCAATTGTTCAGCTTAGTTTCAGCAATGATGGTTGGGGCGCCATTCTCGCCGACGTATACGCTCGCAAGGTATTCCTTATTTTTTGTTACTATCATTAGATTCGATCGGACTCTCTTGATTTCGTTTAAAGAAGAAAATGCGCTGTTGCCTGTAAATTTTATCCTAATTTTTGGTACGTGTTCCGAAAATAAATTCATCACTATGATTTGGTAATTTCCTAGAGTATCGATGACCGCAAGTATTGTTGATGGAAAATGTACCTATCTGTTTCTTCAGACTTCAAATGTCTGTAGACGTCTCTGTTTAGGTACTAACCGATTCATTTTGCTAAACCGACTCAATTGAGATTCAGGTTAGAAGGGAACTGTATGGACTTTACAATCTATTCTGATCTCAGCACTTTTCTATTTGTTCCTGATTTAATAAACTGGAATTACATTTTACAACTAGTAATACCAAAATTTGAATCTAGAATATACAAACAATGTGATTTCTCAATACGATTCCTCTCTCTCTCTCTCTCTCTCTCTCTCTCTCTCTCTCGCTTTATTTACAAACTTTGAAGACGATCATTGCTCTTTTTGATGTGAAAGCCTCACAGTGTTCAACTTGTACATTATACCACAGGCGGATATAGTATTACGAGGTTACTATGGCTGGAATTCCAGACGTGCTGTCAAGGTTCTTGATCAAGTTTTTCCAAAGGTAAAATCATTGACAGTTCACTTCAATCTTCTACACTATCTACCTTCATCTTCTCAAATTCCAAATCAACACAACATCAGTAAAAATATAAGACTCTCATCTTCCTGTGATGTAGGATGCTGCTAGTCAACCTTCACTTATCATTGTTTACTTTGGTGGTAATGATTCAATGGGACCACACTCATCAGGTCTAGGCCCCCATGTCCCTCTTCCAGAATATATAGAAAACATGAGAAAAATCGCAACTCATCTCAAGGTATCAAATTTCTTCCATAACATGTCCTCTTCACAGATCATGTGACTTAACTTGTTTTAAAAAATCAGGGCCTTTCAGACACAACTCGGTTAATTTTTCTTAGTTGTCCACCTGTTGATGAGGTCAAGCTTAGTGAAAACACAAGGTACCTTGATTAGTATTCTTCTTTTTTATCCAATAACTACATATCTAAAACAAGTTTTCTGCTATGTAAATTTCAAAAACAGCTCAATTTTTAGTGAACTTGTTCGAACAAATGAATCATGCCGGATATATTCAGAAGCTTGTGTAGAGTTATGCAATGAAATGGGAATTAAAGTTATCGATCTTTGGACTGCATTTCAGAAACGAGATGATTGGTTGACTGCTTGCTTCACGTAAGTATTCTATCTTAAAATGTTCTAATTAATAATTATACAAATTAACCAAAATTAATTGTTTTTCAGGGATGGAGTTCATCTATCAGGTGAGGGAAGCAAGATAGTTGTTGAAGAGATACTAAAAGTGCTTAAAGATGCAGAATGGAAGCCAAGTCTTCATTGGAAATCCATGCCTACAGAATTTTCAGAAGATTCACCGTATGATTTAGTGTATTCAGATGGAAAAACCACATTGAATCCATCTGATTGGACCTTTCATAGAGAAATTCAATGGGACTAAGATTGTTATGAAAGAATTATGGTGATTGAGGACTGTGAAAACACTAATGTAGATGTGGTTTTATGTATTTCTTTTTATGGTTTTAGTATTACGTTTCAATGAATCAAGAACAAGTGGCAATGCCAATTAGATTACTTGTTTACATGTTTCTATATGGGAGAAGATTGTGTTTATGTATGTTCTTTGAATTTCTTGCTAAGATGTACTGAGGGATTTCTTGTACTTATAAGCACCTTCTGTTTTTATGAATATTAGAAAAAAAAAAAACAAAGAATCTAAGAAAAAGAGATTAGGAACGATCAACGTAGCTCAAACCTAATTATGCGTCACAAGATACATACTAAATTACTAAGAATTTTCAACTTATATAATTTAATGTAGTTGTAGACTTTTCAACTTATACTAATGAATTTGGTAAATGAAGTGTTGTGCCTACATTACATATGAACATTCTTTACACATATGGTTAGATAAACCTGCTTTAACTCTCTTTCCAGTCTAGAATATGAGTGGGAGCATTGTAAGAAATGAAGGCATGTCCACTTTGTGAACTAGCATTCAAAGAAGTGTAAATAGCGGAAGCTATTGATTTGGTATTGGTCCTAAATGTTCATGTGGATGATCCCGTTCGGCCGTTTCAGGTCTCGAAAAGAATCAAACTCAGTGTCAATCATTTGATTTTGTATTGAACATGCCTAAAAATGCATTATCCGAGTTACGTGGTGTCTGGAAGCCAACTGGGGCAAGAAAGGAAGCGAGCTCTAGGAAGACTGAACCTGTGTATCAATGAAGAAAGTGAAGCAAGTGGTTTAGCTTTATTCTTTCCATCTTTTTTTTTTTTTTTTTTAGTTTTTTTTCAATTTCAAGAAAAAAGGTATTGCTTGGAACATATATGTTTTCATGTTGAACATTGATAAGTCTAACTTTGTGTTTTTTTAAAACAAAAATAATTTAGAAAGACTTTTATTTTTGTAAACAAAAATATTACAACATAATTAGCAATTTTATTTTATGAACTAAAAACATAAATAAAAATGTTCACATTAAAAAGAATTCATCATTGGACCATAAGCCACATTCAGTTTGTCACAAGTGGCCATATGAATGACTGTCATATTTTTGCCAAATCAACAATGAGATTTCGCCACATTAAGTATAGATTGAGATAACGAAATGAAAACAAAGAAACGAAGGAAGAAAATAGTTGAGGAAACGCATACAATTCATTTTATATGACACAAATAAAATATATAATATTATAATTAAGATTTTAAAATTGGTTTTAGAGGTTCTTTACATAAAATTTTAATTGTATGCTTATTTTAAATGATAACTTTTAATTGTATGCTTATTTTAAATGATATAATATATGTACAAACAACAGTTGAATTACTAAAAATAAGCTGTAATACAAAATACAAAAATGCTAAAATATCACATTATTAATTTTATAAACCTAAGAAATGATCCAATGTAATATATTGCTAAAAATTTAATTATTATATTATTTATTTAACTGACTAAATACAATTAAAATATTTTAATCTTATTTAATTAAACATCATAAATATCAATTAACTAACATAAGTAAGAAAACTTCTTAAGGTGTAGTGTCTAAATTCTAAATAACTCTTAGATAGAATTTTAAGAGTTTGAGTAATCTTATCAATACAAACTTAAATAATCAGATTTGATATAATAACTCATATTCATATATAATTTAATTTAAGTAATAATATAAACAAAACATTAGATGTTTATAATTATTTTTTTAATAGTAGATTTGGAGGTTTTTTACTTAAATTTTTATTGTATGCTTATAATAAGTAATATAAGATTTATAAAATGGTTAATTTATTAAAGAATGAGTTGTAATGCAAAAGTCGATAAGAAAGAAAAATCATATTATTAATTTTAGTAACTTAAGAAATGAACCAATCTATTTATCTATCTATTATAAAAATGTCATTTTACTTTACTCATATCATTTGAAACTTACATAACTTTTCAAATTTTTTTTTAATAATGAATATTAATTGGTTTATTAATGTAAATATGTGTAAAGAAAATGAAACATCTACCTAAACTTTAGTCTTCGATAACTTTTGATGGAGATAAGTGGTTTCAGAATGCTAGATTCTAAGTAGATAATGTTTAATGCTTATGGTTACCCCAAAATTTTACAAGCTTAGAAACGCTTCATCTTTGTGAGACCTGTTACCACCTGAGGTATTTGTATGAGTAAAATACTAGTTCTAGTAGCTAAGTATAAGTATGAGTTGTTGAAGTAAGAATATGGTGATCCTTGTGATTTCCTTCGTGCTTGAGTTGTTATTACGTGAGAAGTGTAGAGGCCTTATATTATGTGTTATGATTTAGACTTATTGTGAGTGAAATTGAGTTGTGGAAAGCCGAAAGCGTTATACCAAAATTTGGTGGAATTGGGGTTGTATATAGGCCCGAACCCGTACAAGGGGTAATGTTATGAAAAATTCGGGAGTGGGGGGCGGTGGCGGGGGCAAGATTACCACCATTTTGATTTCGGGGGCAGGGGTGGGCAACCCTGTCCCGAAACCCCGTGGGGGCCCCGTTAATATATATATATATATATATATATATATATATATATATATATATATATATATATATATATATATATATATATATATATATATATATATATATATATATATATATATATATATAAAACCCAATAAAATAAAATTTTAACCCAAAATTGATTTTTTTTGCCAAAAAAAGATTTTATTAGTTTAAAAATCGGGGGCGGGGGCGAGGGAACGGGGGAATTTCGGGGCGGGGAAAGCTATCTGTAAGAACCCACGAAAAAAAGTTGTAAAAGGGTAAAATGGTCTTTTGACACATTATAAGACCATTATGTAAAATAATATGTTGTTATGATATAAGAATGAAAGAAATAAAAGTCTATATAAAATTTGAAGTTTTACCGCGTGAATAGTGAAATTTGGCCAAAAAGGGCAAATTGGTCATTTGACATGAAAATGACCAATATGTTAAGAAATTGTAATAAGGAGCTAAGTTGGTAACTAATGGAACATTGTTTGCAAGATTATGAGCTTAAGACCATTTTTGTAAAGAAGTTAGAAGACTAGGGGTTAAGTGTAAATATTTTATAAAATTTAAATATAAATAAGAGAGTTATCTAACTCTCATCTCTAGAACTCAGTAGAAGGTTGCAGAAGAAACTAGAGAGAGCGAGAGAGAGCACGGGAGGAGAAGAAGCTTGGAACATCTTGCAAAGGAATCAAGGATAAACACTTGGAACTAGTAATTCCAAGCCTTGAGAGGTAAGAATTCTAACCTTTGAACTCAAAATCTTGAACGGGAATCAAGTCTTAACTTCTGATTTCCCAGGAATCATAGTTCTAATGAAATCATCTTGCTCAAAATCATCAAATAAGCATGTTCTAACCAAGGAATATGTTGAAAATCAAGAAATGATGATTTTGCTCAAGAACCCTAATTCACGGGTTGCAAGATCAAGACCAGTTTTTATGGTTTTGTTAAGTCCAAATGATCACTTAGGATGTATTAAGACATTCCTAAGTGGTTAATTTCAGAAATTTGGATTTTTGGTGAAAATATCAAAAAACGGGTTTTTGTGAAATTGGAATTGGAATCAGTGATTCCATGGGTTAAAACCTGATGTAAAGTAAGGGTTTTAGTCATGGAATGATAGTAAAACGATTAAGTTAAGTATTAAGCACTTAACAGGTGAAAATAGAGGTCTGCAGCTTAAAAATTGGACTGAAAAATGGGTCTGCAGCAAGGGCACGAGTCGTGCCTATTTTGCCTTGGCTAAGCACGAGTCGTGCTCCACTGTAGAGCCAAGAAATAGCATTCTACTAAGTGCACGAGTCGTGCACTCTCAAGAAAAAAAAAAGCACGAGTCGTGCTCCAAAGCAGAGGGCATTCTGTCCAATTTTGAGATTTGAACTTGATGCTAGACATGTCCGTTTGGTCTATAATTCATACCATAGGCTTAAAATGGTATGAAACCACATGGAAAATTATTAAATTCAGAATACGACCCCTCGGGGGTACTATAGTAGAATACGGGTACATTGAAGAGTATACAATTCATGGGAAGATGATTGTTAGTAGTCATATACTTGTTATGACTTAAAGTTGTGTCATATGAGACCTTAGAACTGTAGAGTCAGTTGTAGTATGTATTTATTAAATATATATACATGATACTTGTGTAGGTGGTGCTTCGAATATTGTTGAGCACGGAAAGGGGAAAGGAGTACGAGAAGCTTAGTGATCTGTAGCTATATCAAGGTGAGTTTTATGAGGATTATTTCTAGTACATAGCAAAATGATATTTTCAGAAAAATGAGATTTCCAAATATTTGCAAATACTAAAGTTTGGAAACAGTTTTGAAAGTAGCTCTAAGAGCTAAGTGTTTAAAAGAGATTTTAAAGAAGTTCAATTTTTAAAGAAGTATAGTTTGAAAAGTTTTGAAAGAAGCTCTATATTAGAGCTAAAGATATTGAAGCTAGTCTTGAAAGTATTTTTGATTATGAGTTTAAAAGTTTATGAGTTTGAGTTTATTTTAAGTTGTGTCCCATTTGACCAATTTGAGATGAAATGAAGAAAGTAATGAGATAAAAACTAAAGCAAAGAAAGTAATAAGAGTCAGTTGTCCGGACTAGGATCACCCACATAATCAGGAGATCAGAAGACACTACTGGGGTGGTACCTCCCGTCGCGAAGTAGTTGTCTAGCTTAGCATACCCTTGTGCTTGAATCCGTTCCAAGTCACAAAGGGGAGTCAGAAAGAGCATAACCTAGCGGGTGGATCCGTTCTGTCCCGCGAGGGGAGCTAGTAGAATGAATTAAATTAAAATAATTCATGAGTTTCAGTTGGTCACCAGAAAATGAGAAAGAAAGCAGTTTTGAGAAAGAAAGTAGTTTTAAAAAAAAAACGAAAGCAGTTTTGAGAAAGAAAGTATTTTTAGAGTTTGAAAGTAAAGAAGAAATGAAATTTTGAGTTTTATTACATAAATCAGTTTAAAGCAGTTTACTTGTAATATTTCAAGTTTTGAACAGAAAAGTTTTGGGTCTAAACCCATATTACTCACGAGGCTTTATGTCTCACGTTTATTATTTTTAAATGCTATGTACTTAGGTGAAAGGAGCAGAAGTTGAAGTTGGGACCAGTGTATATACAGTAAGTTTAAATTATGGTTTTCTGTATTGAGTCTGTAATACCCCCTTCAGAATAAAGTTTGTGTTGAGGCGTCAAACTCAACAAATAAATTGAGATAATATGTATAAAGCTTAAGTTCGTGTTCACTGCTCAATTTACTATTAAAATAGTAAAGGGTAAGCAGGGTCGGTCCACAGAGACACGGGAACAAGAGTAAATGCCAAACTTTAGTATTAGTACAATGAATGTATGGGGGGGGGGGGGAATTTGTTGTATTAAAAACTAAATTACTAAACATTCAAAACTAATCAAGTAAAATACAATAAGATGAGAATCTGGTTCCATAAAACACATTTAACACGAGATTGCAATTTAAGGTTTATAAACTATGCAGGTTTCATGTGAGTTGATTTCATAAGGGTATTAATAAGCTCTAATACCCATGGTTCATAGAATATGTAATCAAAATATGCTCTTTGATCAACATCTACCTTTCTTAGTAAGGATTCAAACCAGCTCTTGAATTATACTAGAAAAATGCATTTAGATTTAATTGAACAAACCAAAAATACTCAATACATCTCAAATGCTCGGATGCGTAAAAGTATGTAACTCAAATTGCATTAGAATCAAACTTTATATAGGCTGAAACTAATGTTGTCACAAGCATTCATTCATAAAACAATTACGGATTCTACAAATGAATGTGACTATCATGATTCATACATCAATTCAATTGGCCAAACTGAACTCAATACAAGAACCATTTAAAACATTCAACTTCAAACTTGAATTACTAACACAAAATACAACATAGTTTAAACCAAATGCTTCACAATCCCATGTCAATAGTCTCAAGGAACCAGAAGAGATAGAGTCCTAGTCACACATGCTCGGACTAGAACTCTACTAAGTATAACAGGGAATTAACCAAAAAGTACTTACAAACAAAGTTAAAAGCCAAATCAAATGTTCCAAAATGAGTTCTTTTAGTGTCCTCCCTCTCCAAATTCGTAATCTCCTCGTCTGGAATGAAGTTCCCCCAAAAAACCACCAAAAACCCCCTTAAAACCGTGTACAAAACTGCCAAAGAACAGTTTTTTTCAGTATTACACGACCGTGTAAAGTATTACACGGGTCGTGTTCTTCGAATGTATATAGAACTGGGTATTACACGACCGTGTAAAAGACTACACGACCCGTGTAAAACACTGGTGGGATTTTGGTCAATCTTGCAGCTCTACACGACCCGTGTAAAGGCTACACGACCCGTGTCATTCAAAAAGACTCCGTTTCTTCATTTTTTAGGCTCCGAAATGACTCCAACTTCATTTCCACGCTTCCAAGCTTCAAATGCTCCATTGTTCCGCTCTATTTATGCTCCATTCTCTACTCCAATCCACTCCAATTGCTCCTTTCCACCTGAAATTCAACACAAATTATGAAGTACCACAAGTCCCCGAAAATTAACTATAATGCATGTAAATTACTAAAAAAAAGAAATAAAGAAAGGAAAAATGGGCTTAGAAAAGATGCACAAAATGCATCTAACAAATCTCCCCAAGCTTAAGACATTACTTGTCCCCAAGTAAGAGAATCAATAAGAACGAGTCAGGAAGAGATTTGATGACTAAGATCCTAAGCCGAAACGCAGAAAGAAATCTAAATGAAATGCAAATGCAAATGCCATGATGAAAGAAATGCAAAATTACTAAACTAAAAGAGAAAAATAAAGTGCAAATGTAAATCTTTTTGGTTGTTTAATTGACCAAACCTTAAGTTTATTATCCAATGTCCCACATCCCAATTAACTTTACCATATATATTCATTTTCCATTAAAATCACATGGTTATTTCCTACTCCAAGTTAGCTTCAACGGAATCACGGACAAAAGACGTTCTCCTACAAAACCCCTAGCGTAAAATCAGCCCTTACGGTCGGGAAATTATAAAATTTTTGACCAGGCCTTCCCAATCCAACTTTTGAAACTTTAAACACCTTCCTAAGACAAGCTAACTCATAACAAGGAAACATCATATCCTAAAGGGCTCATCTCAACCTAAACCCCCCCAAATAACGCCTCAGTCTAAATCTCGTTTTTTTGTTATTACCCCCTACCTATCACCTCACTCAGTCTTGGCTTGCACACTTCACTTGGATTTGACTTTAACTTGATTTCTTGAAATGTACTTGCTTTTAGGTGTGGTTTTTGTGTCACACCTTCTTCAATCTTTGAACTTTGATTTTTGATTTCTTCATTTGGAATTGCTTGATTTGATTGAATTTTTCTTCATATGATTTGGACTCTCCGTCTTGATTATTTGTAGAGGACTTCTTGATTTGAATTTGACTTTGATTTTGGTTTCTTGAAATCCTCCTTGATTTGATTGCGGTTTAGAGAGCCCACCATTTGAACACTTCGGGAAGACTGAGCGAATGGACAAGTAGGGTCCAACGAGACTTTAAACTAAGATGTACAATGGGGAGTAAAGGGATATAAACCTTGTTTACAACTGTGTTGCCCCTTCCTAGTTGTTACTTTGCTTCAAGAATTTGTTTACCCTTTCTCGTTTTGCATCAACAAGGCTTGTTCAAAAGTTTATAATTTTCACATTGTAAAGACTACTTTTACGCCTAGAGAGATGAGGTTAACGTTTCCATCCCTATCATTTTCCGTTTTAACGAAGCATATTGGAGTAAGCTCAATTTTCATTTATTTTTGATATAATGAAAATACAAGCAAACCGGGATGCAAAACACTAAACAACAAACTCTTTGAAAGGTCAACTAAATTTTTTTTTTTTTTTTTTTTTTTTTTTTTAAACCGATGGATGAAATGCATGAAAATATGGAAAAATGAAAATTAATTTGAAATTAAAAATAAAATCTAAGTATTTACAAAACATTTTAAAAAAAAAATTGTACAAAAATAAAATGCATGAATGAATGAATGAATTCCCCCTCCCCAAGCTTAAGATTGAGCATCGTCCTCGATGCTTGGAAAGGGGAAACGCGCCTAAAATTCCGGGGGTGGAGGTGGCGGGAATTGGGGCGGAAATGGGGACCAACTTTGAAACATGGAGGACATTTCTTGATATTGTTTCTGCTGTTGTTCCCAATGTCTCGCTTGTTGCTCCCAATAGCGTTCTTGTTGGCCCCAATTGGTGGTGTACTCATTGTGGAAGGCATTTAAGCGGTTATCGATGGAGCGGACAGTGGTGTGGAGGGAATGATAATCCGTACGAATGCCGGAAAGAGTATCTTCAATGCGGGATAAGCGGCTGTCAACAGAAGACGGATCATCATCCTCCTCATGGTGGATAGTGGATGGGCCCGCATCATGAGGGGATGGTGGCACAAAAGTCGGAGCAGGCTGGTCGGGATGAAGGATGTCGTGCAAAAGCCAATCAGTCAGGCTCAAATTATCGGGGTCAAGCTGGAGAAGATGAGCATTATGATGACCGATCCTTAATTCGGCAGCATGTAAGGCACTGGGAATGGACCAAATAAAGTTGCTGTAACTCCGACGAAATAAGTGCATGGTCTCAAGGACCGAGGTCGTCAGAAAGTGACCGCCTGGAAGGATGGGCTCATCAGGCGAGAACTCTAGACCGATGAAAGGGCTTTCAACGATCAGAGTTAATAGCCCACCACCAAAGAATTGGCCAGCATTGACACGTGCCAAACGCTGGAGCCGATTAACAACACAATGCCCAAAATGAGGTCGTTGGGGAGTACTGGAAATCATGGCCAAAAGAATTTTTAATTCCATTGCAGTGACCGTGCTAAGTTCCTCCCGAGGGAACACAACCGAGGCGAGGATGCGGTGGGCAACTTTCAAGACGGGATGGATGATCGAAGAGGCTTTGGCTGAACTGGGATGGTACACCTGATTGGAAGTTATGGCGGACCACCCACGTCGGAGCACATCATTATCCGCGCGCCTGGTCCGGAACGCATACGGGTCGAATGTACCGGCAGTGTCTTGACCTACAAGTTCAGCAATTTGATTGACATGGATGCTAAGAGAACGATTGGCTAACCGAAACGAAAGGACATTATTTTCAAATGCTAGGGAAGATAAAATTTCCCTAGATGGTCGAGCATACGACGGAGCATTCAGATTTAACATATTGTCCCACCCTATGTTTTGGAAAAGCGCTTGCACCTCATTAAGAATAGATAATTCACGAAGGGAATCGATGTGAGCAAATTTTTGCGCCATAAATTGGCGCTCTAAGAGATCCTCAAATCGAGCGCGGTGAGCTTGATCCATAAATTCAACTTCCCAATGGTCGGGAAGGAGGGGAGACAAATCTGGAGTCGGAGACCTATGGCGTCTAGAAGATTTTTTCTTGTTTGCGATGGTTTTGGTGCGTTTACGAGAAGAGCCCTCCATAAAAAAAAAATAATAATATGAAGAGAAAAGGGCACGTGGGAAAAGGTCAACAGAAAAGTCAAGATTGGGTACAACGGGACCACAATGAGCAATTCAAAAATCCGTTGACAAACGCGGGAAAAAGAGTTGAAACCCCAAAAACGGGTTTACAAAATTCAAAAATCCCAATTCCAAACACCAACTACCAGTTTCTAAGTAAAGAACAACAAGGAGCGAGTGTACCTAACGGATCCGAGCAAAACCGAGTAGAATCACAATTCTTGGACCGTTGAAAAGCTTGTTCTTCCTTAATCCTTGCCTTCCCCAAGCTTAATCTGTAAAAACATGGAAGAAATTTAAAGATTAGTGCAGAAAATCGGACCTAGGGTTTTGAAAAACTCCTTTTTCACCATTGTTGCCCTTTGAAGCTTCAAGATGGGGAAGAAGATGGAGTTAGAGTAAGGAAACACACCTTAGATGAAGAAATCGAACAATGGAAGGCAAGATCTTGCTAGACTTAGGGTTAAAATCGCGAAGGGTAGAGAGAGCGAAAAGAACCGTGCGTGAAAGTGGAAGAGAAAGTGGGTAAAGTGTGAAGAAAATCGTGTTTTAAAAGCTGCACATTCACGTTACACGACCGTGTAATGCTTGACACGGGTCGTGTAACTCACGGGTTGAGAATGATTTTTGGAACTGGCACGAACACGACCGTGTAATATATTACACGACCCGTGTAACTTACGGGTGAAATTTGGAATTTTGGCTTTCAAACTACACGACCGTGTAATATATTACACGACCCGTGTAATTTACGGGTATTTTTCTTTGAAGCCTACACGACTCGTGCACGACCCGTGTAAAAAATGTGAAAATTTCCATTCTTTGAACTACATGACCGTGTAATTATGTACACGACCCGTGTAACTCACGGGTTAACAATTGCAAAAGAAACACGCCCGGGCTGTTATTACACGACCCGTGTGCCGCATTTTTTGAAAATTTTCAATTGTTCCACTTCTCTCGTTCGTGCTCACTTACCTTGGCGACCCGCATGGATTAGATGTGCTCGGTTCTTCCACATTTGCGTTACAAAGTCATTGGAAACATTTAAAATGCAAAAGAAATCGTTCGAAAAATGAAAATGCAAAAGTCTTGAAATAAATAACAAAAAGCAATAAAAATCCGGGTTGCCTCCCGGTCAGCGCCTTCATTTAAAGTCGTTGGCTCGACGTGGCCCACTTGTTCACTTGTCAATCTTTGTATTGTGGGCTCTCCACCTTCTCCTCCTCTTCATTCTTCGTGACGAAACCTTCATAGTAAGGCTTCAAACGATGACCGTTCACTTTAAAAGTCTTCCCGGTTTGTGGACTAACTATTTCTATAGCTCCATGCTCAAAAACGTCAGTAACAACAAAAGGTCCTACCCAACGGGACCGTAATTTACCGGGAATCAATTTAAAGCGAGAATGATAGAGTAATACCTTTTGACCTTTCGCAAAGACCTTCCTCGAGATCATCTTGTCATGATACGCTTTCGTTTTCTCCTTATAAGTTACCTCATTGTCGTACGCGTCATTTCGGATCTCCTCAAGTTCTTGAATATCAAGTTTCCTCTTTGTTCCGGCTTCATCCTCACTCAAGTTGAATTGTTTTACCGCCCAAAAGGCTTTGTGCTCCAATTCAACAGGTAAGCGACATGGTTTCCCGAAAACGAGACGGTATGGGGACATACCAATAGGCGTTTTGAACGCTGTACGGTATGCCCATAACGCGTCCTCCAATCTTACACTCCAGTCCTTCCGAGTCGGATTCACCGTTTTTTCGAGAATTTGCTTGATTTGGCGGTTGGTAACTTCAGCTTGGCCATTTGTTTGTGGGTGATAAGCAGTGGAAATGCGATGCGTGACTCCATATTTCTTCAACACTGCTTCCAACGTACGATTGCAAAAGTGGGTCCCTCGGTCACTTATGAGGGCTCGTGGTGTTCCGAATCTTGAAAAGATCTGTGATTTGAGAAAATCTACAACCACTTTTGAATCATTAGTACGGGTGGCCTTAGCCTCCACCCACTTGGACACGTAGTCCACCGCCACCAAAATATAAGAAAAACCAAAAGATGGCGGAAAAGGTCCCATAAAGTCTATACCCCATACGTCAAAGATTTCACAAACTAAAATTGGGGTAAGTGGCATTTGATTTCTAGAGCTTATGGACCCGGTCTTTTGACACCTATCACAACTCGCACAAAAAACATACGAGTCATGAAAGATGTGTGGCCAATAGAAACCGCTTTCAAGGACTTTTCGTGCAGTTCGTTGGGGACCAAAATGTCCCCCACACGCATACGAATGACAAAAGGTTAGAATAGATTGTACCTCGGATTGATCAACACATCGGCGGATTACCTGATCAGCACAGTATTTCCACAGATATGGCTCATCCCATACGTATCTCTTAGCTTCTTTCTTGATCTTGTCCTTTTGCCATCGGGTAACATCTTGTGGAAATTCCTTGGTAACCAAATAATTAACTAAATCTGCATACCATGGCGCCACTTTTGTTGCGAAAAGATGTTCATCTGGGAATGTATCACGAATGGGAGTGGAATCTTCGGGTGCTATGATGCGGCTGAGATGATCTGCGACCAAATTCTGCTTTCCACTCTTGTCCTTTATTTCAAGATCGAACTCTTGAAGTAGCAAAATCCACCGAATGAGTCTCGGCTTGGAGTCCTTCTTTGCAAGCAAATATCTAAGGGCTGCGTGATCGGAGAAGATGATCACTTTGGAACCCAAAAGATATTGTCGAAACTTTTCCAAGGCGAAAACGATTGCCAATAGTTCTTTTTCTGTGGTGGAATAATTGCTCTGCGCGTTGTCAAGTGTCTTGGAGGCGTAATAGATGACATGAGGTACCTTTTCCTTCCTTTGTCCCAACACCGCACCCACTGCGTGATTGCTCGCATCACACATGATCTCGAATGGCAAACTCCAATCCGGTGATTGAAGTATTGGGGCGGTAATCAACATCTCCTTCAATTGGTCAAATGCCTTCTTGCATGTCTCGGAAAACTCAAAGTCTACATCTTTCTGCAGCAACTCACACATCGGTCTAGCTATCTTCGAGAATTCCTTGATAAATCTCCTGTAAAAACCTGCGTGACCAAGAAAAGAGCGTACCTCTCGGATACAAGTGGGGTAAGGTAACGATTGAATAACATCTATCTTAGCTTTGTCGACCTCCAACCCTTTTGAAGAAACAATATGACCGAGTATAAGACCTTGATCGACCATAAAATGACACTTTTCATAATTTAAAACAAGATTGGTCTCAATACATCGTTCCAAAATTTTTGTTAAATTTTTCAAACATTCTTCAAAAGAGTTTCCATAAACCGTAAAATCATCCATAAAAACTTCAATGATCTCCTCAACATAATCTGAAAAGATGCTCACCATGCACCTCTGAAATGTGGCGGGGGCATTGCAAAGCCCAAATGGCATCCGCCTATATGCAAAGGTACCGAAAGGACAAGTGAAAGTAGTTTTCTCTTGGTCCTCGGGTGCTACGGGAATTTGATGAAATCCCGAGTACCCGTCAAGGCAGCAATAGTGAGTCTTTCCCGCTAACCGTTCTAACATTTGGTCAATAAACGGCAGTGGGAAATGATCTTTTCGGGTTGCATTGTTGAGTTTTCTGTAGTCTATACAAACACGCCACCCGTTTTGCACACGGGTGGGGACTAGTTCTCCATGGACATTTTCAGTTACGGTTATACCTGATTTCTTCGGGACAACTTGAACGGGACTTAACCATTTGCTATCGGAAATTGGGTAAATCATACCGGCATTTAACAGCTTTAAGATCTCTTTCTTCACCACCTCCATCATCGGTGGGTTCAACCTCCTTTGAGCTTCTCGAGTTGGCTTGAAATCCTCCTCCATAAGGATCTTGTGCATGCAAAGTGAAGGGCTTAATCCCTTGATATCGGCTATTGTCCAACCGATAGCTTCTTTGTAACGCTTCAAAGTGTGCACCAACTCATATTCCTCATCTTTTGACAACTTGCTTGAGACAATTACCGGTAATGTCTTTTCATCCCCAAGGTAAGCATACTTTAGGTGATCGGGAAGAGTTTTTAACTCAAGCTCGGGTGCTTGCACTATCGATGGCAACAACTTTTCTGTAGGAGTCGGTAGTTTAATCTTTGGAGCATTGTACCTCTCCTTCTTCTTCTCGTCTAAAAATGCAGCAACTTCAACTATCTCATCATCCACCGTGAACTTTTCCGCTAGCTCCTTTACTGTCTTAACATCAAAATTTCTGTCTAGAACCAATGCTAGCACATCGGGGTTAGATAAACTGAAACATTCTTCGGTTAACGGTTCGATAATGTCCACAAAATTCGCAGACGATTCATCGGTAGGATATCTCATGGCATCAAAAATGTTAAAGTTCACTACCTCCCCATCAAATTCCATGGAAATAGTACCCGCACGAACATCAATTTTCGTAGATGCGGTACTCATAAATGGTTTCCCTAGTAGAATGGAATTCAAGTTTGGGGCATCATCATCGCCCATGTCCACAACAAAGAAATCTGCTGGAAAAAGTAACTCACCCACTTGGACTAACACGTCCTCCAATACACCCTTCGGGTGTACTATTGAACGGTCGGCCAATTGGATAAGTACACCGGTTCTCTTTAATGTTCCCAAATTTGAAGTTTTAAAAACAGAAAATGGTAGAACATTAATTGAGGCACCGAGATCCAACATGGCACGTGGAACGGTAAGATTTCCCATTTTACAAGGAACCGCAAAAACTCCGGGATCCTTGCGTTTTTTCGGTAGGCGTTTCTGTATGATTGCGGAAACATTTTCGCCTACCCTTACCGTTCTTCTACCTCTTAATTTCCTTTTTGATGAGCAAAGTTCCTTAAGGAATTTTGCGTATTTTGGAACATGTTTAATGGCATCAATTAGAGGAATATTTACCTCCACCTTTCGAAATAGCTCCAAAATCTCTTCATCTTCTTTTTCGCGCTTCATGTTCCTCAATCTTGACGGAAATGGTGGTGGTGTAACTTGAGCTTCAATTTGAACTTGCTTTTGCTTGTTGTTGCTTGATGTTGTTTCATCCTTCTTCACCTCTAACTCGTCTTCCTCATCTTCAGGCATTCTTGGTCCATCATATGTCTTCCCACTTCTCAAGGTAATTGCGCACGCGTTGTGTTTCGGGTTCTTCTCTGTTTGTGAGGGCAATTTACCTTGTGTCTCCATCTTACTCATCGAGTTTGCCAATTGTGAAACTTGTTGCTCTAGACTTTTGATGCTTGCCTTTGTTTCATTTTGAAAGGCTTGAGTGCTCGTGGCCAGGCTTTTCACTATGTCCTCCAAAGACATACCCGAAGAACTACTACTTCCTTGATTGTGATTTTGAGGAGGAGGGGGATAATTGTGTTGATGAGATGGCTGAAAATTTGGTTGGTGATGGTTATTGGGTTGGTAAAGTTGTCTTTGTGTTGATGGTCTAGGTTGGTAATTCGAGTTTGGTTGAAATCCCCAGTTTTGGTTTCTAGGTTGATCAAAGTTGCGTTGATTTTGGCCTTGGTATCCACCAACTGCTTGAACTTTCTCCGTATCTTCTTGAAGCATAGGGCACATGTCGGTTGGATGCCCATATTGGAGACAAATACCACAAGCTCTAATCGGTGGTGGTTCTACTCCCTTGTCCTTTGTGAGCTGCATCACTGCCTTGGTCAACTCAGAAATTTGGCTTTCTATGTGCGGAGTTGATACTTCCTTGACTCCTCTCGGTGGGTCTGCGTACCATTCATCTTCCATTTTCGTGTGCTTTGAATCTTCAGACATCTTTTCTATCAAAGCTCGGATTTGAGATGGTGTTTTATCTATCAAAGACCCTCCACTAGATGCATTGATAAGTCTTCTCTCCATCGGGGTGAGACCTTCACAGAAATAACGAAAAAGTTGGTATTCGTTAATCCCGTGTTGCGGGCATCGTGCACAAAGTTTCTTGAAACGCTCCCAATAGGTGTGGAGAGCTTCTCTTTTCCCTTGCTTTATGCCAATTATCTCTCGCCTCAAGCTCGAAGCTCTTGTTTCTGGGAAATACTTATCAAGGAAAAGTCGTGCTAGATCATTCCACGTAGTGACCGACCCCGGTGGTAGGTCATATAGCCACTCCTTGGCTGCATCTTGAAGTGAAAAGGGGAATGCCCTTAACTTGATTTGGTCTTCAGTCACATCGTGTGGCTTCATACCAACGCAAACTACATGGAATTCTTTTAGGAACATGTGGGGGTCTTCGTTCTCCAAACCACGAAAACTTGGTAGTAGATGAATCAATCCCGACTTCAGCTCAAAATTCATCATCGCGGGATAAGTGATGCATAAAGGTTGTTGGGTGACATCTTGAGTCGCCCAATCACGTAAGGTTCTTTCAGCGGCCATATCTCGGGTAGGAGATCCGGTGATCTCTACCTCGGGTATTATGGGAATTGTAAAATTTGGTTGTGGAGTATTTTGTATTGGTGATACTGGTGGTGAGGGTTCTCTAGATGAATATTGGGGTGATGAATATGGTGTATCTGTTTCGGTTTCACTTGAAAGGGGTATTTCCTCCCAAATGTTGATGACTGGAGGGTTTGATGATGTAGAAGTTCTGGAACCCGGCTGTTGCCTCTTCCGAAGCTTAGCTTGTTTCCGTAGCTTCTTTGCTGTCTTTTCAATCTCCGAATCAACTGGAATTGGTGTACCTGTACGTAAAGATCTCGGCATAAACAATTAGTACTGCCGTGTCCCCGGCAACGGCGCCAATTTGTTGAGGCGTCAAACTCAACAAATAAATTGAGATAATATGTATAAAGCTTAAGTTCGTGTTCACTGCTCAATTTACTATTAAAATAGTAAAGGGTAAGCAGGGTCGGTCCACAGAGACACGGGAACAAGAGTAAATGCCAAACTTTAGTATTAGTACAATGAATGTATGGGGGGGGGGGAATTTGTTGTATTAAAAACTAAATTACTAAACATTCAAAACTAATCAAGTAAAATACAATAAGATGAGAATCTGGTTCCATAAAACACATTTAACACGAGATTGCAATTTAAGGTTTATAAACTATGCAGGTTTCATGTGAGTTGATTTCATAAGGGTATTAATAAGCTCTAATACCCATGGTTCATAGAATATGTAATCAAAATATGCTCTTTGATCAACATCTACCTTTCTTAGTAAGGATTCAAACCAGCTCTTGAATTATACTAGAAAAATGCATTTAGATTTAATTGAACAAACCAACAATACTCAATACATCTCAAATGCTCGGATGCGTAAAAGTATGTAACTCAAATTGCATTAGAATCAAACTTTATATAGGCTGAAACTAATGTTGTCACAAGCATTCATTCATAAAACAATTACGGATTCTACAAATGAATGTGACTATCATGATTCATACATCAATTCAATTGGCCAAACTGAACTCAATACAAGAACCATTTAAAACATTCAACTTCAAACTTGAATTACTAACACAAAATACAACATAGTTTAAACCAAATGCTTCACAATCCCATGTCAATAGTCTCAAGGAACCAGAAGAGATAGAGTCCTAGTCACACATGCTCGGACTAGAACTCTACTAAGTATAACAGGGAATTAACCAAAAAGTACTTACAAACAAAGTTAAAAGCCAAATCAAATGTTCCAAAATGAGTTCTTTTAGTGTCCTCCCTCTCCAAATTCGTAATCTCCTCGTCTGGAATGAAGTTCCCCCAAAAAACCACCAAAAACCCCCTTAAAACCGTGTACAAAACTGCCAAAGAACAGTTTTTTTCAGTATTACACGACCGTGTAAAGTATTACACGGGTCGTGTTCTTCGAATGTATATAGAACTGGGTATTACACGACCGTGTAAAAGACTACACGACCCGTGTAAAACACTGGTGGGATTTTGGTCAATCTTGCAGCTCTACACGACCCGTGTAAAGGCTACACGACCCGTGTCATTCAAAAAGACTCCGTTTCTTCATTTTTTAGGCTCCGAAATGACTCCAACTTCATTTCCACGCTTCCAAGCTTCAAATGCTCCATTGTTCCGCTCTATTTATGCTCCATTCTCTACTCCAATCCACTCCAATTGCTCCTTTCCACCTGAAATTCAACACAAATTATGAAGTACCACAAGTCCCCGAAAATTAACTATAATGCATGTAAATTACTAAAAAAAAGAAATAAAGAAAGGAAAAATGGGCTTAGAAAAGATGCACAAAATGCATCTAACAGTTTGTAAAAGAAAAATTAAGTGACTACTTCATAGTCACGAGTTGTAGAATATTTTTGTAATATAAACTGTATTTAAATATGGTTGAGAAAGGGGTGTTAAAGTTTTGGTATCAGAGCCATAGTTTAAGCGAATTAGGTTGGAATACCATCCTAGGCTTAAACTAGCAAGAGTAGTAGTAAGGTGCCTTAGTAATATAGAGGTACACTTAGACTTATAGAAGTTATAGAGTGAGTATGACTGCTATAAAAATGCAGTCAAGATAGGGAGATAACATGCTACCGCTTACGAAATACTATATAGAAACGTGTACTAAACAGAAAATTTTGTTTATCTATATAGTAATGGAAGGAGGAAGACAGACACCATCAGCTGACAGGGGTGAGGGCAGTCACACTTCTTCAAGAGGAAGTGGACCCGGACATGTTATTCGAAATGATGGGGCTGAGCCAAACCCACCACCACCACCTGTCACTATGGAAGCAATTCAGTATCTGATCAATAATTTACGAAATGAGCTGAAGCAAGATGTGAACAACATTATTGATAGCCGAATGGGTGAACCCAGTGCCCATTCTTCACAAGAAGTCTCTAAAAAGACGACTGAGGAAGAAGCCAGCGGAGAAAACAGAAGGAAGGAGAAGGGCTGTTCCTTTAAGTCTTTCATGGCTTGTAAACCGCCAGAATACCACGACAGTTTTGAGCTGAAGGTGACAATGAGATGGATCAGGGAAATCGAACAGGTGATGCAAGCTAGTAAATGTAGTAAAGAAGACCAAGTCAACTATGCGTCCCGGCAGTTGAAAGATGATGCTTTAGTATGGTGGAATACCAAATACGAGAGTCTGGGGAAAGACGTTATTTATGGCTGGTCGTGGGCGGAGTTTGTCTCGTGTCTTAAAGATAAATTCTGTCCCACGAGAGATCTAGAGAAGATAAACGAAGATTTCCTGATGATAAAGAAAGGAGACTCGTCGATTGACGAATATACGAAGAGGTTTTGTGACATGCTGCCTTTCGTGGGGGAATCCTATCCCTCTGAGCGGTCCCGAATTAACCGATATGTTCGGGGGTTACCATGGAATTATGAGCTGGAAGTGAAGAAAGCTGAAACTTTAGACGGGGCTATCATTGCTGCCCGAAACGTGGAGGATGTTGGAAAACGTCGAAATGATGAAAGACCCAGTTTTAGTGACAAAAGAAAGACAGTGATCAGCAGCGGGAATTCAAAGAAGAAAGGGAAAACAAGCCTTAGTCAGACTCGACAGGGGAATGTAAGGAAGTGTGAGAAGTGCGGAAGAGAACATAGTGGCAAATGTCGTGCGGGATCAAATGCCTGTTTTAATTGTGGCGGACTTGGTCACAAAATGAAGGACTGTAAGGCAAAGAAAGCTAGTGAAGTGGAGTGTTTTTCGTGCCATCAGATTGGGCACTATAGTTTCAACTGCCCAAACAAGGGAGGAGAAACCGTGGTGTCCACAGCTCAGAAGAAGACGGAGCCCCAGAAGGTGAAGACTCGAGCCTTCCAGATCACCAGAGAGGAGGCAAAGGAGGCGAACGATGTCGTCTCAGGTATACTACTGATCAACTCAAAACCTGCATATGTGTTGTTTGATTCCGGTTCTACGTATTCGTTCGTGTCCCATGGATTTGGAGCCCGATTGAGAGTCCCGTTAGAATTGTTAGACATAGTTTTTAAAGTGGAAGTAGCGGATGGAAAGTTTGTGGAAGTTCAGCACATGTACCGAAATTGTGAACTTGATATCAATGGCAAGAAGTTTCAACTTAATCTTCTTCCCATTGGAATTAAGTCTTTTGATGTAATAATTGGGATGGATTGGCTTGGTGCCAATGACGCGAAGATAGCCTGTGGACAGAAGAGGGTGTCTGTTAAAACCCTAGGAGCTAAAGTGTACGTGTATGGAGAAAGAAGAAAGCATGTGCCAAGTCTCATTAGTGTGGCAAAAGCCCGAAGATGTATCAGGAAAGGGTGTGTATCTTTCCTGGCTTATGTGATGACTGAAGACAAATTAAAACAGACGTATAAAGACATAGAAGTAGTAAAAGAATTCCCAGAAGTATTTCCAGATGAGTTACCAGGCTTGCCACCAGAAAGGCAAGTTGAGTTTCGGATAGATCTTGTTCCAGGAGCTTCCCCAATAGCACGAGCACCGTACCGTTTAGCACCAACAGAAATGCGGGAATTAATGTCCCAATTGCAGGAGTTACTAGATAAAGGCTTTATCAGGCCTAGTTCTTCTCTGTGGGGTGCTCCAGTTCTATTTGTAAAGAAGAAAGATGGATCAATGCGTATGTGCATTGATTACAGAGAATTTAACAAGATTACCGTCAAGAACCGTTACCCGTTGCCCAGAATAGACGATTTGTTTGATCAGCTACAAGGGGCAGATTATTTTTCAAAGATTGATTTGAGATCGGGTTATCACCAAGTCAGGGTGAAAGAGAGTGATGTGGAGAAGACAGCGTTCCGTACTCGATACGGACATTACGAGTTTCTAGTGATGCCATTCGGTCTTACCAATGCACCAGCGGTTTTCATGGACTTAATGAATCGGGTCTGTAAACCATTCCTAGACCGATTTGTTATAGTGTTCATCGATGACATACTGATATACTCAAAGAACAGAGAAGAGCATGCGAGCCACTTGCGAACAGTGCTGGAGACTTTGAGGCGAGAACAACTATATGCAAAGTTCTCCAAGTGCGAGTTTTGGATGCGAGAGGTGCAGTTCCTTGGACATGTTGTGTCTATCCAAGGTATAAAAGTCGACCCGTCAAAGGTTGAAGCAGTGATGAAATGGGAGCCACCCAAGACGCCAACAGAAGTTAGAAGTTTTCTCGGACTTGCCGGGTATTACCGGAGATTTATCCAAAATTTCTCCTGTAACGACCCAAAAATCGTGAATTTATATTCGAGAAAATATATAAGGAAAAGATTAAAACATTCTGGAAGTTTTAAAGTAATTTATTGGAAATGTAGTAAAATTCCAAGCGTTTGGAGAAAAATGATGAAAAAGGGCAAAATGGTCATTTGATATCCAAATGACTTTTAAATAATGAAAATATGATTTTTGCTAGATAATAAGAAACGAAATGAAATTGTGACACCAAATAATGGTGATAAGTATTTGAAAGTTAATTCTAGTAAAAAGGGTAATTTGGTCAATTTACCATAAAAGGGTAATTTGGACATTAGACCATGTGAAGGACCAAATATGTAAAAATATTCTTTGCTTGTGACAAAAAATATAAGAAAAGAAAGTTTATGTGATAAAATATGATAAAAGTGTCCAAAAATTCAGAAAATGGAACTTGAGGGGCTAGATTGTCATTAGTGTAAAGTGAGGAGGTATAAATAGGAAAAATATCTGCACTCTCCTCACTGTGAACTCATTTCAGCTACGGAAGAGTTCTAGGGAGTGCCAACAGAGACCGATCCTTGAAGAGTTGGAGGAAGTGAATGCAATTCACTTGGAATTGAAGAATTCCAAGCCTTCTAAGGTTAGTAAACTTGTTTTTAGGTTTATTTAAACCATTTCCCGTGAGTGAGTTACTGTAGCTACGGGATTTCAGTGGCTAGAGGAGGATTATCCTATGATTCCTAGCCTTAATGTAACGCCCCAGATTTTTAAGTCAAAATTTTCTTTTTTGAAAACCAAATATTGATTTATAAATGGATATTTTACAAATAGAGAAATCAGCCATAGTATTGATTTTAGCAAAATACATATAGAAACTCATGTCCTTTATTCTTCACATAAATTATTTATAAAGTAGCGGAAGTCTTGGAAATAGTGGAATGCGGTGCATCAGGTTGGAGCCTTCCCTCTGTCTCTGCCATTATCTGAAAATGTTAAATATCAATGGGGTAAGCACAAAGCTTAGTGAGTTCCTCAAAATACCATACGATCCATCACATAACATACAACACATAATAACCATTCAAATGTTTGTGAGACTCGCGGGCTATCCCTGTTCCGCCTGAAGACTCACGGGCAGTTCCCGTTCCGTCTTATCGCTCGCAGGCTTTTCCCGTTCTGTCTAATGACTCGCAGGCTATTCCCGTTCCGCCTATTGGCTCGCGGACTATCCCGTTCCGTCCACAAACAATCATTATCATAGCAATAATTCATACAATTATCATAACAGGTAAGATCACCTTAGTCTAACATATCTTTCTTCCTACGCATGCAATATCACCTATAGTATAGTGAGAAGACTCACCTGATTATAGTTGACTATATTGTTTATCTTTCTCGGCTTTGTATTTCCTTCAACTTTAACTGTTAACATAATAAGAAATCTATCATTTCTTAATCCTTAACTATATTGTAGTCGCATCATTAAACCCTTCAGTAATTCCAATATGATACTCCATGATTTATCAAGTAAAGAACAGCCAGGTAGAAGATTAGATGGGGTGGCAGGATCCTTTCAGCATTTTAGCCTTTCGGAAAATCCAACAACCAGATCCCAAGTAATCGGCCTAGTCACCGTCCTCGTAAGTAAATCAATCGGTATTATTTTCGGAATTACGAATTGTTATAATGACGACATTTTAAGGTTTTTGTTTACTATTGTTAGAAATGAGTATAATATAACATATGTTATACTTATTAAATATTCTACTTCTTAACACAAAAACTATTTTACAATACCTAATTAAGCTATAGAAAAGTTTGTAGTTACCTTATGACCCAGTCGTCGGAACCTATAACTTCTTCGCTAGGCTTTTGGGCTTCCTTCCGCTCACTTCTTACACTCTAGTGCTTAGAAACCTCTATATATTGGATTGAGATTTGTTGGTGTGGTTTATGAGATGTTTTGGGGGGGTATTTATACTTGAATTCTTGAATAAAAAATGGCATGACACTTTTGACAAAAGATTTTAATAATATAATTTTGTTGAAATTAAAGGCCTTCTAGAATCAGTCTGTTCAAGACTGGTTTAGCCGATCTTAAACCCATTAAATTCACGTTTTTATTTGATATTCTGAAAATTCATCTCAATACCTTTCCAGGGATGTATGGTATGTATTTATACGATTTTTCTATGATTTATTATGATTTTTTGAAAACAGACTATCTAATCTGTCAATTTCGAACTACTTAGTGAAGATTGCATTTTTAACCATATATAACTCCACTTTCAAGCTTACAACTATTTTTAAGAATTGTACTAGACTCAATTTGTAAACTTTGTGCACTAGTTTGAGGTCCAAACAATGTTCCTATAATTAATTATGATTTTTCTAAAAACATCACAAAATGCTGATTTTCATATGAAATTGTAACTAAAGTTTTTCTTAGTTTCTTTAACTACCAAAAATCATAGAATTCACAACAATTATAACTAAATGCAATAATGGAATACAGGTCTTACAAGTCTCCCCCACTTCTTTGAATTTCGTCCTCGAAATTTGTATTCTCAAATAACTCGGGGTAATGTTCTCGCATCTCCCTCTCGGGCTCCCATGTGCATTCAGAGCCTTTTCGATGTTTCCACTGTACCTTCACCAGTACTACCACTTTATTACACAAGGATTTTGTTTTTCTTTCTAAGATAGCTATAGGACGCTCCACATAGTTCAGGTGTTCATCTAATTGAATATCCTCCAAAGGTACTATTGTAGATTCCTCCGTAATGCACTTCCTAAGCTGCGAAACGTGAAACGTGTCGTGAATCTGACTAAGCTGCTCGGGCAGCTCCAACTGGTAAGCTACCTTACCTACACGGGCAGTGATTCGGTAAGGTCCAATATACCTAGGGCCAAGCTTTCCTCGCTTCCTAAAACGGATGACTCCCTTCCAAGGTGAAACCTTAAGAAGAACATAATCTCCCACTTGAAACTCGAGATCGGACCGCCGCCGATCTGCATAACTTTTCTGTCGACTCTGGGCCGTTAACAACCTCTCCCGAACCTTCTGAATTAACTCAGTTGTCTTGATTACTACCTCAGTACTACCCAATACCCGCTGGCCAACCTCGCCCCAGCAAATAGGAGTCCGACATTTCCTTCCATACAACATCTCAAAGGGAGCCCTGCCAATGCTCGCGTGATAACTGTTATTGTAAGAAAACTCAGCTAAAGGGAGATGGGAATCCCAACTCCCGCCAAAATCGATAATACATGCCCTAAGCATATCCTCCAGCGTTTGAATCGTCCTTTCACTTTGCCCATCCGTCTGAGGATGATATGCTGTGCTGAAATGAAGGCGAGTGCCTAATTCCTCATGAAACTTCTTCCAAAACCTAGACGTAAATCGGACATCTCGGTCGGATATCACCGAGACCGGCATACCATGCCGAGAGATAATCTCATCTATGAAGACCTTAGCCAATTCCTTTGCAGAGTAAGTCTCTTGGATGGGGAGGAAATGAGCACTTTTAGTCAATCTATCCACGATAACCCAAATAGTGTCCATATGTCGAGGGGTTCTTGGCAACTTCGTGATGAAATCCATTGTGATATGCTCCCATTTCCATTCTGGGATCTCAAGAGGCTGCAACTTACCATGAGGCCGTTGGTGCTCGGCCTTGACCTTACGACAGGTCATGCATCTTTCGACAAACTAGGCTACTTCCCTCTTCATGCCCGGCCACCAATAATATTCGCGCAGATCCCTATACATTTTAGTTGCTCCAGGGTGGATAGAGAACCTGGATTTATGTGCCTCCTCCAATAGGGTTTGACGAGCCCCGCCCAGCTTCGGTACCCAAATTCTCTCATGGCTAGTTAACAAATCCCTACTATCTTTGACCATAGCTGCCAACTGACCCACAATTCTCTCACCTTTCTGATTCTCGCTCTTGCTTGCTTCCATCTGAGCTTTCCTAATCAGCTCAAGCAGCGGTGTCACAATTGTCATCCTTAGACAAACGCCCCGAAGGGGTGCACCCGAAGCCTTACGACTTAACGCATCTGCTACCACATTGGCCTTCCCAGGGTGGTAGTGTATCTCGCAATCATAGTCTTTCAATACATCCAACCATCTTCTCTGTCTCATATTGAGGTTTGCCTGATCCATCAAGTACTTCAAACTCTTGTGGTCCGTGAAGATGGTGCACTTCACTCCATACAAATAGTGTCTCCAAATCTTGAGAGCGAAGACCACCGCTCCCAATTTCAAATCATGAGTGGGGTAGTTAGCTTCATGGGGCTTCAACTGTCGTGAGGCGTAAGCAATCACCTTGCCTCGTTGCATCAAGACTGCCCCCAATCCCGTGATAGATGCATCGCAATAAACTACCATGTCCTCCATGCCTTCAGGCAACGTCAAAACCGGAGCTTCACACAATTTCTGCCGCAAAGTCTCAAAAGCCTGCTGCTGCTCCTCACCCCACCGAAAAGCAGCGTTTTTCTTAGTTAGCCGAGTCAAAGGTACCGCAATCTTTGAGAAGTCTTGGATGAAACGACGATAATAACCAGCCAGACCCAAGAAACTTCTAATTTCAGAGGGAGTCTTCGGAACCTCCCACCGCATCACGGCCTCCACTTTAGCCGGGTCGTCTACCATGATTCCTTGCTCGTTAACAACGTGACCCAAAAACTGAACCTCCCGTAGCCAAAAGTCACACTTGGATAATTTTGCATAAAGCTTCTCCTTCCTTAAGGTCTCTAATACTTCCTTTAAGTGTTGTTCATGTTGCTCCCTGCTCCGAGAGTAAACTAAGATATCGTCAATGAAAACTATAACCGACCGATCCAACATCGGTCGACACACTCGATTCATTAAATCCATAAAAGCTGCAGGGGCATTGGTTAGTCCGAACGGCATCACTACAAACTCGAAGTGGCCGTACCTCGTCCTAAAAGCCGTTTTCGGGATGTCTTCCTCCCGTACTCGCATTTGATGGTATCCTGACCGCAAATCAATTTTTGAAAACCACGAAGCCCCCTGCAGTTGATCGAATAAGTCGTCGATGCGAGGTAATGGATATCGATTTTTCACCGTAAGCTTGTTCAGCTCACGATAATCTATGCACATCCTATTGGAACCATCCTTCTGTTGGATTAGGTGTCTAAGCCATGACTTTACAACTATATTTATCTTGTTGATTGAAGCAAAGTCCATTTGGGTTGCCCTCATAGCTGGAGGTCAGGATAGAGTTCAGTAGAGTAAAAGGTTGATTTATTAATTGTGTAATAAATCAATAGAATTAATTAAATGGTTTATTAATATATTTAAGTGTTAATATATTAATTAGAAACTATAATAATTAATTGAGATTTAATCAAGAATTAATTGGATTTAATTCAGTGATTAAATTAATTAATTAAAAGTGCAGGGACTGGTTTTGTAATTATTCAATAGTTGAATAAAAGGCTGGCCAGTGGATAGGGGTTAAAGGTGGCGAGATTTGTGGTGCCACCACAAGGATCTCGAAACCCTAATTAGGGTTAAGGAAAGCCTTGTCCAAATGGTCAGCAGGCTTGCCCATTTGGAGGCTCCTTAGGGTTTCAGCTGTAACCCTTGGAGGCTATAAAAGGAGGCACCTGGCCACCCTTAAACCTGCGCCATTTTCACTCTAAGATTACTCTGCTGGACTCTCTTCTCCATTGCTTGGGTGTGACTTGCATCTGAGGCAGGACACTTGTGCTGCTAGCTTCAAGAACAAGATTCAAAGGTTGGTAATTCTTGTTTTAATCTTTAGAATTTATTGTTGGCCTTTAGGTTATAGTTTATTATCTTCATAGAAGAAAACATAGATCTTTCTAGGGTTGCATGTGAACCATAGGATTATTTGTGTTCATTGTTTGCAAGAAAACCCTTCAGTGGTATCAGAGCTTAGGCTGTTTTCTTGTGATTGATATAAACTGCATAAATTGTTTGTGTCTTGAGTGTTTTTGCGAAAAACACTCCTTGGAATGGTTTTTGGTCGAAATCTAGGCTAGGGTTTCCTAACCCTAGCCGCCACCCTTTGTTTCCCCTTTGATTTGCTTGCCTTGTTTAGTTGGTTGTTATTTTTGGTAGTTTACTAAATTGAATAACTGGAACCCTAATTGCCTTGCATGCAAATTTCGACCAACTAGGGTTATTAGATAGAAAATTAATTTGATTAATTTATAATATCTATCTTAGATTTAATTAATTTAATTAATTGTTAATTAAAAGATAAATTAAATCAGCTCAAAGGATTAATTTAAAATTTTCGAAAAATTAGAATAAATTAGCGAAAATTCTGAATAAATTAATTCTAAAATATTTTAATAAGATTAAAATATATCTTATATATTTATGATTAAAAGTTAATTATTTATATATAAGAAAATTGGTTAGTCTTACCGCTAGTAGGCCTCATTCACAAAACTGTCCTATAAAGAGGGTATAAGGCGACTGACTATAAAATGTTAGTCTAATGGGTATCCACTCTTACCCACCGCTCTCCTGGTCAGTCGAGTGTCGTTAGCCGAACGGGTTTGATAGAACTGCTAAGCCTCTTAAAAGTATAATGCTATAATTGAAAGTACTAGAACCTTGAACAAAAACCCAATCTAGTTACTTTAGGTCAAAAAAATGTGAATTTGATGCTAACCCATGAAATTGCACATTGCACTTTATGAAACGTTGGTGGAGCGTGTGTGGGTTACCGGCACACCAATGGGGGTTCATAAAGAGTGGCAATGGGTTTCTCGGGTGTTATCATTGTTGATGGAGCGTGTGTGGTTAACCGGCACATCAATTTGAGATGATAATGGACCCCGAGAGTACCAAGCTAATTTGCATGGTTATTCACACCCGGTTTGTGATCCTCGGCATCCCAGTCACAAACGGTGGGGCATATCCGAGATTAAACATGCCATTGAACAGTTCAATGAGTCTCACAGATCTAGGAATTTCATTAGACTGAAATTGATAAAAGTTATCTACCTTAATGACCACTGTGTTGTGACTACGGCATCCCTCTTCACAGCATAGTTGGGGTATTTTGGATCCTAGCCTTGTTAAATAATAAATTGGGTAATTATTTAAAAGGATTAATTAAACGAATAAATTCAAATTTTATATATGTCTGAAGAAAGTGTCTTTCTCCTTCTTCTCCTCCTTCACCCATTTCTGAGAGCTTCAGAAAGCACCTATTTAGTATGGTAAGGCTGACTGGCCTGAACTATGTGATATGGTTTTGCAATTAGAGAATAGTTCTTAGTTTTGCTGGGGAACCATATCAAACTGAGTGTCCGCTCCCAAACATGGCATCACACCACAGCTTGTGAGCATGACTCCTTGACTATTGAGTCCAAGGAAGTTCGTTGCCTTATGCTATTAATCATTAACCCCGAGTTCCGCAGGGATTTAGAATTCCAGGGGTCTGATAAGTTAGCACAGCTAGTTGAGGAAAGGTTCCGAGAACTGGTTGAAAAAGGAGAACGAACTAGGATCTTCAAAGAGCTTGAAGATGCAAGCTAGAAGGAAGTAGCACCAGTTTGCGTGTTCCCGAGATTGAGGGATACATAGGCGAATAGTATAAAACTGGTTTCCCTTTGGGATCGGGAGTTAAGCATTAGCTCAACTCGCTGATCTGTTCGTCCAGATGAACAGAAAGGGTAACCGGATAAGACAATCGTGGAAGTGCATTCAATGTCGACTCTGTATGAATCGTTCATGGAGAAGCATAGTTCCATTAATTCAGCTGCTTCAGGATTGAGTCCAGTATTAAGGTGCATCAAGAAATGATCCAGATCGTCTGGACCGATTGTTCGATGTTTCAAACTGGGAATCCATAAGGTGGGACACAGTCACAGAAAGATTGGAAAAATGCTCTAAAGCCAAACTGTTTGGCAGACTCAGTAATATCTTAAAACTCAGAATACCTGATCCTCATTTCCTTGATACAGGATGTGTTTCTCACATTTGCTCTGTATGCACGGACTCTGTAGGATGCGGGATGTTGTCGCACAGGAGCATATTCAGATTGGATATGGAGCTCGTGCATTTTTGGAGTTAAGCTAGATATCTGTTCTTGTTATTGGTTTATAGATACATTGAACATAGATTCGCATTGTACATTGTTCTGAGGATAATTCTGGTTTAATAAAATTTTTCCTTAAAAATGGTTGTTTTAATTGTCCTCGAAATGTTGTGTGAATGTGTTGATGACGTAAATGGTAATAACTTGAATGTTGATACATCCAATGGGATTGGACTTATATATTGTGTTCTTTATGATTGTTAAAGTGAATTTTATGAGAATCACTTCAACCAAAGGTCCAGTTGGACAGGACTTTGGAATCATTTGACTTAGAGTCACGTGATGAATTGAGTGCTTAATAAAATTAATTGTGGCAAGAAAGGAATCGCCCAAAGATCCAATGGATAGGATTTTGGAATCAGCTGACTTGGAGTCAGGTGATGATTGCATGTCTTGAACAATATTAACAAAGTCATAAATTTACATAGAGATGTAAAGGTATTAAGATTTTGAGCAACAAACACATAAGTTACTGTGTATTGCTCGAATATTTGAAAAGAACACGATTAGTTATGCTTCATGATATTTGCCAAATGGTTTGACAAATATGGCTTCGCTTATCGGAATAAGCGATTGATTGGAACCTTGAAGTGTTCAAAGATTTCAAAGGAAGCATAAGATCAACAGAACCTGAATAACAACATAGACTGAGAAAATTTTTCACAGTTTATCCTCTTCCAAGAACACTAATGGTTATAATGTGTCTAAGGGAAGATGATGGAGCATTGATCGAAATAGTTTTGATCCTCGGTGTATAAGATACACTGGATACATTTCCGACTAATTTTTCAATGAATTGAATATTCAACCAGTCAGACCGCAGAAGCCATATTCCGACCACATCTTAGACTAAGTAGGTTATGTCGACACTGTCTGAAATGTAAAACTGGGATCATCCCACTAGTACATAGAAAGTCCAGGGTCATGTAGCATTCGTCTGAATCTCATGACAAGCCTGAAACTGATCAGCAATGTCGGTTTTCATTGGCCACTCCAATTATCCTTTGAAAGAAGAGTACTTTTAGAAAGAACTCAAGTTCTAAGGAAACAGTGGGAGTAAGAATAATTCTGAACGAGTTCAGGAATTAGCCAAGTGAAACAACCTTTAGTCACCACTGGGACTTGACCAGGAATTAGATTCCTGTTAAACCTGACATACCCTCTCTTCGCTTGACCAGTAGTTGTTGTCACCATCATAAGGAGTTATGATCCGGGTGATATACCGAGTAGTGGTAAAACACTAAAGATGGTACGGATAAGTAATCCGACTGCTGGAAGCATTGGTGAGCCCAGTTGCTGCCAAATAAGAGAACCTTACCGCGAGACACAGTCTATGTGACAGTTTGATTGATCTTTACAACTGGTCTAGGAACCAGTGGGAGTAATTGAATCATCAAAAGAAGGGAACATAGAAATGTACTTACAGAACATCTGGTTGAATGAGTCATCACTTGGAGTCAAGCAACTGATTCTGAGAGAAGCACTCTCAATAGAAGATGTAATCCGAGAGGATTCTGCGTGGCATAGTGTGAGTCGTTAGTGGAGCGTGTGTGGTTTACCGGCACACTAATATGGACTCACATAGAGCATGCCATTACGAAAGGTACATGGCCCCGGGATTCGTCCCATGGGCATCTCGCAAGAAAGGATATTCGGATTCTCAAAATAGGCCAAAAGGTTTGGATTTTGTGAATAGCCTGAAAGATTTCCTTTAATATGTCGGAAAGGTTTGGCTTTCGGTTTCGCAAAATGTGCCATAAGTTTTGGATTTTGTGAATAGTCCGAAAGAGTCATATAACGGTGTCAAAGCCAGTGGGAGTATCGTTGTTATCTGCTATCATTGTATGAGGGTTACATACTGGTTCTAGGAAACGTCTCTTATCATTACAAAGTGTAATGACTTGGTGGTAAGAAACGGTTCGCTATGAAAGATTTTAAGAGATACAACATACTCAGGTGGTTGTGAACATCTATTAGATAGATCAGAATTCTGCCAATATGATCTTGATGAGATTCAAGATGCATAACCCCAGGAATGGAGTTTCCTGTCATTGCAAAGTGTAATGAATTGGCATGAAGGAAACAAAGAAGGTGCAGCATGCTCACGTAGTTCATAGACATCTATCAGATAGATGAGACTGACAGTATTGACTTAGCCGTTGAGAATATGATCTTGATGGGATTCAAGATGCATAAGAAAGAGTCCCTGAAAGGAAATGGTTTCCGGAAATCATGACACAAGGATTATTGGTAATCTTAGGATTCCGAAAGGGCTTGGAATGAGATTACATCAGGTTCCTCGAGCCTCTTGGACAAATCAGAAGTGTTATGAACATATCCTGATGACTTAATGCTTAGAGCATTGTAAGTTGGATTCAGGATATTGCCTGGCTGAGAATACTGAATGGATTTTTGAACAGACGTGAGAAATCATTAGGAAATGATTAGGGTGATTGATTTGAAAGGGTTTTCAAATCGGTAATTGTTTACACCAAAACGTGGTGCTATAGGACTTCATGGTTAAAGAATTTCGTTGGTTTCTGATGGAGGGCGTGTGGTTCACCGGCACATCATGACACCTCGAAATTGTCTTAGGGTGTAGTCATGTAGACTAAAGACCCGAGAACCATGGGCAGTCACAGTACACATCACCGGAATGGAGTTGTGAGAGAAAATGACAGAATGACAAAATGACAAATTGAGATATCATCGGAAGAGTATCCAATAGGATCATCTGCAATAAAGTGTATAAGTGTTAGACACTTGGATACATAGGAAGAGTGAAAAGGTCATAGACATAGATATAAAAGGCTTGAATTGAGAGTTTAAAAGAGAATAAGAAACCGATAATAGTTATGATAAATCCGACTTGGTGATTACCTCGTGGAGACTTGGTAATTAGCAGGAGTAGCTGCCAGTCAGATTTTATGTTTCGCTTTTGCATGTTTACTTCCTGAATAATTGGATTATTCAAACATCCACAGTCGTTCATACTCTTAGGGAGTAAGTATGAAGGAAGACTGTCATGAATTGGTTTGTAGATTGTCTAAGGAGTTAGACATTGCAATAAGATTGCTGCAACGTTCATGAGTACTTGGAAATGGAGATTTGAGTATTGGATAAACCCGCGCTCAATGGATTGCTTCATGGATTATATCACAAGCAATGTTGAGACGATAATATCTTTTGGTCTTAAAGTGGAGAGATATGAGTTATAATTTGCAAGGCGGTTGTTCATTGATAGTACGAAAACGCATCGGTAACTCGATGTTATAAAACGTGCTGTTGTGAGTGATTTGTCGGGTAAAAGATATAACATATTAGTCAAAGCTTATTCGTCCCTTGACCCAGACGGGAAACAGATATCTGTTGGCCACTCGATGATTTTGAAGTTGACTGAAGCGCTGGCCAGCCAGGACTGAATTGATTCGTTCAATTAGAAGTCTAAAAGTCATAAGCAAAATCGGAAATCGGGAAACAGTGTGTCAGACAGAGATTGATCTCAATCCATGTCTCATGTCTGAAAATATCTTGTTGGACGGAGGATCATCTGATCACTTATCTTTGGACGGAACTGACTAGGTCAGAGTTCGGCAGCAGTTTCTAGGAAGCTGCAGGTTGTTTATTAATCAGAAGATAAATTAAAGTCATAGACTTATCCAAGTGGGAGACTGTTGGATTAGGTGTCTAAGCCATGACTTTACAACTATATTTATCTTGTTGATTGAAGCAAAGTCCATTTGGGTTGCCCTCATAGCTGGAGGTCAGGATAGAGTTCAGTAGAGTAAAAGGTTGATTTATTAATTGTGTAATAAATCAATAGAATTAATTAAATGGTTTATTAATATATTTAAGTGTTAATATATTAATTAGAAACTATAATAATTAATTGAGATTTAATCAAGAATTAATTGGATTTAATTCAGTGATTAAATTAATTAATTAAAAGTGCAGGGACTGGTTTTGTAATTATTCAATAGTTGAATAAAAGGCTGGCCAGTGGATAGGGGTTAAAGGTGGCGAGATTTGTGGTGCCACCACAAGGATCTCGAAACCCTAATTAGGGTTAAGGAAAGCCTTGTCCAAATGGTCAGCAGGCTTGCCCATTTGGAGGCTCCTTAGGGTTTCAGCTGTAACCCTTGGAGGCTATAAAAGGAGGCACCTGGCCACCCTTAAACCTGCGCCATTTTCACTCTAAGATTACTCTGCTGGACTCTCTTCTCCATTGCTTGGGTGTGACTTGCATCTGAGGCAGGACACTTGTGCTGCTAGCTTCAAGAACAAGATTCAAAGGTTGGTAATTCTTGTTTTAATCTTTAGAATTTATTGTTGGCCTTTAGGTTATAGTTTATTATCTTCATAGAAGAAAACATAGATCTTTCTAGGGTTGCATGTGAACCATAGGATTATTTGTGTTCATTGTTTGCAAGAAAACCCTTCACCTTCTTCTTAACAAATAGAATAGGAGCTCCCCACGGTGAGCAACTGGGCCGAATAAATCCCTTGTCCAAAAGTTCCCTAAGTTGAATAGACAATTCAAGCATTTCTGGAGGCGCAAGACGATACGGTGCTTTAGCTATTGGAGCCGCACCGGGAGTTAAGTCGATCTTAAATTCCACCTGTCTCTCTGGCGGTACACCAGGCAGGTCCTCGGGAAAAACATCAGGAAAATCCCGAACCACCAGTATATCACCTGCTTTCTGCTGTGGCTTCTTTTCTCGTGTGTCTTCAACATAAGCCACAAATCCCGAACCTCCATGCTGAAAATGTCTGCGTGCCCTAGCAGCTGAACAGAAAACTGCACCTCGATTCTTTCTCTCGCCCTGCACAACCAGCTCTCCCCCACTTGGGGTTTGAATCCACACTCGCTTGTTCTTACAATCGATCCATGATTCATGCTGACCCATCCAATCCATACCGATGATGACTCGAGAGTCACTCAACGGTATAGGGATGAGATCGATTGAAAACTTTATTCCTTGAATCACTACTTCGCATCCCCGATAAACACTAGTCACTTGCACGGCTTTATCATCCGCAATTTCTACTTCTAACGGCCGAGGAAGAGTTCCTAAAGCAATACCGAAACTCTTTCCCAAAGCGGCAGACACAAAAGAATGACTAGCACCCGAATCAAATAATGCAAAGGTAGGCATAGAGTTGACTAAGAATGTTCCTAATCAAAGCATAATAGACATATTAATTACACACACCACAAACACGAGGCAAGTAAAGAAAGAGTACCCGTGACGACGTCGGGCGCATCCTGTGCCTCCTCGGCGGTCATGACGAATGCTCGACCCTTGGTCTTAGGGGCTTCCCCTTTCCCCTGCCTACCATCGGTAATCCGGAGTGTAGTGGGTGCCGGATTCTGAACCACTCCCTGAGTCAGACGGGGACATTGGGCCTTGAAGTGGCCTACCTGATTGCAGTTAAAGCAGATTTTGGCCTCCTGTCGACAATCCCTAGCATAGTGGCCCTCTTTGCCACACTTATGGCACACTACTGCCCTACACTGCCCCTCATGGTTTTTCCCACACTTGCCACACTGACCGTGGCTTCTTTGACCATGCCTTCCTTGGTCCCCCCCTTTTTGCTTCTTTGATGGCAGATGAGATTGTGTTGGTGCCTGACGCTTCTGCCTTTGTTGGTTCTCTAGTTCCAATTCTCGAGCTCGAGCGGCTGAAATCATGTCGTTAAGAGTTTGGTGCCTGGCAGCAGACACAAACTCCCGTATATCCGTCCGAAGCATTGCCAAATATCGGTTCATCCGTATTTTCTCTGTGGCTGCATACTCTGGGCAAAAGAGCGCCCGCTCGTTAAACTTTTTGGTGATTTCTGCCACTGTCTCTGTGGTCTGAGTCAGGTTCAAGTATTCCTGAGCCAAACGTTCCATCTCTATTTGCGGGACGTACTCTTGTCTGAACTTAGTCGTGAATTAGGCCCAAGTGATAGCCTCTATCTGAGCATCAGTGAGATCTTTAGCCATCATTTCCCACCAATCCTTTGCATCGTCTCTCAACAGGTTTACAGCAAAGATAACCTTTGATTCCTCTGGGCAAAAACAGGTTCTGAAAGCACCCTCTACTGCAGAAATCCATCTTATACTAGCGATTGGATCCCTTCCCCCACCAAACACCGGGACTTGACATGCGGCAAAATCCCGATAAGTCGCCATTCTTTCCCTTGGTCTACTAATTGTAGCAATTCGTTCCTCAATCATCGTTATCAGTTCAGTTTTGATTGTACCGAAGAAACGAGGAATTTCGGCTAGCACCTCGCGTGATACCTCTTCAGCAATTAAGTCTCGTAGCTCCTCATCTGATCGAGTGGGTCGGCTTGGTCCCTCACTAGACCCAGAACCATTACCATTGCTTCTTGTAATCACCACCATTCTGATTGTACAAACAAGATGGTGAGCACATGCTCATTATATGTGGTTACCCTACCAACCCGACTTTATAGGAGTTTTGGCGACTGACTCTGTTACATGTAAGAATCCTGTGCTTTCGGTAGTACGGGCCCTGTACTATCTTCCACACCTATTCTTACTTGTACCAAACGTCCTTCCAAAATTACTATATAGTCTCTTATTACTTATACGGGTCTTGTTTATACGGTTTGTACATTCAACACTTCTTTTTACATTTCCTAGAGTTTCTTTATCATACTTGTGATAAAAGAGAAAAAAAACGTTTGCTGATGCCTTTAGGTAGTTTTGTTGACGCTTATTTCACACATAATTTTAAGGATAAAATATACAGTTGAATAAGTAATCTTATCCTAATGTCTCCACCAGACAAGGAACAACTAATAAAGTCAGATAACTAATTCCAAAGCCATCTGATATTAACTACATGCAATTCAAGCGTTCATTTAACATTCTAACAGTATAAGCACAGTTTCAGTTGCACATAATTGTCATCATATAAGGCAATCAGACATCATGCAATTCCTGAGTGAATCCTTAGTATACTCTTTATCATATCAAGTTTCTAGCATATACATGAATGCAGATATTTTGAGAATCATTTACTCACTTAAGCTCCGGCTGACCGCGCGCATCGCATTCCTTTTCTTTTTAAAATTCTAACTTCTTTTTTTTTTTTTTTTTTTTTTTGTAAAACTCTCAGTCCTCAGTTTGAGTTCAGATTTACCCGAAAGTTTATCTAAATACCTCAAACTAAGGCTCTGATACCAACTTGTAACGCCCCAGATTTTTAAGTCAAATTTTTCTTTTTTGAAAACCAAATATTGATTTATAAATGGATATTTTACAAATAGAGAAATCAGCCATAGTATTGATTTTAGCAAAATACATATAGAAACTCATGTCCTTTATTCTTCACATAAATTATTTATAAAGTAGCGGAAGTCTTGGAAATAGTGGAATGCGGTGCGTCAGGTTGGAGCCTTCCCTCTGTCTCTGCCATTATCTGAAAATGTTAAATATCAATGGGGTAAGCACAAAGCTTAGTGAGTTCCTCAAAATACCATACGATCCATCACATAACATACAACACATAATAACAATTCAAATGTCTGTGAGACTCGCGGGCTATCCCTGTTCCGCCTGAAGACTCACGGGCAGTTCCCGTTCCGTCTTATCGCTCGCAGGCTTTTCCCGTTCTGTCTAATGACTCGCAGGCTATTCCCGTTCCGCCTATTGGCTCGCGGACTATCCCGTTCCGTCCACAAACAATCATTATCATAGCAATAATTCATACAATTATCATAACAGGTAAGATCACCTTAGTCTAACATATCTTTCTTCCTACGCATGCAATATCACCTATAGTATAGTGAGAAGACTCACCTGATTATAGTTGACTATATTGTTTATCTTTCTCGGCTTTGTATTTCCTTCAACTTTAACTGTTAACATAATAAGAAATCTATCATTTCTTAATCCTTAACTATATTGTAGTCGCATCATTAAACCCTTCAGTAATTCCAATATGATACTCCATGATTTATCAAGTAAAGAACAGCCAGGTAGAAGATTAGATGGGGTGGCAGGATCCTTTCAGCATTTTAGCCTTTCGGAAAATCCAACAACCAGATCCCAAGTAATCGGCCTAGTCACCGTCCTCGTAAGTAAATCAATCGGTATTATTTTCGGAATTACGAATTGTTATAATGACGACATTTTAAGGTTTTTGTTTACTATTGTTAGAAATGAGTATAATATAACATATGTTATACTTATTAAATATTCTACTTCTTAACACAAAAACTATTTTACAATACCTAATTAAGCTATAGAAAAGTTTGTAGTTACCTTATGACCAGTCGTCGGAACCTATAACTTCTTCGCTAGGCTTTTGGGCTTCCTTCCGCTCACTTCTTACACTCTAGTGCTTAGAAACCTCTATATATTGGATTGAGATTTGTTGGTGTGGTTTATGAGATGTTTTGGGGGGTATTTATACTTGAATTCTTGAATAAAAAATGGCATGACACTTTTGACAAAAGATTTTAATAATATAATTTTGTTGAAATTAAAGGCCTTCTAGAATCAGTCTGTTCAAGACTGGTTTAGCCGATCTTAAACCCATTAAATTCACGTTTTTATTTGATATTCTGAAAATTCATCTCAATACCTTTCCAGGGATGTATGGTATGTATTTATACGATTTTTCTATGATTTATTATGATTTTTTGAAAACAGACTATCTAATCTGTCAATTTCGAACTACTTAGTGAAGATTGCATTTTTAACCATATATAACTCCACTTTCAAGCTTACAACTATTTTTAAGAATTGTACTAGACTCAATTTTTAAACTTTGTGCACTAGTTTGAGGTCCAAACAATGTTCCTATAATTAATTATGATTTTTCTAAAAACATCACAAAATGCTGATTTTCATATGAAATTGTAACTAAAGTTTTTCTTAGTTTCTTTAACTACCAAATATCATAGAATTCACAACAATTATAACTAAATGCAATAATGGAATACAGGTCTTACAAGTCTTACACTTAATTGATGTCTAAAACAATATTTAATCATAGTTCAGCGATTAGAAGTGCTAAAAATCAAGAAATGAGAATTTTAGCTCAAGAACCCTAGAAATGGGTTTGTGATATTGAAAGTGATTTTTATTGTTTTGTTAAGTTCTAATAATCACTTAAGATGTATAAATACATTCCTAAGTGATTGTTTTCAAAAATTTGCAATTTTGGTGAACATTGTCAAAAACGGGATTTTATGAGAATAAATCAAATTATGAGTTTGAAACTGATTGTAAATGATCTAATAAGCCTATAGTGTCATGAAAGACATGAGAAATCAATTCCCTTCTTGAAAATTCATTAAAATGATTTTTGGAGTAAAAATGAGTTTTTCGGGAATGATTTCAAGCAAAAGTGATGAAATTGAAGAAACTATGGTTTAGATGTATAAAGGAGTTGTTATTTTAGTCATAGAATGATTCTAAAACAATTAAGCGTTGTATTAAGAACATATCTTAAAATCATCAAAGTATGTTGCTATTGTTGAAAAATTAGAATTTTGTTCAAAACCCCTAGAATTCAAGTTTACATGATCAAATTAATTCTAAGGGGTTTTAATGAATTCCAAATGTGGAAATTGTTGAAATAAATCAGTAGAAGTGTTTAATATTGGACAATTTCGGTTTTTGAATCAACTATGCCAAAACGTGAATGTTTGGAAAATAATAAAAATCTATGATTTTTATGGTTAAAAACCTGAAGTAAATGAATGGTTTTGGTCTTGGAACAAACCCTAGGGATTAAGTCGTGTATTAAGTGCTTAAAATGATAAAAATGGAGATTTATAGCTTAAAAATCGCAATTTCTGGCTGCTGCAGACCAGGTCGCGACGCGACCTGCACCCCCGTCGGGTCGCGATCCTGCGCCTGTGGAAAATTAAGCAAAACTTCTCCTGCTTCCTGTTAAGGCTTTGGTCATTTTTTGGAACTTGATGCTAGACTTGTCCGATTGACCTCAAATTTTGAACATAGGTTGAAAATGATCTAAAACTTTATGGAAAATTGTCGGAATGAAAATACGACCTCCCGAGGGTACTGTAGTAAAATACGTATAATATACGATTTATTTAAAGTTGGTCATTTAAAAGCTATAGACTTGTTATGACCCATATTGATATAACAAGGACTCTAAGGAGTTATAGAGTCAGTTAGCATGAATGTTAATGTATAACATGTTAATTATAGGTTCATGCCAAGTGATCATTTGATCACAAAATAGTATAAATACAAGGAACGTGTAGTCAATCTTCTAGCGATACATGAGGTGAGTACATGCAGTATTTTTACCCATTCTGGGGTACATGGCAAGTAAGTATTTTCAAGATTTTCCTATAAAATTTCTATATGTGAAATTATATGCAAGAGTATTGTTTCTAAATTGTTGTGAAAGTATAATGCTATATTTAAAGCTATGTTTTGAACTATAAATTATATTAAGTGAAAGTATGTTGGTCTATGTACCAATTATGTGAAAGTATATTTTGATTACAAGTGATATATATTTTCAAGTATGAATGGCATATAGCCACAAGATGTTTAAGAAGTATGTTTTGGTTACAAACTGTATATGTTTTCGAGTATGAATGACATATAGCCATAAGATGTTGGAAAGTATGTTTTGGCATAAAGCTTAGCATGTTAGAAAAAAAATATATTTTAAACATATGATTATTATGTGATGAAAGCTATATTTGGCATCTAGCCATAAAGACATAAAATGATGTAGTTTGGCACCTAGCCACAAGTTATATGTATATGAGAAATGTTTAAGCAAGCAGCAAGTATTTTGTATGACTGGTAATTGTAGCAAGCAGCGTTAGTAAGGGAACTATGTTCCAACCTACCCGGGTTAGGTAAGGGGTCTACTGGGGAAAAAGCCCCATCGCGAAGTAGATCGCCTCAGCACTTCTATGGTGAGGATTGATCCGTTCTTTCTAGCCATAGAGACTTGGGGTATCACTTATGGCGATTAAAGCCCTAAGTATAAAAATCCAGCAAGCTTATAAAACCAGTCAAAGAAAGTAGAAAGAAGCTATTTTTGTAAAGTATATTATGAAGAGATTTTGAAAAGTAAAGAGTTATAGTATGTTACTACTATAAAGTTTTGAAAGATGTTATTTTTCCAAAGTATGTTATGAAATGATTTAGAGAAGTAAAAAGTTATAGTATGTTATTACTATAAAGTTTTGACAGAAGTTTTATAATATAAATTTTATAAAAGTTTGAAAAAGAAGTTAAAGGTTCGAGTCTAAAACTCATGTAACTCACGAGACATTTTTGTCTTACGTATTCTATGTTTTGCCATGTATTCCAGGTTAAAATAAATTGCTATAAATGGGATGAAGTTTAGCTGGAGTGGAGCTTGAGTTAGCTCCTATCTTGGACGCAAGGTTTAATCCTTTTCTTGCTTACTATGGTTAGTTTTGGTATGGATTTGTAACACCCACAGTTTTAAACATGTAAATAATCGGTTTTTGATAAACCGTATTTTTGTATTCAAGTATTTATACGAAAAACTATAGTATTTATAAACAGTAGAATTGGGGTGTCACATCTCCCGTATAGCAGTGCCACTTACACGACTAACCCAGAGAGAAGAGAAATTTAGATGGCAAGAAGAACAAGAAAGAGCTTTCGCTACCTTAAAATAGAAGTTGTGTAATGCGCCTGTCCTTACGTTACCAGATGGGACAGAAGATTTTGAAGTTTACAGCGATGCCTCGCATCGGGGGCTTGGCTGTGTGTTAATGCAGAGAGGGAAGGTTATAGCATACGCTTCCAGACAGCTGAAAGACCTAGAAACAAAGTACACAACCCATGATTTAGAACTTGCAGCGATCATGTTTGCCTTGAAGATTTGGAGACATTACTTGTATGGTACAAAGTGCAAGCTATTTACTGATCACAAGAGTTTACAATATGTGTTCTCTCAAAAAGAGTTGAACATGAGGCAGAGTAGATGGCTAGAGTTGATCAGTGATTATGATTGCGAGATTGTATACCATCCAGGTAAAGCAAATGTAGTAGCAGATGCATTGAGTAGAAAAGTACCTGAGAAAAGAATCAAGGCAAGATCGATGCGAATAGAAATAGTGTCTAGCATTATAGAACAGATTAAAGCAGCTCAACAGAAAGTTGAAGAAAGTGGAGAATTGAAAGATGAGAAACTAGGAAAAGATATACAGTTTGAAACAAACAGTCAAGGATTGAAGATTTTTAGAAACCGCATTTGGGTACCGAAAACAGGAGGTTTGAGAAAGCTGATTTTAGAATAGTTACATAAGTCAAAGTATTCCATACATCCAGGGAGTACCAAGACTTACCAAGATCTAAAAAGACAGTATTGGTGGCCTGGAATGAAGAAGAGAATAGCTAAGTACATCTCCAAGTGTGTTAGTCTATGTACCATCAAGTCCCGCATGGAGATGCTCAGTCATTGCACATTCCAGCCGGAAAGTGGGAAGATGTAACCATGGACTTTATTGTCGGGTTACCGAGAACGGGAAGGGGGTATGATAGCATATGGGTTATAGTGGACCGGTTGACTAAGAGTGCACTGTTTCTAGCCATAAGAGAAACTACTCCATTGGAGAAGTTAGCCCAGTTATACATAGATGAAGTGTTAAGAAGATATGGTGCACCGTTGTCCATCGTGTCAGACAGAGACCCCAGATTTACCTCTAACTTTTGGAGAGCTTTACAAGAGAAATTGGGAACGAGAATTCAGCTAAGTACAGCGTATCATCCACAAACGGATGGTCAGAGTGAACGAACGATTCAGACAGTAGAAGACATGCTACGATCATGCGTGATGGATTTTGGAGGCAGTTGGGATGAACACCTGCCCTTAGTGGAGTTTGCATATAACAATAGCTACCATTCTAGCATTAAAATGCCACCCTTTGAGGCATTGTATGGTAGAAAATGTAGAACCCCTTTATGCTGGTCGGAGGCGGGTGAGACTAAGTTGACAGGACCAGAAATTGTTAGAGTGACCAATGAGAAGATTGGAGTGATTCAGACTAACATGAAAGCAGCACAAGACCGACAGAAGAGTTACTCCAATTTAAAGAAAAGACCATATGATTTGCAAGAAGGTGACTTAGTGATGATAAAAGTGTCACCGTGGAAAGGTGTAGTCAGATTTGGCAAGAGAGGAAAGCTGAGTCCAAGGTACATTGGACCTTTTAGAATCCTAAAGAGAGTTGGATTACAGGCGTTCAAGCTGGAGTTACCACCAGAACTTAGTGGAATACATGATACCTTTCATGTATGCTACCTGAAGAAGTATTTTGGAAAAGAAGAACTAGTTATACCTTATTCAGACTTAAGGGTGGAGACTCCTAGCAGATTGATTGAAGAACCCCAAGCGATCCTAGAAATGCAAACTAAGAAGTTAAGGAATAAGGAGATTGACATTGTTCTAGTCAAGTGGAAGCACCCATTAGGTTCAAACCTAACTTGGGAGACACTGGAAGAAATGAAGAGAAGATATCCAAACTTCACAGATTACGAAAAGATTCCGAGGACGGAATCCGCTTAAGGAGGGGTGACTGTAAGAACCCACGAAAAAAAGTTGTAAAAGGGTAAAATGGTCTTTTGACACATTATAAGACCATTATGTAAAATAATATGTTGTTATGAAATAAGAATGAAAGAAATAAAAGTCTATATAAAATTTGAAGTTTTACCGCGTGAATAGTGAAATTTGGCCAAAAAGGGCAAATTGGTCATTTGACATGAAAATGACCAATATGTTAAGAAATTGTAATAAGGAGCTAAGTTGGTAACTAATGGAACCTTGTTTGCAAGATTATGAGCTTAAGACCATTTTTGTAAAGAAGTTAGAAGACTAGGGGTTAAGTGTAAATATTTTATAAAATTTAAATATAAATAAGAGAGTTATCTAACTCTCATCTCCAGAACTCAGTAGAAGGTTGCAGAAGAAACTAGAGAGAGCGAGAGAGAGCACGGGAGGAGAAGAAGCTTGGAACATCTTGCAAATGAATCAAGGATAAACACTTGGAATTAGTAATTCCAAGCCTTGAGAGGTAAGAATTCTAACCTTTGAACTCAAAATCTTGAACGGGAATCAAGTCTTAACTTCTGATTTCCCAGGAATCATAGTTCTAATGAAATCATCTTGCTTAAAATCATCAAATAAGCATGTTCTAACCAAGGAATATGTTGAAAATCAAGAAATGATGATTTTGCTCAAGAACCCTAATTCACGGGTTGCAAGATCAAGACCAGTTTTTATGGTTTTGTTAAGTCCAAATGATCACTTAGGATGTATTAAGACATTCCTAAGTGGTTAATTTCAGAAATTTGGATTTTTGGTGAAAATATCAAAAAACGGGTTTTTGTGAAATTGGAATTGGAATCAGTGATTCCATGGGTTAAAACCTGATGTAAAGTAAGGGTTTTAGTCATGGAATGATAGTAAAACGATTAAGTTAAGTATTAAGCACTTAACAGGTGAAAATAGAGGTCTGCAGCTTAAAAATCAGACTGAAAAATGGGTCTGCAGCAAGGGCACGAGTCGTGCCTATTTTGCCTTGGCTAAGCACGAGTCGTGCTCCACTGTAGAGCCAAGAAATAGCATTCTACTAAGTGCACGAGTCGTGCACTCTCAAGAAAAAAAAAGCACGAGTCGTGCTCCAAAGCAGAGGGCATTCTGTCCAATTTTGAGATTTGAACTTGATGCTAGACATGTCCGTTTGGTCTATAATTCATACCATAGGCTTAAAATGGTATGAAACCACATGGAAAATTATTAAATTCAGAATACGACCCCTCGGGGGTACTGTAGTAGAATACGGGTACATTGAAGAGTATACAATTCATGGGAAGATGATTGTTAGTAGTCATATACTTGTTATGACTTAAAGTTGTGTCATATGAGACCTTAGAACTGTAGAGTCAGTTGTAGTATGTATTTATTAAATATATATACATGATACTTGTGTAGGTGGTGCTTCGAATATTGTTGAGCACGGAAAGGGGAAAGGAGTACGAGAAGCTTAGTGATCTGTAGCTATATCAAGGTGAGTTTTATGAGGATTATTTCTAGTACATAGCAAAATGATATTTTCAGAAAAATGAGATTTCCAAATATTTGCAAATACTAAAGTTTGGAAACAGTTTTGAAAGTAGCTCTAAGAGCTAAGTGTTTAAAAGAGATTTTAAAGAAGTTCAATTTTTAAAGAAGTATAGTTTGAAAAGTTTTGAAAGAAGCTCTATATTAGAGCTAGAGATATTGAAGCTAGTCTTGAAAGTATTTTTGATTATGAGTTTAAAAGTTTATGAGTTTGAGTTTATTTTAAATTGTGTCCCATTTGACCAATTTGAGATGAAATGAAGAAAGTAATGAGATAAGAACTAAAGCAAAGAAAGTAATAAGAGTCAGTTGTCCGGACTAGGATCACCCACATAATCGGGAGATCAGAAGACACTACTGGGGTGGTACCTCCCGTCGCGAAGTAGTTGTCTAGCTTAGCATACCCTTGTGCTTGAATCCGTTCCAAGTCATAAAGGGGAGTCAGAAAGAGCATAACCTAGCGGGTGGATCTGTTCTGTCCCGCGAAGGGAGCTAGTAGAATGAATTAAATTAAAATAATTCATGAGTTTCAGTTGGTCACCAGAAAATGAGAAAGAAAGCAGTTTTGAGAAAGAAAGTAGTTTTTTTAAAAAAACGAAAGCAGTTTTGAGAAATAAAGTATTTTTAGAATTTGAAAGTAAAGAAGAAATGAAATTTTGAGTTTTATTACATAAATCAGTTTAAAGCAGTTTACTTGTAATATTTCAAGTTCTGAACATAAAAGTTTTGGGTCTAAACCCATATTACTCACGAGGCTTTATGTCTCACGTTTATTATTTTTAAATGCTATGTACTTAGGTGAAAGGAGCAGAAGTTGAAGTTGGGACCAGTGTATATACAGTAAGTTTAAATTATGGTTTTCTGTATTGAGTCTGTAATACCCCCTTCAGAATAAAGTTTGTAAAAAAAAATTAAGTGACTACTTCATAGTCACGAGTTGTAGAATATTTTTGTAATATAAACTGTATTTAAATATGGTTGAGAAAGGGGTGTTACACTATCCCCATCCCGTTTGACCCCGTTGACATCCCTAGCTGTATAGGCGAGATAGCGTCATTATCCTAAAGTACATTACCCTTTTCGAGTTAAGAGATAGTGACGCTATCTGTATAGGATAGCGCAGCTATGTTCGTGAGTCGGTAGCGGTTTTATGAGCTAAAAGTTAGTGTTGGAGTTAAAACACTTTCCAAACTCATTTCAGTGGCGAATTGCTGGTGAAATCCCGATTTTGACCATAGAATCGAAGGAGGAATCTAAGGAAACTCGAGTCTAACACCAATCAAGTGTTCTAAACCTATAAATCAAAGAGGTAAGTGAGTTTTTGTGAAATTGGGGGTTTTTGAAACCCTAAGTATGCAAATTCGTAGAATAGAGTATTTCTTGTGCTATATGATGTTAATACATGCTGGTAGTATGTTTCCCTTGGTCCATGGTGTACAAAATATTGAATTTTATGGCTGAAATCATCCGGACACGAAAAAGGGCTAAACTGCATAGATAGCTACACTATCTGAAATTCACGGCACTATGAGGATAGCGACACTATCCTTAAAGATTGTGTCGCTATCTGCTATTAACATGCCTTTTTTCTATATCAAGGCTTGACTTTTCCGGTTAAACTTTTATTGGGATGTGTATGGATGTATGAGTTTTCATCAGGGCTATTGTGACACAACTAAACCAATTAGGCAGGAGCCTCGTACAAGAAGCTCTGGGATTTCACATATCGATCCAAACCCGGGTGAGTAATTGCTTGATGCTTATTATTATGAGATGTCTTACAGATGAGTATTCTATTGATGTAAAATTGAAGTTTCATGAGTTATCACGAAGTTATTTGATTAAGAAATGAGATAACCGAGTTTTTGAGTTTTGTTGACAGTTGAGTTATAGTGTGGCTGATCACACTGAGAGGCTGATGTAGCCAATTGAGTATGAGTTATATGATATGATTACATAACCATTTGTTGAGAATGAGTATCCTTAAGATATCGGGTGCTGTAACCCGACCAATCAGCGATTACTCACTGAGCTCGTGTAGCTCATAAATTGTTGATGTTTGTATTGTAGGTTCTAGTGACGGTGATCGACGGAAGCGGACCATGGAGGGATAGCTAAGGACTGACCTGGACCTACTTTTGTTAGATATTATGGATTGTACTTTTGTTTGGCTCGGTTTCGGGAGACATGTAGTTGACTTATGATGTAGTTAGACTTGTACTTAGCCTATTCTTTTGATGTACTACTTGTATAACTTCTTACTCACTTTGTGTTGCACCTATGACCTGTGACATCCGCCTAAAATGGATTCGGGTCAACCCAACCCAATTGGAAATTTAATAAACCCTACTCGAGATTTATTGACGCTAATAGGATCAAAACCCTTACACTACGATATAAATTGACGTTAATAGCAATATAGCATATTATAACGTTATAACTATAATCAAATTAAATTATGATACCATATTAAAATAACATCAATGTATGATGCTCTAATTAAATTAAAAAAATCAAACTTGAATGCTATAATTAAACTTCAAATCAAAGTAGATTGTTATAATAAAATAATAACCTATTTTTTATAAAACTCTATTTTTATAAACACTACCTTAAATTTTATAAAACTCTTAAGATGCTTGTGTTAGTGGGGAATTATGAAGACCACCAAAAGTAAAAGTTTATTCCCATTGTCTCCCACTCACACATTCCATCATCTTTCCTTTCATTTTTCTCCCAACACATTATTCTCATCACCACTCAAACCATATATATTCTTTCTCTCACTCTCAATCTCGAAATTCTTCCTAGAAATCTTCATATTTCAGCCAAGAACACTCCAATATACTCAAATCTTCATCCCTCTTGAAGCATTCATCAAGGTATGTTGTTAAAAGTCTCAAATTCATGAATGAAACAAATTAAATCCACCAAACTATCTAAAACTCATTTTATGCATAAACCTGATTTTTTTCAGGATCCCATCAATAAAATAAGAAGTTTTGCAAATTTTCAGAAAATAACTTATTTTTATTGAATTACTATAATTATTGCAATAAAATAGGGCAATAATTCATATAAAATACTTTTTGCAGTCAATAAATTCTGGGAAACTTTTGGAACAACCCATATATTGAGTAAAGTGGATTTATAAAGTTTGATGCATTTATATTACTGTTTGATGCTTATTTTGTATTTTATTTTGTTGTATATAAATAAATTGTAAAATATAGTTATGTATGTTAAAAACTAGATTTTATATTTTTTGCACCTTATTAACATTTTAAAGACTCCATGACAAAATTTACAGAGTTTTGTAAGAATGTTTGATTATTTTTCCTGATTTAATGATTATTTAATAGTTTAAATTGATAATAAATAGCTACACATGTCCAAAAATTATAAAACCTTATAAGAATATCTTATATAACATGTTAATCATAACTAAAAAGTCTAATGAATTTCTCTTAATATTTTCCTATTATTTATGATTTTATTGATTAGTTAATAATGAAAAACATAAGAAATACTTCCCCTAGTCCAAAATATCCAAAATATTTACAGTAGGCTCAATATAATTTTATAAAACTATGGTTAATTTTCCAGAATTTTGTGGGAATCATTTATTATTTTTCCTGAATATTGTTGTGGTTTAATTATTAAAATACTAAATAAATACTAAAGCAGTTAAGAAAAATATGAAAATTTTACAGAAATTACTATTTTATGAAATAATGATTTTCGGATAATTTAAGAATGTTTCATTACTGTTTAGTATTTAAAACCATTTTCCTAAATATCTAAGCATGTAAAAATGCATTTTTAATGATTATTTCATATAAATGATTATTTATAATATATAAAATCTGTAAATACTTATAATTTGACTAGTTATTATTTTAATAAAAAATTATTAAAATCTTGCCTAAAGTGAAAATATAAATTAATTAAGTAAGGTAATTAATTCAATTTAAAATTCATTTAACATATGAATACATTAATATTCAAAACAAAATTTGGATTATTGTTAATTCATCTAATATAAGAATATGTGTCTAATTATTTTTATTAATACTATATTCCCGTTTATCGATTCCTAAGCCAAAACTATTAATTATATTAGGTTCTACGACATTTTGACTCGAGCCGTCTATCGTACAACACGCGCATTCCTTATTGGACTAAAGTGAGTAATCTACCCCATATTTTATAATTTTCAATACTTTTGGGTGTATCATGTGGTTTTAATATGTTCCAACTTCATTTTATTATTTTTTTCACCATTGAGACATTGTTGGGACATTTATACGTGAATCATTATTTGTATAATTATTGTTTGTTTACGCTACATGTTCTTGTAGTGCATTACCAATTTTAGTCTAATCTCCATGACTATGCCCGTATTCTTGAGGTACGTTATGGACAATAATAGCGCTATTGGTTTGACCACCCCGCCTTGGGACGCTAAGGTGATTGATTGCACGTGGTTGAGTGTGTATGATGATTAGATGCTCCAGCCTATATATATACATATATATGTATATATAGGGTGAGGACTTATTGTTGTTGTTATCATTTGTTAATCAATTTTTGATTTATAAACTGTTATCTCAATAACAGTTGCTTGCCAACTTCAAAAGAAAACAAATTTCAAATTATTCAAACTCACAATTTTCTTTAATAAAACTAGATTACTCACCAACTCTCGTAGTTGACCTGTTTTTACCCATGATGCAGATTTGAAGAATGAAGTTGATGAAAAGTAGGGTGTACCTTAGAAACCCACAAGACTATTTAAATTTGATGTAATAAATGTTGTTGTATTTGGATTTGTATTTGTATGTTGTGGATCTTGTTTGCATACTTAGTACTTAATTAAATCTAATCATATTATAACATAGTTGTCATGAGACTTTGAACAATATATCACCCCTTGATCGATTCCGCCAAGGATCGGGGTGTGACAGATTGGTATCAGAGCCCTTGACTATAGGGAATTAGGTTAATGGCCTTGACCTAGTCTATAGCCTCTAGGGTCCTCTCGTATGCTAGTTTATAAAATGCACACATAACTGCATGCAATTCGCACTTCGAAAATCCTAGGAATACCTTTGTGTGCTAATTGCTCCTTTATGTGCTTACGTATTATTCCCGACACTTATATGTGTACATACACTTGTGAATTTTCTCCTCTTTCTCTTAAAATCACACACATACTCAAATGGTTTCAAAATAAAAATTTATATACATATATATTCCTTAGAGCTCATAGGAAATTAAAAGTCATCCACTCTAGTTGGGTAGGATCAAAGTAATGGACGCGTAGTAACTGGAAGGGGGAGGTGCTGGTAGCCCGAAAGTCCTGACTAGGTAAGCATTCGTATACATCCCAATCAACCGAGGGACCAGTTTGCTTACCTGGGGACCAAAGGCAAGAGTTCCCAAACCTATAGGCCAAAGCGCGTCATTCACATTACTTTTGAGCCATCAAACTACCCGACCTTATCAAACGTATCCGAAAGGATACACTCCAAAATGGCCAACTCATTGGACTATTAAGTTCCCTAATGGGCCTTGAAGTGGGAAAAACATGTGAAAACTTAGTATTGTGGGGGCCCACGCAATTGCTACATGCTTCACATTTAGTATCCATGGAAAGCCCAAAAGGTGCCCAACACTCCTAACCATGGCCCAACAAGTGTTTTACAATCATTTTACCCAACAATGTCTACAAACTTAATTTCCATAATTAATTTACAAATAACTCACAAGTCCATATGCGTGTTTCTCATAGATGGCATTACGACCCCCTCTGTAACCATTGTAACTATCACCATATGTCCACCAGCCTGTGTCGCCTTTGTACGACTTGTGGTCGCTATGGCCACTTGGCGGACACATGCCGTGCACCAAAAACTCAGCGACCATTCGCTCTACCCTCAAATCAGCAAAAACAAACCCGGTATCCAACTGGAACATGCTTCAACTGTGGTGACCCCACCCATTTCAGAAACGCGTGCCCTAGGCTTGTCAATATCATTAACACTCAAGCCCAGGCAAATCCAACAATACAGGTTCCAGCTCCCAAAGGCCGAGCATTTGTCATTACCGCAACCCAAGCACAGACCGATAACAAGGTCGTAAATGGTACGTTTCTCATAAATGACTGCTACGCGTCAGTACTTTTTGATTCAGGTGCCGATAAAAGTTTTATGTCTTTGGAATTTGAACCCATACTTCACACACCTCGCACGATTCTTGATGAAAACTTTACCGTAGAAGTCGCCAACGGAAAATACATTTCACTCAATGCAGTCATCCAATATTGCACTTTCGATTTTTGCGGTCATAAATTTTCCGTCAATTTAGTTCCTATGGAACTTGGTAGCTTCGACATCATCGTGGGAATGGATTGGCTATCCCAAAACCATGCTGAAATAGTATGTTACGAGAAGTTTATTCGTATTCCTCTTGCCGACGGTCAAAGTCTTCGTATTTATGGCGAGACTCTTATGTTATGTACTCAAGCTCGATCATATCTACGTAAAGAAAGGTCAAAGAAAAGAAGATCGAAGATATTCCGATTGTACGAGACTTTCCCGACATCTTTCCCGATGACGTATCTGGACTCCCTCCAATACGTGAGCTAGAGTTCCGCATCGATCTCGTTCCTGAGGCTGCTCCCATAGCCAAGTCTCCATATCGGTTGGCTCCAACCGAGATGCAAGAATTGGCAAGTCAGCTCCAAGAATTGACCGATAAGGGATTTATCCGCCCTAGTACTTCACCCTGGGGAGCCCCGATTCTCTTCATCAAAAAGAAAGATGGTTCGTTTCGTATGTGTATCGATTATCGGGAGTTAAATAAATTGACCATCAAGAACCGATATCCGTTACCTCGGATCGACGACCTTTTTGATCAGCTTCAAGGAGCTTCATGCTTCTCAAAAATCGAACTCCGCTCGGGTTATCACCAACTTCGAGTACGGGAAGAAGACATCCCCAAAACCGCTTTCCGAACCCGCTATGGTCATTACGAGTTCACCGTTATGCCTTTTGGCCTAACGAATGCCCCTGCCGCATTCATGGACTTGATGAATCGGGTATTTAAACCTTATCTCAACCGTTTTGTTATCGTCTTTATTGATGACATCCTCATTTACTCCAAGACAAGGGCAGACCATGAAAGACACCTTCGTCTAACTCTCCAAACATTGCAAGGAAATCAACTCTATGCCAAATTTTCGAAATGCGAGTTTTGGTTAAATGAGGTACAATTCCTCGGTCATATTGTAAGTGACAAGGGTATTTTAGTCGATCCCGCAAAAGTTGAAGTAGTTAAGAATTGGAAAGCCCCACGTACCCCCAAGGAAATTCGGTCATTCCTCGGTTTAGCTGGCTATTACCGGCGTTTCATTTCAAATTTCTCAAAGATCGCTTTACCGCTTACTTTTCTCACTTGCAAGGGTACGCCATTTGATTGGGGACCCAAGCAGGAAGACGCTTTCCAAACCCTTAAACAAAGATTGTGTGACGCTCCGATTCTTACACTCCCTGAAGGATCCGAAGATTTCGTGGTATACTGCGATGCCTCCAATCTCGGTCTAGGTTGTGTTTTGATGCAAAGGGGAAAGGTTATAGCTTACGCATCGCGACAACTGAAAATCCATGAAAGGAATTATACGACTCATGATTTGGAGCTCGGTGCCTTGGTTTTCGCTCTTAAAATTTGGAGGCATTACCTTTACGGCACTAAATGCGTAATTTTCACCGACCACAAGAGCTTGCAACATATTCTTAATCAAAAGGAACTCAATATGAGACAAACACGATGGGTCGAACTCCTAAATGATTACGAGTGTGAAATACGCTATCATCCGGGCAAGGCAAACGTGGTAGCCGACACGTTAAGTCGAAAAGAACATGCCAAAGCATTTCATCTAATATGTTCTCCTATCTTGTCCAATCTCAGTGACCGAATTCGAGGAGCCCAACACTCGGCAATTACCGAAAATGGCATGCCCACGGGAATTGATGGGGAGTTGGAAAGTAAATCTGATGGTATTTTCTATTATCAAGATCGCATCTAGATCCCAGATCGCGACAATCTTCGTACCTTCCTGATGGAAGAAATCCATAAAACTCGATATTCCATTCATCCTGGTGCTGACAAGATGTATCATGGCCTGAGAACCAATTATTGGTGGTCGGGAATGAAAAAGGATATTGCTTTATTCGTGGCCAAATGTCTTACATGTTCCAGGGTCAAAGCAGAACATCAACGATGTAACACCCCTTTTATCAAACCATATTTAAAAATACAAATATAGTTTCAAACATATTTTACAACTCGTGACTATAAAATAGCCACTTAAATTTTTGTTTTATTTGACAAACCTAAACTCGAGGGGTATTACAGACTCAATACAGATAACCATAATTTAAACTTACAGTGTACAAAACGGTCCCAACTGCAACCTTCGCTCCCTTCACCTAAGTACATAGCATTTCAAAAACATAGTATACGTGAGACATAAAGTCTCGTGAGTAATATGGGTTTAGACCCAAAACTTTTCTATTCCAAACTTGAAATATTAAAAGTACACTGCTCAAAACTGATTTATATCATAAATCTCAAAATGTCTTACTATCTTTACTTTTAAGCTTTAAAACAAAAATGCTTTCTTTCTCAAAACTGCTTTCTTTCTCTTTTTCTTGTGACCAACTGAAACTCATGAATTAAGTTATTTTAATTCATGGGACACAATTTGTAAACAACTCTTACTCAAACATTTTATAACTCTTTACTGAAAATACTTTAAAAAAAACTGATTTTGACAACTTAGTTCCCATAAGGAACTTCTTTCAAAATACCTTGCAAACCATACTTTAAAAATCTGTTTTAAACACTAAGCCCTTGTATAGAGCTTCATTCAAAACTATTTTCCAAACTTTAGTATTTATAAACATTTGGAAATCTTACTTTTCTGAAAATAACATATTGCTATGTACTATAGAAATCCTCATAAAACTCACCTTGGTTTTACTACGGTTCACTAGGCTTCACGTACGCCTTTTCCTTTCTCGTGCTCAATAACGTTTGAAGCACCACCTATACAAGTAGTATATATAAATACCCAATATAATTAACTCTATAATGCTAAAGTCTCATATAACATAACTTTAGGTTATAACAAATGTATAGCCATTAATAAACTCGTTTAACGGTTTTCTCCGAAATACGCGTATATTGCTACAGTACCCCCGAGGGGTCGTATTTCAGTTCCGACTCTTTTCCATGAAATCTTAGGCCATATTAGACTTGTGTTTCAAATTTGGAGTTCATTGGACAAGTCTAGCTCAAATTCTAAAAATCAAGTTTTGACGTGAATAGTGATTTTAGCCACTGCCGCTACAGTGACTTTTCCGCAAGGCCGGATTACGGATTTGACCATTCCCGACATGTTCTTATACCATTTTAGGGTTATGGCGAAAATTTCAGATCAATCGGACATGCCTAGCTATGGTTTCTAGCGTTTGGATTTCTAACATTTTTAACATTTTTGGTCCCTGTCTGAAGGGCACTGTAGCACGCAGTGCACTGTAGCACGCAGTTTTGGGGCATTAAGCTCTTATTCCAGGTCTTAATCACATGGGGTTTGTTCCTTGACTAAAACCCTTAACTAATAACAAGTTTTAAGCCACTAGAAACAGCTTAATCATACCAATTCATGATTTAGGGTTCTTGAGCAACATTTCAATTTATCAACAATAGCAATCTACTTTGCTATTTTTAAGATATGTTCTTACTACATGAACATGTTTAAGCCCAGAAATCACATACATTTCATGAATTATGACTGAAATTACAGATTTCAGTCCACTCCATGGAAACTCATCAAGAACACACAAAAGCATGGGTAGAAACTTCAATTACTAACCTTGTTTACTTTGGAATCACCAATTCCAACCTTGTTTCCTTTAATTTCTTGGCAATTCCCTTGAGCTCCCGTGTTCTTCTTCTCTCTAGCTCTCTCTCGTGCTCTCTAGAATCCTCTCAACTGATTTCTGAACATAGAGAGTAATAACTCTCTTATTTTATATTTAATATTTATAAAATAATTACATTTTGGTCCCTAATCTTCTAATTTCTTCACAAGAGTGGTCCTAAGACCCAAAATCTTGCAATAATGTTCCATTAACTTCCAACTTGACATTTTCTTGACAATTTGGTCATTTTCATGTCAAATGACCATTTTGCCCTTTTCGGCCATATTTCACTATTCATGCGGTAAAACTCCAAATTTCACATAATCTCTTATTTCCTATATTATAATTTCATAAATACATATTATTTTACATAATAGTCGTACAACGTGTCAAAAGACGGTTTTACCCTTTACAACTTTTTCGCGGGTTCTTACAGTCACCCCTCCTTAAGCGGATTCCGTCCTCGGAATCTTTTCGTAATCTGTGAAATTCGGATATCTTCTCTTCATTTCTTCTAGCGTCTCCCAAGTTAGGTTTGACCCTAATGGGTGCTTCCACTTGACTAGTACTAGGTCAATCTTCTTGTTCCTTAGCTTCTTAGTCTGCATTTCCAGGATGGCTTCGGGTTCCTCAATCAGTTTGCTAGGAGTCTCCACTCTTAAGTCTTTGTACGGTATTACTAACTCTTCTTTACCAAAGTACTTTTTCAAGTAGCATACATGAAAAGTATCATGTATTCCACTAAGTTCGGGTGGTAATTCCAGCTTGTACGCTTGTAACCCAACTCTCTTCAGGATTTTAAAAGGTCCAATGTATCTTGGACTCAGCTTTCCTCTCTTGCCAAATCTGACCACTCCCTTCCATGGCGACACTTTTATCATCACCAAATCTCCTTCTTGCAAGTCATATGGTCTCTTCTTTAGATTTGAGTAACTCCTTTGCCGATCTTGTGCTGCTTTCATGTTGGCTTGAATTACCCCAATCTTCTCATTAGTTACTCTAACAATCTCTGGCCCTGTAAGCTTAGTCTCACCCGCCTCCAACCAGCATAGAGGAGTTCTACACTTTCTACCATACAATGCCTCGAAGGGTGGCATTTTAATGCTAGAATGGTAGCTGTTATTGTATGCAAACTCCACTAATGGTAGGTGTTGATCCCAACTGCCTCCAAATTCCATCACGCATGACCGTAGCATGTCTTCTAATGTCTGGATTGTTCGTTCACTCTGACCATCTGTTTGTGGATGATACGCTGTACTTAGCTGAATTCTCGTCCCCATTTTATCTTGTAAAGCTCTCCAAAAGTTAGAGGTAAATCTGGGGTCTCTGTCTGACACGATAGACAACGGTGCACCATATCTTCTTAACACTTCATCTGTATACAACTGGGCTAACTGCTCCAATGGAGTAGTTTCTTTTATGGCTAGAAATAGTGCACTCTTGGTCAATCGGTCCACTATGAACCATATACTATCATGACCTCTTCTCGTTCTCGGTAACCCGACAACCAAGTCCATGGTTACATCTTCCCACTTTCCGGCTGGAATATGCAATGACTGAGCATCCCCATGCGGGACCTGATGTTCCGCCTTGACTTGTGCACATATAACACACTTGGAGATGTACTTAGCTATCCTCTTCTTCATTCCAGACCACCAATACTGTCTTTTCAGATCTTGATAAGTCTTGGTACTCCCTGGATGCATGGAATACTTTGACTTATGCGACTCTTCTAGAATCAGCTTTCTTAATCCTCCTGTCTTGGGTACCCAAATGCGGTTCTTGAAGGTCTTTAATCCTTTACTATTAGTCTCAAACTGAATGTCTTTTCCTAGTTTTTCATCTTTAAAGTTTCCACTTTCTTCAACTTTCTGCTGAGCTGCTTTAATCTGCTCTATAATACTGGACACCAATTCTATGCGCATCGACCTTGCCTTGATTCTTGTCTCAGGAGCTTTTCTACTTAATGCATCTGCTACTACATTTGCTTTACCCGGATGGTATACAATGTCGCAATCATAGTCACTGATCAGCTCTAGCCATCTACTCTGTCTCATGTTCAACTCTTTTTGAGTGAACACATACTGCAAACTCTTGTGATCGGTGAATAACTTGCACTTTGTACCATACAAATAATGTCTCCAAATCTTCAAGGCAAATACGATCGCTGCAAGTTCTAGATCGTGGGTTGTGTACTTTTTCTCTGGATCTTTCAACTGTCTGGAAGCGTATGCTATAACTTTTCCTCTTTGCATCAATACACAGCCAAGCCCCCGATGCGAGGCATCGCTGTACACTTCAAAATCTTCTGTCCCATCTGGCAATGTAAGGACAGGCGCGTTACACAACTTCTCTTTTAATGTAGCAAAAGCTCTTTCTTGTTCTTCTTGCCATCTAAATTTCTCTTCTTTTCGGGTTAATCGTGTAAGTGGCACTGCTATACGGGAGAAATCTTGGATGAATCTCCGGTAATACCCGGCAAGACCGAGAAAACTTCTAACTTCTGTTGGCGTCTTGGGTGGCTCCCATTTCATCACTGCTTCAACTTTTGCTAGATCAACTTTTATACCTTGGATAGAAACAACATGTCCAAGGAACTGCACTTCTCGCATCCAAAACTCGCACTTGGAGAACTTTGCATATAGCTGTTCTCGCTTCAAGGTCTCAAGTACTGCTCGCAAGTGACTCGCATGCTCTTCTTTATTCTTTGAGTATATCAGTATGTCATCTATGAACACTATAACAAACCGGTCTAGAAACGGTTTACAGACCCGATTCATTAAGTCCATCAAAATCGTTGGTGCATTCGTAAGACCGAATGGCATTACTAGGAACTCGTAATGCCTGTATCGTGTACGGAATGCTGTCTTTTCTACATCACTTTCTTTTACCCTGACTTGGTGATACCCAGATCTCAGATCAATTTTAGAAAAATAATCTGCACCTTGTAGCTGATCGAACAAATCGTCTATTCTGGGCAGCGGGTAACGGTTCTTGATGGTAATCTTGTTCAGTTCTCTGTAATCAATGCACATTCGCATTGACCCATCTTTCTTCTTTACAAACAGAACTGGAGCACCCCACGGAGAAGAACTAGGCCTGATGAAACCTTTATCTAATAACTCCTGCAACTGGGACATTAATTCCCGCATCTCTGTTGGCGCTAACCGGTACTGTGCTCGTGCTATTGGAGAAGCTCCTGGGACAAGATCTATTCGGAACTCAACTTGCCTTTCTGGTGGCAAGCCTGGTAACTCATCTGGGAAAACTTCTGGAAATTCTTTTACTACTTCTATGTCTTTATATGTCTGTTTTACTTTGTCTTCAGTCATCACATAGGCTAGGAAAGATACACATCCTTTCCTGATACTTCTTCGGGCCTTAGCTACACTAATGATATTGGGCACGTGCTTTCTTCTTTCCCCATATACGTACACCTTAGCTCCTAGGGTTTTAACAGACACCCTCTTCTGACCACAAGCTATCTTCGCATCATTTGCACCAAGCCAATCCATTCCGATTATTACATCAAAGGACTTAATTCCAATGGGAAGGAGATTAAGTCGGAACTTCTTGCCATTAATGTCAAGTTCACAATCTCGGTACATGTACTGAACTTCAACAAATTTCCCGTCCGCCACTTCTACCTCAAAAACTAGATCTAACAATTCTAATGGTACTCTCAATTTGGCTCCAAACCCATGGGACACAAATGAATATGTAGAACCGGAATCAAACAACACATATGCAGGTGTCGAGTTGATCAGTAGTATACCTGAGACCACATCATGCGTCTCCCTCGCTTCTTCCCTGGTGATCTGAAAAGCTCTAGTCTTCACTTTTTGTGGTTCTGTCTTCTTTTGAGCTGTTGACACTATAGTTTCTCCTCCCTTGTTTGGGCAGTTAAAACTATAGTGCCCCATCTGATGGCATGAGAAGCACTCCACTTCACTGGCTTTCTTGGCTTTGCAGTCTTTCGCTTTGTGACCAAGTCCACCATAATTAAAACAGGCGTTTGACCCCGCTCGGCACTCGCCACCGTGTTCTTTCCCACATTTCTCACACTTCTTTACACTTCCCTGTCGACTCTGACTTGAACTTATCTTCCCTTTCTTCTTTATGTTTCCACGGCTACTAACTGTCTTCCTCTTGTCACTAAAGCCAGGTCCTTCCTCTTTTCTTCGTTTTCCAATATCTTCCACGGTTCGGGCAGCATTGATCGCCCCATCTAATGTTTCAGCTTTCTTTACTTCTAGCTCATAATTCCATGGCAAACCCCAGACATAGCGGTTAATTCGAGACCGCTCACTAGGGTAAGACTCCCCCACAAAAGGTAACATGTCGCAAAACTTCTTCGTATATTCGTCCACCGTCAATTCTCCTTTCTTTATTGTTAAGAAATCTTCGTTCATTTTCTCCAAATCTCGCGTGGGACAGAATTTATCTTTGAGACACGAAACAAACTCTGCCCATGACCAACCATATACAACATCCTTTCCCAAGCTTTCATATTTGGTGTTCCACCACACCAAAGCATCATCCTTCAACTGCCGGGAGGCGTAGTTGACTTGATCTTTTTCTCCACATTTACTAGCTTGCATCACTTGTTCGATCTCTCGGACCCATCTCATTGTCACCTTTGGCTCAAAACTGCCATGGTATTCGGGCGGTTTGCAGGCCATGAAGGACTTAAAGGAGCAGCCCTTCCCTTTCTTCTTATTTTCTCCACTACCTTCTTCCTCGGTCGCCCTTTTTGAGACTTCTTGTGAAGATTGGGCTCTGGGTTCACCCATTCGACCATCAATAATATTATTCATATCTTGTTTTAGCTCGTTTCGTAAGTTATTGATTAGATACTATATTGCTTCTATAGTGACAGGTTGTGGTGGTGGGTTTGGCTCAGCCTCATCATTTCGAAGAACATATGGTTCACTTCCTCTTGAGGAAGTGTGACTGCCCTCACCCCTGTCAGCTTGTCTTCTGCCTTCCATTACTATATAGATGAACAAATTATCGGTTTAATACACAATTCTATATAGTATTTCGTAAGCGGTAGCATGTTATCTCCTTATCTTGACTGCACTTTTATAACAGTCATACTCACTCTATGCCTCCTATATTACTAAGGCAACTTACTACTACTCTTGCTAGTTTAAGCCTAGGATGGTATTCCAACCTAATTCGCTTAAACTATGGCTCTGATACCAAAACTGTAACACCCCTTTTCTCAAACCATATTTAAAAATACAAATACAGTTTCAAACATATTTTACAACTCGTGACTATAAAATAGCCACTTAAATTTTTGTTTTATTTTACAAACTTAAACTCGAGGGGTATTACAGACTCAATACAGATAACCATAATTTAAACTTACAGTGTACAAAACGGTCCCAACTGCAACCTTCGCTCCCTTCACCTAAGTACATAGCATTTCAAAAACATAGTATACGTGAGGCATAAAGTCTCGTGAGTAATATGGGTTTAGACCCAAAACTTTTCTATTCCAAACTTGAAATATTAAAAGTACACTGCTCAAAACTGATTTATATCATAAATCTCAAACTGTCTTACTATCTTTACTTTTAAGCTTTAAAACAAAAATGCTTTCTTTCTCAAAACTGCTTTCTTTCTCTTTTTCTTGTGACCAACTGAAACTCATGAATTAAGTTATTTTAATTCATTCTACTAGCTCCCCTCGCGGGACAGAACAGATCCGCCCACTCGGTTATGCTCATTCTGTCTCCCCTTTGTGACTTGGAACAAATTCAAGCACAAGGGTATACTAAGCTAGACAACTACTTCGCGACGGGAGGTACCATCCCAGTAGTGTCTTCTGATCCCCCGATTATGTGGGTGATCCTAGTCCGGACAACTGGCTCATACTTCTTTCTTTCTTTAATTCTTACTTCATTTTATCTCAAATTGGTCAAAATGGGACACAATTTGTAAACAACTCTTACTCAAACATTTTATAACTCTTTACTGAAAATACTTTAAAAAAAACTGATTTTGACAACTTAGTTCCCATAAGGAACTTCTTTCAAAATACCTTGCAAACCATACTTTAAAAATCTGTTTTAAACACTAAGCCCTTGTATAGAGCTTCATTCAAAACTATTTTCCAAACTTTAGTATTTATAAACATTTGGAAATCTTACTTTTCTGAAAATAACATATTGCTATGTACTATAGAAATCCTCATAAAACTCACCTTGGTTTTACTACGGTTCACTAGGCTTCACGTACGCCTTTTCCTTTCTCGTGCTCAATAACGTTTGAAGCACCACCTATACAAGTAGTATATATAAATACCCAATATAATTAACTCTATAATGCTAAAGTCTCATATAACATAACTTTAGGTTATAACAAATGTATAGCCATTAATAAACTCGTTTAACGGTTTTCTCCGAAATACGCGTATATTGCTACAGTACCCCCGAGGGGTCGTATTTCAGTTCCGACTCTTTTCCATGAAATCTTAGGCCATATTAGACTTGTGTTTCAAATTTGGAGTTCATTGGACAAGTCTAGCTCAAATTCTAAAAATCAAGTTTTGACGTGAATAGTGATTTTAGCCACTGCCGCTACAGTGACTTTTCCGCAAGGCCGGATTACGGATTTGACCATTCCCGACATGTTCTTATACCATTTTAGGGTTATGGCGAAAATTTCAGATCAATCGGACATGCCTAGCTATGGTTTCTAGCGTTTGGATTTCTAACATTTTTAACATTTTTGGTCCCTGTCTGAAGGGCACTGTAGCACGCAGTGCACTGTAGCACGCAGTTTTGGGGCATTAAGCTCTTATTCCAGGTCTTAATCACATGGGGTTTGTTCCTTGACTAAAACCCTTAACTAATAACAAGTTTTAAGCCACTAGAAACAGCTTAATCATACCAATTCATGATTTAGGGTTCTTGAGCAACATTTCAATTTATCAACAATAGCAATCTACTTTGCTATTTTTAAGATATGTTCTTACTACATGAACATGTTTAAGCCCAGAAATCACATACATTTCATGAATTATGACTGAAATTACAGATTTCAGTCCACTCCATGGAAACTCATCAAGAACACACAAAAGCATGGGTAGAAACTTCAATTACTAACCTTGTTTACTTTGGAATCACCAATTCCAACCTTGTTTCCTTTAATTTCTTGGCAATTCCCTTGAGCTCCCGTGTTCTTCTTCTCTCTAGCTCTCTCTCGTGCTCTCTAGAATCCTCTCAACTGATTTCTGAACATAGAGAGTAATAACTCTCTTATTTTATATTTAATATTTATAAAATAATTACATTTTGGTCCCTAATCTTCTAATTTCTTCACAAGAGTGGTCCTAAGACCCAAAATCTTGCAATAATGTTCCATTAACTTCCAACTTGACATTTTCTTGACAATTTGGTCATTTTCATGTCAAATGACCATTTTGACCTTTTCGGCCATATTTCACTATTCATGCGGTAAAACTCCAAATTTCACATAATCTCTTATTTCCTATATTATAATTTCACAAATACATATTATTTTACATAATAGTCGTACAACGTGTCAAAAGACGGTTTTACCCTTTACAACTTTTTCGCGGGTTCTTACAAACGACCCTCTGGAATATTGGTCCAACCGGTAATCCCCGAGTGGAAATGGGAAGCGATCGCCATGGATTTTGTAACCAAACTTTCCCGTACCACCAAGGGACACGACAGCATTTGGGTAATCATTGACCGTTTGACCAAATCCGCTCATTTCCTTCCCATCTGTGAACATTTCAAGGTCGAACAACTTGCTCGGATTTACATCGACGAGATAGTTAGTCGGCATGGCATCCCTCTCAGTATCATTTCAGATCGTGATGGGAGATTTCTCTCTCGGTTTTGGCAATCACTTCAAGCAGCCATGGGAACCCGCCTCGATCTCAGTACCGCCTATCATCCTCAAACCGATGGTCAATCTGAGAGGACAATTCAAACACTCGAAGATATGTTGAGGGCGTATGTCTTAGATTTCGGAGGAAACTGGGACTCTCATTTACCGTTGGTGGAATTCTCCTATAATAACAGTTATCATTCTAGCATCAAGATGCCACCATTTGATGCATTGTATGGCCGTAAATGCCGATCTCCTATTTGCTGGCATGAAATCGGCGAGTCCCACGTGATTCGCACAACAGTGGATTCTCCAATCGTTGGTCCTGAGCTTATCCAGGAAACAACCGACAAAATCACTCAGATTCGCAATAACCTTCTCGCAGCTCGTAGCCGACAAAAGAGTTTCGCCGACAAGCGACGCAAACCGCTTGAATTTACCGTGGGTGACATGGTCATGTTAAAAGTGTCCCTATGGAAAGGTGTGGTTCAATTTGCACGCAAGGGTAAATTGGCACCACGCTATGTAGGCCCGTTCAAAATCCTGAAAAGGATCGGACCAGTAGCCTACGAGTTGGATCTACCAATAGAGCTTAATAAAGTTTACCCAGTATTTCATATAGCCAACCTCAAGAAGTGTTTAGCAGACGAGAACCTTCATGTTCCTCTCGAGGATATCCAAATCGACGAGACAATGCAATTTATCGAGAAACCCTTGAAAATTGCCGACCGAAAGGAAAAGCAACTCAAAAGAAGTCGCATTCCCCTGGTCAAGGTTAGGTGGCAGTCAGCACGTGGACTCGAGTATACATGGGAGCGTGAGGATCAAATGCGTACCAAATACCCGCAACTTTTCTCTTAAGGTACTATCTTCTTAAATTTTGGGACGAAATTTCCTAAAGTAGGGGAGACTGTGACATCCGCCTAAAATGGATTCGGGTCAACCCAACCCAATTGGAAATTTAATAAACCCTACTCGAGATTTCTTGACGCTAATAGGATCAAAACCCTTACACTACGATATAAATTGACGTTAATAGCAATATAGCATAGTATAACGTTATAACTATAATCAAATTAAATTATGATACCATATTAAAATAACATCAAAGTATGATGCTCTAATTAAATTAAAAAAATCAAACTTGAATGCTATAATTAAACTTCAAATCAAAGTAGATTGTTATAATCAAATAATAACCTATTTTTTATAAAACTCTATTTTTATAAACACTACCTTAAATTTTATAAAACTCTTAAGATGCTTGTGTTAGTGGAAAATTATGAAGACCACCAAAAGTAAAAGTTTATTCCCATTGTCTCCCACTCACACCTTCCATCATCTTTCCTTTCATTTTTCTCCCAACACATTATTCTCATCACCACTCAAACCATATATATTCTTTTTCTCACTCTCAATCTCGAAATTCCTCCTAGAAATCTTCATATTTCAGCCAAGAACACTCCAATATACTCAAATCTTCATCCCTCTTGAAGCATTCATCAAGGTATGTTGTTAAAAGTCTCAAATTCATGAATGAAACAAATTAAATCCAGCAAACTATCTAAAACTCATTTTATGCATAAACCTGATTTTTCTCAGGATCCCATCAATAAAATAAGAAGTTCTGGAAATTTTCAGAAAATAACTTATTTTTATTGAATGACTATAATTATTGCAATAAAATAGGGCAATAATTCACATAAAATACTTTTTGCAGTCAATAAATTCTGGGAAACTTTTGGAACAATCCATATATTGAGTAAAGTGGATTTATAAAGTTTCATGCATTTATATTACAGTTTGATGCTTATTTTGTATTTTATTTTGTTGTAGATAAATAAATTGCAAAATATAGTTATGTATGTTAAAAACTAGATTTTATATTTTTTGAACCTTATTAACATTTTAAAGACTCCATGACAAAATTTACAGATTTTTGTAAGAATGTTTGATTATTTTTCCTGATTTAATGATTATTTAATGGTTTAAATTGATAATAAATAGCTACACATGTCCAAAAATTATAAAACCTTATCCGAATATCTTGTATAACATGTTAATCATAAATAAAAAGTCTAATGAATTTCTCTTAATATTTTCCTATTATTTATGATTTTATTGATTAGTTAATAATGAAAAACATAAGAAATACTTCCCATAGTCCAAAATATCCAACATATTTACAGTAGGCTCAATATAATTTTAGAAAACGATGGTTAATTTTCCATATTTTTGGGAATCATTTATTATTTTTCCCGAATTTTGTTGTGGTTTAATTATTAAAATACTAAATAAATACTAAAGCAGTTAAGAAAAATATGAAAATTTTACAGTAACTACTATTTTATGAAATAATGATTTTCTGATAATTTAAGAATGTTTCATTACTGTTTAGTATTTAAAACCATTTTCCTAAATATCTAAGCATGTAAAAATGCATTTTTAATGATTATTTCATATAAATAATTGTTTATAATATATAAAATCTGTAAATACTTATAATTTGACTAGTTATTATTTTAATAAGAAATTATTAAAATCTTGCCTAAAGTGAAAATATAAATTAATTAAGTAAAGTAATTAATTCAATTTAAAATTCATTTAACATATGAATACATTAATATTCAAAACAAAATTTGGATTATTGTTAATTCATCTAATATAAGAATATGTGTCTAATTATTTTTATTAATACTATATTCCCGTTTATCGATTCCTAAGCCAAAACTATTAATTATATTAGGTTCTACGACATTTTGACTCGAGCCGTCTATCGTACAACACGCGCATTCCTTATTGGACTAAAGTGAGTAATCTACCCCATATTTTATAATTTTCAATACTTTTGGGGTGTATCATGTGGTTTTAATATGTTCCAACTTCATTTTATTATTTTTTTCACCATTGAGACATTGTTGGGACATTTATACGTGAATCATTATTTGTATAATTATTGTTTGTTTACGCTACATGTTCTTGTAGTGCATTACCAATTTTAGTCTAATCTCCATGACTATGCCCGTATTCTTGAGGTACGTTATGGACAATAATAGATCTATTGGGTTGACCACCCCGCCTTGGGACGCTAAGGTGATTGATTGCACGTGGTTGAGTGTGTATGATGATTAGATGCTCCATCCTATATATATACATATATATGTATATATAGGGTGAGGACTTATTGTTGTTGTTATCATTTGTTAATCAATTTTTGATTTATAAAGTGTTATCTCAATAACAGTTGCTTGCCAACTTCAAAAGAAAACAAATTTCAAATTATTCAAACTCACAATTTTCTTTAATAAAACTAGATTACTCACCAACTCTCGTAGTTGACCTGTTTTTACCCATGATGCAGATTTGAAGAATGAAGTTGATGAAAAGTAGGGTGTACCTTAGAAACTCACAAGACTATTTAAATTTGATGTAATAAATGTTGTTGTATTTGGATTTGTATTTGTATGTTGTGGATCTTGTTTGCATACTTAGTACTTAATTAAATCTAATCATATTATAACATAGTTGTCATGAGACTTTGAACAATATATCACGCCTTGATCGATTCCGCCAAGGATCGGGGTGTGACATGACCTTCTGGTTGCTTTTGATTATATCATGGTGTAACTTAATTGTGGGAAACTGGGCATTACAATCTTTGACACCAATCATCATCATCTTTTAATTTTTAGACTATTGACTATGTTTTTTCTTAAAAAAAGTTAGATTCAATGAGTAGTTGTATATTTCTCAATTATATTTTTTATAAAATATTAATGTGAATACACAACCCCCCCCCACACACACACACATACACACACACACACACACATATATATATATATATATATATATATATATATATATATATATATATATATATATATATATATATATATATATATATATATATATATATATATATATATATATATATATATATATATATAATGACATGTTCAATATAGAACCAAATTATACTAACCATAGAATCACGTGAAAATTTTCCATGTTCACTTATGAACATATGTTCATCTATGAACATGAAAATTATATATGTTCTTAAATGAACATGAACAATTTTCACATGGTTCTATGGTTAGCCAATATAATTTGGTTTTGTGTTGAACATATATATATATATATATATATATATATATATATATATATATATATATATATATATATATATATATATATATGTATATATATATATATATATATATATATATATGTATATGTATATGTATATATATATATATATATATATATATATATATATATATATATATATATATATATATATATATATATATATATATATATATATATATATATATATATATATATATATATATATAGGGTTAGGATCAAATATATCCATACAAGTATTGTGTAACCTTGAAACTCAATCTGGACCACTCATTTAAAACACATTCTTTTAAGAATGTACAAAATTTAGTTCATTCTTTTAAGCATGGTAAGAACTCATTATGTCAAAAACTTATTCTGTTAAGAATGTGTTTTTTTTCATTGTTACGAGAATGAAATCCGATGGCCAGAATTTGGTTACAAGGTAACACAATAATTGTTATTCTTATTATAACCTAGCCCTATATATATATATATATATATATATATATATATATATATATATATATATATATATATATATATATATATATATATATATATATAATCACTCAATGTCTTGATATACTATCTAATCGCTCTACTTTTCAAATATAAATATGTTTTCTTAAAAAGGTTATACAATGCAAACTTCGTCTCTTTTAAATTAAATGTATTTGTACAATTTACAAAAAGAAAAAAAATAGAATAAGAGTAACAATTATTAATTTAAAGTTAACTCTCATACTTATATTTATAATCACAAGAATATGACACATAAGCAGTTTTAATACAAAAGAAGTTAAAATGATTATATTTCCACACTATAAACTAAGAACATGTATTAAAATGTCTATTATAGTTCAGTCTGTTTAGTTGTTGTCATATTTTAACAAGAACACTCATGTTTAATTTCAGGAAGACGATAGATACGAGTCATGACTACTTTTTGGAAAAGAAAAAAATATTTGGTTTGTACGTAAATAAATATTTATAGAAATTTATAAATGACTCAACCCATTTTAAATAATTAATATCATTTAATTAAATATCATAAGTGTCAATAAACTATCATAAGTTAAAACTTGTTGAGTTATATTGATTTAATAATAAATAACATTAGTTGGAAGGTAGAGAGTTTGATATTAAGATGAACTTTCAATATAATTAATCAAACTTCATTAACTATATGATTTAATACAATTAACCAATTTTCACCAACAAAATTTATTAAATCAATACTCTTCTCGGCTAAAAGCATAAGAACATCATTTTATAAGTTATGTCATACTTAATATTTGTACCGTAACCAATGATATTTTAGTTAGATTCAATGCAAAATTACAAAAATTTCAATTAATAAATTTTATAAAATATTAATGTGAATACACACAAGTTTCTCAAGCTTCTCTTTTAATGATTATTCAGATTGTAGTTTTTAGTTAAATAATAACTTTATCAAGTGGTATATAACTTATATTCACATAATTTATAAAGAACAATTAATAAATGTTAAAGTCAACCTTCAACAATCAAATTACTAAAAGTTTAAACAAATATATGATGTTACTTTTTATAGTTTTACTTTTTATATTTCATCATTTTAAGTTTCCACCAATCCGTTCAATATTCAAAAAGAAAAACAACATACTTTATTCATGAGCAACACACAAAACATTCACATAGTATATTATAATTGAGTCATTTGTATTTTCACCACATTGATTTCGAACTCTTAACTTTTTAAACTTTAACATTATTTAATTTATTAAATATAAAATCTTATCATAATAATGGTAGACTTTTTAATTTCTTAATATAATATTTATTTATATGTGAGATTGGGTCTTTGGAGAGGGTTTGTTTCAATTTTTATTTATATATTTGTATTATTATATATAACTATGTATTTGCTATAATAAATAAGTCACTTTAATTTTATTTATTTCTATAGCAAAAAATATAAGCCCAACTTGATGAGCTATGCAAAGGCATCATGACAGTGCAGATTTATAATCAAGATGAAAATCGTGTTAAAAGTGAAAGCGAGATCGATGAAAATGAGAGTCGAGTGACTTAAAAGTTAAACATTTTAATTGTTATTTGAATAATTTATTTTTATTTATAAATTGGGATTGTGCTTTTGTCATATTTTGACATCTTATTTAAGTTTTAATATAAGTAGGTGTAATCTTTAATTAATTAATTTGTATGTTTAATTTTAAATGGGTTAACCCTGATTCAACTTGTGTATTCAATATGATGGATTGGAAAATATATAAATAACTAAATGTGATGGAAACTCATTTATTTAACAGGTTAGGTTGGGTAGAAAATAACAACTCATTTAGTAAACATGTTGTGCTGATTGAGATCTTCAACCCAATTAATAAATGGGTTGAAACCCAACCCAACCCATGTTGACCAATTACAACTCCAATATTATAATACACTTAATTTGTTAATTTAATTATTATGTTAAATGTAAAACTGAAATTAGACTTTTTAGTTATCAATATAATATATTTAAATTATTAATTTACATATGATATTAAATGCAAAACCTAACTCGGAATATCAAATAAGTTTTAAAAAATGATCATAGACTTTTTAAATTATTAATTGAGATCTTCAACCCGATTAATAAATGGGTTGAAACCCAACCCAACCCATGTTGACCAATTACAACTCCAATATTATAATACACTTAATTTGTTAATTTAATTATTATGTTAAATGTAAAACAGAAATTAGACTTTTTAATTATCAATATAATATATTTAAATTATTAATTTACATATGATATTAAATGCAAAACCTAACTCGGAATATCAAATAAATTTTAAAAAATGATCAAAGACTTTTTTTTATCAAAATAGTTAAAAGGTTTACAGATGTTAAATATAAAACATAAATCGAAATGTCAAATTAACTAAAAAATATTCAAAAACTATATATTATAATAATTAAATTTTTTGCAACGTGAGTTTTAAATCAATTAACAATAATAGTTAATATTAGCATAAATTTATAAATTATATTACATTACCTTAAAAACTAGTTGTGGGCAAATATTATTAAGTGATGCAATTCTAATAAACATTTTTCTTACAACATCAATCAAAATAATTGCAATTTTATTTATCAACTTATCCTAATAAATTACTATTTCATGGTTAATGTTAATAACATAATTATTTTCATCAATACGTATTTGCCAAATTTTTAGTTATATAATTTTATTTTGTGCAAAACGCGACTATTCGCCTAGTTAACATATAACTATGTGCACATAATATATGATGCACATATTGAAATGAATAATGAATTACATAATTCTTATAAGGGCTTGTGTTAAGGAAAAACTATGCACCCACCTTAGTAGCGTTTGATTCATCGGAAGTCGAGAAAATTTGAATCCAATTCTTTCGAAAACATGCGTTAAGTTCAAGTTTTGTTTGAATGAACTGAAATACAATTCCATTGAAATGGAGGGGACCCTCTACCACCACCATCATCACCACTCACCACTCACCACTACTGCCACCATCCACCACCACTAGCAATAATTTAAAAAAACAAAGTAAATTTATGCAAAAAAAAAAACAAAAAGGTAAAATTTGTCATTTACATGGTTTTCAATTCTACTTCATGCGAACCAAACATAATATGGGATTGGATTCCAATTCCGTTTCCTGCAATCAATGGGAATATGAAATTAGATTTCAATTTCTAATAGATTCCAACTCATTGACATATTTCAATTCTGTCAAAAATTTTCTACAAACCACCACCTTAGTTGTAACAAAGAATTTTCATCCTTTATCACCTTAGAAGCTTCTTTAATATCTGTTACACTTAAATTTGCATATAACATGTTCCAATACTAATCTCATGCTTAGTTACATTACAAAGAAATTAAATTTCAAATTGGGACCTAAACAACAACACTAACGAACAACCAGCCCATGCACACCATCGCTTGACCCATGAACAATTTGTCATCTTGACGATATCATATAAAATTGATGCCAGGAACAATTTGTTACCTAGGCTTGACGAAGTTTTCTAACATATTGGCGATATATATGAAATTGATGGTAAACAAAAGTAAGTGTCTATTAAATAAAAGCAAGTGGATCAATAATGAACAATTGCCATTTTTTATAATGATAACGAATAACGGATCCGAACCCGAGATACCTGATCCATATCCGACAGACGACCAGCGTGTCACAAGCAAAAAAAAAAAAAAAAAAAAAAAACGTACACCACCAAAAGCAAAATGACGGAAATTGATTAATAGAATAATATCAAAGGGTGTGATTTTCCGACACTCCTTTCACTTCCTTACTTTTTGGCTTCATCTAAACGTCATGTTATTTTTTCTTGTCTCCTCTTACTTATTTATTTTTTGAATGTCATCTAAACGTCATGCTATTTTTTTCTTAGTCTCCTCTCACCTTCCTAACTTAAGAAATTGTAGCCTTCACTTCTCCATATTTTTATAAATAAATATATGACAAATATAATTTAATTGTATCCCATATAAAAAATAATAAAAAAGAAAAATTTTCATTAATTCAAAGTAAATAATTAAAATGACATAATCATAATTAAATTCTAAAACATAATATTAATTAAAAATAGCCTAGTTGTTATAGTTTTTCCTTATCTCCACATTTACCCTTAAAACCATTTAAAGTGCTTCTCCCGAAAGATTGTCAGTGAGTTGCATTAAAAATTTTATGTATTTGATTTATCGGTTTTCCTTTTACGTTGTGTTTTTAAGTTGCGATATATTTCATTGAACTTGGTAATTACCATGTTCACGTCTCGATACTTCGTATTGAATTAGTCTTTTGTATGATAATTGCCACGGCCTATTTCATTGTGAAAACAAGCCAAAACACAGCTCCAAAAATATTTTGTAGCTTGTGAATATCCAGTCTTCAGGTCCTCCAAGATGTCAATCCGTGAACGGGCCAACGTGACTTCTTCCTTATTTGCCTAAGGTTGATTGGATTGCTTACCTTTTCTTTTGGATTGATAGGGTTGCTTAACTATTTAAATTAATTAGTCATAGAAATGGTTAAAATTAATAATAATGCAAAATTCTTAGTTAATTTTATTCGCATGTAATCCGCAAGTAGAGGTCACCGAGATAATGTAGTTCTAACAAATGTTTATTTTATCATATGTTTTAGATAATTATAATATATAAAATCAACTTCTTATACGAATTATAATATTATAGTTAATAATAACGACATAATTATTTTTAACAACATATGTTTATCAATATTTTATCTAGAATTTTACCCGTGTTGTGCACTTGCAGGCATTCGTTTATTTATAATACACAAAGGAAAGAAAAATAACTATTGTTCAAGAACTCATCTAGGAATCTCATTACAACATAAATCAACCAAATTTCTCTAGATTTTATCACACATCAAGTTTATTTCAAAAAAATAAACATGGTTTTAAATTAAAAAGAAGGAAAACTAGAAATAATATATATATATATATATATATATATATATATATATATATATATATATATATATATATATATATATATATATATATATATATATATATATATATATATATATATATATATATATATATATATATATATATATATATATATATATATATCAATTAAGATTCATAAAAGAATACAACATCCTCATTTTACCACCTATGCATTAACTTCCAACTACCTGAAATATTATTATTGTCCATATAAAAATAAATGGTTTATTTCATAAAAAACCGTATATTTTCAACTTTTCTCTGTTTAAACTAAAAGATTTATTCTTTTTTCAAAAAAGACCTAAATTTTGGAGAAACTTGTTAATTTAGCCATTTTACCCGGTTTACAGGTTATATATACTTTTTTTTCCAAAAAAGACCCTAATTTCTTTTATTTTTTCCGAAAAAAAACCCTCAATTTTTTTTCAAAAAACTTTTTAATTTAATCTCTTTACGTGATCAGGGGTTTATCCGCAAGTTAAACAATTTTTCAGAGACTTTTTGACAAAGAAAATGATTTTTCTTTGTTTTTGTAATTGGCATATATTTCATATACGATATCCAAATTCTACAAACTTTATATCATTGAAAAGGTCGTAAGTAATACTACAACTTTGTCTTATTGATTTTTGTTTGAATATGTTTAGATATTTCGCTATGAGCATAAATATAATTAAATATAACTAAATTTGGAAAATTAATTACATTAAATATAATTAAATTAAATTAAAACACTTCATTAATTAATAAAATAAAATTATAAACGTAAACTAAAACGACAAACTACTACAAAAAAACGACAACTAAAAACGACAAACCATAAACGTAAAAAAACAAAACTACGATCAATATTTTTTTATGATATCGGCTTTGTATTTTAAAACCATCTCGCGTGCTTCCCTCTCGAGACCCTCCTCCAGATTCGACGACAAAAACTTTATGTCTTTTAGTCGTTGTTTTTATTATTCTTTGTTTTTCTTTACGGGCTTGTTGTCGATCGTGGTAGGCTCGTTTTTTTTTTCTTCGTAAGCTTTTTTTTTTTTCAAATTTTATCCGCTCGTGGAGGTTTAAATTGTACCGTTCAAACTCCAACCGCATAAGTGCAACGCCGTCGCTTTTTTGCGATCACATGCCACTAGAAGAATTCACTTTTCTATTACGTTTCACCGCATCTTTTCCCGTCGGACGGACGAAATCACCAAACTCAAGCTCGTATTCTTCCACCTCTCTCATATTCAAATCTATATTCAAATCTATATCGGTAAAATAACGTTGTTGTATTACTTACGACATTTACAAGGATATAAAGTTGATAGAATCTGGACATCCTATATGAAATATATGTCAATTACAAAACAAAGAAAAAGAATTTTATCTGTGAAAAAGTCCCAGCAAAATCATTTAACTTGCGGATAAACCATAACGAGTCTAAATTAAAAAGTTTTTTGAAAAAAAAAACAGGTGAGGGTTTTTTCGGAAAAAATTAGGGTTTTTTCTAAAAAAATATATAACCTGTAAACCGGGTATATAGTCTAAATTAAAAAGTTTCTCCAAAATTTAGGTCTTTTTAAAAAAAAAAGTTTTAGCTTTAAACAGAAAAAATTTGAAAATATAAGATTTTTTATGAAATAAACCCAAAAATAAAAATCATCACTCCTCACTAACCAATAACATTTTCTTGGGTCTTGGTCCCCACATCTCCTTACTAACCAATAACATTTTCTTGAGTCTTGGTCCCCACATCTGGTTGATATATAAAGGTCAAAAACATCAAAACTAATAGTTTTCAACTCTTTATTATCTCGGGTCATTGAGCGAAAAGTACACCGGAAATGTGTTGTGAACAAAAAATCCATACGAAAACTCCAATTGAAATCTTGAGTTGACAACATTTTTTTATCACCGAGATCTTCATCATTAGAATTGCAATGAACCATCAAGTTGTCGACTTCCTCATCTATTATATGCATTTCATATCTATTCATGAGGTTAAATATTTTATGATTTTAGACCTTAGAAGAATCGTTGGCACCCCATGCTAAGACTAACAAATTGATAAAAACAATAATCAAAGAATAACATTTAATTGCTAGACTCATGGCATTAAGTTGGAGGTATCAATTTCACAGTAATTCTCCCTTTATATATAAAAGTCTTAACTCATTGTTTGATTCACTGAATACAATCGATTTCAAATATAAATGTATTTAATAATATATTGTGTTGTTATGGAAATATCCATGATATTTGTCTAAATAAAAAAAAAGTCACCGACTTTGTATTTGTATGTCTTTAATTATATATTAATACACAATCATTATTAATCTCAAATATCCTTACATATACCATTACAAATGTATTTAATAATATATTGTGTTGTTATGGAAATATCCATGATATTTGTCTAAATAAAAAAAAAAAAGTCACCGACTTTGTATTTGTATGTCTTTAATTATATATTAATACACAATCATTATTAATCTCAAATATCCTTACATATACCATTACAAATGTTCTCTTTTATAATATTACCATCTATGTATAAGATACTCAATTATTGAAAAGTTGACTTCACATGTTAATAGTTGACTAGACTTGGTAATTAACGAAAAGATCCAAAATATACAATGTGTAATTTTAAGTTGTACACAACATAATATGAGTAATTTAACATCTTTTATGTCAAATAAAACCTAAAAATGGATGATTCTTATATGCAAATATAATATAACATGTTATTAAAAAATCAGGGGCTGTTTGACAACATCTAAATGATTTAGATCAGAATGATTCAGATATCTGATTTATTAAGAGGTTCTGAATAAAAAAAATTAGGTTAAATGGTATATGTGAAAGTTTTTTGATAATATATACATTTTTTCAATTAATGATTCATATGCACGTTAAGATCTTCTGACCAATTAAAAGGTAAAAATTTTACGAAACAAATGTTCTGAATGGTTCAGAGCATTTTAACAATTTAGATTAAGAGTCTATTAAACACTCCCTTAGATTTTGTCGGCTAATCCTACAATAAAGACATTCGAGTCTAAAATCACAACTTTGTTCATCCGACATGCAGGAGCATTCGCCTTATGAGACGTGTAATAAGCCGTTTTAATAACATAAATGTCGTGATTCTATTTTTAGTATACTTAATTTTGTTAATAATATACTTTGGGCCCAAACTTTTAGTATACTTAATTTTGTTAATAATATATTTTGGGCCCAAACTTTTACTTTTCAAATACACATATTTGTTCATATGTTTATTTACAATGTTTTAAGATTTATATTTTTATATATTATTTTTATAATCTTGATACTTGAAGTATATCTGGGATCTAGTTTATTGTTTTCGAATCCAAAAACCGTAATATTTTGATAAATTACCCCAAACTATGTATCATTTCAATATATACCATTTTTCTTTATCAAAATTAGTTGTTTATTATATATAATTCTTAATAATATTGTATCAAGTATCAACAACGAAAAATTTATTACTTCCTTATCTTAATTATAAGACATATTGAGTAACCTTGTATTTCTTATTCTATTTAAGTACGTAAATCAGATTATTAAAGAAACAATAACCATCGATAAATTATATTTTCTATTTATTTTTGTACTCATTTAACAACCTCACTACAAATTAAAATAACCGTTTCCTTAATTATAACGTTTATACTTCAATTTTATAGCAATATTAAAAATGGAAAAACATGAAAATTAAGGACCAAATATGAATCTCTTATTTATTTCAAATTGATCAAATAAAACACAAGCATCCTTTCTTACCACTCACCATTTATGCATTAACTTCCAACCATCCGGAAAAGGATTATCATCTCTAGAAAAATAAAAACCATCATTCCTTACTAACCAATAACATCTGTTTATGGAGTATTCATCCCCACATAAGATTGACACATTTATGTCAAAAACATTAAAAGTAATATGTTTTAATTGTTTATTATCGGGTGTCATCCAGCGAAAAGTACAAAAATAAAGAGTTGTTAACAAGAAATTTTGACGAAACATCCAATGAAAATATTGATTCGGTGTAAGCTTCTTATCACCAAGGTCGTCATCTTTCGACTTGCAATGAGCCATTAAGTTATCAACTTCTGCGTCAGTGATGTATATCGCATATAGATCCAAGTAGTTGCTTCTTTGGCGATTCGAAACCTTGGGAAAATCATATGCACTCCCTATCAAGACCAAGAGGTTGAACATAACAATAGCAAGAAACCGATGTTTAATTGTGCAATTCATGATAGGCAAATATAAACTACGATTTTGCTTTAAGGTTTTCCTAAATACATGAGAATCTTATTTGATTAGTATATTCATGGAATATGATTTCAAATTATTATCTATTTAATATTAATTTACTAGAGGACAAATATGTATTAATAACAAATTTTAATAACTTCTTTTCATTTCATTGAAAATATTTGATATTGGTGAATAGACAAAGATCTCTATATATTATTTTTAACTTTTATTAATTTTATATGCATATAAAAGTATCATAAAGTTCGTACGCATACCTTTAAAATCATATTACTTGCATCTATTCGAAAACACATGCGTCATCAAGCGAAACTACTGGCAACGAGGCACGGAATAGACACATGCATGCAAGGATGCATGTCGTATAGATTTGAATGCATCACAAAGCTCTTTGAAAACCCCAAAAGTAGCTTCGTATTTCTTCCAAGTAGAATGAGGCATGATAAATGCAACTTTACGCTTAAATACCGATTTGAAGAGGTAATTAGACGTTGTTGGTACAAATCTTGATGATGATGTCATTATAGTAGTTGATGGAAAGGTGTCCTCGTCAAAGATTCAGATGTCAAGTCTAACTTGAGACGAAATGTGTAGATCTAAGAGTAAAGTAACGATTTATGAATTAGTCGTTCTAAAAATACATATATTCTTTATTTCGTCGACATTTACCCATAAATATTGGCATAGATGTTTTAATCATACTTAATTCATTAAAATTATTAATCCCAGTTATACATAAATCGCCAGCCATCTGGAAAAGGTCTATCATCGTTAGCAAAATAAAAACCACCCTCTCTAACTAACCAATAACAATTGTTTACATCGAATCTTTCACCACACATAGAATAAATTCTCATATCAAAAACATTAAATGTTTTATGTTTTAAAACATTGTCGTTAGTTGTCATCCAATAGAAATTACAAAAGTATAATGTTGTGCCCACAAAGTTCATGCGGAAAGTCCAGTGAAAATACTGTGGGACGCTGAGTTTTTTCTCACCAATGTCATCGTCTCTTGATTTGCAATGAACCTTCAAGTTATTGATTTGTCCATCTACGATAAACACCGTATATAACTCCAGGAAATTGGATTTATTATGATTTTCAAACTTAGCAAGAGCATCAAAACCGTATATTGTGACGAATAGGTAGATCATATAAGTAAAAAGAGAAAGATTTTTCATTGTGAACCCCATTATATCAATGGTAGGATTTGGTTTTCTTCCTAGTGCTTTTTATACAAGATAATATAAGTTCATGTTGAGATTCAGGAAATATGATTTCAATTTGAACAAACTAATATGTGTCTTCTTATGAGTTATGGAGTGACATTATTTCTTTTCCCAGCAGATATTTATTTTTTTTATTAGGCTACCAGTTATACATGCCCCACAGCTTGTGGGGTGATGATATGGCCATGCAGCCTCGCTCGAAACAGCATGCCGCATTGCGACTCCACTTGCTTTCTCCCGTTTCCCCCCCAAAAAAATCTAACCGTTGGCTTTTAGATTGAAATTTTATTTTTTCAATGTCATATAAATAATTAAATATCTACTTAATCTCCACTATCTTTACACAAGCATTTTACTCTTTATTTCTAATTTTTTTACTTCAAGAATTGAAAGATGTAATCGTTTTCATCACCATTTTCATTATCGGTTTCTTCATCATCTTCGATGTACAATGTCACAAAAAAATCCACAACAATCATACAAGCATCAACCCTCGGTTTGGCTAATGAATATGAAAACTTACGTCTAAGAACGAGAATAGGTGCTTTAAATAGAGATTGTGAAGTTTACACAATTGTCTCATATGATGGTGACATGTTTAGACTGAGGTTCCGAATGAGCATACAATTATTCCTACGGGTAGTTCATGATTTGGAGAGAAGGTTTTTGTTATTTCGATTAGCATGTGATGCATGTGGTAAAATGGTTTCTATTAAGAGAGTATGCATTCATACGACGTCATTAGCATACGATACTGACTCATGAGATGAGTATTTAAGATCTTATATAAAACTTCATGGAAAATTATATAAGTTTTGTGACTGTGTCATTAACCTTTTCGGAAAACAATGTTTGCATAAACCTACATGGAATGACATTCAACAATTGTATGAGGCACATTAATCCAAACATGGCTTTCATAGAATGCTAGGAAGCATTGGTTGTGTAACGTCTCAATTTTTTTAATTAAGTTATAACTAAAACATAATACCATCTTTTATTAAAAAATTTCAAACCAAATCAGAGTATATTTAAAAAGAAATGTGAAAGTATTAACCCAGGTTACAATCATAATGTCATAATGAAAACTAAAATGAGAGAATGTGAGCTGCCTGCAGTTACACCAGTTTCTTTCATCTGTCAACTTCAAAGGGTCCTGAAAAAGATTAATAAACAACGGGGAAGCACTAAGCTTAGTGAACATATACATGACTCACACCTTATATCAATCTCATACATGCATGAAACATTTATCACATAACATGCAATCACATATCACTTACATAGTCTATAACACATAACACATAACTATTGGTACCACCTTTTTGATCTGGTCAATTCCCCCCAAAGAGCTTGTCTTAACCCTATTATCCCTAAATAATTCCCTCGATGAGCTTGTCTTAGCCACATGATCACATAACATGAACACATACTGAACAAGTTACATGCATTGTTAACATAACATTTAAGTTAGTGTAACTCACCTTAATGAATATTGTAATACCACCAACGTGAACTAGGAGGAACTTGCACCGAACAACATACTGATAGGTTTTATATACCATAGATTCACTAATCATGGTAGCGAACATAAAAAATTAATCTAAGGAAAGTAGCAATTACTAAAACCTACAACGATCCTACCTAATGATGTTTACAACTACAAGAGGGATCAAAATTACCAACCTTTTAGCAAAACCAATTTTCTTGAAGAACCCTTGATGTGGATCGAATCCATGCTAAGGAAGGTAGTACCCAAAAGAGAGTACCTCTAATGGTTCACACCCAATAACTCCAAATTATTAGGTTAATTTGTTAATTAAGAAAGCTTGATATAAAACCCCAAAGAGGGATTATGGATTCTGATAAGAGAGAAAAGAAAATTTCAGGCTTAAGGAGCTCTGGAATTATAGCACAGACTTATGAGGACCGGTGGATATTTATAGGTTGTAAGGGTGTTTAGAGATTAACCTTATTTGAATTCAAACTGGATAAAGGATAATTGATTAATTAATACGTATTATCTTTAAATTCAAAACCCTATCACTTTTAACCTTAGGATGGACAAATTTTGAAGATAAACCCTTCAAAATTTCGTCCTCTATCCTCTCCAACCAATATTATCCATTGTCTAACTATTGAACAATTAATATTTAGTCCCTGCACTTTTATTTAATCCTAAATTAATTTAAAGTAATTCCAATTAATTCTAATTAATTCCAAATTAGTTTTTAATTAATTTATCATCACATAATAAATTAATAACTATTTATTTCTCTCTCTCAATTAACTCTAATACCATTTGGACTAGTGAGGGCAATCCAAAAAGGACCTTGCTATTAATGGAAAGTCCTTACTAATTAGTTATGACATTGGACATTATTCCAAAAGTCTCCCACTTGGACAAGTCATCAAATACTATTGGTCACAAGTCTCTCACTTAATCAGTAGAGCGTGCTTCCTTAGCCACTGTCGAACTCTAAATCATATTGCTAGAGACAACCTTTTAGATAAATGATCAATTATTCATTTGTTCTACAAGATATCGTATGACCATGAGACATAAATAATAATTAATCTCAAAGTTCAAGATTATATTTCTCGGTTTCTGATTTATGATGACCTTATCAGACTACTGATGTAACACCCAGTAAAACATAACTTGTACATCATAGATTTAAGTAAAGAAAACAAGGGATTTTATCAAAAGGATGCACAAGTACTGACATAGATACAAGTTAGATCACAATCATGTATGATGGTTACCAAAAACATACAAAATAAATACATGATCTAACTGGTTTGAAATCTATGAAAACAGGTCCCCAAAAGTGAGAAAATAACTTAGAACTGTACATCTCTCACTTCTCCATGACATCCTTTCATTTATCTCCACTAGGTCCTGAAACACCAAGGAAAACAACAATTACGTAAGCAATAAGCTTACTGAGTAACTTTAAAAGATCACCAAATTGGATAAGAAACTTAAAATAGTTGTTCACCAAGTTTGTCTCAATCGACATATATTAAATCAACTTCTTATAAACGTTATAATATTATAGTTAATGGTAACGACATAATCATTTTTAAGAATATATATTATATAAATATTTTACCTAAAACTTACCTATATGTTGTGCAAGCATTCATTTAGTTACACATAGAGGAAAGAAAAAATAACTATTACTAATTGCGTTGTCTACTTGTTACATTATTCAATAACTCATCTACAAATCTCATTACAACATAAAGTAACCAAATTTCTCTAGATTTTATCACAGATCAAGTTTATTGTTAATTTTCACAAAAATAAAACATGGTTTTAAATTAAAAAGAAGAAAAACATGAAATGAGATATATATTTCATTCAATTATTAAGATTCATAAAAAAATACAACATCCTCATTTTACCACCTATGCATTAACTTCCAACCACCAGGAATATGTTTAGTGTCCACATAAAAATAAAAGCCATCATTCCCTACTAACCAATAACATGTTTTTATTGGGTCTTGCTCCTCACATATAGTTGATATATAAAGGTCAAAAACATCAAAACTGATACTTTTCAACTCTTTATTATCGAGGCTCATTGAGCGAAAAGTACACCGGTAATGTGTTGTGAACAAAAAATTCATTCGAAAACCCCATGTGAAATCATCACCTGGTAGCAAATTTTGATCACCGAGATCGTGATCATTAAAATTGCAATGAACCATCAAGTTTTCGACTTCCGCATTCATGATGTAAACTTTATATCTATCCATGAGTTCGAATATTTTATGATTTTCGACCTTAGAAGAAACGCTGGCACCCCATGCTAAGACTAACAAATTGATAAAAACAATAATCAAAGAATAACGTTTAATTGCTAGACTCATGACATTCAATTGGAGGTATCAATTTCACAGTAATTCTCCCTTTATATATACAAGTCTTAATTGATTGTTTGATTCATTGAATACAATTTATAGTATAAATGTATTTAATAAGATATTGTGTTGTTAAGGAAATATCAATGATATTGGCTAAATAAAAAAAGTCCATGACTTTGTATTTGTATATCTTTAATTATATATTAATACACAATTGTTATTGATGTCATATATCATTACATATACCATTACAAGCATACATATTATGTTCTCTTTTATAATATTACCATCTATGTATAAGATACTCAATTATTGAAAAGTTGACTTCACATGTTAATAGTTGACTAGACTTGGTAATTAACGAAAAGATCCAAAATATACAATGTGTAATTTTAAGTTGTACACAACATAATATGAGTAATTTAACATCTTTTATGTCCAATAAAACCTAAAAATGGGTGATTCTTATACGCAAATATAATATAACATGTTATTAAAAAATCAAGGGCTGTTTGACAACATCTAAATGATTTAGATCAGAATGATTCAGATATCTGATTATTAAGATGTTCTGAATCAAAAAAAGTTTTTAGGTTAAATGGTATATGTGAAAGTTTTTTGATAAAAAAATATATTTTTTTAATTAATGATTCATATGCAGGTTAAGATATTCTGACCGATTAAAAGGTAAAAATTTTACGAAACAAATGTTCTGAATGGTTCAGAGCATTTTAACAATTTAGATTAAGAGTCTATTAAACACTCCATTAGAGTCTATTAAACTCACGTATATATCCAATATTAGATTTTATGAATTTTGAATTATTTAAAAAGTTAAAAAACTAATATTAAATGGATTTTGTTTTATAAAAAAACTGATAAATGTTGAATATTACTAAATTACCCTTCTCTTTATATGTTATACCACAAATCGCATCAGATAATCGCATGGAGTAACCGAGTGAACTATCGATTGAAGCAACATGTTCCAATTCTCACGGTTCCAAGTTTCAAACCAAGTGTCGATTTGAAGCTCTGTATCGGATCAGAAGCGATTGCAACTAAATTCTGGGGCGAATGGGCGGTGCTTTGTTTCGACTTCCTCACACACTCAACACACACCTTTTTTCTTGTTTTCTTGCTTTTCGAATGAAACATGCTTCTAAACTAATGCCCAATTCCTTCTTTCAATTACTTCAATAACATGGACTCTTGAAAATCAAGTTCTTCCCATACTCTGTTTTCGCAAAACGAAACAGAGTCAAGTTCCGTGAGCAGTTTCACCACTCAAATATAATAGAAAATTTCTGATTCTGATATGGGTATGTTTTTTTAATTCATATATCCGGAAAGTGAGAGAAAGTATTACCATAATTGTTATGGAGAAATGGGGATCTTGCATGATACCAAAAGGATTTCTGCGGTTTGATTCTTTTTTCGTCTTTAATCAATTTGATTCTGTCGGGTATTTTTCTGCAACACAAAAATGATTGGATAGAAAAACAAACCAAGGATGGATTTCTGGCCGGAATTTCTTGCAAGCAGTTTGGTTAAAGAATTTGTTGCCGGCGGATTCGGAGGGATCGCCGGAGTTGCCGGATACCCACTTGATAGTATCAGAGTCCGGCAACAAAGCTCCCCTTCCGGCTTTGCTCTTCGCATTCTCCAGCATGTGGCAACTACTGAAGGTCCTCGTGATTGAGTCATGAACAAGGAAACACATAGAACCAAGTCGTGAATGAGTCGTGAACAAAATTATGGAAACGTTGAAGAGGGTATTTTGGTCATTTAGTTATAATATAATTTAAAATCAGTTTTTTTAGTTAAAATAGATTGATTGTCATTTAAATTAATTTTTTGGATATACATGTGAGTTTCTAAGATTTACAAGGATATATGTGTAATTTAGAAGTTTACGATGATATATACGTAATAATAAATGTTTATAAGAATATAAACGAAAAAATCCCTTCAATATATACCATTTTTCTTTATCAAAATTAGCTGTTTATTGTATATAATTCTTAATAATATTATTTCAAGTATCAACAACGAAAAATTTATTACTTCCTTATCTTAGTTATAAGACATATTCAGTAACCTTGGATTTCATATATTTTTTTTAATTACGTAAATCGGATTATTAAAGAAACAATAACCAATTAACCATCGATAAATTATAATTTATATTTATTTTTGTCCTCATTGACAACCACACTACAAATTAAATTAACTGCTTCTTTAATTATAACTTAGATTAGCAATATAAAAAATGGAAAAAGATAAAAATTAATGACCAAATATGAATCTCTTATTTATTTCAAATTGATCAAATAAAACACAAGCATCCTCTCTTACCACTCACCATCTATGCATTAACTTCTAACCATCGGAAAGGGATTATCATCTCTAGAAAAATAAAATCATCATTCCTTACTAACCAATAACATCTGTTTATGGAGTATTCATCCCCACATAAGATTGACACATTTATGTCAAAAACATTAAAAGTAATATGTTTTAATTGTTTATTATCGGGTGTCATCCAGCAAAAAATACAAAAATAAAGAGTCGTTAACAAGAAATTTTGACGAAACATCCAATGAAAATATTAATTCGGTGTAAGCTTCTTATCACCAAGGTCGTCATCTTTCGACTTGCAATGAGCCATTAAGTTATTAACTTCTGCGTCTGTGATGTATATCACATATAGATCCAAGTAGTTGCTTATTTGGCGATTCGAAACCTTGGAAAACTCATATGCACTCCCTACCAAGACCAAGAGGTTATAACGATAACAATAAATCGATGTTTAATTGTGCAATTCATGATAGGCAAATATAAACTATGATTTTGCTTTATGGTTTTCTAAATACATAGGAGTCTTATTTGATTACATATTCATGCAATATGATTTCAAATTAACATCTATTTGATATTAATTTACTAGAGAACAAATATGTAGCTATAACAATTTTTCTTTATTTCGTGGAACATATTTAATATTGGTGAATAGATCAAGATTTTTATATATTATTTTGAACATTTATTAATTTTGTATATTTTACGCATACCTTTAAAATAAGATTTCAGAGTAGAGTAGCGATTTGAGAGTTAGTCGTTCTAAAAATACATATATTCTTTGTTTTGTCGACATTTACCAATAAATATTGACATAGATGTTTTAATCATATTTACTTCATTAAAATTATTAATCCCAATTATACATAAATTGTCAGCCATCTGGAAATGGTCTATCATCATTAACAAAATAAAAACCATCCTGCCTAACTAACCAATAACAATTGTTAACATCAAATCTTTCACCACACATAGAATATATTCTCATATCAAAAACATTAAATGTTTTATTTTTTAAAACCTTGTTGTTAATTGTCATCCAAAAGAAATTACAAAGTATAATGTTGTGCCTACAAAATTCATGCGGAACGTCCAGTGAAAATACTGTGGGACGCTGAGTTTTTTCTCACTAATGTCATCGTCTCTTGATTTGCAATGAACCTTCAAGTTATTGATTTGTCCATCTATGATAAACATCGTATATAACTCCAGGAAATTGGGTTTATTATGATTTTCAGACTTAGAAAGAGCATCAAAACCATATATTGCAGCGAATAGGTAGAACATATAAGTAAAAAGAGAAAGATTTTTCATTGTGAAGCCCATTATATCAATGGAAAGCTTTGGTTTTCTTCCTAATGCATTTTATACAATATAATATAAGTTCAAATTGAGATTCGGAAAATATGATTTCAATTTGTACAAACTAATTAATATTTCTTGTTATGAGTTATGGAGTGACATTTTTTTTTGATAAGTTATTTCTTTTCTTATCAGGCTGTCAGGTTATACATGCCCTACAGCTTGTGGGGTGATGATCTGGCCATGCGGCCTCGCTCGAAACACCATGCCGTCTTGTACTGCCCCGTAAATTAGCAACCTCGTCATGGTCACACCCCACTTGCTTTCTCCTCTTTTCCCCAACAAAATTTAACTGCTGGTTTTTAATTTTTTTAATGTCCTATAAATAGTTAAATACCTACTTAATCTCAACTATCTTTACACAAGCAATTTACTCTTTATTTATAGTTTCTTTTACTTTGAGAATCGAAAGATGTAATCATTTTCGTCACCATTTTTGCTATCGTTTTTGTCATCATCTTCGATGGACCACGTCACCAAAAGTTTTCCGCAACAATCATACACGCATCAATCCCTCATTTTGGATAATGAATCTGAAATTTACGTTTAAGAACGAGAATAGGTGCTTTAAAAAGAGACTGTGAAGTTTACACAATTGTCTCATATGATAGTGATATGTTTAGATAGCATTCAGAATGAGCAGACAACTATTCCTACGAGTAGTTCATGATTTGGTGAGAAAGCTTCCATTATTTCGATTAGCATGTGATATGAGAGTTAGAATGGGTTCTATTAAGAGAGTATACATTTGTACTACATCATTAGCATATTATACTAACTCATGAGATCAATATTTAAGATTTCATAGAAAACTTCCCGGGAAAGGATGTGGAACAATGTTTGCGTACACCTACTTTGAATGACATTGAATCCAAACATGATTTTCTTAGAATGCTAGGAAGCATTAGTTGTATGTATTGGTGGTGGAAAATTGCCATAATATATGGCAGAAAAATATATTCAAGATGATTTATGAAATTGGTATGCATTATTTGGTGTTGCCAATTCCAAAAATAATATCAATTTTCTTGTTCAGTCGTTGATATTCAACGAAATCTTAAATGTCCACAAGATGAAAATCGAACAAAGTTCAAGGCAACACAAAGAATCAACAAGGAAGAATGTGGAACGAGCCTTTGATGTTTTTAAACAACGTTAACACATATTGAAACCCTGACACGAGCATGGTCTCTAAAAAACAAGAAACATAATGAATATGTGCATCATATTACACAATTTGATTTTAGAGGATGAAGATGATACAGTTTGTATCTATGATGAAACCGATATCGATATTCAACCGTCCTATGAACAAAAAGAACTTGGCGCCCAACAACACCAAGCTAAAACTCAAAAAATAGATTTGGTGGAACATATTTTCAATTGGGAGTGATGTACTTTTTTATTTTTTTAGTTTAAATTAATGAAAGTTTTTAGTTATTATTAATATTATATTTACATACTTTTTTTCGTAAGTTAAAAGTTCAAAAAATAATAATTATTAATAGTTTAAAAAATAAAAAATGGATGAAAACTAGATAATCGAGAAAACATGATGAAGAAAGAAAACGATGTGGATGAAATATAAAACGGTAAAAAAGAAAAAAATAAATATAATATGTAGCTTTATGCTTATAGATTTGCTTTCTTGTGCCAATATTTCTCACGCTTTAATGTAAAGGAAAAATAAAATGACAATTAATAACATAAAATTTACTCTTTAAGTCACTATACTTATAATTGTACCCAATAAACAAATAAACCTTTTATTTTGGTTGTAAAATACCACTCAATACAAAATTATACCCGGTTTTTCACCCACATGGATTCCAACTCACAAGTAAAACCCGACAGTTGTAATACCAAAAAAACGACGTTGTGAAAACCATAACCATCTTCGATGTCATGAAGCAAAATTCCTCTAAGGTGATGTTTTCTAGGAGAAAAGCTTCTGAGTCGATGTCATATTCTTATTTTCTTGCATTTAGCTGCAATCAATCTTTTAAGAAAATTAATAAACTTGTTAAGTTCCGGAGAGGCAAAATCTATATAAGTAACCGTTGCAACAACCCCACCATAGTAGGTTAGGGGTTTTGGCACAAATACACCTTCATGGTTAATGTCAACTGCTGGGAACTCATTTGATACTATTATGAAAAAGTTGAAAAAATGAACCTCATCAGACACTTTTACATTACACTGCAAAAAACAAAAAACTGAAAAACAGTGGTGCGTTTCCACCATTACACTATCAAAGTGTAGATTCAACCAAACCCAAGAATCTCTTCAAACATACCCCAAAACAACAATGCTAGTACATAGCAATCCCTCGTTAAACCGTAGAACGACAGGAATTGCACCACTTGAAGGATAACCAAAAGAATCTATTTTTAACACTAAAATACGAACAGAAAGCAAGGTCTTGGATGGGACGCATACCTTAATACTGGTCACATAACACGACCTTAAAGAATCGGGAATCGTACCACTTGGAAGGAATCACAGTAATCGTACCACTATCAAGAATAGGATTTCGGATTTGAGAGTTATGGATGGAATGGGGGTTAGGATCTTCCGTTGTTGGCTCCTGTGTACACGATTGCTTGACATGGGTTTTAATGTAAAACTTAGAATTCACATGGGTGAGAAACCGGGTATAACCAGTAAATCTTGTTTTGAGTGGTATTTTAAAACCAAAATAAAAAGTTTGTTTGCTTATTGGATACAATTATAAGTATAGTGATCTAAAGAGTCAACTTATGTTATTGATTGCCATTTTAAGTCATTTTCCCAAATGTAAATAAGTCGAAGCAATTGGTTTTCAACTTGTATGCATCCCCTTTATGAAACGTAATTGGATTTAACGTGGGGGTCTTCTGACATTTTCAATTTGGACTAATTATGCATAATTATTAAATTATTATAAATAATATAAAAGTTAACCATTTGAAAACTATATTACTTAATATAAAACAAACCCTATTTTTATCCTTTCATCCGAAGAATATATCAAGAAACATAATGTTTATTCGGTATAATATGTTTTATTAATCATTTAGAATTCGATTGATGTTTTAAGTGATCTTAATGAAACATGTGAAACCAAACAAATATTTTTAGACTCTAAATACTTTATATGCATGTTAAATACAATTGGTAGGGCGTTTGTTAATGGATTTATTTATTATATCTAGTGGTGCATACTGGATCAGGCCTTCGGTTCAGACTGGGCTTAAACAGGGCTTCAAATAGTAAAAGTCTCGCCCATGAAATGGCAGGGCTGATTTAAATCATTTAATTATGATAATTTGGCTTTTTCCTGCTTTACCTAGGCCTAATCAAGGGGGCATACCGAATTAGGTTTGGATTTTTCTTAATTCTTTGTATTCTTCCTTTCAACCGGTTTTGTATTCTTCTTTGAACTTCTTTTCAAACTGTTAAAACCTTTTTGTTAATATTTTAATATTTTATCATTTTACCCTTCCAACAACTCTATTTGGAGGGTATATATAGATGGTGCGGTCAATGTTTTAAAAATCGGTTTTAACCGGGAACCGGAAATAATGACGGTTTGATTAGAGTCGATTTTATGATGATTTCTTGATCGGAATGAACCAGCTAGTTTTGGTAAAAAAAAACCAGTTGAATCGGGCCGGTTTTGGTAATAAAAAGATCGGCTGAACCGGAATGGAAGGGCCTTATCTTGGGCTTTTGTGTTTGGTTTGGGCTAAAGACTCCTAGTCTTAACTACTTTAATTAAAATTAGCCTACAATAAAAATAAAATATGTCGTATGTGACGTTGCCGCCTTGCGTCTTCTCAATCTTATATATGATACAACTTTTGATTGTTTTTCTTGTCCTACTTGTTGTTATTGTATTTTTAATGGTTGAACTTATTGATGTCAAATTATTTGTTTTATATTTTTATAATTACATATATATGCAGGAAAATAGTAAAACACATAAAAATTCTGAAAACTAGTTTGACCGGACGGTTGGACCAAAGATCACCAAACCAGTTGGATTATAAAACCAATTTTTAAAACGTTAGGTGCGGTGGGTTTAATTCCACCAATCCTCCCACAATTATCATTATTAATTCTTTCTAATTGTACAATTATCATTAAAATTGTTTAAAATCTGATAAAACCGAACCAAACATACTGCAATCCAATTGAACCGACCAAATACACCGCTACTTGAACCCACACACCTTGTTGATCCGTTTGACCGACCCGAACAACAAACTTTCACTTGGACTAAAAAGGAACAAAAGAAAAGCTTTCATCAAATCGGATAAATGATTTGATTGAATGACAACCCTCGATTCTTCCTCCGCCGCTGAATCGAGCATGGACGAATCATCCAACCTTCAGCAACCCCCTTCCGCGACCAACAACCGTCGCGGCGACGGCGGGGGTGTATCCGACGAAGAACAGAACAGCAAAGAATCTGAGGTGGTGTGGAGTAACTTCACCGATAGCTTCCGTGAAGTCCAATCCGTACTGGACCGAAACCGAGCTTTGATTCATCAGGTCAACGAGAATCACCGCTCCAAAATTCACGAGAACATGGTGACAAACGTTGCCCTGATTCAAGAGATCAACAACAACGTTTCGAAAATCGTGTCTCTCTACTCCGATCTCTCTACCAACTTCTCGAGCGTATTTCATCAACGGACTTCGGAGACTGATGCAGTCAATGACAGTTGACCGATTGGCGTTGTGCAATTTTTCAGTAATTCCGATATCTCTTTTTATCGTCATAATTTCTGGTCGATTATGATGCTAATTTTAAACTTTCGGAAGTTGACTGGTGTTTGATTTATATTTCTTGATTACGGAATATCGAAGTGATTGGTTGTTGAGTGTTATGCATATAATTTATTATGTTCTTGATTGAAGGAATTTGAAGATCGGATGAATCGCTGCTAATCGATACGAGTTTATAGATCTATTGTTATGTGATTGAAAGCAATTTTGGAATATATTCATAAGACTCTGAAGATGTTTTCTCAAAGAGATGTGTTAACTCCTGTCCGAAATCTACAATTATCTGTTTGATTCATCGATGCCAATGGTGTCTGATAAGGTATAAACACAAACCAAATTGAATCGGATTGATTAGCCCAATTTGGTCTGCTTTGGTATTCGAGTAACTTGGATTTGTTTCCATTTTAAGGAGCTCAAAACTATGATTTCAATACTGGAAGAAACTACACGAAAACAAAACCACATATACATTGTTCTGTTATGTGTAACATCAACCTTTCTTTTTAAGTCAAACCTAAATCCATGATACCAGGCAAAGCTCGATTGGCATGGTCCTATCAAAGAGTGAAATGACAAGGAAATATGCAAATAAGCAAGAAACAAGTCAAAATATATTTGGGGTAAAGCATGTAGATTTTCGGACATTTGAAAAATATATGGTCTCTAGCACTGATAACCTATTGATATTGATTTTAAAGGGAAAATCGCAAAATAATAATAACTAGCGGGTGACCCGTGCGTTGCACGGGTCGATGAGTTAGAATTTCCAAAGTACAATGCCTTAATAAAAAGAAATAAAAAGAACATTGTCATAATAGATAGAAAGAAATGAAAATGTAATGCTACTATAAAAAATAAATGAAAGTATGTCGTCTTAAATAAAAATTTACTAAACATCTATTCCTTTGTTACCTTATGTAGCAACTTTTCATGCCACCACATGTAATTGTATTTTCCTGCTCTGCTTTGTGTAACTTTCTTTTTTGATCAAACTTGCTAAAAAAATGAACATCATAAAAACATAGACAAATTATTAAACATTCTGAATAAATAACGCATAGAAATCTGCAATAGGTGTAATCACTGTTAGGACCAAATAATTGGAGTTGTTGCACGAAAACTGATTCATATATATATATATATATATATATATATATATATATATATATATATATATATATATATATATATATATATATATATATATATATATATATATATATATATACTCTAAAAACACTTTCATTAATACTGTTACAGAAAAAAAACAATATCAAGTAACCATTTAAACCAAAAAAATTATATTTTAGAGATAAATAAAATAGGAAAAAAAAGTTATAACAACTTACTCCTGAAGTTTGTGAACTACATGATGATCACTAGTCTCCCATCTTTCCTGCATATCTACTGCTATCTGTAAAATCCCATTTGAAAAAAGAACACAAATAAATTATAAAATTACCAAAATATCCTTTAGAAAATTGACATACTTGCAAAATAACATCAAATAGACAAATTTCGAATTCTTGCATAATTCCTACAGGAATTTGGAATGGAATTTAATTCCATTGTTCCTTTTTCTGTCAACAGACCAAAATACCCTCATCCAACTAAAGAAGAAACAATTAGTGGAATTCAAGTGTTTATACCTCTTGGCTCTTGGTCACAACAGGTTCACTAAAGCCACTCATTCGCTTGAACAACAGATGACCTTGCATCTAAAGAATACAATACAAGTTACAATAAATTATTTCAATTAATAAACACTTAAAAATAAAACTTCGAAAGACTTACTTTCGCCTTAAAAGCCTCCCACTTTTTATTTAACTTTGACTGTTTAACAGGAACAACAACAATATCTGTTCTTGTACTTCTTTCAACATTAGCTTGTGAAGAAGCAGCTTTTGCCCTTTTCCTCTTACTTGGACTACCACTCAATTCATCTTTCACAAAGTCGTAACCTTTTTTTGCCAAGTCAAAGAATTTTGCGTCTTTTGCCTTTTGAAAAGAAGAAGAAACACCTGATATGACCTTGCTAAATATAGTTTCTGCTGAGTCAGCATGCTCGAATTCCTGTTTATTTTCTTCTTTATCTTCTGACTGTTTATCAGATTTTTTTCCAGAAGATTCATTAGCTGATGAGCTGGAGGATCCTGTGGATTCCTGCTTCCTAATCCCTAAAGTTTATTTTACCTGTATATGAGTAAATGACCATTTTACCCTTTTGTTTATAAAAGATACTGTCCAAACTTCCAAGAAGAATAACTAAATAGATTCACAAACCTCTTCTGTAGCAGCAGAAACTTTGTTCTTGAGATTCTCTGATACCTGAAAGATGGTTATAGACTGAAGTGAAAGAAATTATAAAGATAAAATAAAAGATTAAAAAGCTAAAAAAAATGGAACCTTTTTTGCTGTAGATTCAGCTTCAGTCCATGCACCATCTACACACTTGTAAAGCTACTCAGTTGTCTGCTTCGTAAGTGCCTGGTTTAATGTGGTCAATTATTTTGATAACTCTTGTTGAATTTCTTCATCTGTTGCAGTGGCCCACTTTTGAGTATATACAGGAGGTAGGAGGTAGGAGGTAGGAGGTAGGAGGTAGGAGGTAGGAGGTAAGAGGTAGTTGTTTTTCTTTTGCAATTTCCTTCATTTGTTTAAGTTCCTAAAAGATTTTATAGGATAAAAACCAACATAATTACCACATAACAACAATATGCAATATAGTTTTATTCAAAGATAGTACATCAGTTTATAATATATAGAAAAAAAGATCATTTCCTAACTTGAATTATAGCCATTACATATATCAAGTTCGACGACACTTACCTCTTTTGAGCAAAAGCAACGATAAACTTGATCAGATTGTAGAAGCTTCTCAGCGTATTGTTTGTACAAATCATTCCTTTCTGACTGCCTGTATGGACCGTAATCACCACCAACGCCAGGGACTGGATGATCAACATCAACAATTGAAACAAATTCAAAGGAATTCCAAAAGAAGCTGGTTTTAAAGCAAAAATTTCTTCTAATTGCATGACATTTTGTTGTTTTCTCTCCGTAGCCATGACAATTCATACATATTTTGAAGCTAAATCTTCTTCCATTTGATACTGACACTAATTTCGGAACAAAAAGGATGAAGAGAGAACCAACCTTCATCCCAGGCAAGGGCCAGCCACGAGAGGTCTCCCAACACAGCTTCCTCCGATTCCTTGGTTGATCTCTCCAGGTCCGTGTCTTCTATTCTCAGTACAAACTTCCCGCCCTTCGACCTGTCAATCAAATATGACTAATCAAACTAATGTCAAATTGAAAAGAGGGTTCACAAAAGAGAAATCCTTGATAAATAAAATTCCTTTGTTAAAAAACAAACTTGAAAAGATGGATTAAAATAGAGAAAATTGCAATGAAAGGAACATGATTTTGCTTCCATTCTAGTTTGGTCACAGAATTTTAAAAATAGTAGAACTTCCAACTTTTGAAAACCATTCAACTTCCTAAAAACTATATTAAAACCGTCATTTTTCTCTTTGAATTTATAACAATAATAACCACAGTTTTTTTTATTAAAACTTCAAAAGTAGTAAGAACGTATTCATCAAACAATCCCAAAAGACCTTTCATGGTTTGTTATAAAAATCATGAATGAGATATTTATAAGTAATAATATCATCTAAAACAAAACTTCATAAAACCATTAGAACATAAAAATCTAACTTTTAACTTTAAAATATATTGATCATTACTTAAGAACACAAAGAATGGTGAACAAGAATGACCAAGATAAAGTAAGATAGATGATTATTGTGAACAAGAATGATTAAGATAAAGTAAAATAGTTGATTATTATGTCTAATAGTTGCTCCAATACCACCATTGGTATTTAATCAATTCAAATATACAACAAACTATACCAGTTTTAAAGTTTTATTTATCCCAAAATTCGGATCCAATTAGACAAGCAATAGCCAACCAATAACATCAAGAATATGATGTTTAAGAATCATTTTTTCTAAGTAGGGATCCTTTTTTACAGGAGACAGTAATCATGATTGATTATCGTTATCAGTATCCATACGATCATATGCATAATGTTGTTACACACTAACTAGTTCTTCGATACTTCTGGTGTGCTTGAGATCATTGACAATAAGGAGAAGGGAGGAGGGTGGCACCTGTTTTGGTTGGGAGAATAAGACCATGATTAGAGTTTCAGTTATGACTTATTTCTATAACTATCAAGCTGCAATCATTTTATACTTAAACTATTGGGTGTATATATTTAAAGCCTTTTATTGAAGTCGGTTTTAGTAACTGAACTCAAATAATTAATTACTTATAATTAATTATTGGCTATCTAATAAGCTCTTTTATTTAATTTGCTTTAATTTAATAAATAATAAATAACCATTTATTTATTCTAGCTAGTAAACAATAATTTATCATACATACATACATACATACATACATACATATCCTATCCTAATAAATAAGTAACTCAAAGCCACATGTCATCACCACATTTATTTGGCCACATGTCATTTTCTCATAATTTTGAATTTCTTAAGAAAATGTTTGAATTGAATGCATTTAATTCTAATAATTAAGTAACTGAAGCAAGAAATTAAGAACTCATTTATTTAAGTATTAGTAATTGATGCATTTATTTGGATTATTTGACTAAGTATAAAATTCCATTCTTTTTTTACTTTTTAACGCATTGTAATTCGTGTATTGTGCACCAATGAAAATAATTATATGAAAATAATCTTTCTTTTAAATGTTTGACATCCGAAAATTTCACAACAAATTTTAGAGCATATGTGTAACTAAATTAACTAATTTTAAGGCAAATTTGGAAATACAAAAAGAGTAATCATGTTTAAGCCCAATTTTGATTAGAAAATTTGGTAGAAAAAATTCGCCATCAAATTTAAATGGCAAATGTTCGAAAAAATTGAACAACTTTAAGGCAACTGAAAAAACTTCAAGGTAACTTTGACATCAAGTATGTTTTAAGGAAATATTTGATAGCAAACTTTAAACCTAATAATTGTTAAATTTGAACATAAATTTGACAACAACTCATTAGAATATTAACGACAACTTGATATATCTTAATGTACTAATCTTAACTCTTACATAAAGATGTACAAAAGTCGAATTTATCCAAAAACAAATTAAAAAAAAAAACTGGGTCAGATTGGATTGTGTTTTTCAATATTGGATCATATTTTCAAATAAAGCTTTTAAAACGCAATTGAATGTAGTTGTGTAGTCTGTCTATTACAAAATTTAAAACGTCGCTTTTTGGGTATGTACTCCTACATTTTAAGTTTGCGTGTGTTTGGGGTATCTACATACTCAATAATTTCGTCATATATTATGAAATTTGTTTTAATAAAAAAAAAGTAATGTTTACATTTTGTTATCTAACCTTTTATTTATATTATCCCGTGTAATACACGGGTCTTACAACTAGTATATATATATATATATATATATATATATATATATATATATATATATATATATATATATATATATATATATATATATATATATATATATATATATATATATATATATATATATATATATATATATATATATATATATATTATATTCATTCTCATATCATTTTGATATCCCTTGGCATGTGACCATAAGCTTCACATCGAATTATAATTACAATAAACTATTTGTAATTTGCATACCATATCCAACATGATAGTGTACTTGGATGAAATCTCTCAGCATATTTAGAGAGGAGTTCCTTGGTGTATTTTTTTGCCGATGATATTGTGTTGTAGCCGAAATTAGGAAGGAGTTGAATGTTAAGTTATGGTTAAAGATTAATAAATAAAATAGAAAATATTCGGTACAATTTTAGCCTAAAGTGTAGGTTTTCATTCGGGAGCAAGTGCTTCTTCCAAATGAGAGTTTTAAGTAGTTGTGACCAAAGTTTCGTATGCCAGAAGGATCTCATTGAAGCTTAAGGACAAATTCCACGATATGACGGTTATATTAACTATGTTGTAGTGATTCAGATGCCAGCCAATAAGGAGGCTTATAAAGCGTAGATGAAAGTTGCACAGATGAGCATTCTATGATGGACTTGTGGCAAAACAATAATGAACACAATACCAAATATGGTAACTAAAAGTTGGTGGGTAATAGAAATGATCATTAAAAAACATGGTTTTGAAAATTGGACGGGACCGGCCAGTTCAACCGAGAACCGGTCAGGTCACCGTTTTTTTATGGCCTAAAAACTGCTTGTGACGAATCAATAAGAATTGGTTGCTTCAATTAAGAACCTGTTTTTCTAGATATATTTTTCATTTTAAAATTTTTTATTTCGTTTTGTACATTTTTAATGATGTTTAAAAATATAATATACTTCTTAAGTTAGATATTTTAATTCATTGATGGAGAATTGAATTTTAATTATTGGTATTTTAATTTGAAGTATTTTTGTATTTTATAATTTTAGAATTAATTATGATGTAATACTCATGTCATCCTAGTGTTTGACTGATCTGACCGATTGAACCATCAAACCATTGCCGAAAAATTGAGAGAACAATTATTACGATGGTTTAGGCATGCCCAAAAAAGATGAGTAGATGACAAATACAATAACGAGCGATGTAGATGTGAAAGATAGTCAGGTCAAACTTGAAGGAGCAAACTCTTTCCCAGATATTTGGATATGATATGAGGGTATGAAAGCTTATTCTTACCCATATTTCTACTCATATTATATTATGACATGTGTCTTTAAATATTATTATTTTTTATTAAATATGACACTTGTTACAATTTAACATGAGTAGGAACAAAAGGTAGAAAGCAATACAATTACTCTATACCAAAATACTATTAGAAAGACGATCCATTTACTAAATAATAACCAAGTTTCAATTTTCCATTTAGGTTTGTTACACTTGAGTACCTCAAACTTAAATGCTGTTCCATTTCTAAGAAAAACAAATTCTTTTTCATCAGTGACTGGTTTCATATAAATGAAAAATAATGATAAAGAAATGTAATGTACCTAGGTGAATCAAACCAGAAACATGTTTACTAGTTAATTAAATTTACCCTTTTATCTAACCTCTTCAAATTTTACAATGAACATGTTAGAACTAGAATAAATTATAAACCCAACTAATACAGTTTTACATACACAACTTAAAACTGCTTCCTATTCTATTTTCTTGCATTTGGATTTTAGCCTATCTTTTCGTGTTTCATTTTGTAACAGATGCAATTTAAGGTAGTTCGAAGGTTTCAAGTGTATAAAATTATAAAAGTAAAAGTTATAAAAAGGGAAAGAAAGTGATTAAAAATCACAAGTGTAGTTCACCACTGTCGACCACAACAACATTGCTTTTTGGTGTACCATTTTGTCTCCCTTGAGCTTCAATCTTATACACCACATCCATTCCTGATACCACTTTACCAAACACCACGTGTCGCCCATCCAACCTTCAAAACATAACCACCAAAATTACACTTTATTTATCAAAATACAATAGGTTTGACTACAAAAGTCAAAATGTAAAAACTAAGCTTACCAGCTAGTTATAACTGTTGTTATGAAAAACTGAGAACCGTTTGTATCAGGTCCAGCATTTGCCATTGACAAAACTCCTGCAACAAAATTAACATTTTTAGAGAAACAATTTTGAATGATTTTGTTATTGTTTTTAAAGAAATTTAATAAGGTGGGGTTTTACCAGGTTCAGTGTGTTTCAATTTGAAATTTTCATCAGCAAATTTTTCACCATAGATGGATTCTCCACCACGTCCATCACCACGGGTGAAGTCACCTCCCTGAATCATAAAGCTTGGTATGATTCTATGGAATGAGCTCCCTTTGTAATGGAGTGGTTTTCCACTTTTCCCAATTCCATTCTCCCCTACGATGGAATCACCATGTATGAAACAAAAATGAAAGGAAATGAATCATTGGAAGTTGATTAGTTACCTGTGCAAAGAGCTCGGAAGTTTTCTGCATATACAAGTATTGATTAAGTGCTATGTACATTGACAAATGTTGAAAGATACTAAAATGAGAGTTTTTTCAATACGATTGGCTTCTGTACCTGCTGTTTTTGGCACTGTCTTCCCGAAGAGGCCCATGATTATCCGACCTGGAAGAAAATTTGGGTGAATCCATGAATCCATATTCTTTTTTGGTATAACTGTTTCGAATTAGGAAACTGTTGACATTTACGTGTTAGGCGAGTGTATAAGAGTGCTGATTATGATGCCTACCCATGGGTTTTCCACCAATCTCAACATCAAAATAAACCTTGTGTGTAACTTCGTCTAGATCGCCTTCTGGTCCATCTGCCTAACAAGCAATCATCAATGCAAATGTATTACTACTTACTACGCTATAAACCCTAATTAATTGCCGATAAATTCATAATCTGATAATCCATGCATAGTTGTCCTGTTAAATCCTAGTCAAGGTTGTAAATTAGGTCAATCGTGATCCAACCAAACAGCAATTGACTGGAAATAAAATCGAACCTATATGAAGCAAAATCAGGCATCACACACAAGAAGAAGAAAAGGAACATGACGCCTTACCTTATGATTGACGTGATTGTTTACAGCTTTTTGTTCTGAAGCAATATTACTATCAGTAATCCGGTTCTGTAAACAAGGACAGTTTAAGATCTCGGATTAAAGGAAAAGATCTATGGATTTCCATATAGATTGTTAGCGATGAATAAATGATGATGTTAAAGTACCAGAACAAAAATTACGGTTCCGAAGAGAAGCAAACCCCATAGTATGGCGAGGGGAGGAAATTTGGTTCTGGCAGGCATCGTCCCGGAGAGATCTGTGAGTTCGGGTTTGTGTGTATATATGGATTCCACCGTACTGTAACTGGATTCTATTGCGGACAAGATTGTTTGTTCATATATGCTTCTTCGTATTTTATGTTGCAATTTTAATGCATTTTGTACCGGTGTTTGGGTTTGGGAGTGCTTATTTAATTGGATAAGTATTCTATAACAAAAGTGTTTGTTAGGTCATCTGGCCCGGGTTTTTACCGGCTCTTATTTTTTTTATGCTAGATCGGCGTCCAGTCAGCACCATTCACTCATCTTTTTATAATTGGAAATGGTTATATTTCACTTCGTTTCGATTTTGATACAATCTATTAAGCTTAATATACAAGTGAGAAGCTTTGAAACTAAAAAGCTTGCGTGACGCCAGCTCCTTGTGCCGGAAGAAAAATAAGAGCACCCCTCACTAAGAGGCGGTGTTCCCCTCACTAAAAGTGCGAGCTCGTACACCACGTCGCACCCACTCCTGAGGACCTTAACATAAAAATATATTTTTAAGAAAATATTTAAACTAGTTAATTGATAATAAAAAGTTATAACTTAATAAGTCCTATTTTAAAAGTGTTTGATTTAGTTTATATATACAAAATAAGTCATTTGTATTAATAAGTCATAAAAAGGTTTGAAAAACACATAGGTTCCAACTTTTTGAAATTGACTTATTTTCTTTTAATGAAAAGCATTTTTCATAGAACTGTCAAACTAGGGATGAGCACGGGTCCAAACTCGGACGGAGAGTCGATTTCATATGATACAAAGAACCGGGAACCGGATTGAATATCCCAGTTCTGGTTCCTACCATTCGGTTCCTGGTCCAGTTTGGTTATACAATAAAGTGTGCTATTAAGGGATGTGTTCGGTTCCATACCCGTCTTGAACCGGACCGACAACCGATTTAGTGGGAAATGGAGAACCGAAAACCGAAATTAATACACGGATCCGGTTCCGATTCGATTTTGGTTCCGGTTCGGTTTCGGGTACGATCCTTGGCAAATGCTCATCCTTATGTCAAACATTATATTTGACTTATGTTTTTTTTATAATCCAAGAAGTCAATAAGTTGTTCTCATAAGCACTTCCAAACACCCCCTTAAAGGATTGAGAACTAGCATTTTTTTAAATGCGATTTGTTTTGCAATTTAATTTTTATAGTAAATGAATTAAAATGGTCCAGAAGTATCAAATTTGTTCAAAAAATATTATTCAAGTTTGATAAGTTTAAAATATATCATTTAACTATTGCATTGATATACATTATATCATCAAAGTACACCTTTTGTTCAAAAATGACTCAATAATTCAATGATATTTTTTGAACTTATAATGTGTACGAAGGCAATGGTTAAATGATATTTTTTGAACTTATCAAACTTGAATGATATTTTTTTTTAACAAATTCAATACTTCATTATCCTCTTAAGTCATTTTTTTCAAGTTAGTTATTGACTCATATCAAATGACTTTCTTATATTCTATTTTATTTTACAATGTTCTTTTATCAACTATAATTTATTTGGATATTGGAATAAAATGCCCTACTCTACCCACACCGATACCCATATCACCCCCACATCCCAACCCTGCTTCTCTTAAGCCTAATCTGAATAATCTAATATAGTATATATATATATATATATATATATATATATATATATATATATATATATATATATATATATATATATATATATATAAGGGGCTAGACTGCAATAGAAAAGAACGAACACTGACCAATTGTTCATGTTCATTCGTTTCAGTTAATCGAACAAACGAATGACCACAAATAAATAAACGAATAGATTTTCCTGTTCATGTTCATTCGTTTAACAAATTATATCGTTCGTGTTCATTTGTTAATGTGGTAAATGAATATAAACAAACAAACACAAACGATCATAAATGAACGAACATAAATAAACATAAACATGCAATCAAGAATAGCGAAATTTAATTGTCAAACACTTCTGATATGTTAATCATACTTAAGAGTGCCACTTTGATATTTTTATGAAAACTAGAAGTTGTAAAACTTATACCGCTCTTAGAAACTTCACTTTCACGATTGTTGATTTTATAATATTATACATAAAATATAAAAATAATATAATGACTGCACACAAACGAACGAACATAAATGTATGTTCATGAATGTAAAGGAATGAACGAGACCATTGTTCGCGTTTGTTTGTTTAATTATACGAATAAAAATGTTGTTAATCTTTGTTTGTTTATTAATAAATGAACATAAATGACCCCCCCCCCCCCTCCCGGGAACGGTTTGCTGAACCTTCAGTTCATTTACAGTCCGAGCTACTACCTTCAGCTTCACCATGGCGTCATCACCACCACCTTCTTGGTCTTGTCTATCTCCCTCCTCCCCTTTCTCTCTCGGTTGAAAAACACATATTACATCACCAATTTCAAGCCACCGCCATACTGGAAAATCCCATTAGTACCATAAAAGCCCTCTATTATTGGCGGAGATAGAGATCTAGGGTGATGTCAAGACTGTGAGATAAAGGTAGGCACCGACTTTGTGAGAGGGAAAGAGGAGGTGAAGGTGATGGTTTAGGAGATGAAGGTAGTGCCAGATCTGTAATCCTTAGAGAAAAGAGGTCGGCATAGGTGATTGGAAAATAATCGAAAATGGTGTCTTGTGAAGAAGGTTTTGGTGACGACGACGATAGTGAAGAGGATTCTGATGAAAATGGTGGCAGTAGCGGTGGTTGGAAAGTGGCCAATAAAAGTGGTTGGTGAAGATGGTGGTGATCTTTAAAGAGAATGAGGAGCAAGGTGTTAGAGTTAGGATTTAAGAAAGAGGATGAAGGTGGTGGGTATTAAATTAGGTGGTGTGAAACCAAACGGATGAACCAACATAGTAAAAAAGATGGGATGAACCGTATAGTAAAAAGAGGCATTTCAGATCAATTTTAAAAGAGGTACTTTAGATAAATTTTAAAACATAATGAAACCATAAGAACCAACCAAGCAAGAAAGTGAAACCACTGGGATGAACCGCATAATAAAAAAAATATATGGATTGACCATGCTAGTTCTAGCAAACCAAAGAGACCAATAGTGTAACTTTGTCATTTTTTATAAACTTGATGTTATGTTTGTATGCAGGATTAAATATCAAGTTAATTTTTTTTCTTAGAAAAGGAAATTTAGACATTCAGTTTAGTCAAATATCTATATACTTGAAACGTATCAAATGAGGATCATGCACAACATTTATGTTGACAACCAGGTAAAGTGATACTAGTTGATGTTTCTTTGGACTTCTCTCTTATAATGTGTATGGCATGCAACAATTTAAAGCAAATGTTTTTGTCTGTGTTTAATTGAAATTGTCCATGGCTCAATTGTAATTCAAGAAAAAATAAAAAATAGTAATTCTCCAATTCTATTACATGTATTAATTTACATCAAAATAATTGTATCATATTTCTTTAGAACTTTGTTGATTAATACTATTTTGTTCATCTTCCTAATTAGCAATGCAGCTAGGTGTGGAGATTGGTTTGCTACACAAAGTCTATGAAGCTGATATCTTATGACTTCATTTGCTTCTTTTTGATGGATCTATATCTCTAATTTTCTTGCAATCAATCCTCAAAACTGGCCTAATTCATTTTTGTTTTATCCATGGTTTTTATTGTAAATGAATTGATTGTTAATATAAATTGGGAACCAAGATTGATGCAAATAAGAAGTGGCGAACGCTAATGTTGAAATTTTTGCCAAGATGGCATTGCATGTAGATATTTCTTACTTCTTTATTCCAAAGTTTAAACTTTTGTAAAAGTTGTTGCCCTATTTGGAACAATAGGAATAGAATTTTCACATTAATCGAATAGTTTGTTGGTGATTTGTAAAATTATCAATATGTATTTAAGTGTAATGGATTAATTTTGTTGACCGAATGTGATCTTGACAAACATTAAACAAGTAAGGAAGGTGTGGAGTACACACTTGTTTGAATTTGATCAAGTTACAAAGTAAACTGTCAATTAGAAATTCAATTTTCCAAAAATTAGTCTGACACGACCCGTGTCAAAATTACACGACCCGTGTAATTTGCTGCATTTTGACAGAAGCAAGTTTCAGGCACTACATGAAACGACCAAAAATTTGTAATATAAATATATAAACTAAAATGTGTGTAATTTAAGTATTATATGTAATATTATGAGAAATTATGGTTGTAAGGGTAATTTAGTCATTTTACCCTAAGAAGGGTAAATTGGTCATTTGACCACATGCAGAAATTTTTATAAAATTTATTATATTTTAGGATTAAAAATGTTAAAGAATTGATTCCATGGAAAGATAGTTGGTTTTGGTGGCCAAAGTTCAAGGAAGTTAACTAGAGGGACCAAAACTGAAAATATAAAAATATAAATTGAGAAAAATATCTCATAATTAACATAAAATCAGAACAATCTCCTGGAGAGTTCTAGAGCACGGGAGAAAATCTTTGAAGGAAACGAGATCAAGAAATCACGAAGAGAAACAAAGAATTTGAAGAAGGAATTGAAGATTCCTTAGTAATCAAGGTAAGAACTCCTACTATTCATCATCTTCTTCGTGTGGAATCTGGAACATTCGATTGATGAAGTTCATGGAGTGTTTCCAGAAGTTATTTCCATCAAGTTATACTAAAATACCAAGTAAACACACTCCAATTATGAAGTGTTGTTAAAATTAAGGAAAATGAAGATTTTTGACCAAGAACCCTAATTAACGGGTTTGCAAGATCAAGACCAGTTTTTATGGTTTTTCTAAGTCCAATTGATCACTTAGAATGTATTAAGACACTCCTAATTGATTAATTTCAAAAAGTTGGATTTTTAGTGAAAATCATCAAAAACGGGTTTTCAAGAAATTGGAATTAGAATCAGTGATTCCAAGGCTTAAAACCTGATGTAAAGTAAAGGTTTTAGTCATGGAATGATAGTAAAATGATTAAGTTAAGTAATAAGCACTTAATAAGCGAAAATAGAGGTCTGCAGCTCGAAAATCGGACCCGAAACCAAGCCAGGAATGTTACACGGCCGTGTAACTTTCCAGGCCAAAGTTACACGACCGTGTAACCAAAATGACCAACAAAGTTACACGGCCGTGTAATTTGCAAGGCAAAGTTACACGACCGTGTAACTCACTGAGGAGGAATTTGAGTTTTGATTTTTGGAAGTTGAAGTTATACTTGTCCGTTTGACCCCAAATTTTAAACATAGGTCTATAATGGTTCAAAACTTCATAAAAATTTATCAGAATCGAAATACGACCCTCCGAGGGTACTGTAGTAAAATACGTATAAAAATACAATTTAACTAAAGTTGGTCATTCAAGAGTTATACACTTGTTTTGACCATTAATGTTATAATAAAGACTCTAACATGTTATAGAGTCAATTAAAATGTAAATTAATGTATCATATACTATATATAGGTGCAAGTCAAATAATCGGACACCGAAAGGGTAAAGAACCGAGGGACACCTAAACGACATTTCAAGAGTAAAAAGGTGAGTACATGTAGCATTTTTACCCATTTTGGGATACATGGCAAGTAAGTAAGTATTTTTCAGATTTCATATATTATTTTTATATGAGAAAATATTTGCAGAAATGGTCCCTTTTCTGGGTTAAATAGAAAGTTAACTGCTATATTTGAAAGTATGATTCTTGACGATAGCCTAAATTATGAAAGAGATATGTTTGAGTTAAAAAGCTTGGCATTTAGCCATTTCTCGTGCAAGTAATGTTTTATTTTCAGAAAAGTATTTTATGTTTGACTGGTATTGTAGCTAGCATTGTTCGTAAGGGAACTATGTTCCAACCTACCCGGGTTAGGTAAGGAGTCTACTGGGGACAACCCCTTCGCGAAGTAGACCGCCTCAGCAATTCTACCGTTAGTATTGATCCGTTCTTTCTAATTGTAGAGACTTGGGGTATCACTTATAGTGATTAATGCCCTAAGTATAAAAATCCCAGCAAGTTTATAAAACCAGTCAAAGAAAGTATAAAAAAACATTATTTTTGCAAAGTTTGATATATGATGCTTTTGAAAAGTAAAAAAATATAATATGTGTATATTATGCAGTTTTGACAAAGATTTATGTTACGAATATTTATACAAGATAGTAAAAGAAATTTAAAGTTTGAGTCTAAAACTCATGTAACTCACGAGACAATTTGTCTTACGTATTTTATTTTTATGCCATGTATTCCAGGTTCAGGTATAAGGCTGTGAGATAGTTGAAATTGCTAAATAAGCACTAGGTGCAAAGGAGTGGAGCTGGATACAACTACCATATTTGGTCTTGGTTGAATCCGTTTCTCTTAAACTTATGGTTTGATATGTAATTGTAACTCCCCTTTTTGATTGAAATTAAACAAATAACATGGTTTTTGTTAAACCATATTTTGTAAAATACATTTTTATGTATTAAAAATGGTTTGAAAAGTTGGGGCGTTACAAGTTGGTATCAGAGCCATAGTTTAAGCGAATTAGGATTGGATCATTCCACTCCTAGGCTTAGACTAGTACAATAGATAGTTAAAGTAAATTACATAAATGGATATGTCTTAAGGAAATAAGACATTAATTGCTAATGGTATTATATGAATATATTTATGAGTTAAAAGTAGCTAATTGATACTAGTGAACAGTGGAACCGAACGGAAACATCGGGAACAACATGTGTAGGTGATTATGGTAATATGGGCCCGTATTATCATAATCACAGGACGCGTATTGTGACTAGTGTAACCGCGATGGAATACTGAGAAGCTAGTGGAAAAGTAGTAATCTAATATTTTAATATATTATGCAAGACTAAAGTATTTGAAATTTTTATAGCAAAATGCGAACTAGAAGTGGTCAAGGATCGTACGCAGAGAACCCGGATCCTAATGCAAGGCCTCCTATTCCACCCCGACAGCCCCAAGCTGTTGACGATGGCAATTCTAGGGGTGAGGCCAACCCACCTCCATTGACTTTGGAGGCGATTCAGAAGTTGTTACATGATTCACAAGTGCAAAACAGACAGGAAATGACTCGTCTTTTAGATGAGCGACTGGGCGAAAGATCAAAGTCACAACCTGAAGATAGCGAGAAAAGTGTGGCTCCTGAAGGCACTAATCCGAGACAAACTTCTTCTCAGGGAGATTCATCTTCCAAATCACAGCCTCAGTTCAAGACTAAAGGAGCCTGTACTTTCAAGGACTTTATGTCCTGTCGGCCAAAAGAGTTTAACGGAGAGATGGATCCACGAATAACAATAAGGTGGTTAACTGAAATGGAACAAGTTCTTCACATATGTCGTTGTGAAGAAGATTTGAAGGTTGGATTCGCTTCTCAAATGTTAAAGGCGAGTGCTCTTGACTGGTGGAATACTCTCCGCCGAACCAAGGGAAGCGATTTTGTTGATGCTTTATCTTGGAAAGAGTTTGTTCAGCGATTAAAAGGAAAGTTCTGTTCGGCTAGGCATCGGGAGAATTTGGTTAATGAATTCTTTGCTCTTACAAAGGATAAACAGACGGTTGATGAGTATACTAAAAAGTTCTGTGAGATGCTGCCATTTCTGGAAGATACATTACCGACCGAGGCTGGCAGGATAAACCGATATGTTAATGGTTTGCCGGCGGATTACTCGCTAGAAGTTAGCAAAGCTACAACTCTTGATGAAGCCATTGAATCTGCGGCTAGGGTCGAGAGTATGATAGAGAAAAAGGTTAAGGAACGACAAGCATTTGCGGAAAAGCGAAAGTCTTCAGGAATCTCTGGAGCAAACAAGAAGAGTCGTTTTTCATCAGGGGTTTCTAAGCAAAGTGAAGTTAAAGAGTGTAAGAAGTGTGGAAAGAAGCACGGTGGGGAATGTAAGAAGGGCACTAGTGGGTGCTATAAATGTGGTCTTCCGGGTCACCAGGCTAAAGATTGCAAGGTGAAAGATATCAGTGAAGTGGAATGTTTCAATTGTCATGAAAAGGGTCATTACAGCACCAACTGTCCCAAGAAGAAGAATGAGACGTTAGTTTCTACCGCAAGCAATAAGAAGACAGAACCAGCGAAGACGAAGGGAAGAGCGTTTCAGATGACTCTTGATGAGGCCAAAGAAGACTAGGATGTGGTGGCAGGTACACTTATTGTAAACTCACAACCTGCTTATGTCCTTTTTGATTCTGGGGCACATTTTTCTTTTGTGTCTCATGATTTTAGTAAGCGTCTAAACATACCGATGAAACCATTAGATGATACTTGTGTTATAGAAGTCGCGAACGGAGAGTTAGTTACGGTACATCATGTGTACGAGAAATGTCCGGTGGAGATTAATGGACGAATTTTAAAGGCTGACTTGTTACCTATCGGGATTAAAGGATTTGATATTGTTATTGGAATGGATTGGCTTGGAACTCATAATGCTAAAATCCTTTGCGGGAAACGAATGGTGTCGATCAAATTCCCTGATAGTAGCAAAGTATATATATATGGAGAACGACGAAAGAATATGCAGAGTCTCATCACTGCTATTAAGGCCCGTAAATGCATCCAAAAAGGGTGCGAATCATTCATTGCTTATGTGATGAATGGGAAGAAAGAGAAGCAGAAAATGGAGGATATAAAAGTAGTTAATGAATTCCCGGAAGTCTTTCCCGATGACTTACCTGGGTTACCACCCGTTAGGCAAGTCGAATTTCGTATCGATCTTGTCCCGGGAGCAAGTCCCATTGCTCGTGCGCCGTACCGCCTTGCTCCTACAGAGATGAGAGAACTTATGTCTCAGTTGCAAGAACTTCTTGACAAGGGATTTATTCGTCCCAGTTTTTCCCCTTGGGGAGCTCCAGTATTGTTCGTCAAGAAGAAGGACGGTACTATGCGCATGTGTATAGATTATCGCGAGCTCAATAAAGTGACAATCAAGAATCGGTATCCTTTGCCGAGAATTGATGATTTGTTTGATCAGTTGCAGGGAGCAAGTTACTTCTCAAAAATTGATCTTCGTTCTGGATATCATCAAGTCCGAGTGAAGGATGAAGATGTATGCAAGACTGCATTCCGAACTCGATATGGTCACTATGAATTTTTAGTGATGCCATTCGGTCTCACTAAGGCATTACACGACCCGTGTCAAAATTACACGGGCCGTGTAACGCGCCCAGTGACAGTTTTTGACATGTTTTATAGCCGTTTTTGGTCATTTTTCTGGGTACGAAAACATAATCTTTCTCTCATTCTCTGGTCTAGAATTCACTCTGAATCTTATCCAATCAAAGATTTGATTGTACCATCAAAATACTTTGATTTAAAAGTGATTCTTACACGATTTTCAGAGATCCAAGTCATTGTTCATCCCCATTTCTAACAAAAATCAAAGTATTTTTCGCAACAATGGCAAATGAAACTTCTGTGAAAGATATGACAAGCAAATTTGACAAGTTAACCAAGTTTGAAGGCCAAGACTTCCGGAGATGGCAAAAGAAGATGCACTTTCTTCTCACAACCCTCAAAGTTGTGTATGTTCTAAGTACTCCCATGCCTGAAGTTGTTGAAGATGAACCCCTGGAGGCAACAAAAAGGAGATCAAAGTGGGAGAACGATGATTACATATGTCGTGGTCACATTCTCAATGGTATGTCTGATTCTATGTTTGATGTTTATCAAAATGTTGAATCCGCAAAAGAACTATGGGATTCGTTGGAATCCAAGTACATGGCTGAAGATGCTTCTAGTAAGAAGTTTCTTGTAAGCAATTTCATGGGATACAAAATGATTGATTCCAGGCCTGTGATGGAACAATACCATGAAATGTTAAGGATTTTGGGACAATTTGCTCAACACAATTTGAAGATGGATGAAGCCATTTCTGTGGCTGTCATCATTGACAAATTGCCCCCATCCTGGAAAGATTTTAAACACACTTTAAAACATAAGAAGGAAGAGTTGACTCTGGTTCAACTTGGAAGCCATTTACGGATTGAGGAGCCTTTAAAGACTCAAGAACTCGATATCAATCCTAAAGGCAAGAACCAAATTGGTTCTTCTTCTGTGAACATGGTGGAAGGAAAGGGATCTAAGAATTCCAATAAGTTTAAAGGTAAAAGGAAGTTTAAAGGGAAAGATGACAAGTCTTCAAACAAGAAGGCTAAGTTGGTTTGTTGGGGTTGTAACAAACCGGGTCATCTCAAGAAAGATTGTCGCCTCCGTAAGGTGAACAAGGACAAGGATGTGGGTCCAAGTGGATCTAAGGATCCAGACAAGCAACAAGGTCAGAAATCTGATTTTATTCAAAATCTTAAATATGTGCAGAATTATGTTTCTGTGATTTCTGAAGCATTCTATGTGCAGGATGATGATGTTGCATGGTGGGTTGATTCGGGTGCAACAAGTCATGTTTGCAAGGATCTTCGTTGGTTTAAAGACTATCAACCAATTGAAGATGGACCTGTTGTAAAGATGGGGAATGTTGCTACCGAACCAATCAAGGGACTAGGATCTGTTTTACTTAACTTTACTTCTGGAAAATGTTTATCTTTAGACAATGTATTGTATGTACCGGGGATTCGAAAGAACCTCTTATCTGAAATTGTACTAAGTAAGTGTGGTTATAAACAAGTACTAGAAAGTGACAAGTATATCTTGTCAAGACATGGTACTTTTGTTGGATTTGGATATGTTTGTAATGGTATGATTAGGCTTAATCTTAATTATCCTTCTTATGATAATTCGATTTGTATGGCTTCAACTAGTACTAGCAATAGTTTGCATAAATCACAATTATGGCATGCTAGACTAGGACATATTCATTACAAGAGATTAAAAGACATGTCTAAAATGAGTATGATTCCTGCTTTTGATATGAATATTGAGAAATGTAAAACTTGTATGTTGACTAAAATCACTAGACAACCTTTCAAAGATGTTGTTAGGGAAAGCAAGGTGTTGGAACTCATACATAGTGACTTGTGTGATTTCCATGCAACACCTTCCCTAGGAAACAAAAAGTATGTTGTTACTTTTATTGATGATGCATCTAGATATTGTTATGTCTATTTGTTGCGTTCTAAAGATGAAGCTCTTGATAAATTTAAAATTTATAAACAACAAGTAGAGCTACATAAGAATGAATTAATAAAGGTTTTGCGTACGGATAGGGGTGGTGAATATTATGATCCGGTTTATTTTGAATCTACCGGAATAATACATCAAACCACTGCTCCTTATACACCACAACAAAATGGTGTAGCTGAAAGGAAGAATAGGACCTTGAAGGAAATGGTTAATTCCATGTTGTCCTATTCTGGTCTTAGTGAAGGATTTTGGGGTGAGGCTATGTTAACAGCCTGTTATATTTTGAACCGAACTCCAAACAAAAAAAGTAAGGCTAGTCCTTATGAACTTTGGCATAAAAAGGTGCCAAATTTGAGTTATCTCAAGGTTTGGGGTTGTAGAGCTGTTGTAAGACTCACTGAACCAAAAAGGAAAAACTTGGGAGAAAAGGGTATAGATTGTATCTTCATTGGGTATGCTGAGCATTCCAAGGCATATAGATTCTATGTTATAGAGCCTAATGACTCGGTGTCTGTGAACACTTTTATAGAGTCAAGAGATGCTATCTTTGATGAAGAGAGATTTACTTCTATACCTAGACCAAGGGACTTGATTCAACAATCTTCTAGCAAGAACACAACTCAAGGAGAAAATGTCTCTGCTGGTACAAGTTCTGTACCTGAACCTAGGAGGAGTACTAGGACAAGAAAAGCTAAGTCTTTTGGATCTGATTTTCAAATTTATTTAGTTGAAGGAACAAGAGATGAGACCATCTCTGAACATCAATATTGTTATATTTTTGAGGAGGATCCAAAGACATTTAGTGAAGCTATGGCTTCAAGAGATGTTCATTTCTGGAAAGAAGCTATTCAGGATGAAATAGATTCTATCATGCATAACAATACTTGGGTATTGGCTGATTTACCTCCTGGATGCAAGGCATTAGGATGTAAATGGATCCTCAAAAGGAAAATGAAAGTGGATGGCACAATAGATAAGTATAAAGCCAGATTGGTTATCCAAGGCTTTAGGCAAAAAGAAGGTATTGACTTCTTTGATACTTATGCTCCTGTGGCTAGAATATCTACTATTAGATTATTGTTGGCTCTTGCAGCAATACATAATCTTGTAATTCATCAAATGGATGTGAAAACTGCATTCTTGAATGGTGAATTAGATGAGGAGATTTACATGAAACAACATGAAGGGTTTGTGATGTGTAACACCCGGCTTTTAAAACAAAAACACCCCTGAAAATTTTTCATTTTAACAAAGGTTTCAATACATAAAACCATAATAAAGGGTATTTTTTTTTGTAGAAACGGGTACAAGTGTATCAAGGAGAGTATAAAATACCATATCTCCTTTAAAGCCGGGCTGCTACTGACAGCATCTATGAGTCCCACTTCAAAGTCACGGACTCTATCTTGTCCCCTATCAGTATCATGCTAACCTGCAGGGACATTTAACAAACGGTATGAGCTACAAAGCTCAGTGAGTAATCATTCCTGCAAATAACACGTATAAAATACAATCATGTATTTGTCTGGATATCGAATCCAAACTCCTAGCCTTACTGGCTAACCAAATATCTTCTAGGATTTCACATCCTAATCTGTAGCCTTACCGGCTGAATTACAATAACCTGTAATTATCAAGTCACGTCAGTTATTAGCACATATACTCATATCTAACCAATTCTGTCCCATGTTTCTTAGTCACAATGGACTGCATCATATGTCATGGCTATATCAGCCGTATCATGTCATTTTCAATATATATATCATAGCCCGCAGGCCGCACCAGCTGGGTTCAATAACCCGATATCATAGCCAAAAGGCCGCACCATGTACCTGTAATAATATCATAGCCGTATAGGCCGCACCGGTTGGATATAGCATCCAATATCATAGCCAAAAGTGGCCGCACCATCTATTAACAGCTTGTATCAAAATCAAATATGGCTCACGGGTTAGCCCGCTGTTGCCTTGGCTCACGGGTTAGCCCGCTGTTGCCTAGACTCACGGCTCCGTTCTTGCCATCGCAATGGCTCACGGCTTATCCGGTCTTGTCTATATAGATTTGACTCACAGCTCCGTTCTTGTCTATCATAGACTCACGGCTTATCTGGTCTTGTCGTGTCATTGTTATTGACTCACAGCTCCGTTCTTGTCTAGAATAGACTCACGGCTTATCTGGTCTTGTCATTCATAGTGTATATATATATATATATATTGACTCACAGCTCCGTTCTTGTCATCGCAATGACTCACGGCTTATCTGGTCTTGTCTTTTACATATATTTTTACACTTGTCATTTTCGTCCCTCGAAGCCGTTTCAACCTATAACAGTTCAATCATCATATATCATATATGATATCAGTGAGAATACTCACCTGGATGCTAGCTGTATTTAAATCCCGGTTGTTTCTTGCCTTTACGTGCACCACAACCTTTTTGTCCCATACCTATTTATCCATTTCATATCAAATGATTATAGGTTAATATACCATTTCAGTTGGTTCTAATGCACAAGAGTCTAATATAATACCTATTCCAAGCATTAACCATTGGTATAAAAATTTAATACACTTCCCGAAATACGCGTATTCTACTACAGTACTTTCGGGAGGTCGTATACGTATTCCGATAATTTTCCATGAAGTTTCACAACATATTAGACCTATGTTTAAAATTTCAGGTCAATCGGATAAGCCTAGCATCAAAATCAAATTTGGAAAATGTACCAAATTTTAACAGGAGGTTTTATGGCTTCTGCCCGATCCCGTGCCGCGCCCAATGCAAGGGCCGCGTCGCGCCTGTCGCAGTTCCAGGCAGTGAAGTCCGATTTTGTGCTTAAAAATCCCATTTTCAGCTATTAAGTCCTTAATACATGACTTAATCGATAGAGTATTGTTCCAGGTCAAAAACCATTCATTAACATCTAGTTTTAATCCATGGAAATCATCTAATTCAACATTTTCCAACAATTCCCGTTTTTGACATTTTGGTCCAAAAACCGAAATTGTTGAATTCTACTTGCTTCTACTGATTTCTTTCAGTCAATATAGCATATAGAACTCATTTTAAGCCATTAGAATCAAGTTTATCACAAGAATTCACCATCTAGGGTTCTTGATCAAAATCTCAATTCTTCAACAATAGCAACCTACTTCCATTTTCTTGAATTAAGTCCATTTAGCATAACTTAATGGAAGTATTACATCAATTTAAACACATAAACATAACTGAAACTCATAAATTTCAGTTTCTATAAAACCAAATCAAGAACACTTCAAGAACTTGGTTAAAATCAAGTTTACTAACCTTGATTAACATAGGAATCACCAATTCAAGCTATGATTCCAATTCCTTGCTTCAATTCCATGATTTCTTGCAGAAATCACACCCTCCTTGCTCCTCCCGTTGCTGCACAATGGCTAGTCAAAGAGAGAGTCAACTCTCTTCTATTTATACTTCAAATTTTTACATTTTTGGTCCTTAAGTTCATTTTCTTGAACTTTGGCCACAAAATCAAGTTTTATTACAATAAAACTTCCATTCTTTATACATTTGCCACAACCAACAATATTTTTCATTTTTGGTCCCTCGCATGGTCAAATGACCAAAATACCCTTTTGTGGTAAAATGACCAAAAATCAGTTTTTATAACATTTTAAGTCCAAAACTCAAAATATTATTTCAAACCAAATACTTTTCTGTCCAAAAGACCAATTTACCCTTCCAAGGTAAAATGACCATTTTGCCCTTTTATTATAATTATATAATAAAACATGTCTTGGCGTTACAAATTCTCCCCTCCTTCAAAAGATTTCGTCCCCGAAATCATACTATCAAGCGAGGGTATTTCTTTCTCGTTACAATTCCGGTTTCCCATATCATATGGAAACCTTTATGGTATTGCCTAAGCACTTAACCATACTAGTCTTCTTATCTCGTGGTTATATCACCACTCGCATATCACTCCTCCGGTTGTCCCGGGCACCTTAATCACTTATCTTCCTCATTTCAACATGAGGGATTCGTTAGAATTTATCAATCTATGTTCTCAGAACCATGAGACCCATAGAAAACATTACAATTATCTTAAAGTTCATCAAGAAACTTCAATCAACATACCGCAATTATTGCTTTTGGGATATACGGAAAGGTCCAATAAGCAAGGACTCAACTTTCCTTTACTTGGAGTTTCAACAGTTTTACTCACTGATCCGCATACCACTTTTGCTAATTATTAGCCATTTTCCAATTTTCTCGTATTTGCCTAATATTTTCTTCTGTTTGAGATACGATCTCAGGTTTAGTCAACGGCTTCTCCCCAACTTCTGTCTAGCAAATCGGCGTGCAACACGGTAGTCTAAACAATACTTCCTATGAGTTAATAAAACACTAGTATAATACCTATACTTATCTACAACTTCTACCAAGGATAGACGGTCGACTTGTTTTCCGCTAGGGTCTGTTATGCAGATTTCAGGCATAACTCCTAAGGTCTGCATCATTATCTCACCTCGTCAATCCATCTGCGATTCGCACACAGTACTTACTAGTACTTTTGAGCTAATAATTCTAAGAATTAATGCTAAATTCAGCAAATAATTCTAGTATCTCGATCCGATACAGTCGCCACCTGTAGTGCACGTCAACAATTTTCTTTATCTTTGTAGTTTTTCACTACCTTTCCACTCTTAAATTCTTCTTAGTCGGTATAATTCTACACTGATTTCATCAATCAACCTGCAATTCACCCATATGGTGTCATACCCATACTGTACTTGCAAAGACTTTACTACAAAGTCTATGATATTTTTCGTCCCATTTCTTCTTTAGGACGTACAACCTTATGTTTCTAATGATTTGACTGTAGTTACTCACAAGTCAAACACTTTTCACATGTCTTTCAATGTCTTTCTTCAGCCCCGGCCACCAACACATAGGTTTTATCGACCTATACAGTTTGGTATTGCCCCGGGTATGCTGCATATCTGATACAAAATGCATCTTTTCAAGATGATTTTTATGTTTCGTTTGACTTTGGAATTCACATTCACAACCGCCAAGGGTTTTAAATCACTGTGATATTCCAACTAACTTCCGCTACTATTCAATCATTTATTCACTTTTCACGTTTTCAGACTTGCACACATCTTTCTGTGCTACCCGAATCAACTCAGGTAATCAATTTGTCACGTTCATACACGTGGATGTAACCTCCAAAGGTTACTCTTTCTAATTCAAGGCATCTGTAATCACATACGTCTTTCTGAGATGGTACAAGATTTCATACCCGAAATCTCTAAGTAACCCATCTATCTTTGCTATTTCATATATAGCTTCTTTTTGATCAATTAAGTCTTTCAAACTTTTATGATCCTTATACACGGTAAGCCTTACACCATATAGATAGTGTCTCAAAAGCTTAATACCAAAATCATAGTTGCTATTGCAACATCATGCATCCACAATCAAAGTTGGATACATTTCAACGATCCAATCCATCTTCTCTGCTTAGCATCATTGCTAACGTTAGAGGTTCACACAAGGTTTATTCCAAACCTTTACAACATATCTGTGGTTTTTCTACCACTCAGACTTTACACTTTTATTAGTCAACCTTAGTCAACTGACCAGCAATCAAGGAGCAGTTTTCTACAACTCTCTTATAGTAACCCGCCAAATCCAGTCAGTCAGATTCCTCAGGCGGTTCCAGTTTTATCACGGTATCATTCTTTCCACTGGTTCTACTTTATCATCTCTGGCATTTTTAACATGCCCAAAGAATATGTAACTTCTTTTAGCCAAATTTTCATACTTGGAGAATTTAACATATCACTTAACTTAGTGTAGTAACTCCAGTATCTGGTACAATGTACCTCATATTCAATCTGGTTTCGAGAATATCATATTCTCAGTAGTCAATGTACATACACATTAACTTATCTTTCTTCTTTTCAAACAGATAGGGCTCCACACGATGACACATTCGGCCATATGAGATCCCAATTCAAAAACAATTTCTTCCAATTGTTTTACCACTCTGCCATCTCTGCAGAGGCCAATCAACACAGAGCCTAGATAACAGGAACGGCTCCCAAGACCAGCTTAATCATAAGCTCTTCTTGCCAATCTGGCAGAAATCTTGGAAGTTCTTTTCAAAAGAAACATCCGAAAATTTATTTAAAGTAGTACACTACTATCACCACTTTATTAAGCTTGGCCCATACCACGTATGCCAACTACAACATCATTCCTTTACTAACTCTTTTCCGAGTTTAAGCAAAGAAACTAACCGGTATTCTCAACAACGGTCATTCACCATGGATTTTCATCCGCTCATTTCTGTTTCAAGAACCATAATGTTCTTATTTCTACAATTCATGTTAGCATAATTCATTGCCAACCAATTCATAAGCTCCATTGCTTCAGATTTACAGGTAGTCATCAGCTTTAGATTCATAGGGAAAATGGTCCCGTAAATCCTAGGCAGACTACTTTCCAGGTGTTCAATATCTTGAACATTTTTGCTATCTACTATAGCTACTTCCAACTTTTCATCCATAATCATTGATGAAATATTTAAATAAGACATCAGTGTCACCGATCCAAAGCATAGTTTCCTGGATCAAATATAACATACACGAGTTATATTCAAAACAATGATATCTGAGACCATATCAGTCTCCTCACGAGCTTCTTCCACAATCTACTGGAATGCTCATGGTACCACGGGTCCTTTTTGACCATTCATTTCTTCTTTCTTTCCTCCTCGTTCTTTCCTGGGTTCATCACCCGTTACCTCACATTTAGCATGCGAGTATTTCATAAGAAAGTGTTCTATAGCTCCGCGCTAGACACACTTCCAATCTATCCAACAACCTCGAGCAATCTGCTCCTATCATCTGCAATTTCAGCATGTCAACGATAGAGTCTCAACTCCAAAATGTTCCAAGTGCTTTTCCTGCACTTCTTATATCACGTTATCTTTTCGTTCTGGTCCCTTCCCTTTAAGGTTAGACCTAATTTGTGACAACTTCTTCTGAGAAGTCCACTATTATTTTCTGCTTTTCTTGTAGTCTCAACTACTGTTCTTTCACCTTGAATATCAATCAGGGTGAGCAACCGATTTCTTTATCTGACCACATCAGCTAACATTGCTCATCATGTGGATTTCTGCTATTCGTCCCCTTTTTGGCTCTCATACCACGGAACCTTGCGAAAGGGCTGGTCTATTTCCTAGGGCTTCGTGCCCTAAATGTCTTCCAAGAAGATTCATAGTTCATACTTCTTATACGTCAGAAGTTAGCAACAGTCAGGTTATATATGTATAATAACAACTATATACACCTAACTATGCATCATGTCTACTATCTCAGGGTTTAAGTCCAGGAATCTACTCTATAGACACCTAGTTCACTTAAACCACGGCTCTGATACCAACTTGTAACACCCGGCTTTTAAAACAAAAACACCCCTGAAAATTTTTCATTTTAACAAAGGTTTCAATACATAAAACCATAATAAAGGGTATTTTTTTTTTGTAGAAACGGGTACAAGTGTATCAAGGAGAGTATAAAATACCATATCTCCTTTAAAGCCGGGCTGCTACTGACAGCATCTATGAGTCCCACTTCAAAGTCACGGACTCTATCTTGTCCCCTATCAGTATCATGCTAACCTGCAGGGACATTTAACAAACGGTATGAGCTACAAAGCTCAGTGAGTAATCATTCCTGCAAATAACACGTATAAAATACAATCATGTATTTGTCTGGATATCGAATCCAAACTCCTAGCCTTACTGGCTGACCAAATATCTTCTAGGATTTCACATCCTAATCTGTAGCCTTACCGGCTGAATTACAATAACCTGTAATTATCAAGTCACGTCAGTTATTTGCACATATACTCATATCTAACCAATTCTGTCTCATGTTTCTTAGTCACAATGGACTGCATCATATGTCATGGCTATATCAACCGTATCATGTCATTTTCATTATATATATCATAGCCCGCAGGCCGCACCAGCTGGGTTTAATAACCCGATATCATAGCCAAAAGGCCGCACCATGTACCTGTAATAATATCATAGCCGTATAGGCCGTACCGGTTGGATATAGCATCCAATATCATAGCCAAAAGTGGCCGCACCATCTATTAACAGCTTGTATCAAAATCAAATATGGCTCATGGATTAGCCCGCTGTTGCCTTGGCTCACGGGTTAGCCCGCTGTTGCCTAGACTCACGGCTCCGTTCTTGCCATCGCAATGGCTCACGGCTTATCCGGTCTTGTCTATATAGATTTGACTCACAGCTCCGTTCTTGTCTATCATAGACTCACGGCTTATCTGGTCTTGTCATGTCATTGTTATTGACTCACAGCTCCGTTCTTGTCTAGAATAGACTCACGGCTTATCTGGTCTTGTCATTCATAGTGTATATATATATGTATTGACTCACAGCTCCGTTCTTGTCATCGCAATGACTCACGGCTTATCTGGTCTTGTCTTTTACATATATTTTTACACTTGTCATTTTCGTCCCTCGAAGCCGTTTCAACCTATAACAGTTCAATCATCATATATCATATATGATATCAGTGAGAATACTCACCTGGATGCTAGCTGTATTTAAATCCCGGTTGTTTCTTGCCTTTGCGTGCACCACAACCTTTTTGTCCCATACCTATTTATCCATTTCATATCAAATGATTATAGGTTAATATACCATTTCAGTTGGTTCTAATGCACAAGAGTCTAATATAATACCTATTCCAAGCATTAACCATTGGTATAAAAATTTAATACACTTCCCGAAATACGCGTATTCTACTACAGTACTTTCGGGAGGTCGTATACGTATTCCGATAATTTTCCATGAAGTTTCACAACATATTAGACCTATGTTTAAAATTTCAGGTCAATCGGATAAGCCTAGCATCAAAATCAAATTTGGAAAATGTACCAAATTTTAACAGGAGGTTTTATGGCTTCTGCCCGATCCCGCGCCGCGCCCAATGCAAGGGCCGCGTCGCGCCTGTCGCAGTTCCAGGCAGTGAAGTCCGATTTTGTGCTTAAAAATCCCATTTTCAGCTATTAAGTCCTTAATACATGACTTAATCGATAGAGGATTGTTCCAGGTCAAAAACCATTCATTAACATCTAGTTTTAATCCATGGAAATCATCTAATTCAACATTTTCCAACAATTCCCGTTTTTGACATTTTGGTCCAAAAACCGAAATTGTTGAATTCTACTTGCTTCTACTGATTTCTTGCAGTCAATATAGCATATAGAACTCATTTTAAGCCATTAGAATCAAGTTTATCACAAGAATTCACCATCTAGGGTTCTTGATCAAAATCTCAATTCTTCAACAATAGCAACCTACTTCCATTTTCTTGAATTAAGTCCATTTAGCATAACTTAATGGAAGTATTACATCAATTTAAACACATAAACATAACTGAAACTCATAAATTTCAGTTTCTATAAAACCAAATCAAGAACACTTCAAGAACTTGGTTAAAATCAAGTTTACTAACCTTGATTAACATAGGAATCACCAATTCAAGCTATGATTCCAATTCCTTGCTTCAATTCCATGATTTCCTGCAGAAATCACACCCTCCTTGCTCCTCCCGTTGCTGCACAATGGCTAGTCAAAGAGAGAGTCAACTCTCTTCTATTTATACTTCAAATTTTTACATTTTTGGTCCTTAAGTTCATTTTCTTGAACTTTGGCCACAAAATCAAGTTTTATTACAATAAAACTTCCATTCTTTATACATTTGCCACAACCAACAATATTTTTCATTTTTGGTCCCTCGCATGGTCAAATGACCAAAATACCCTTTTGTGGTAAAATGACCAAAAATCAGTTTTTATAACATTTTAAGTCCAAAACTCAAAATATTATTTCAAACCAAATACTTTTCTGTCCAAAAGACCAATTTACCCTTCCAAGGTAAAATGACCATTTTGCCCTTTTATTATAATTATATAATAAAACATGTCTTGGCGTTACATGATGCCTGGACATGAAAACAAGGTTTGCAAGTTAAAGAAATCATTATATGGTTTGAAACAAGCACCAAAACAATGGCATCAAAAATTTGATGATGTGATCTTGTCTAATGGTTTTGCATTAAACCAAGCTGACAAGTGTGTATATAGCAAATTTAATACTTCTGGAAAAGGAGTTATAATTTGTCTATATGTAGATGATATGTTGATTTTTGGTACTAGTCAAGATGAAGTTGACAAAACCAAGAAATTCTTATCATCTAGTTTTGACATGAAAGACATGGGGGAGGCGGATGTGATTCTTGGTATAAGAATCAAGCGTGGAAACAATGGTATTTCAATAACTCAATCTCATTATATTGAGAAAATATTGAAAAAGTTCAACTTTGAGAATTGTTCTCCTGTTAGTACTCCTATAGATCCTAGTCTTAAGCTTCTACCTAATAAAGGATCTACTGTGTCTCAACTAGAATACTCAAGGGCTATTGGTTGTCTTATGTACGCCATGATTAGCACTAGGCCTGATATTGCTTATGCTGTAGGAAAGCTTAGTAGGTATACTAGCAATCCTAGTTCACATCATTGGCAAGCCATAAATAGAGTATTCAAGTATTTGAAAGGAACCATTGATTATGGTTTGACATACAGTGGATACCCTTCAGTGTTAGAAGGTTATTCAGATGCTAGTTGGATTAACAATTTGGAGGATCACTCCTCCACAAGTGGTTGGCTATTCCTTCTAGGAGGAGGTGCAATTTCTTGGGCATCCAAGAAACAGACTTGTATTACAAGTTCAACCATGGAATCTGAATTCATAGCATTGGCTGCTGCTGGCAAAGAACCATAGTGGCTCAGGAATTTAATTTATGAAATTCCATTATGGCCTAAACCGATATCTACCATTTCTATCAGGTGTGATAGTGCTGCAACTTTGGCTAAGGTTTATAGTCAAGTGTATAATGGTAAGTCTAGACATTTAGATGTTAGACATAGTATGATTCGTGAACTCATAACGAATGGTGTGATATCTGTGGAGTTTGTAAGGACTCAGTTAAATTTAGCCGATCATCTAACCAAAGGGTTAGCGAGAGATCTTGTGCACAAGGCGGCTGTAGGGATGGGTTTGAAGTCCACCTAAAAATCTTCGATATTGAGATACCCAATTCTCATCTAATTGAACATTAGATGCTGAATTCAATGTGGAAAGCTTAATATTTGAAGATTGGAACACATTATTGTTTATATCATCCCAAGGTATGTGTTCAGTACTGCAAGTGAAGGAGGTTGAAATTTATTTTCTTAATAGTTCTTTGAAAAATTGCATATGCAGGTGCAAGAATAAAAGAACTACCTATATAAGCATGAAGTTTAGCTGCTTCAAGAAGCTTGGGACTTAGCTTTGTTATGCTTATTGAAGGATAGGACACAAGCTAGTAAAATATAGTGTCAAGTTAGAACTTATGAGAATGTAAACTGGTGTGTGTTATTATCTTCATGTATTCACTATGAATAGAAAGGGTTCAATCCTTAGAGACACCCTGATATTCGAATATTTGGAATGTGTAATACACTAATGTGAAATTCAATCGTCACGATATTTCATTTATGCATCAGTTTTGTATAGTTATGTTTGGTTTAAGTTAATCAAGATTACACTTAAATGGGGGAGGTTTGTTGGTGATTTGTAAAATTACCAATATGTATTTAAGTGTAATGGATTAATTTTGTTGACCGAATGTGATCTTGACAAACATTAAACAAGTAAGGAAGGTGTGGAGTACACACTTGTTTGAATTTGATCAAGTTACAAAGTAAACTGTCAATTAGAAATTCAATTTTCCAAAAATTAGTCTGACACGACCCGTGTCAAAATTACACGACCCGTGTAATTTGCTGCATTTTGACAGAAGCAAGTTTCAGGCACTACACGACCCGTGTCAAAATTACACGACCCGTGTAATTTGCTGCATTTTGACAGAAGCAAGTTTGAGGCACTACACGACCCGTGTCAAAATTACACGGGCCGTGTAAGGCATTACACGACCCGTGTCAAAATTACACGGGCCGTGTAACGCGCCCAGTGACAGTTTTTGACAGGTTTTATAGCCGTTTTTGGTCATTTTTCTGGGTACGAAAACATAATCTTTCTCTCATTCTCTGGTCTAGAATTCACTCTGAATCTTATCCAATCAAAGATTTGATTGTACCATCAAAATACTTTGATTTAAAAGTGATTCTTACACGATTTTCAGAGATCCAAGTCATTGTTCATCCCCATTTCTAACATAGTTGGTGTTAGTAATGGAAGCTCATTGGTTGTCATGTATAAAGGTTAAATATTCTTATATTTTACTGTATGTTGTCATGGTGATCTTATTAGAAACCAAAATAAGTACAATATTTTTTCTAAGAGTGCCTTACACTCGACAATCATATTTTTAAGTGTACTAGGAAAATTGATATTATGTCACTTCTATAACTACTATTGGTTCTCTGAACAAGTATTATTGTGATTAAATATAGGACTAGATGCAATAAATAGCAAATTACTCTTATGTATTTCTATAGAATAGCATCATACTTTCATTTATTTCTATTAGAACATTGGATAATCAAGTTTTCCCTTATTAAGGCGTTGCACTGAAAAAAGTCTACCATTTATTTTCTTACTTGGACAATTTTTTGGTTTCAAGATCTGTTTTTTTTTTCTTTTTCGATTTTCTGTTATTAGTTTTTTATGGGTTTCTTTATAAAAATTGTTGGTTAACTTTAATAAAAACACATAATTTTCTAAAACAAAATACAATGAGACCAATATGTGCTTATTACTTTAAATTTCATACAAGAAACCAACTGAATCGAAAATAACTGATTTTTTTAAAATACAAAAACCAAACTGTTGACCCATGTTCATATACTAGCACTGTTTAGCCTCTGTGTCAATGGAGGTTCGCTTGCAGTGACTCCAAGATATGAGGCAAAGCCTAATGCTCACAGCGGGGGATTAGTCGGTGCATGAAAGTTGGCCTGGATACCCTCCTTAGGGAAGATCCGGCCCTTTAAAAAAAATCATGTTTCCTTCAAACACATTGCGTCTTATATTTTATATAAGATTCTTAAAGACCCTACGCCCCTGGCAGGGTCTATGGGCAGCACCACTAGCGGGGTCCAAGGGGCAGAGCCCTTAAGAGGGGTTCCGCTAAAAAAAACCAAGTTTCATGCCCTAATTGAACATGGCGCATTTTCCCATCTCTATGGCCGTCGTCTACATATAACCAAGATGAGACGTTGCCAGAGGTTACGAAAAACAATAATTGCATCTTCTCTCTAAACTTGTCTCTAGTAACACGAACATTTGAAGGTATTCTGTGTTTTGATTCATGATTTGTTCTGAAATCATGATTACTTTTATTCTTGGATTATCCCAAATCTGATATCATTATTCAAAGTGCGTATTTTCAATCTACAAAAGCATGTCTATTAAAGTTGCTTTTAACTTTTTCTAAAGAGAAATTAAATTGAACTCTATAAAGTTTTAATTGATTTTATAATAAATCTCAATCAAGGAGACATCATACCAGATAATACATAGTTTTTTTTATGAGAAAAAGAACGAAACAAAAAAAAAGAGTGAACGGTGAGCATGCGTGAAGGCAGTCATCTCTCTCACGCATTGCCGAGATAATATTCCCCTTGCCACCTCATCATCACGCCCAATATATTCTATAGTCTCATAAGACTATATGGTATGCACCCTACGCCTATGGCGTGGGTATGAGTTAGCATGTTGGTTTGGAGTGGAACACCATATCTATGGTGGTGTGGACCACACCTATGTGGGGTAAAAGTCTCCCCACCCACGGTGACCAACGACTCATTCTTTCTTTCTCTCTATTTTTCTTTTTCTTCCACTCTTCTTAATAATATAATATTACATAGAAAACTAAAAAACCAAAAGAAAAAAATCTGATGTGAAATGATGGGTATTTCATTGGTGGTGTGGTAGAGAAAAATCTGATGTGAAATGATGGGTATTTCATTAATGGTGTGGTAGAAAAGTGGAGATAATATCGCAATTATGTGGAGTCAATTTTGGTATAGATGAAAAAGAAGCATACCACATAGTCTAATACTGATTCATTATTCAATAAAATTTTCATGACATCTTTCGCAAATAAACTCTTCAAAATCTAGAAGCATTAAGTTTCTCGAGGCTTGATCCAATTTTAAGAAATTTAATGTTGTTTCTTTGATTAAACTAAAACTCAAGCTTGAGTGCTTGACTAATGATGATTCTTCAAGGTCAAATTTTCAAGCAAGAAAATGTGTCTTTCAATGCATAAAAAAAAAATGCCACGTCATGGTGGTCAACACTAGCAATTCAGGTTAATAGTGGTAATGGTGGCGTCATCACCATTGCCGGTGATGGCGACTCGCGGTGACGGTGGCGGGGTACATTTGCGATTTGAAAAGTCAATAAAGTTAACCAAAACTGTAAAAACAAATCACGGCGAGAATTAATTTACTTGCTAGTAGTTATCGTGCTCAGTTCAGCTTCAGAAGTTGCCAACACTCCTCCGCCACCTCCGCCGTCAACCTCCGGCTTGCTGCCATCTCCGCTCTTTGACGCATCATACGAAGCATGCAATCCAACAAGAAAGTAATACACAAGCAACAAACCAGTCCACGCCAAGAACCTCAAGAACGACGCTCCATCAATCGAACCCATAATAAACAAATTAACACCAACACTAGCCGCCGGCAACCATGGAACCATCGGAACTCCCCACAGCTTCGGCTTCCTCGCCTGCTTCACCGTCACCTGGAGCCCTGCCGTCGCCAAAAACCAAACACCACCGACAATCACATATCCAACCCAACTATTCACATTGAACGCCCAGAGAGTCCCGCCGCCGATAGCCGAAACGATGATCAAAGTCAAAAACACAATCAGCTTATTTCTATCGGAATCTGACGTCACTCCGGTGGAGTAATATCTTCTCACAATCAACCCGATAGCCACCAGAGAGAAGATAAACAGTGTCGCGATCGAAAGAAGGTTTGCGAGAATATCGAGATTTGTGAAGAACGCTACTAAACAGTTCGCGGCCGTCATGATAATGGTGGCGTTCATCGGCGTTCCACGTTTCTTATGAATCACCGCCAGAATAGGCGGCGCGAGGTGAGTCCGGGCAATATGAGTGAAATACCGAGCTTGCCCAATAAGATTCGATAAGAGAACAGTCGTCATACCTTTCAACGCGCCTAACGCAACTATATATTTCGCCCAATTCATCCCGACGGCTTGAAACGCAACCGTGAAAGGAGCGTCCCTGTCGATTTGGTTGTACGGCTGCGCCATGCATAAGACGGTGGCGAGAAGTGAGTAAATCGTGATGACGATCGTCATAGATCCGACCAGCCCGATCGGAATATCCGTACCCGGATTCTTCGTTTCTTCTCCTAGCGTCGCGACACCGTCGAAACCCACGTATGCGAAGAAAAGAACCGATGAAGCTTTCAAAATACCCCGGACACCGTAAGGGGCGAACGGCTGGAAATTTGATGTGTTGACTTTTGTGGTCAACGCAACGAGCATGAACAACATCAGAGACATGTAGATTATGGTTGCGATTGAGTTAAACCTCGATGAACCTTTGATGCTGAATGAAGCGAGAAGACAAATGAGAATCGAAACACCGACTGCTATTGGATCTAAGTGGTTGAAACCCTCTGTTAACGATGTAACGTTTATACGGAAATCGTTAGGGTGATGATTGCATAAAGTTGCGAAGTATGAAGTCCAGGAACGTGCGACACTGGCGCCGGAAACGACGTATTCAAAGAGGATGTTTCCGGCAGCAATGTAGGCTATGAAGTCACCGAGTTCGACTCTTAGGTAGGCGAATGAGCCACCGGCTACCGGAAGTTCGACTGCGAATTCGGTGTAGCAGAGGACAGAGAGTAAAGCAGCGAAGCCGGAAATGAGATAGGATATGAGAAGGGCGGGGCCGGCGAGATCTCTGGCGGCTTCACCACTGAGAACGAAGACTCCGGCGCCCATGACGGCTCCGATTCCGAACCAAATTAAGTCAAACCAGTTTAAGGTCTTTCTCATATCGTTCTGGCTTCGAGCTCGCATGTCATGGAGTTCAAGCTGGTCTGATGAACGGGATAGAATACGATCTTTGAGACGTGTCTTGGTTTCCAGTAAAGCTTTGCCGTAGTTTGACCAGCTTTGAAATGATTCTTCCGGTAGGAAATCATCTTTCACGAATCCACAGGATCGTTTCTTCATGTTAGTGGTGTTGTTGCGTTGTCCACCGGTGCTATCGTCGTTAGTGCTCACCATGTTTGTCCTAATATCAGATTTCAGAAGCGCAGGACTGAAATGGAAAATTAGATCTTCATCAGATCAAACGGTTTGAAAATCAGATACAAACGGATCAACTTTCACATCCAAAATTGACAAATACCAAATTGAAACTTTTTTGGAATAGGACAAATACAAAAAGGTAGATAGACACATATCCAACCTCAAAACGAAGCGATTATGGCAATTGTTTAACAAAACTATAGATACACATCAAACTTCTTAAGATTTTTCGAAAACAACAGTTACTAGTTTCTACTAACTGATAATCGACAATATCGTAGAACCACAGCCAGAAATTGCATCAAGCATACATGCATTAGTAGGTTGTACCAGAGATATCTACACATATCTAATCTCGAAACAGAGGTGTACAACACTATTGGTAAACAAAAGTACGGTTGAACATTAAAACTTTCTGCTAAAACAGTTCTTACTTTACTGATATGCGACAATATCAAGGAATTAATTACACAAAAATGCTTCAAATACGCATGCATTAATAGCAGGTTGTAACCCTACACGCTAGGGTTTAACACACTACGATTGCCTGATTCACCATAAACCCTCACCCATTGTTTGAAACTGATAAAAGAAAAAACAATTAACCGATCTTATAACCGCTATATCTATCTTTTCATGATTAATTAATCTGCTTTAAAAACAATCTATTTTCTGCACATTTCGATCATGCATATGAAACAAAAGTGAAATGATGAATTTAGAACTAAGATCTGTGGTTAAATTACTGAAAATCGAAGTTGTGCGTTGTTTATAAACATGGAAGAACGTAGTATACCTGCTGACTGAATCGAGGAGGATTTAGCCGGCGGCGAATTTGAATGAGTGAATGGAAGTAGAAAATACAATATATAAACATCAAAGCGAGGAACAAAGTCGCCGGAGATAAATCTTTGAGGGAAAATGCGTATTAAATAATATGCGCATATTGTAGTGCGGCGGCGTAAAACGTAAATAACGTTTCGCAAGCAGTTTTGTGCTCCAGTTATTTCATCATCTTTTTCTTGATTCTTTCAATTTTGGAAATGAGAGAATGTCGTAGACTTCTTTACATTACTTTGGATTTTTTTAATTTGAACTTTGAACAAAGTTCGGCCATAAAATAGGGGAGGTTGTTAATACTTAATGCGAACGTTTTTCACCATATCAATTAAGATTGATTCGGTCAACACAATGTACAATTCTAAAGTATGCTTACATTTGTAATTTTAGAGAAAACTGGTAAAAATACTAATTGTGCATAGACTGCCCTTGTAGACATGTTCTTTGGGGTTCTAAAGTTATGGGTTTTTATTGCAAAATTGACATATAGTCATATGTAAAGGTCATCGTGGTACTTCAATCATAACGATAAATATTTTCAAACATTGTTACAATGTCACCACAGTAAGCTGATAAGACAAATAATTCATTATGGATAATTTGAAACTTCAAGCAAGTGGTAAATAATATACAATTTCATAAAATATCATTCAAAATAAGGGTGACAGAGGCCCTGTTTTAACAAAAGGGTACCACCATATGCTTGCCAAACCACATAACCAACAAACCATAACTAACAACCTAGTACATGTTAAAACAAACACCAACACAAGCAAACATAGTATTATTCAAGTTTTTGAAAAGACAAAACAACATACATCAACCAAGGTAATTCCTTTGCTAAGTTCCACCTTGACCCTGCAAGTCCAGTCCTGGCATTGTGTCCTTTGTTCTTGAATTTCCTATAAGTAATAAAGTTAATTTTGTTCTCAACTTCTCCATTTACATTTTCGATAAGTAACACATATAAATTTCCTGTTTAACTTCTCCATTTGACTGCTACATTCAAAAATCTTCTGACCAATTTACTTTGCCTCTCATCCTTTGTCCTATGTTTCTTTTTTAGCCTACTAGTGAGTAAACCCGGCAACTTGACTTTTAGTGAAATTGGATAAGAAGGATAATCCAACTTCAAGTAATTACAAAATATTTAAAGATTTAAAATAATTACAAAATATTTAAAAATGTCAAAAAAAAGGATGTTGAGAAATTTGGTATTATGAAAGCAGTGGCGGATGCAAAGAATTTCTTTGTAGGGGGCACTAGTGATCAACTATATGATATTGTCGAGTCTAGATAGTCCAAATAAGCGGACTCTAAACGGTAAAAAGGAATCGGGTCGGTTCAAAAATGGTCAAAATGCTCTACTTTTTCATTTCAATTTATAGAAAAAATCTCAAGTAATCTAGCTATTGTTTACATAGTTATTATTAGTGTGGTTTGGTTTCTGTTAGGAATCGGATCGGGTACACGCAGCGGAAATACACTATCACACACACACAAACTCACGAAAATAAAGCAAGAAGATAACACAAGGATTTTACGTGGTTCGGATTCGGTGTCAATCCTACATCCACGGGCAACAACTAGATTTTATTTAACTGAGGAGATTACAAGAGATACACTCAATCCTTATAGGTATTGTGTGTTGTGGTGCAGAAAATATGGTGAACATGAAGGCTATTTATAGCTTGTTTTCACCAACTCAATGAATAAAGAATTCATTTCTTCAACCACCATATTTGAATTCCTTCCTTCACCAACCAAACAATCTTCACCTAACAATACCAACCAAAAAATCTTCACCTAACAATCTCCCACTTGAAGATTTTGAACATCTTTCATTAATCTCCAAACATAACAAGTCTTCCAAGCTTCCAGTTCCCAAGAACAAGCTAAGACTCAGTCAAATTCTCTTAGTTGTAGCCGCCCCTCATCTTCAAGTACTAGAAGGGCCAGTTGAAGCTCCCACTAGCTCCAACTCAGTCGTGGCTAATCCCACCACTGACTCATCCTTTGTCTCAACCGGTTTGGACACTCCACCAGCTCCAGAGATACACCGAGGACCACTAACACTCTCCAAACTTTGCAAACTTCCAACAGGAGAGAATTTTTCAGTCTTAGTCTTCAAAACCCAACGGCTCTTTGTAACTGTACCCGGAACACACCCCGTGCTCCCACTGTCACAAAATCCCCTGAACGGTTTAGACTTTCCGACTCGTTCAGCTAACATACCCTTGGCTCCAGAATTCATGTTTGCAAAATGAACTCTCTTAGCACTAGATTTAGCGAACCAGATTTTGCCATGCTTAACCGGGACGGTCATACTTGAAGGGTTTCTATGCAATCATATGAACACAAAATAACCTAAGGTTCACATGCAACCCTAATATTGATCTATGTTTTCTTCTATGAAGATTAGAACTAAGAACCTAAAGGATACAATTCAATTCTAAAGAAGAATCAAGAAAAACCAACCTTAGATCTTATGATCCTTTTAAGCAGCAGCAAAATTATCCTGCCTCAGATGAAAGTCACACCCAGGTGATGGAAGAATCAGTCCAGCAGAGTAAATCCAGAGAGAAGATGGCGTGTCAAATGAGGTGCCAGGGGGTTCCTTTTATAGCCTCCTAGGGTTACACCTGAAACCCTAAGGAGCCTCCAATTAGACAAGGCTTTTGACCACTTGGACCAGGCTTACCAAACCCTAATTAGGGTTTCGCCAAACCCTTGGAGGAGCCTCCAAGTTGGCGCCACATTTGGTCCCTGGTTTTTCCTGGCCAGTTATTCAACTATTGAATAAATGCCAAACCAGTCCCTGCACCTTTTAATTAATTAATTTAATCTCCAAATTAAATCCAATTAATTCTAGATTAAATCTCAATTAATTAATATAGTTTCTAATTAATATATTAGCACTTAAATATATTAATAAACCATATATATAATTTCTATTGATTTATTATACAATTAATAAATCAACTATTCTCTCTACTGAACTATCTTTCCTCCACCCATGAGGGCAACCCAAATGGACTTTGCTTTTAACCATAAGATAAAAGTTCAATTACAAGTCATGGCTTAGACACCTAATCCAACAGTCTCCCACTTGGATAAGTCTATGACTTTAATTGTCTGAACTCTGACCCAGTCAGTTCTGTCCAAAGATAAGTGATCAGATGATCCTCCGTCCAACAAGATATTTTCAGACTCAAGACATGGATAAAATCAATCTGGTCTGATTCACTGTTCCTCGATTTCCGATTTGCATATGACTCTTAGACTACCAATTTAGTCCCGGTTGGCCAACCATTTTAGTCAACTTCAAAATCATCGAGAGGCCTACAGATATCTGTTTCCCGTTAGGGTCAAGGGACGAATAAACTTCGACTCATATACTTATGTCTTTTACCAGACAAATCACTCACAACAATACGTTTTATAACATCGAGTTACCGATGCGTTTTCATATTATCAATGAACAACCGTCTAATAAATCATAACTCATATGTCTTAGCTTAAAGATCAAAAGATATTATCGTCTCAACATTGCTCGTGATGTAATCCATGAAGCAATCCATTGAGCGCGGGTTTATCCAATACTCAAATCTCCATTTCCAAGTACTCACGAATGGTTCAGCAATCCAATTGCAATGTCTAACTCCTTAGACAATCTATTACCAATTCATGACAGTCTTACTTCACACTTACTCCCTTAAAGTGTAATCGACTGTGGATATTTGAATAATCCAATCATTCAGGAAGTAAAACATGCAAAATGAAACACAATGATAAAGTACTGACAAGAGTAGTGAACCATAATAAATCTCTATTATTAAATCACAAGAGTCAAATACAATACATTGTTACAAGTTTCGAACCTATCTAATTACTAAAACTTATATCATCTCTTAATCCAATGCTCCTAGCATGCTGATTATGCTTAATCCTACTCAGAGCCTTTGTCAAGGGATCTGCAGGATTATCTTCCGATGATACCCTCTTCACAAGGAGGTGACCTTCTTCTACCCTATGCCTGATGTAGTGGTACTTTCTGTCGATATGTCTGGACTTTCCATGATCTCGCGGTTCCTTTGTCAAGGCGACCGCACCTTCATTATCGCAGAACAGTTCCAAGGGCTCCTGAATACTCGGGACTACTCCAAGGTCACCGATAAAGTTCTTCAGCCAAGCCGCTTCCTTTGACGCTTCACTTGCTGCTATGTACTCTGATTCGCACGTAGAATCAGCCACTGTTTCTTGCTTGGAACTTTTCCAAGTCACTGCTCCACCGTTCAAAAGGAATACCCAGCCCGACTGAGACCGACCACTGTCTCTATCCGTCTGAAAGCTGGCATCTGTATATCCTTCAACTCTCAAGGTATCACTGCCACCGAGGACTAACACCATGTTCTTTGTCCTTCGCAGATACTTGAGTATATTTTTCACAGCTATCCAATGCGCCCTTCCAGGGTTACCCTGGTACCGACTGACCATGCTTAAGGCAAAAGCCACGTCAGGGCGAGTACACGTCATAGCGTACATGATCGATCCCACAGCCGAAGCGTATGGTACTCGACTCATCTCAGCTATTTCCTCGTCTGTACTCGGACTTTGAGTCTTACTCAATTTTGCATTACTTTGGATAGGCAGCTCTCCCTTCTTGGAATTTTCCATACTAAACCTCTTTAGTACCTTATCCAAGTATGTACCCTGACTGAGTCCAATCAGTCTCTTCTTCCTATCTCTCAATATTCTAATCCCAAGAATATAGGCAGCCTCTCCTAGGTCCTTCATGGCGAAACATTTCCCAAGCCAAGCCTTAACATCTTGCAAGGTTGGAATATCGTTTCCCATGAGCAGTATGTCATCGACATACAGCACCAGAAAGGTGACTATACTCCCACTAGCCTTGACATATACGCAGGACTCATCCTCGCTCCTAGAGAAACCAAACTCTTTGACTTTCTCATGGAAACAAAGATTCCAGCTGCGAGAAGCTTGCTTCAATCCGTAGATTGATCTCTCAAGCTTACACACCTTATTAGGATACTTTGCATCGACGAAACCCTCTGGCTGATTCATGTAAACATCCTCAGTCAGCTTCCCATTAAGGAATGCGGTTTTGACGTCCATCTGCCAAATTTCATAGTCATGAAATGCAGCTATGGCCAGCATAATCCTAATAGACTTTATCTTAGCTACTGGTGAGAAGGTCTCGTCATAATCAACCCCTGGGGTTTGAGTAAAACCCTTCGCAACCAGTCTTGCCTTGAAAGTGTGTACCTTTCCGTCCATGTCTGTCTTCTTCTTGAAGATCCATTTGCACCCGACTGTCTTTCGACCCGGTACATTGTCAACCAAGTTCCAAACTTGATTGTCATACATGGACTTGATCTCGCTATCCATGGCCTCTTTCCACTTGGCAGACTCAGGGCCCGCCACTGCTTCCTGGTAGTTAGCTGGTTCATCCAAATTTATCAGTGTCCTATCACTGACAAACGTGTCCCCATCCGAAGTTATATGGAACCCATAAAACTCGGGTGGCATGCTAACCCTACTAGAACGCCTAAGAGGTAAGGATACATCTGTCGGGCCAACAGGAACTTCTTCCTCATGTTGGTTGCTAGTTTCTCCTAAGGTTGCGTCATCTGATGACTCTTGAATTTCTTCCAGATCAATGGTACTCCCACTGTCCTCTTTGAATACGAGCTCTCTCTCTCGAAAGACTGCTCGTCTAGCTACAAAGACCACGTCCTCGCTCGGTCTGTAGAATAGATATCCAAAGGACTGTTTGGGATAACCAATGAAGAAACACCTTTCACTTCTGTCTGCGAGTTTGTCTTGAGTCTCTCGTCTAACGAAAGCCTCACAACCCCAGACCTTGATATGTGCCAACGAGGGAGCTTTCCCCGTCCACATCTCATGAGGTGTTTTCGCAACCTTCTTAGTTGGGACAAGATTGAGGATATGGGCGGCAGTCTCTAAGGCATACCCCCAGAAGTGAATGGGAAGTGAAGCTCGACTCATCATGGAACGAACCATGTCCAACAGGGTTCGGTTGCGCCTCTCTGCAACACCGTTCAACTGTGGTGTTCTGGGAGGTGTCAACTGCGAAACTATTCCGCATTCCTTTAGATAGTCCAGGAACTCGATACTTAGATACTCTCCGCCTCTGTCGGATCTGAGCATCTTTATCTTCCTGCCTAATTGATTCTCTACTTCGTTCTTAAACTCTTTGAACTTTTCAAAGGTGTCCGACTTGTGCTTGATCAAGTAGATGTAACCGTATCTACTAAAATCGTCGGTAAAAGTCACGTAGAACCGCGTGCCATCCTTTGTGGTTGATCTGAATGGACCACACACATCCGTGTGAATAATGTCCAATAGACCCTCACCTCTTTCAAAAGACCCTTTGAAAGGTGATTTAGTCATCTTGCCCAACAGACAAGATTCGCATACATCGTCCGACTTGAGGTCGAATGATTCCAACACTCCATCCTTTTGGAGTTGGGCGATGCGTTTCTTGCTGATGTGGCCGAGCCGACTATGCCACAGACATGCCTTTTCCACGTCACTAGTAGAATCAATATAATTTACACTTTGTCCTAGATTGTCAACACATTTCACAGTTTCATACACACCATTACAAGGATAAGCAGTAAAATTCAAAATGCCATTTTTGAAAACAGAAATAGATCCAATATTATTATCAAAAGAAAATTGAAATCCTTGTCTGAATAATGCGTGAAATGAAATAATATTTCTAGCCATTTCTGGCGAATAGCAACAATCTAATAAATCTAAACAAACTTCACTACTAAGCACTAAACTATAAACTCCAATCTTGGTAACAGGGGACGATCTCCTATTGCCCATGATCAAGTTCAGTCTACCGTGCTCCACCTCCCTGCTTTCCTTTAGGCCCTGCATATCAGAACAAATGTGAAAACCACATCCTGTATCAAGGACCCAAGAATTAGAAGATGGTGAGTTTTTAGAGATAGTGTATATACCTGCTGTCGATGGCTTTACTTTCCCATCCTTGACATCCTGCAAGTATTTGGGGCAGCTTCTCTTCCAATGGCCCTTTTCTTTGCAGTAGAAACAGTTTGCTTCATCGGGGTTGGCTACACAAGGAATTTGGGAAGTCTTGGTTCTTGAGCCATTACTGGATGACCCGACCTGAACCTTTTCCCTCCAATTTTGCTTAGGAGGGCCCTTCCTTTTCTTTCCTTTGCCACTTCCAATGGCTAGAACGGGCTGATTAACCGAGGGTACACTTTTACCCTTCATCCCGTCCTCAGCTACTCGAAGCATGCGATGCAACTCAGCCATATTAGCCTGATTGTTGTTCAAATGATAAGCCAGCCTGAACTGGTCATAAGAACTCGGCAACGAGTTAAGCACTATGTCAACGGCCAACTGTTCCGGTACAGGCATCGCAAGCTTTCTAAGCCGCTCCACGTAACCTTGCATTCTTTGCACATGAGTGCAGATGGACTCTCCATCTTTGGGTTTGCTGTTCGTGAAGTCCTTGACCACTTCGCACCTTTCGATGCGCTCTTGCTTGCGGAACTTTTCCGCTAGCTCCTTGTGCATCTCATAGGGCCAGTAGTCTTCGTATATTCTCTGCAATTCGGGGTTCATTGTGGCGATCATGATGCAGGCCACTTTGGTTGCATCATCAGTATGTTTTTGGTACGAGGCAATTTCCTCGGGAGTAGCAGTTTCGGGGTCGACATCGACAAGCTCGGTCTCGAGAACATACTCTTTGTTCTCATACCTCAGAGCCATCTTGATGTTTCTAATCCAGTCATTATAGTTTGTCCCGTTCAATTGAACCCTGGAACATAGTGAGAGGATTGAGGGAACACTGGAGTTTGATTGGGGAGCGGATTGATCAGCAGAAGACATCTATAAAAGAAGGTAAGTTTAATTAGATACTTGTCGGTCCTTATAATAACCCAATATAAAATAAGGCTAGGATCCAACTATAACAATTTGCAACATAGAAGAGGGATGCCGTAATCTATAAGCAAATTTTATAAAGGTAGGCGAATGACGATTCAGCCGATTCCACCGCGGAAATATAATCTTATTATAAATGGAATTCCTAGTTTCTTATGAGATTTATTGAACTGTTCAATAGCATGTTTAATCTCGGATATGCCCCACCGTTTGTGACTGGGATGCCGAGGATCACAAACCGGGTGTGAATAACCATGCAAATTAGCTTGGTGCTCTCGGGATCCATTATCATCTCAAATTGATGTGCCGGTAAACCACACACGCTCCATCAACAATGATAACACCCGAGACACCCATTGCCACTCTTTATGAACCCCTATTGGTGTGCCGGTAAACCACACACGCTCCACCAACGTTTCATAAAGTGCAATGTGCAATTTCATGGGGTAGCATCAAATTCACATTTTCCTAAAGTAACTAGATTGGGATTTGTTTTAGGGTTCTAGTACTTTCAATTATAGCATTATACTTTTAAGAGGCTTAGCGGTTCTATCATACCCGTTCAGCTAACGACACTCGACTGACCAGGAGAGCGGTGGGTAAGAGTAGATACCCATTAGACTAACATTTTATAGTCAGTCGCCTTATACCCTCTTTATAGGACAGTTTTGTGAATGAGGCTTACTAGCGGTAGACTAACCAATTTTCTTATACATATTAAATTAACTTTTAATTTTAAATATATATAAGATATATTTTAATCTTATTAAAATATTTTAGATTTAATTTTCTAAGAATTTTCTCAAATTAATTCATAATTTTCGAAAATTTAAATTAAATCATTAAGCAATTTAATTGGTCTTTTAATTAAACAATTTAATTAAACTAATTAAATTTGGTATGGGGAAACACAAAATTAATCCAATTAATTTTCTAATCTTCCTTTTAATTTCGAGATTTAGCATGCAAAGGAAAGGGTTCCAGTTATTTAAATAAGCAGCAATTACCAAAAATAACAACCTACTTCCAAAAAGGCATGCAAATCGAAAAAGGAAAGGGAGGGAGGCTAGGGTTTTGAAACCCTAGCCACCATGAACGAAATTGGCCTCCTCAAGGGGTTAATTTCGAAAACCCCATGATCATATCAAGCAATTATATCAAATTCACAAGAAAACAAGCCATAGCTCTGATACCACTGAAGGGTTTCTATGCAATCATATGAACACAAAATAACCTAAGGTTCACATGCAACCCTAATATTGATCTATGTTTTCTTCTATGAAGATTAGAACTAAGAACCTAAAGGATACAATTCAATTCTAAAGAAGAATCAAGAAAAACCAACCTTAGATCTTATGATCCTTTTAAGCAGCAGCAAAATTATCCTGCCTCAGATGAAAGTCACACCCAGGTGATGGAAGAATCAGTCCAGCAGAGTAAATCCAGAGAGAAGATGGCGTGTCAAATGAGGTGCCAGGGGGTTCCTTTTATAGCCTCCTAGGGTTACACCTGAAACCCTAAGGAGCCTCCAATTAGACAAGGCTTTTGACCACTTGGACCAGGCTTACCAAACCCTAATTAGGGTTTCGCCAAACCCTTGGAGGAGCCTCCAAGTTGGCGCCACATTTGGTCCCTGGTTTTTCCTGGCCAGTTATTCAACTATTGAATAAATGCCAAACCAGTCCCTGCACCTTTTAATTAATTAATTTAATCTCCAAATTAAATCCAATTAATTCTAGATTAAATCTCAATTAATTAATATAGTTTCTAATTAATATATTAGCACTTAAATATATTAATAAACCATATATATAATTTCTATTGATTTATTATACAATTAATAAATCAACTATTCTCTCTACTGAACTATCTTTCCTCCACCCATGAGGGCAACCCAAATGGACTTTGCTTTTAACCATAAGATAAAAGTTCAATTACAAGTCATGGCTTAGACACCTAATCCAACAATACTTCCCTCAGCAAGTACCTCAACCATATACAATGACCCATGCTTCATACCTTGAGCAATCACCGAATTTCCATTGACCACCCTCCATTTACCACCACCAAACCTTACTTCCAGTCCTTGTTTATCCAGCTGACCAACAGAAATCAATTTCTTCTTCAGCTCCGGAATCACCCTGACATTCTTCAGGTTCCATGTAGTTTCCAATGAAGTAACCAGATCAATATCTCCTATGCCCGTTACTTGAAGCATCTCGTCATTTGCTAACCGTACCTTCCCAAAATCTCCTTCTTTTAGATTCACCATCGTTTCTCCGTTGTCCATGGCGTGAAACGAAGCCCCTGAATCCATGACCCAAGAGTCTACACAGTTTTTCATACTGAGTATCAATGCATCTTCCTGATAAACATTCTCAGCACCAACACTGTTTAATTCTTTCTTTAGACATTGACTCTTAACATGTCCCACCTCTTGGCAGTTCCAGCACTTCACATTCTTCCAAGTTCTAGATGAACTTCTTCCCCGACTCCCACTGCTCCCACTATTCCTGCTATTCCCTCTACCTCTTCCGATATTTAATAACTCAGAAGAAGAAGATCCACCTTGATTCTTGCGTCTGACATCCTCGCCAAGAACCAAATCTCTAACCCCTTCAAAAGTCATACCACTGGTCCCCACTGAACTTGTAACAGCGGTTACTGTTCCAGACCAGCTATCAGGTAGTGAAGCTAGTAGCAGTGAAGCTTGAGTCTCGTTATCAAATTTAATTCCCACAGATGACAATCTGGACAGAATTGAATTTAGATTGTTAATGTGAATCGTAACTGAGCTGTCTTCATTCATCCTTGTCGTGAACAATTCCCTCATCAAGAACACCTTGTTAGCCACCGACGGTTTCTCATACATGTTCGTCAGAGCATCCATCATACCACGCGCCGTGGTTTCCTTCATGATGTTGAAAGCGACGCTCCTTTCCAACGACAATGTAATAGCCGCCTTAGCTTTCTTGTCCTTTGAGTTCCACGCATCTTCAGCAGCTTTTTCCATTTTCTCCGGTTTGTCTCCAAGTACCACGTCCAAATCTTTCTGACATATCAATGCTTCTAATTGCATTTTCCACCAGCTAAAGTCAGAACCGTTGAACTTCTCGATTACAACCTTGTCATCAGCCATTACGACAAACAAGAGACAAATATTTTATAGTACTTTTGTGTGACAGAACAGTACCCTTCAAAGTACCGAGATACCTTTAATACGATTAATAGAAATTAGTTTCTGATGTGGAAGATCAGACAGAACTGCAACCACAGAGCATACTCTAATTTCTAAAAACCGAGACCTCCTCCAAAACCCGAAGCTCTGATACCAGTTGTTGGGAATCAGACAGGGTACACGCAGCGGAAATACACTATCACACACACACAAACTCACGAAAATAAAGCAAGAAGATAACACAAGGATTTTACGTGGTTCGGATTCGGTGTCAATCCTACATCCACGGGCAACAACTAGATTTTATTTAACTGAGGAGATTACAAGAGATACACTCAATCCTTATAGGTATTGTGTGTTGTGGTGCAGAAAATATGGTGAACATGAAGGCTATTTATAGCTTGTTTTCACCAACTCAATGAATAAAGAATTCATTTCTTCAACCACCATATTTGAATTCCTTCCTTCACCAACCAAACAATCTTCACCTAACAATACCAACCAAAAAATCTTCACCTAACAGTTTCAAACGTTTGTTGATGTTGTGAAACTATGTTATCGTGTCTTATGTATATATCAAGATACAAAAATAAAAATTAGGTTAAATAATTACCTAGGAGACGACAAAGAAAAGTGGAAGACTGTCAATATGTTTTTTTTTTTTGTCTTTTGATAGTTTGGCGTTAATATCAATGGGGAGAAGAAAACACAAAAATGAAGCTTTTTTTTAGTTGTTCTTTGCTCAAAGCCTTTACAGTGCTGCGATGAAAGAACCAGGAGGCCTAATTATTTTTTTATAGTTTTGCTTCTGTTTTGTTGTTGCTAGAACAAAAACAGCAACACCAAATGGCTTGTAGCCCAACGGTACCAAGTGTTGCCATTCATTCTTGATGTTGATGGTTCAAGCCTTGTTAGAGTCATAAGTGGAATTTAATGTGTATTTTAGGAGTGGGTTAGATAGATTAGATTTGTCGTTCCAAAAAAAAGAACAAAAACAAAAACAGCAACAAAGTGACCAATTGGGTTTTATTAATTGTCTTTAGCACAATGCCCCTACACACATATCTATTGAAGATCCTGTCCCAATTAGAAAATTTCAACCTATCTTTTATGTAGAAATTTCCAAATCGTTGGGGACACACTACAAGAAATGTCGTCAATACCGGCGTCACCTTTACCGGCGACAGCCGGTATTAGCGGCGACACCCAAAACACGCGTTTGGTGTCGCCGCTAATACCGGATGTCGCCGGTACAGGTGACGCCGGTATTGAGTATTCGGCGATCCGTGTGATGTTTAATCCAAACCGTCCACGAAATATGTGATCCGACGGTGCAAAAAAGAAGCGGGAAAATCTCCCACCAAAGGCGTCGCCGCTAAAGGTCTCTCCGTCGCCGCTATTGCGTTTTCACGCGGATCGCCATCGCCACCGTCCGTTGCACTCTGATCTAACGGCCCAGGAGAAAAGCGGGTTTTTTCATTATCGCCGCTAATGAGTTGTCGCCGCGAATAAGCCTAACCTGTCGCCGCTAATAACCTGCGAACAGACTTAGTCTGTTCACAGCCCCATTTTGGCTGTTACGCAAACCAAATCTTCCATCCATTTTCTCTCGACATTTCCGGCGATTCCTCCAGTTTTTCCGACCACCACCACCCCAATACAACGTCCGGTGTTCTCTTTCAATTCTACCTCACTTCTACCGGCAATTTTCTTCGATTTACCGGCGAGTTTGAGCTAATACCGGCAACACGTCCTTTTCCGGCGATTCCACCGTTTTTTCCTGCGATTACGTCTATTTTCCGGCGAAAACTATCACCTATTCGGTAATATTTTCGGTTATCATCCTTAAATTGTGTTTTAAAGTGATTTTTACTAACCTTTTCTTCTTGTTAGGACCACCACCGGCACCACCGGCTACCGCCGGAAAAACGCCTTCAACTCCGGCCATCTTCACCAAAAACAGCCCCTAGCTACCACTTTCAAGTATGTGTTCATTTGTTTTGCAATTTTGTTAAAGTCTTAATATGTTAAGTTCTTAATGTGTTAAGTTCTTGAAAAAAGACTTATTATAAGCTCTTATTGGTTTATGAATAAATGTTTAATGGTTTTGTTATGTATTGGAAGTGATGGTGTTAAGTTCTTAATATGTTAAGAACTTAATTTTTAAGTGATTAATTATTAAATGCTTAACATGGAAAATGATTTGGAACATATAATATGTTTGGAAAATAATTTGGAAATTCTAATATGTTTGGAAAATGATTTGGAAAATGTATAATGTGATGGTGTTAAGTTCTTAATGTGTTAAGTACTTAATTTTTAAGTGTTTAATTATTAAGTGCTTAAAATGAAAAATGATTTGGAAAATATAATATGTTTGGAAATGTTTTTGATAAGTGCTTAATTTTTAAGAACTTAATTATTAAGAACTTAATGCTTATGTTAAAAACTTAATTGTTAAATACTTAATTATTAATTATTTGATTTGTTATAAATGTAACGTTTAGATCGTTTTAAATATAACGTTTAAATTCTAATTTTAAAAAATATAATGTTTAAATTGTAAATTATAAAAAATATAATGTTTAAATCTTAAAATTAATTATTAAATACTTAATTATATAGATTTTTTAAATCATTTTAAATATAACGTCTAAATCGCAACTTATAAAAAATAAAGTTATACGTTAATGTAACGTTTTATTAAAATTATTTAGATCGTTTTAAATATAACGTTTAAATTCTAATTTTAAAAAATATAATGTTTAAATTGTAAATTATAAAAAATATAATGTTTAAATCTTAAAATTAATTATTAAATACTTAATTATATAGATTTTTTAAATCATTTTAAATATAATGTCTAAATCGCAACTTATAAAAAATAAAGTTATACGTTAATGTAACGTTTTATTAAAATTATTTAATATTTAATCCTAAACCCTAAACTCTAAACCCTTAAACCATAAAACATAAAATCTAAACCCTAACCCTAAACCCTAAACCCTAAACATAAACTTATTTAAACCATAAAACTTAAACTTTAAACCCTAACCCCTAAACCCTAAACCTTAAACCCTAAACCCTAAACCCTAAACCCTAAACACAAACTTATTTAAACCATAAAACTTAAACTCTAAACCCTAACCCCTAAACAATTGTAATTTATTTATGTGTTAGGAGATGACATTGTTTTGGATGATGTTACTTTATATCATGGCCGATGTGATGGGCCATGGTGGAGATGGGGCTGGGGATCCACCACTTCCGCCTTGGAGAGGCGCGGGTCTACACGAGATGGATGGTAAGTGTTATTATAATTTTTTAATTTATTGTATTTATTCATTTATTATAACAATCGTGACTAATATTTTTAAATTTATATTGCAGGTGTACCGGCTAGAAGAAAAACGAGAGGAAAAGCTAAAAATCTTGAACTGCAACGACAACGGGATAAGACAGGGCAAAAATTTACATTAGAATTTGATAGAGCGACCACGTATACCCCGGTTGGTAGACCGTATGACCTCTTTGTTCGTGAGGTGGGGATATACATGTGGAATAACATGCCCTTTGATCGAAAAGATTGGAAAAATGTTTCCAAAGCCGAGAAGGATGCATTAGTACATCATCTCAGGGTAAATTATTTATATAACTTTATTTTTGTATGTTATTTATTAATTAATTTATTTATTTTTACTTGACTAAGTTATTTTCAATTTGTAGAGGAGCTTCGATTTTGATGCGATTGAGAATGATTGCGAGCGTATGCATTTGAAGGGTGGTATTGATGCGGTGCTGATGAAGCGGTATAGGGACCGAAAAAATGATGCAAAAACTAAGTTTGATGACGCAGGAGGATATAATAATATAGAGAGGGCTAGAGCTCACCCCCCCCCGAGGGTATGCTTCTTCAAAATTGGAACAAAGCTATAGACTTTTTCTGCACACCAGAATATCGACGGCGATCTGATGCTAACAAAGGAACCCGTCAACAACAACAATACACCAACCGGGGGGGACAAGCACATATAGCAACGCTTGTTTCAAATCGGTAATGCTTTGTATATATATTACCGCTTGTTTCAAATCGATAATGCTTTGTTTCAAATCTAATTTTTTATTGTTAAACAGGGTAGAAAGAGAATCGAACAATTCAAGAAGGCTCACACCTGCAAAGATGGGACATGGGACAGTGACCTGGCTTATCAACAATATGTAAATGTTTATACAAAAAAAATTAGTTCAACATCATTATTATATTTAATATATGTAAAATGCTAACTTTTTATTTATTTATGTAAAATGCAGATTGAGTTAGAACGTGAGTTTGAGTTATTAAACGATCCTTCCCCGGAACCCGCGAAGGAAGTTGGGATATTTGAAAAGGTGTTGGGTTCTCGCCGTGGACATTACAAAGGGATTGGCCGTAAACCTCCCGTGACTCCGACAATACCGCCTCATTTTGATGTAGGCCAACCTTCCCAAGAAGCACCTACAAAGGTAAATATTAATTGTTAACTACTTCATTGTTAAATACTTAATTTGTTTTTAACTAATAATATACATTTTTATTTTTTTGAAGGATGCCCTTGCACAGATGCTTGAGGATCCAAGACACAGAGATGCGTTGGCAGAATTTTTACGTACGTACACGCAAGGGCACGGTGGTGGAACGAGCAAGGGTGCCGGGGATACCCAAGGTGATGAAAGCGATCAGGATGATCAAGACGACGTAGAGTAGTTTCTTATTTTTGTTGTGTGACTATTTTAATTTGTGTAAAGAAAATTATGTTTTAGATATTAGTATTTGTTTGGAATTGTTTATCTCGTATGTTGCTTCATTTATTACAATTTTGGTTTTATATTAAAAATATTCATAATTCTAAATATTATTATATTAAAAATATAAAAATATTATTATATTAAAAATATTCATAATTCTAAATATAATAAAAATAATAAAAATATTATTATTATTAATATAAATATAATAATTTATAATAATAATAATAATAATAATAATAATTTAAAAAATTAATTTAAAACACCTTTAGCGGCGACATAGTTACCGGCGACTCAAGTCATCAGCGGCGACAGGCTTTACCGGCGACGCTTTAGCGGCGATTTTTGAGCATTAGCGACAAACTATTTGCGGCGACACATTAGCGGCGACAAGTCGCCGGTAAAGGCATTAGCGGCGACATTTAATACCTTTAGTGGCGACAGTTGTCGCCGGTAATAACCCCGATCCTTGTAGTGACACCTACCCCCACTATAATTGTCTTGCGTCCGCCCATGTATAAAAGTTTATGAATGATAAATATGATATCTGATTATTACGATGGATAAATATTATATTATAATATTTAAGAATGGTATATACGAAAACTTTGTAGGAATGCGGGTTTAACATAACGTATGAAAAATATTAAAACATTTATTATATAACATTAGTAAACGAGTGAAGCTAAAGACATAATATTAGATTTGCTGTCATACTAAAAGAACAATTTCACTATACATGCTAATACGATTTTCTAATATCACATGCATGATAGAACTAGAAAGAAATGGCAAGTATGGGCTATGGAAATATGAGATACCATAATGGCATAATCCAATTACAAAGCAAAACTATTACTTAATTATGGATAAAAACAAGCATACAAATAATCGAACCTCAAAAATTCCCAAAATTGTAGAACCACTCCCTACGATCATCATTCTCTCTCCTCAACGATCTCCTTCGCGTCACTTTCTGTTTCCCCCTCGGATCACATTTCAAACAAAATCTCCCCAAATCACTTGTTCAAACTTTTTTTCGCATTCTTCTTACAAATTCACGTTATCCCACGAAAGATTCTGCTGTAATTACAAGATTTATACATACATTCAAACCCACACATGTACCAGGATGAGGATAAAAAAGATCAAAGAAGAAAAGGTGTCATGGGAAACTATAATTATTACAAAATGTTTGGGTGTTTTAATCGGAAGTTTAAGATTAGCGACCTGGGTCCACCGCAAGACGTAATAGATGTCTTCAGATCATACACCATGGATGAGTCGGAGATGTTGCCGGATAATTTTTTACGGTTCTTGATTGAGTTCCAGGGAGAAGAAGGGATCACCATAGAGGATGCGCAGCAGATTATGGATCGGGTGCTCGAATTTTCAAGCTCCCATTTGACTCGCTACGTTTTCACTGTCAATGATTTTTTCCAGTATCTATTACTTGATGACATCAACGGCCCCCTAAAAACTCAGGTGGGCATTTGTTTTCTTTCTTGATGCTCTTTGACTTTTGCCTTTTCTCCAACATAGAGCTTCATTTCGATTTTTTACCATTGATACGGGTTGTCATATATTATGTAATACCACAAATTTGGTGCTTAAGCTTGTATTATTTCCTAGCAATGCAAATGGCATTTTCTTGTGAAGGTTTAGAATCGCGTCTCAATTTTGGAGTTGAAAATCAACATATTTGACAAAGAAAGTCAAAGATAATGTTCTAAAACAAGTTTTATCGTTTCAGGTACATCATGATATGACTGCTCCATTGCAACATTATTTTATATACACCGGTCACAACTCATACCTCACCGGAAATCAACTCAGCAGCGATTCCAGTGAAGTACCAATCATAAGGGCTCTTCAAAGAGGTGTTCGGGGAATAGAACTGGATCTATGGCCAAATAATGCAAAAGATGGAATACATGTACTGCATGGCAGGTATGTGTGTATATATACGGCATACCCCTTTTTTTTCTCTTTCATGAACTAGCTTTAATATTTGTGATATATCTATGATTTATAACGAATATAGGACGTTGACAACTCCAGTAACACTTCTCAAATGTCTAAAGTCGATTAAAGAGCATGCTTTTGCACAGTCTCCGTATCCCGTTATTATCACTTTAGAGGATCATCTTACGCCACATCTTCAAGCTAAAGTTGCAGAGGTTAGTTTCCTATTCATATTTCACTTTGATGTTTTGAAATTAACTTTATATCTGATTATTCACTTATGGATTTTAGATGGTGACAAGCACTTTTGGAGATATGTTATACTTCCCACACCCGAGCGACAAAGATGAATTCCCTTCTCCGGATGAATTAAAATATCACATCATTCTTTCAACAAAAGCCCCCAAAGAATACCTTCGACCCAAGCATCCACGCAAAAGACGTTCGTCGGTGGATAAAGATTCATCTGATGATGAGTGGGAAGATCTTCGGGTGAGCTAACAAGCATCTTTTCATCGACTCTAAAACGAGTAACTAATTAATTCTTTTAACTGTCATCGATGGATAAAGTCATAAAGATTCAATTTGATTTGTTAATAGCAGAGCAACAGTGATGATGACGATGATACATACAGTATAAGTGACAGATCATATTTCTGTCCAAGCGAGAGATACATTAATGACAGCGAGAGATGCAATGCAAGCTCTAGCAGAAGCCAGAGGTTGTCCGAAATTCTTGGTGCTGACTATGAAGATGATGATATTGAAGATGAAAAATCACCACAGCAAACCGCTCTCGAGTACAAACACCTCATCGCAATTCATGCCTCTAAACCTAAAAACGGAACAAGAAAAGCGTTGATGGATGAACCTGGGAAAGCTAAACGTCTTAGTTTGAGCGAACAAGCCCTTCAAAGAGCTGCCAGTCTTTATGGAGCTGATATAGTTAGGTAACTAATCACTAACTTGTTTTTTTACGTCAAAAAAATAACATCAAACTAAACAAGGGTTCATATATATCTAGATTCACTCAAAAGTATATTCTTCGGGTGTTCCCAAAGGGAACACGGGTTACTTCAACGAACTTTAGACCACTTACCGCATGGATGCATGGAGCTCAAATGGTCGCCTTCAATATGCAGGTTAGTTTTGAAGTGGAATTCTTTGGTATTTTAACGATTTCTTGTATTTAAGCCCACATGCATATGCTATTTTTGTGTAATTAGGGTTACGGGAGATCGCTTTGGATGATGCATGGGATGTTCAGATCAAATGGAGGGTGTGGTTACGTTAGAAAGCCAGATTTTCTTATGGACAAGGGTCCTGATGGCGAAGTATTTGACCCGAAAGCAACATTACCGGTCAAGAAAACTTTAAAGGTCAAATAAACCATTCTATATGTCATCTTCGGTTTCATGAAATTAACACCCCTCCTTACCCGCTACATATAAAAAAACTTACGATTTTTCAGGTGAAAGTGTATATGGGTGATGGGTGGCGGTTGGATTTTAGCCAGACTCACTTTGATGCATACTCACCACCAGATTTCTATACAAAGGTAAGTAGTTGCCACCAAATAAACCAATAATCAAATTAATAAGAAAATAGTACCCTTTAAGTTTTCTAAGTTACATTGTGAATGTTTAACTGTACAATGGGATGAATAGATATATATGCGTGGAGTGGCGGCTGATGTGGCTAAGAAGAGAACTAGAGTGATCATTGATGATTGGACACCGATATGGAACGAAGAGTTCACATTCCCATTGAGGGTCCCAGAGCTAGCTTTACTTGAGATCGTTGTACAAGAATATGACGTAGACAAAGATGACTTTGCAGGTCAAACGTGTTTAGCGGTGTCAGAGTTGAGACCTGGGATTCGGGTCGTTCCACTCTATAACAAAAAGGGAGATAAATTTAAGTCTGTAAAGCTTCTTATGCGCTTTCTCTTTGTATAAAAACACATCACAATGATCTTTTTTAGATGTTGTTCATGTATATGGGTTGCATTTTTGTTGCCAAAGATGTAAACTTTTTTCAAGAATTTGATTAGTGTACAGAACATAAATTGATCACAATTAAGATTTGTCAAATGAAAATGAGAAGTTTTTAAATGGTTATTTTCATTGCTTATGACATGCCCAATACACTAAACTCTATAAAGTTTAATGAATTGGGAACTTGGCATCCTACTATGGTTAGCCTTAATCTATTGTTTTTTAATTAGGCAATTCAATCATTCCATAAGACCATGCATTGTGGATGCTCTTATGTCAACTGGGTTGAATTGAGAAGTAATATAATTGGCATCCGGATTGAGATTTCCAATAAATATGGTTGGTTTTATATTTGAATTTTGAAAGCAAGTACCTATGAAAATGAAGCAAATGAAATTTGGATCTAACATTTAGGAATATTTTGTTGGGTTTGTTACGTCTGTTTGCAACAACAACCAAAAAAAACCCAAATCTCATAAGAGTTGAACAAAGAGGTGTAAGATGTAGGCATTTGTACCTCAATTTAAGGTAGAAAGATTGCTTCCAGAAATGACTTTCTGACATATAATAATGCGAGCTCATATTAATGGTAAATCAAAAATGGAAGGGGGAAGAAGTAGATACTAACAATAAAGTTGAACACCAGTACAAAATCCACATAAGCTATACTAAAAAATAGTGGTTATATGCCTTTAAATATGGGTCTTTACATATGATAGTGTATCCTTAGGCTATGAGGAGTGTCTCTCTTGGTTCCCACTTCAAAAATGATGCCACGTCACCGACACATCATCTCCCTTGCTTACCACACCACCAAGGAAATACCCACCACTCCACATCACTTTTTTTTATTTTTCTTTTAATTTCTATGTATTATTATAATATTAAGAAGAGAGAGAAAGGAAGAGAGGTAGAGAGAAAGAGAATTGCTGCGGCCATCCGTTCCCCTCTCCACACCAACCCACGGCCACGCCACCCACGCCAAGGGGGGGGGGGGGGGGGGGGCGGTGTTCCACGCCGTGGCATGTGGCCACGTAGTCCCCACGCCAAGTGCCGTGGTATACACTCCGCATAGCCTTATATGACTTTCGGTACAATTTTTGGCTACATTAAAAAACTATATGACATGAAAATATGTAACCATTAGATGTATTACTATCGCTATTTGGAAGAAATTTATATTGGTGTAGTCAAGCGATTTTCCAATAACCATGACTATAAATCTCTTCTAGCAAAATTGTTACATTGTGGTTGTAGGTTACTATATATCCATATGTAATTATGTTCACATAGGCAATTATTCTGACAGATAAATATTTTCAATGTGGCAATTACTTGTCTTTTATATACATATAATTAATTAAGATATGACCTTAAACTTTTTATATACACATAATTTGATTTTATCATGGCTATTGTATCATATACCACGAGAATTTATTTTTATCCCAGTATTTGTTATCGTTCAAATATATAATATTTAAACATGGATACTGTTCATCTTTAGACATGGCAAACTAAATAAACCATGTCCATAAACTTCTTATAGACACATAATATTTTTAACAGTGGCTACTGTTTACACTATATCTACAAGGATTTTTGTTTATCGTGTAAATTTGTTATTCTTTAGAAATACAAACATTTATCAACGTATTACCTTTAAGTTACAAGTAATCAAGTATACCATGGTTTTAGCTCCTTTTAGACATACATTTTTGCTCTATCTAACAATAGCTTGTTACACCCCAATTTCAAAAGATGTACACCATATTTTTCTTCTTTAAATTAAATAAAGCTTATAAAATAAGTATGAAAAGATGTACTTTAATATCTAAAAGGACCTAGAACAGATGTACTTAAATATCTAAAGGGACCTAAAAATTCTAGCGAACATGTCCAACCGTACATACAAAATAATAACAAATTGACATGTTTCAGGTAAAACTCACAACACATCATGGATACAAAAGGGTGTCTTATAAGCTTCTATAAGACATCGTGAAGCTAGACCTTCCCCTTTCCTTTATCACTAACGTATGTACATGTAACATTTGTCAACAAAATAGAAATAATATATAAATCTTAATGAATAATTGACACTAACATATGAAGTCAACATTAACCATGTAGATATGGTGACATGCTATAAGTTATGTAATAAATACTCTCGTATAAGTCTTCTTATCCTGAGACATGCAAGTAACCAATGTTAGGATTGAATTCTAGAAGTCATGTTAACCATGTTCCAATTCACCACTTGAGCTTATGGTTTAAGTCGAAGCACCACAATAAGTACCTAGGTCATTTAAATCAATGCTCTGATACCAAACTGTAACACCCCTCGTAGGAGTCTAGATGAACAACTGATTTAAAGAAACCATTCAATACATTTTTGGAATTGTCAACGTTTCAAAATCATGAGTTGTTGAATTTAGTCCGAAAAGGCAAACCCCTTGAAAAAATTACAGTTTGTCAAGTCATACGAGAATGTACAAGTTAAAACAAAAACAATAGTTTAAAGTAAACAAGTTACAACCAAAGAATATTACATACAAAGTCTTATTATTCTTCACAAGCTACATTTTCTAACGATCTTCACTAACCTCCAAACCGAGTACATGTCATATTTGCAAAACTTTATATAATGCTAAATTTCAATCTTTTAATAGTATGCTAGGTATGACCAATGGTGATACTTTTAAATATTGCAAGCAAACTATCCTTATGGACCAACAAAGTCTAGATGGAATATGTTTGTTATCTAAAGTTTAATGGGAAATTCAAAATAAAAATATGCTTTTACATTATGTTTAACCAGTCACTAGTCAATCTGTCGACCGATATCCAATACTTCAATTTTTGGGGAAACTTATTGACTGAACACAAATTGGTTTTTGCATAAGAAAAGTTATATTCCTAGATAACTAGATTTGTATTTTAGGATGGGTTGTTTAAAAGGGACTAATATTGTATATTTAATTATTGAGAGTATTTATTGTTAAATATAAAAATCATATTAAATTTCTTATTGATATTTTAATTTATGAACATTAAATCTTAGACGATTATAAGAGGACTAATATGGTTCTTGTGGTTCTAATGTTAATATTCTAAGGTGCACAAGTCATTCCATTGAACACAAGGGGTTTCATTAGTTTGGGGAGACTACTATAGCACTTATATACTACCGTATATATGTATGCAATATATGGGAGCAAGTAAGGTCCCATTTTTGTAGAATTTAGACCTACAACATGTTGTATTTCAGACAAACAATCCGGAAATTAGTATCGCAAACTAATTCCGAATAATGGAAAAACCCAAAGCAGACGGATCGATAAATAATATTGAGAATTATGTACCGATTAGTCGCTAATAATAAATTCAATTATTATTATATTACCCAATTTCGTCCAGAAATCAGATTTGATCCTACGCGACCAGATCTAATTATAGAAAGGTAGAAGGAGACTGTCCCGTTATCGGACGAAATAAAATACGAGACAAAATATTAAAACCAACCTGAAGATCGTTGATAAGAGTCCTTGAAACTGCACGGATTGACTCCTGTCCTTAAAGGTTTTTACGGCGCTCGACGGCTGTAAGCTTTCAGCGTAAAACCCCAGGATACTCAGAAAGCGAATACTCGGAAACCAACAGCAATAGAAGAACAGATAAACGCAAAGCGAATACTCGGAAACCACAGAAAGAGAAATCGCAGAGAGAGAGAGAGAGAGAGAGCAGAAAATTGAGGTGTAAATAAATGAGACCTCAGAGGCCCTATTTATAGGGGTCCGAAATTATCAGATAACAACTGATTTGAATTTGAAAAAGATTCAAATTCTGGATAAAATCTAATCCAAAATCGGATCTGATAGAATTTATCCCGAATTTCGAGTCTGCTAAGGCGCGCGGCGCGGCTTCTTGTTTTCCACGACACGCCTACCAGTTGACCGGGTCGGTCCAACCTATCCGACCCGAACCCCATTAAAAATAAAAGCTCCTCAGCTCCCAGCGACCGATGCGTCGTGCGAAGTGCAAAGTGCGCCTAATCGCGCCATCTCGCGTCCACGGCCCGGCTCGGCGTGCGTGTGGGCTTAGCCCATCCCTTAACCCACCAAAGCCTTTGAAGACTTAGCAAAGGAATGGGGTTATAATGAAGGGTTTTCTAGCAAACAATGAACACAAATAATCCTATGGTTCACATGCAACCCTAGAAAGATCTATGTTTTCTTCTATGAAGATAATAAACTATAACCTAAAGGCCAACAATAAATTCTAAAGATTAAAACAAGAATTACCAACCTTTGAATCTTGTTCTTGAAGCTAGCAGCACAAGTGTCCTGCCTCAGATGCAAGTCACACCCAAGCAATGGAGAAGAGAGTCCAGCAGAGTAATCTTAGAGTGAAAATGGCGCAGGTTTAAGGGTGGCCAGGTGCCTCCTTTTATAGCCTCCAAGGGTTACAGCTGAAACCCTAAGGAGCCTCCAAATGGGCAAGCCTGCTGACCATTTGGACAAGGCTTTCCTTAACCCTAATTAGGGTTTCGAGATCCTTGAGGTGGCACCACAAATCTCGCCACCTTTAACCCCTATCCACTGGCCAGCCTTTTATTCAACTATTGAATAATTACAAAACCAGTCCCTGCACTTTTAATTAATTAATTTAATCACTGAATTAAATCCAATTAATTCTTGATTAAATCTCAATTAATTATTATAGTTTCTAATTAATATATTAACACTTAAATATATTAATAAACCATTTAATTAATTCTATTGATTTATTACACAATTAATAAATCAACCTTTTACTCTACTGAACTCTATCCTGACCTCCAGCTATGAGGGCAACCCAAATGGACTTTGCTTCAATCAACAAGATAAATATAGTTGTAAAGTCATGGCTTAGACACTTAATCCAACAGTCTCCCACTTGGATAAGTCTATGACTTTAATTTATCTTCTGATTAATAAACAACCTGCAGCTTCCTAGAAACTGCTGCCGAACTCTGACCTAGTCAGTTCCGTCCAAAGATAAGTGATCAGATGATCCTCCGTCCAACAAGATATTTTCAGACATGAGACATGGATTGAGATCAATCTCTGTCTGACACACTGTTTCCCGATTTCCGATTTTGCTTATGACTTTTAGACTTCTAATTGAACGAATCAATTCAATCCTGGCTGGCCAGCGCTTCAGTCAACTTCAAAATCATCGAGTGGCCAACAGATATCTGTTTCCCGTCTGGGTCAAGGGACGAATAAGCTTTGACTAATATGTTATATCTTTTACCCGACAAATCACTCACAACAGCACGTTTTATAACATCGAGTTACCGATGCGTTTTCGTACTATCAATGAACAACCGCCTTGCAAATTATAACTCATATCTCTCCACTTTAAGACCAAAAGATATTATCGTCTCAACATTGCTCGTGATATAATCCATGAAGCAATCCATTGAGCGCGGGTTTATCCAATACTCAAATCTCCATTTCCAAGTACTCATGAACGTTGCAGCAATCTTATTGCTATGTCTAACTCCTTAGACAATCTACAAACCAATTCATGACAGTCTTCCTTCATACTTACTCCCTAAGAGTATGAACGACTGTGGATGTTTGAATAATCCAATTATTCAGGAAGTAAACATGCAAAAGCGAAACATAAAATCTGACTGGCAGCTACTCCTGCTAATTACCAAGTCTCCACGAGGTAATCACCAAGTCGGATTTATCATAACTATTATCGGTTTCTTATTCTCTTTTAAACTCTCAATTCAAGCCTTTTATATCTATGTCTATGACCTTTTCACTCTTTCTATGTATCCAAGTGTCTAACACTTATACACTTTATTGCAGATGATCCTATCGGATACTCTTCCGATGATATCTCAATTTGTCATTTTGTCATTCTGTCATTTTCTCTCACAACTCCATTCCGGTGATGTGTACTGTGACTGCCCATGGTTCTCGGGTCTTTAGTCTACATGACTACACCCTAAGACAATTTCGAGGTGTCATGATGTGCCGGTGAACCACACGCCCTCCATCAGAAACCAACGAAATTCTTTAACCATGAAGTCCTATAGCACCACGTTTTGGTGTAAACAATTACCGATTTGAAAACCCTTTCAAATCAATCACCCTAATCATTTCCCAATGATTTCTCACGTCTGTTCAAAAATCCATTCAGTATTTTCAGCCAGGCAATATCCTGAATCCAACATACAATGCTCTAAGCATTAAGTCATCAGGATATGTTCATAACACTTCTGATTTGTCCAAGAGGCTCGAGGAACCTGATGTAATCTTATTCCAAGCCCTTTCGGAATCCTAAGATTACCAATAATCCTTGTGTCATGATTTCCGGAAACCATTTCCTTTCGGTGACTCTTTCTTATGCATCTTGAATCCCATCAAGATCATATTCTCAACGGCTAAGTCAATACTGTCAGTCTCATCTATCTGATAGATGTCTATGAACTACGTGAGCATGCTGCACCTTCTTTGTTTCCTTCATGCCAATTCATTACACTTTGCAATGACAGGAAACTCCATTCCTGGGGTTATGCATCTTGAATCTCATCAAGATCATATTGGCAGAATTCTGATCTATCTAATAGATGTTCACAACCACCTGAGTATGTTGTATCTCTTGAAGTCTTTCATAGCGAACCGTTTCTTAACACCAAGTCATTACACTTTGTAATGATAAGAGACGTTTCCTAGAACCAGTATGTAAGCCTCATACAATGATAGCAGATAACAACGATACTCCCACTGGCTTTGATACCGTTATATGACTCTTTCGGACTATTCACAAAATCCAAAACTTATGGCACATTTTGCGAAACCGAAATCCAAACCTTTCCGACATATTAAAGGAAATCTTTCAGGCTATTCACAAAATCCAAACCTTTTGGCCTATTTTGAGAATCCGAATATCCTTTCTTGCGAGATGCCCATGGGACGAATCTCGGGGCCATGTACCTTTCGTAATGGCATGCTCTATGTGAGTCCATATTAGTGTGCCGGTAAACCACACACGCTCCACTAACGACTCACACTATGCCACGCAGAATCCTCTCGGATTACATCTTCTATTGAGAGTGCTTCTCTCAGAATCAGTTGCTTGACTCCAAGTGATGACTCATTCAACCAGATGTTCTGTAAGTACATTTCTATGTTCCCTTCTTTTGATGATTCAATTACTCCCACTGGTTCCTAGACCAGTTGTAAAGATCAATCAAACTGTCACATAGACTGTGTCTCGCGGTAAGGTTCACTTATTTGGCAGCAACTGGGCTCACCAATGCTTCTAGCAGTCGGATTACTTATCCGTACCATCTTTAGTGTTTTACCACTACTCGGTATATCACCCGGATCATAACTCCTTATGATGGTGACAACAACTACTGGTCAAGCGAAGAGAGGGTATGTCAGGTTTAACAGGAATCTAATTCCTGGTCAAGTCCCAGTGGTGACTAAAGGTTGTTTCACTTGGCTAATTCCTGAACTCGTTCAGAATTATTCTTACTCCCACTGTTTCCTTAGAACTTGAGTTCTTTCTAAAAGTACTCTTCTTTCAAAGGATAACTGGAGTGGCCAATGAAAAACGACATTGCTGATCAGTTTCAGGCTTGTCATGAGATTCAGACGAATGCTACATGACCCTGGACTTTCTATGTACTAGTGGGATGATCCCAGCTTTACATTTCAGACAGTGTCGACATAACCTACTTAGTCTAAGATGTGGTCGGAATATGGCTTCTGCGGTCTGACTGGTTGAATGTTCAATTCATTGAAAAATTAGTCGGAAATGCATCCAGTGTATCTTATACACCGAGGATCAAAACTATTTCGATCAATGCTCCATCATCTTCCCTTAGACACATTATAACCATTAGTGTTCTTGGAAGAGGATAAACTGTGAAACATTTTCTCAGTCTATGTTGTTACTCAGGTTCTGTTGATTTTATGCTTCCTTTGAAATCTTTGAACACTTCAAGGTTCCAATCAATCGCTTATTCCGATAAGCGAAGCCATATTTGTCAAACCATTTGGCAAATATCATGAAGCATAACTAATCGTGTTCTGTTCAAATATTCGAGCAATACACAGTAACTTATGTGTTTGTTGCTCAAAATCTTAATACCTTTACATCTCTATGTAACTTTATGACTTTGTTAATATTGTTCAAGACATACAATCATCACCTGACTCCAAGTCAGCTGATTCCAAAATCCTATCCATTGGATCTTTGGGCGATTCCTTTCTTGCCACAATTAATTTTATTAAGCACTCAATTCATCACGTGACTCTAAGTCAAATGATTCCAAAGTCCTGTCCAACTGGACCTTTGGTTGAAGTGATTCTCATAAAATTCACTTTAACAATCATAAAGAACACAATATATAAGTCCAATCCCATTGGATGTTTCAACATTCAAGTTATTACCATTTACGTCATCAACACATTCACACAACATTTCGAGGACAATTAAAACAACCATTTTTAAGAAAAAATTTCATTAAACCAGAATTATCCTCAGAACAATGTACAATGCGAATCTATGTTAAATGTATCTATAAACCAATAACAAGAACAGATATCTAGCTTAACTCCAAAAATGCACGAGCTCCATATCTAATCTGAATATGCTCCTGTGCGACAACATCCCGCATCCTACAGAGTCCGTGCATATAGAGCAAATGTGAGAAACACATCCTGTATCAAGGAAATGAGGATCAGGTATTCTGAGTTTTAAGATATTACTGAGTCTGCCAAACAGTTTGGCTTTAGAGCATTTTTCCAATCTTTCTGTGACTGTGTCCCACCTTATGGATTCCCAGTTTGAAACATCGAACAATCGGTCCAGACGATCTGGATCATTTCTTGATGCACCTTAATACTGGACTCAATCCTGAAGCAGCTGAATTAATGGAACTATGCTTCTCCATGAACGATTCATACAGAGTCGACATTGAATGCACTTCCACGATTGTCTTATCCGGTTACCCTTTCTGTTCATCTGGACGAACAGATCAGCGAGTTGAGCTAATGCTTAACTCCCGATCCCAAAGGGAAACCAGTTTTATACTGTTCGCCTATGTATCCCTCAATCTCGGGAACACGCAAACTGGTGCTACTTCCTTCTAGCTTGCATCTTCAAGCTCTTTGAAGATCCTAGTTCGTTCTCCTTTTTCAACCAGTTCTCGGAACCTTTCCTCAACTAGCTGTGCTAACTTATCAGACCCCTGGAATTCTAAATCCCTGCGGAACTCGGGGTTAATGATTAATAGCATAAGGCAACGAACTTCCTTGGATTCAATAGTCAAGGAGTCATGCTCACAAGCTGTGGTGTGATGCCATGTTTGGGAGCGGACACTCAGTTTGATATGGTTCCCCAGCAAAACTAAGAACTATTCTCTAATTGCAAAACCGTATCACATAGTTCAGGCCAGTCAGCCTTACCATACTAAATAGGTGCTTTCTGAAGCTCTCAGAAATGGGTGAAGGAGGAGAAGAAGGAGAAGGACACTTTCTTCAGACATATATAAAATTTGAATTTATTCGTTTAATTAATCCTTTTAAATAATTACCCAATTTATTATTTAACAAGGCTAGGATCCAAAATACCCCAACTATGCTGTGAAGAGGGATGCCGTAGTCACAACACAGTGGTCATTAAGGTAGATAACTTTTATCAATTTCAGTCTAATGAAATTCCTAGATCTGTGAGACTCATTGAACTGTTCAATGGCATGTTTAATCTCGGATATGCCCCACCGTTTGTGACTGGGATGCCGAGGATCACAAACCGGGTGTGAATAACCATGCAAATTAGCTTGGTACTCTCGGGGTCCATTATCATCTCAAATTGATGTGCCGGTTAACCACACACGCTCCATCAACAATGATAACACCCGAGAAACCCATTGCCACTCTTTATGAACCCCCATTGGTGTGCCGGTAACCCACACACGCTCCACCAACGTTTCATAAAGTGCAATGTGCAATTTCATGGGTTAGCATCAAATTCACATTTTTTTGACCTAAAGTAACTAGATTGGGTTTTTGTTCAAGGTTCTAGTACTTTCAATTATAGCATTATACTTTTAAGAGGCTTAGCAGTTCTATCAAACCCGTTCGGCTAACGACACTCGACTGACCAGGAGAGCGGTGGGTAAGAGTGGATACCCATTAGACTAACATTTTATAGTCAGTCGCCTTATACCCTCTTTATAGGACAGTTTTGTGAATGAGGCCTACTAGCGGTAAGACTAACCAATTTTCTTATATATAAATAATTAACTTTTAATCATAAATATATAAGATATATTTTAATCTTATTAAAATATTTTAGATTTAATTTTCTAAGAATTTTCCCAAATTAATTCATAATTTTTCGAAAATTTAAATTAAATCATTAAACAATTTAATTGGTCTTTTAATTAAACAATTTAATTAAACTAATTAAATTGGGTATGGGGAAACACAAAATTAATCCAATTAATTTTCTTATCTTCCTATTAATTTCGAGATTTAGCAAGCAAGGAAAGGGTTCCAGTTATTTAAATAAGCAGCAATTACCAAAAATAACAACCTACTTCCAAAAAGGCAAGTAAATCAAGCAAATCAAAGGGGAATAAATGGGTGGCGGCTAGGGTTAGGGAACCCTAGCCTAGGCCACGAAATTAACCTCTTCTAAGGGTTAAAAAATCGCACAAAACATTTGGGCACAAACAGTTCATGCAGTTTATATCAAACATAAGAAAACAGCCTATGCTCTGATACCACTGAAGGGTTTTCTAGCAAACAATGAACACAAATAATCCTATGGTTCACATGCAACCCTAGAAAGATCTATGTTTTCTTCTATGAAGATAATAAACTATAACCTAAAGGCCAACAATAAATTCTAAAGATTAAAACAAGAATTACCAACCTTTGAATCTTGTTCTTGAAGCTAGCAGCACAAGTGTCCTGCCTCAGATGCAAGTCACACCCAAGCAATGGAGAAGAGAGTCCAGCAGAGTAATCTTAGAGTGAAAATGGCGCAGGTTTAAGGGTGGCCAGGTGCCTCCTTTTATAGCCTCCAAGGGTTACAGCTGAAACCCTAAGGAGCCTCCAAATGGGCAAGCCTGCTGACCATTTGGACAAGGCTTTCCTTAACCCTAATTAGGGTTTCGAGATCCTTGAGGTGGCACCACAAATCTCGCCACCTTTAACCCCTATCCACTGGCCAGCCTTTTATTCAACTATTGAATAATTACAAAACCAGTCCCTGCACTTTTAATTAATTAATTTAATCACTGAATTAAATCCAATTAATTCTTGATTAAATCTCAATTAATTATTATAGTTTCTAATTAATATATTAACACTTAAATATATTAATAAACCATTTAATTAATTCTATTGATTTATTACACAATTAATAAATCAACCTTTTACTCTACTGAACTCTATCCTGACCTCCAGCTATGAGGGCAACCCAAATGGACTTTGCTTCAATCAACAAGATAAATATAGTTGTAAAGTCATGGCTTAGACACTTAATCCAACATATAAACCCACAAAACTTTCTCTCCCCCACCAATGTGGGATACAAGGAAGATCACCAACTTGTGAATTCCTTAAAATTCCAACAATCCCCCACCAAGTTGGAGAGTTTCCTTTCATTCAGACAAATGACGTCACCTGGGTGTCACGAAGATTAAACCCAAGTTTATGTGAACAAACAAGAAGAGACCGATCCAATGGTATCCTTATAGGTTTAAACCAAGAACCTTGTGACCTCTCCGGTTTACCCCCACACATCACCTGCCATCTTTGCGTTCTCACTGAGCGCGAATATGGCCATGCGCTATAAATCCTTTTCATGACCCTCTAGAAGATAAACCACTGATCTTCATTTGAGGCGGCACCACCTCTAGGTCGTATAGGCAAAGTTTTACAACATCTTCGTTGCTTAGATGTCTCCAAAACTTTGTTAAGAGCCTTAGCTCAACCTCGTTCTCGGCAACGAACGTACTATCCTACCTCACATGGATCTATCAATTTTGATAGTACCTTCTATCGTTGGGTTTCCATCACTGAACGATTCTATAGTGGTTTTAGACCCATGACTCTCGTGGTAGATTGTACCAAATCTCTCGTCAGAGGTTTGGTAAGTGGATCTACCAGGTTCCTACTCGTCTTGACATAGACAACCTTGATGGTACCACTTTCAATTAGTTGTCTCACAAAGTTGTGTCGCAGACCAACGTGTCTTGACCTCGTATTACTAACCGCATTGTATACTTTAGACAGTGTGGCCTCACTGTCACAGTACACGGGTATAGTTGGCATTGGAATATCCCACAATCGGATATCCAAGAGTAGATCTCTAATCCACTCTGCCTCTTTTCCTGCTGCTGCTAGGGCAATAAGCTCAGCTTCCATCGTTGAGTGGGCTATACATGTCTGTTTCTTGCTCGCCCAAGAAATAGCTCCGCCAGCTAGAGTATAAATCCAACCACTTGTGGATTTAGAATCACTGATGTGATCTATCCAGCTGGCATCAGAATACCCTTCTAGTATTCCGGAAGTTGATGTATAAGTCAACTCAAAGGTACTTGTCCTTTTCAGGTAACCCAGTACTCTACTCACTGCCTTCCAGTGCTCCGTCCCTGGATTGACAGTATACTGACTTAGTTTGCTTACAACGAAAGCAATGTCAGGTCGAGTGCAATGCATAGCATACATCATGCTGCCAATCGCACTCGCATACTCCAGTTGAGCCACCGCTCTACCAGAGTTGATTTTAAGTTTCACACTTGATTCAAAAGGAGTGTTGAACTCTTTAATGTTCAAATGTTGGAACTTTTTAAGAACTTTCTCAATATAGTGAGACTGACTTAAAGAAATCTCATTACCAGTTCTTTTCACCTTGATACCAAGGATGGTATCTACTTCTCCTAGATCTTTCATCTTAAAGTTTGAGGATAGGTATTTCTTCGTCTCAAGAATACCTTCAAGGTGAGTACCGATGATCAACATATCATCAACATATAGACATATGATAACTGTGTATTCGGCAGTGCATTTAGAATAAACACACCTGTCAGCACTATTGTGCTGAAATCCGAACACAGTCACAGTGGTATCAAACCTCTCATGCCACTGTTTAGGAGCCTGTTTCAACCCGTACAAGGATTTAATAAGTCTACACACTTTATTTTCCTGTCCGGGTATCACAAACCCTTCTGGTTGTTCCAAATAGATCTCCTCCTTGAGATAACCATTTAGGAAAGCTGTCTTCACATCCATTTGATGAATGTATAGTCCTTTCAAAGCTGATATTGCTACGAGAGTTCTAATAGAACCGATTCTAGCAACTGGGGCATAGGTATCAAAATAATCGATTCCTTCTTTTTGCCTGTAGCCTTTAGCAACTAATCTTGCTTTATAGGCAGATATGGATCCATCTGGATGATATTTTCTCTTGAAAATCCATTTGGATCCTATGGGCCTCATTCCCTTGGGTAGATCAGCTAGCTCCCAGGTACCGTTACCCATAATTGAATCCATTTCGTCATTGATTGCTTCTTTCCACAATGGGGCATCTCTAGACGTCATGGCTTCATTGAAAGTCTTAGGGTCATCATCCAAGTTAATGGAGAAAATGATCTCTCTCTTCACTTTCTTTTGTGTCCCTTCGACCAAGTAAGAGAAAAAATCATCTCCTAGATTTTTCTCTTTTCTAGTCCTTGTACTTCTCCTTGGTTCTTCTACAACATTAGAAGGTTGGATGTTTTCTCGAGAAGTACTCGGTGCTATTGTGGGGTTTGTGTTTTCAACATCGTTTGAAAACTTGTCCTCAAAGAATTCCACATCTCTGGATTCAACTACAACACCTGATTCATCATCCAATAGTCGGTAAGCCTTGCTGTTCTGAGCATATCCAATGAATGTGCTCTTCATAGCCCGAGCTCCCAATTTGGATCTCTTGGGATCAGGTGTTCGATAGTAGGCTCTACAGCCCCACACTCTCAAATAATCAATATTTGGTTTCCTTCCCTTCCACAGCTCATAAGGAATCACAGGAATCACACGACTAGTGATCCTGTTGTGCACATAGCAAGCGGTCAATAACGCTTCCCCCCACAGACTATGTGGCAAGCCGGATTGGTTCAACATACAGTTGACCATTTCGACTAAGGTTCGGTTCTTTCTCTCAGCCAAACCATTCTGTTGGGGAGTGAACGGTGAAGTTCTTTCGTGTTTGATTCCTTTCTCTTCGCAGAAGGCATCAAAGTCACGATTAAAGTATTCTCCACCTCTGTCCGAGCGAAGAATCTTTATGTGTTTCTCATGTTGATTTTCGACCTCGGCCTTATACAATTTAAATGCGTCAAAGGCTTCGTCCTTAGTTCGCAACAAATAAACATGTAGATAACGGCTCGAGTCATCACAGAACGTTATGAAATATCTCTTGCCTCCTCGCTTGAGAATTCCATTCAGTTCACAGATGTCAGAGTGGATAAGTTCTAGTAATGATGTATCACGTTTAACGCTTGGAAAGGTTTCTTTGAAAACTTCGATTTTACACAAGTTTCACATTTTTCAAATTCTTTATTATCAAATTTTAACATTCCTTTAGATTGCATCTTTTCTATGTTTTTAAAATTTGTGTGTGCTAAACGTTTGTGCCATAAAGAAATTGAACAAGCGATATAAGCAGAAAAATTAACTTCATTCATTTCAAAACCAGTTACATCATCACTACCAGTACCACTACTATCACTAGCAGTACTGCTACTATCACTACCACTATCACTAACTCCATCACTGAAATCAAAATCTAACACAGACACATCAGGACCCAATCCTTCGCGATCAGCAGCTCCTTCGACCAAGTCAAGCCGATACATTCCACGCGTGTTGATGGCTTGACCAACGAAGAAGTCATTCCTTGTGAATTCCACACGTCCATTTTGAATCACCAGCTTGTACCCATTATTGTCAAACTTATCAGCCGATACGAGTCCCTTCGAGATTCCAGGAACATGCAACACATCCTGGAGAGTGACTCTGCAACCGTTACGGAATTTCAACACCACTGTGCCTTTACCGCGAACTCGTACTCGATGTCCATCAGCACAAACCACTACAGTCCCCTCAGGCACGGGGCCGTAGGTGCGGAAGCTCGACTCGCTTCCACAAACATGCACTGTGGCTCCAGAATCCAAGAACCAACCTCGGGCCGCCACTTCCCGTGTGAGAGAGGAAATTGTGTTGACCCCTCCGAGACCCACATTCGCCATAAGGTGGGTAAGTTCCTCAACAGCATTTGCCGAACCAGTAGGAGGACCAGATTTTCGTTGAGAGCATTCCCTTGCATAGTGCCCAGTCTCTCCGCAGACGTGGCACTTTCCGGTCTTCTTTGGTTGGTTGTTGTTATGATGCTGACGGTTAGGCTTGAAATCCTTCTTCTTGGGACCAAAGCCTTTCTTGTTCTTAGACCCATGTTTACCCTTTTGGCCAGAACCCCCACCAGACACGAAATTTACACCCGATCCGACTTTACTTCGTTTGTCCCTGTTGCGAGTTTCCTCCTCAATGCGGAGGTGTTTCAACAGATCATCCAAAGAGTAGTCCTCAGATTTGTGCATCATCCTCTTGGAGAAATATCTCCAGGAAGGTGGCAATTTTGCAATAATTGCACCTACTTGGAAGAGCTCCGGTAGAGCAATTGAAAGAGTGGTCAACTTGTTGACTAAGACTTGGAGCTCATGCACTTGCTCCATAATCGATCTGTTATCCACCATTTGGTACTCGAGGTACTTTGACACAAGGTACTTGTTAGTACCTTCTTCATGTGCCTTGTACTTGAGTTCCAAAGCTTTCCAAAGTTCTCTCGGATCTATAATCGGCGCATACAGATCATAGAGGCGATCGGAGAGGGAGTTCTTGATATGACCAAGACATAGTTGCTCAGACTCTCTGCGCAGAGCCCTTTGCTTTTCCAGATCATAAATTGCTTTCAGATCTGGCTGCTTTCCAGCCTCAGGAACCGGATTAGCAGGGATCGGGGGCAACTCAGGATCTAGGAGATAACCAAGTTTAAGCACAGCTAGCAAAAACTTGACCTTATCAGCCCATCGAGAATAGTTCTGACCATCGAAGCGGTCGAGTTTGACAAATTCTTGGTTCATCATGTTGAGGTTCATTGAAGGCAATTCAGTAGCCATTGTCTGAAGATTTAAACACAATAAATAAAAAAACTTTAAGATTGTTGTATTTCAGACAAACAATCCGGAAATTAGTATCGCAAACTAATTCCGAATAATGGAAAAACCCAAAGCAGACGGATCGATAAATAATATTGAGAATTATGTACCGATTAGTCGCTAATAATAAATTCAATTATTATTATATTACCCAATTTCGTCCAGAAATAAGATTTGATCCTACGCGACCAGATCTAATTATAGAAAGGTAGAAGGAGACTGTCCCGTTATCGGACGAAATAAAATACGAGACAAAATATTAAAACCAACCTGAAGATCGTTGATAAAAGTCCTTGAAACTGCACGGATTGACTCCTGTCCTTAATGGTTTTTACGGCGCTCGACGGCTGTAAGCTTTCAGCGTAAAACCCCCAGGATTTAATGCAGAATATCGTTCGTTCCAATAGCAATAGAAGAACAGATAAACGCAAAGCGAATACTCGGAAACCACAGAGAGAGAAATCGTAGAGAGAGAGAGAGAGCAGAAAATTGAGGTGTAAATAAATGAGACCCCAGAGGCCCTATTTATAGGGGTCCGAAATTATCAGATAACAACTGATTTGAATTTGAAAAAGATTCAAATTCTGGATAAAATCTAATCCAAAATCGGATCTGATAGAATTTATCCCGAATTTCGAGTCTGCTAAGGCGCGCGGCGCGGCTTCTTGTTTTCCGCGACGCGCCTACCAGTTGACCGGGTCGGTCCAACCTATCCAACCCGAACCCCATTAAAAATAAAAGCTCCTCAGCGTCGTGCGAAGTGCAAAGTGCGCCTAATCGCGCCATCTCGCATCCACGACCCGGCTCGACGCGCGTGTGGGCTTAGCCCATCCCTTAACCCACCAAAGCCTTTGAAGACTTAGCAAAGGAATGGGGTTATAAACCCACAAAACTTTCTCTCCCCCACCAATGTGGGATACAAGGAAGATCACCAACTTGTGAATTCCTTAAAATTCCAACACAACAGCCAAAATGCATATTCGTTATAATGTTACTTGGAACCTCTTTTTGTGGTAACCTTTTATACGCTTTTATATAATACATGAAGGTCTAATTATAGACAAATGTTTCAATTGACAACTATTATTCTAATGCATGCCATTTTGTAATGACCGATTCTAAATTGAAAATTAACAACAAAAACGATATGATTAAATAAGTGTCTAAGAGGATATATTAATCCATATATGTGATAGAGCGTATATTCTCATGAATGATAATCTCATTATACAAACATATATATATATATATATATATATATATATATATATATATATATATATATATATATATATATATATATATATATATATATATATATATATATATATATATATATATATATATATATATATATATATATACATCAAGATACAAGATACGGGTTAGATATATATAAGCAATACAAGAGGTATACGCACAGGCCCAAACATATGGATCGAAATGCCCATGCAGTTTGAATGGGGTTGAAAAACATTGAAATTGGACTGAAATTATGTGACTAATAAAGACGGTAGGCCTTTGGGGAATACGTCTAAGAATTGATATATTAATACGACGTGTAGAACTCGAACATGATTGATAGTGACTTTTTCATGTGTGACGTGGATGCAAGTCATATGTGCTTCGCCTGTTGGTGTTAAACTGGGTTTTGGTCATATATATGACGTCGATGTTGTCGTAATAGACCATGGTGGCATTATGGGGAGTGAAATGCAGTTTATAGAAGAGGTTTTAGAGCTATGATGATTCAAAAATAGCATTTGTTAAACCCTAATATTTAGCTTCAACACTCGAACGTGATACCTTGTGTTAGAGTTTGGAATACCAAGAGACAAGGTTATCATTGAGGACTACACAATACCTAGATATGGATCGTCTCGTTGCCAAGAACCGCCAATCGACATATGAGTAAGTCGTGAAAGTGCTTGAGGGTGAATCATAAAGATAGGTCGGTGATCTAGAGTGTCTGGGATGTAGCACGTGATCCTCTTGAGAGAATTGAGATAGGGTTCTCGAGGGTCGTACATGTAGAGACAAAATGCTAGAATGCGAAAGAGATTTTGTGCACGTAAATTTAAATATTAAAGTTCCCCTAAAAGACTACGATACATGGTGCAGTCAGCCACGAGTGTCCCGAAATAGACAAATTTATGATTGATTTCAACTAGTGTCTTGGTGGTTGTTTTGTTTAGCATATTCACGAATTCAACAATGTCAGTGGCATACTTTTTTTATTTAGAAAAGAGCATGCCTTACTGAGAGCAAGTAACTAATATGCTAAGAAAATAGTTCAGTGTATTGAGGTTGTCATCAAAACTCATGGCCTAAGACAATGATGAATTGAGTGAGCAATGTTTGAGATGATAAAGTAAGCATGATACCACCTACATACAAAAGTAGGTAGGCGTATGTTGGAATAAAATAACATAATAACAACACAGCCAAAGTAAAAATCAAAGATCGTATTCCACCATGGATCATAAAATTATGCACACTTTTGTACCTATAAACTAAAGATAGATCAATATATACCTTCTAGAAATCAGATATGATGCGTCTAGAATGATCATAGCCAAAAACGGAACTCGTCTGATGGATTCGCACCCAAGACAACGATTCAGCACCGATAAGTAAAATATAAACATTTCCTTGAAGTTTTAGCACGTTATCTTCGAGGTATATGAAGAAAATCGGCCGTTAGAGGGGTGGGGGAGAATGTTATGAACTTAGGATTTTGTTGTCTCTCAAAGTCGTTGACAATGACTCATCATCCCTATCTTCCCATTTGCAAATTAGGACAATTTGAAATTCAAACTATTGATATTTACACTTAAATCCTTTATCCTACTACAGTTTCCAATTAATATACCTTTACTTTGATATATTAATAAACTTAGCCCCTTGTGTTTATTTTCGATCTCTTTTGGCTAAATCGTCTCTTGTGTGTAACCTAAAATGACCTTACTATATATGGTAATATTGAAAGGTTTTCTGCAAATCTATGAACTAAAACCCTAAGTTCACATGCAACCTAGATTGGATCTATGTTTTCTATCATTGAACATGTAATAATAATCCTAACGGCCAAACAAAAAAATTACTAAAAGAAATAAGGAAGAAAAACTAACCTTTTGATCCTTAGATCTCTTGGAAGCAAGCACCACAAGTGTCATGCCTCTAATGGCTCATACCCAGAACCAAGAAAGCAAGAAAACAAGCGAGAAAAGAGGAGAATACTCCTTAATTTCGTGGCTTTTAGGGGTGGGAGGATGCCTCTATTTATAGTTTCCATATGACAAGTGATAAGGAGTATAATTGCATTATTTAAGATCCTGACATAATAAGGCTTTTATCATATAACTGAATCTACTTATCATACCATAAATAATCCCTTATACCATATAAGGTAATTTACGAATTCTTAAGGCTTAAGAAAGCCTTAAATTCGTCCACCATCCCCAAGCCCTAATTGTCCATTGCTCAACTATTAAACAATTACAATTCAGCCCTTGTACCTTTAATTAATCCAATTAATCCCAAAATTAATTCCAATTAATTTCTGATCAATTATTAATTAAATATTATGATTTCTAATTAATATATTATTCTCATAATATATTAATAAACCATATTTCTCTCTCTCTCTTTCTTTAAGTTATCTTGTCCTCTGCTAGGTTTTGAGGGCAACCCAAAAGGACTATACTGTTGTCAATCAAGTATATTCCTAAATTATAGTCATGGCTTAGACACCTAATCCAACAGTCTCCCACTTGGATAAGTCTATGACTCTAATTCAATATAGCTTCTAAATTGACAAGCAAATTGTAGCTTCCAAAAGCATGCTGCCGAACTCTGACCCAGTCAGTTCTGTGTCCTAAGATAAGTGATCATATGATCTTCCGTCCAACAAGATATTTCCGGACATAAGACATGGATTGAGATTAATCTCTGTCTGATACTCTGTTTCCCGATTTCCTATTTGCATATGACATAGGATTTCTAATTGAACACATCAATTCAGTCCTGGCTGGCCAGCACTTTAGTCAACTTCAAAATCATCGAGAGGCCTACAGATATCTGTTTCCCATCAGGGTCAAGGAACGAATAAGCTTCGACTCATATGCTTGTGTCTTTTACTCATCAAAATCACGCACAACAGTACGTTTTATAGCACCGAGTTACCGATGCGTTTACGCATTATCAATGCACAACCGACTTGTAAATTTCAACTCATATGTCTCCGCTTCAAGACCATAAGATATTATCGTCTCAAAATTGCTCGTGATATAATCCATGAAGCAATCTGTTGAGCGCGGGTTTATCCAATACTCAAATATACATTTCTAAGTACTCATGAACGTTGTAGCAATCCTATTGCTATGTCTAACTCCTTAGACAATCTACAAACCAATTCGTGACAGTCTTGATTCAATACTTACTTCCCAAAGTATGAGCAACTGTGGACCTTTCTGAATAATTAAATTATTTGGGAAGTAAAACATGTGAAAAGTGAAACATAAAATCTGACTGGTAGCTACTCCTGCTTATTACTAAGTCGGATCTTTCATAAAACTATTATCGGTTTCTAGATTTCTTTTAAACTTTTAATTCATGTTCTATATCTATGTCTATATGACCTTTCACTCTTTCTATGTATCCAAATCTCTTACATTGATACACTTTATCCAATCGGACATTCTTCCGATAACATCTCAATTTGTCATTCTGTCATTCTCACTTACAACTCTATTCTGGTGATGTGTACTGTGACTTCCCATGATTCTCGGGGTCTTTAGTCCATATGACTGCACCCTAAGACTATTTCGAGGTGTTGTGATGTGTCGGTGACCCACACGCGCTCCATAACAAAGCCAACGAAACCTTTTAACCATGAAGTCCTACATTACCACGTATTGGTGTAAACACTTTACCGATTTGAAACTCCTTTCAATTTGTTACTAACATTCACCCTAATCATTTCCCAATGATTTCTCACGTGCGTTCAAATAATTCATTCAGTACTCTCAACCAGATTGTATCCTGAATCCAACCTACTATGCTCTAAGAATTAAGTCATCAGGACATGTTCATGACACTTCTTATCAATCCAAGAATCTCGTGGAATCCGATGTAATCTCATTCCAAACCCTTTCAGAATCTAGAGATTACCTGTGTCACGATTTTCGAGAAAACTTTTTCCTTTCGGAGACTCTTTCTCATGCATATTGAATCTTATCAAGATCATGCTTACGATGGCTAGGTCTATACTGATGATTTCATCTATCCGATAGACGTTTGTAAACTACGCGAGTATGTTGCACCTTCTTTATTTCTCTCATGCCATGTGACATCCCATTTCTACTGTTTGCAAATACTATAGTTTTTCATAAAATTTCATGAATAAAAAAATACGGTTTACAAAAACCGATAGTTTAAATGATTAAAACAGTGGGTGCACAAATCCATATCAAAACTAACCATAGTAAGCAATAAAGGATTAAACCTTGAGTCCAAGATAGGAGCTAACTCGAGCTCCACTCCAGCTAAACTTCATCCAAATATACCTTAGCTTTTAACCTGGAATACATGGCAAAACATAAAATACGTAAGACAATAATGTCTCGTGAGTTACATGAGTTTTAGACTCAAACCTTTAACTTCTTTTCCAAGTTTTATAAAACTTATAACATAAAACATCTTTCAATGTTTTATAATAATATCATACCATAGCTCATTACTTTTCAAAATCATTACATATCATGCTTTACAAAAATATATTCTTTCAAAACTTTATAATAGCAACATACTATAATTATTTACTTCTCAATAATCATTTTTATGACATACTTTACAAAAATAACATCTTTCTTACTTTCTTTGACTGGTTTTATAAGCTTGCTGGATTTTTATACTTAGGGCTTTAATCACTATAAGTGATACCCCAAGTCTCTATGGCTAGAAAGAACGGATCAATCCTCACCATAGAAGTGCTGAGGCGATCTACTTCGCGATGGGGCTTGTCCCCAGTAGACCCCTTACCTAACCCGGGAAGGTTGGAACATAGTTCCCTTACTAACGCTGCTTGCTACAATTACCAGTCATACAAAACATTTTCTGCTTGCTTGAACATTACTTACATACATATAACTTGTGGCTAAGTGCCAAACTTCATTATTTTCTGTCTTTATAGCTAGATGCCAAATTCATAACTTTCATCACATATGTAAAATATGTTTTTATAACATTCTAAGCTTTATACCAAATCATACTTTCCAACATCTTATGACTATATGTCATTCATACTTGAAAACATATATAACTTGTAACTAAAACATATTTCTTAATCATCTTGTGGCTATATGCCATTCATATTTGAAAACATATATAATTTGTAATCGAAATATACTTTCACATAATTGGCTCATAAGCCAATATATACTTTCACTTAATTTGACTTATAGTTCAAAACATAGCTTCAATTATAGCATTATACTTTCACAAACAAGTTAGAAATAAAACTCTTGCATAATATTTCACATATAGAAATTTTATAAGAAATCTTGAAAATACTTACTTGCCATGTACCCCAGAATGGGTAAAAATACTGCATGTACTCACCTTGACTAGTTAGAGAAGTCTAACTATGGCTACACCCTTCCTTGTCCTTTCCGTTTATTGATCTTTTACTTCTTAAGCACCTAGAACGTTTATTCACATTTTATTAATAACACGTTATACTTTAACATGTAAGGACTACTTTGTTATGTTCCACTAGACTCGTATCACAATATTTTTGTGATATTCATCCCTTAGCACACCTTTTTACTTATTCTTATTATCATTTAAATGACATTTTATTGACCATTATACCCTTGGAAAGTCACATACACAATTTAGACTCATTTTTCATGTTTTCATGCTCTATAACACTTATGGGATCAATTGGAGACCAAGGCTACATGTCTAGGGGCAAAATAGACTCTTTACCACCTTACAGTGGGTTACACGGTCGTGTAATTCTGCTCATAAAAGTTACACGGCCGTGTAACTCCCTGATCCTTCAAAAACTTGAATTTTTCACTAAAAATCACGTATCGGGCTCGTTTTAACTCCAAACTTCACCAAATTTTGACCATGGGTTCTATTGACCATTTATTATGTTAAGAACATGTTTTCACTTCTATTAAGTCTTATTTAGTCCATGACTTAATGATTAAGACCATAGGATGTCACAAGAGCTTTAAGGAAGCTCGTATGCACATCACTCAAATTTTAAAGTCTAGTTTTGTCCATTTTCTATCCATCTACTTATATAACAAATGGATAATTTAATTTAAGGTTTTTATAACCCAAAACATACTTTCTTTAATTACCAATTCATGATTTCCATTAACCATTTCCATGGGTTTCATTCATGGAATCACCAATTCCATTCCACCCGACAAATTTCAGTTTTTGTTCAAACTTTCATTTTATTAATTGAAACTTTTAGGAAACCACTTCTAATGGTTTCTTCATACTTAAACATCATTTATGACTCTTTATAACCAACTCTTTTAGTCAAATTAACACTTTGACCATAAACCCCAAATTCTAGGGTTCATAAAAATCAAACTCACCAAATCACCCATTTTTTTGCCAAAAATCATTTTATTGGATTTTCAAGCTTAAGAACTGATTTCTTACTTCTTTTATGTCATGTTTGACTTAACAAAACCATTAGAATCATATGAAATCAGTTTCAACTCATTAACCCATTTCTAGGGTTCTTGAGCTAAAAACCCATTTCATCATTTTTGCATTAAATCTTCAATTCTTTGGAATTACTTATTAATACAAGTTTCTTTCATCATTTCTAACCTATTAAACTCATTAGAATTACTGGAAATTACTTGATCATACCAACCCGTGGCATGATGTTCTTGAACCAAAAACATCTTTTCTTGATTTTTCAACATATTCAATTACTAGAACATGTTTAGTTGATGATTTTGGGCAAGGTAAGTTAGATGATTACATTAGAATCATGATTTCTAGAAAATTCAGAAATCAAAACATAATTCCCGTTCAAGGTTTGGAGCTTAGAGCTTGGAAATCTTACCTTTTTAAGCTTAGGATCACCAAATTCCAAATGTTTTCCTTTGATTTCTTTGCAACGATGCTTGATCTTTCCCGTGCTCTCTTCTCTAACTCTCTCTCTCGTTCTCTCTAGACTCTTCTATGGTTTTCTGTAAATGAGAGTTAGATAACTCTCTTATTGATATTTATTTTTTTTTTTAAAATATTTACATTTTAGTCCTTAACTTTCATTTCTTGCACTTTGGCCACCAAAAACCAAATTTTATTACATATAACTTAGTTTCTTACATTTTTGGTCCAAAACCAAAATATACTTTCATACTAAATCTTATACATGGGCAAATGACCAATTTATCCTTTTATGGTCAAATGACCAAATTACCCTCTTTTAATAAAATTAGCTTTCAAATACTTCTCACGATTATTTGGTGTCAAAATTTTATTTCATTACATATTAGCTCGAAAAATCATATTTTCCTTACTTAAAAGTCATTTGGATGTCAAATGACCATTTTGCCCTTTCTCACCATCTTTTTCCAAACTTTCGGTATTTTACCATATTTCTAAGTAAATTATTTTAAAACTTTCATAATATTTTTGGTCTTTTCCTTATGTATTTTCTCGAATATAAATTCGAGATTTTTGGGTCGTTACAACTACCTCCCCCTTATTGGGATTCCGTCCTCGGAATCATCACACAACTATTGATACTTTCTTTTTACCAACACATAATCATAACCTTCATTGTTTTATCTTTTAATATTTCTTTTCTACCTCACTTCATTTATATACAATCTTTAGTAAACTCATCTTACAGAATAGTTTCATACTTCAATACTTTTTTTTTATCAAAAATAGCAATCTACTTTATAATTTTTCTCATATCTTTACTACAACATGTGAGATTATACTCACAACATTCTTTACTTATAAAAGTTCCAATACCATTAAACATAATTATATATGTTTCATATATATATATATATATATATATATATATATATATATATATATATATATATATATATATATATATATATATATATATATATATATATATATATATATATATATATATATATATATATTACAAATCTATAAATACACCAAAATCTTTTCCTTGTATAGATTTTTCGTCCCTTAATGGACATTTTACTTAAGCAATCTTTTCACCTTCATTTAATACCACTTATTTATTTTCACCCTTCTTTTCTTCTTATTTCTTTACTCATTCGTTACTTCCTAGACAATCCATTGTTATTTCTTCTTTACAGAAGTTTTACAACATCTTATTTCTCTTACATTTATTTTTAAAACTTTTAAACTTCAGTTTATTCTTTTTCTTTTTATCTCTATTTCCCACTACTGACTCACTATTATTTACAAAGGATGTATTTTCCTCCTTCTTGTTACACTTCACATTTTTTTACTTTTCTGATTGGAACAGAATCTGTCGAATCATCATATTGTTCACGAGAATCTACTTATATTGTTCTAAATGTGTTGAAACGATATACCGCTTTTTATTTTAATAATTCGACATCATTAAATTTCTTTCTATGTATAATACACCATATTTAACCTTATAAACTTGTACAGTTTTACTGTTGAAGTTGTTCTATTATTTCAGTCAACTTCCTTCTCGATTCACACTTTTAAGAAAAATCATTTTTCACATACTTTTTACTCATTTCCTATACACTATATGTATTACCTTCTCTAATATTTGTCTTGTATCATTCTTTACTTGTATTACTTTCATATTCAACATATAATCAACTTAGATATTTCTTTCATCTTCTTTTATGATATTTCGGTCTCATTACTCATTACTTATTCGTATAAACATGTCTTTCTTATTTCTTCAATTTTTTGTACAATACTTTTATAAGTATACTTTTCTTTCCTTTTTGGATACTCTACGTATCCTTCTCATATTAATACTTTATATTTTAGTATTTCTTTGCCAATTCTATTTCTCACATTAGTGCTTAGTTTAGCACCTGATCTTCTGTTTACTCTTTCCTCACGATATCTAAATTGTTTACCATGGTTGATTCGAAATTTATTTTTCTTCAATTCACTTATGGAACTTTATACATGTTGCATACTATAATTCACATTCCCATACTTACTTCACTTTTCATAATATTATTACCTTGTGGTGTATTTATGTTTTACAAACCACATTCATTAACTTCTTGACATATACTTACAAGTTCTTAGTTGCATAATATACACATATATTTATACTTGGTTATCTTTTGGTTTAAGAACCCAACTAGGTATTTTTAACATTTTCGTTCCATGACGAATTCTTGACATAACCCTCAATCACCATTACCTCTCGCTACTCTTTACTTTTACATCTTTTATCATTTCTGTTATGTGTTATAAGGCTACATGCCTAACACATTATGCTATTCTTTCGTTTAAACTCCACTTCTTTACACTATATATTTCTTTACAACATTATATCTTTTATATACAACTTACTTCTTATGTATCTTTAGGTGATACACAATTGCCATTTATTTCCTCGTCATCTTTCGTTCTTTTGTATTTCGAGGCATTATGCCCAATACATTATTTTACTCTTTTGCTTTATACCTTATAGTATTCTAATTAGAATACTATTTCATAACCACTTTTATACTTTGTATAAGTTCTAAAACTTACTCATTCACTCATATGTATAAACATATATACATTTCTTTGTATTTCATGGCTACTAGTCATGTACTGACCATTTCTCACAATCTTTGGATTCCTTTACCCATCATTTTTATTCGAAAGTAGTAACTTCCTGTCTGTTTACTATCATTCTTACATTATCTTTAATTCTTCGTTTACTACTTGTTTAGATATTTACTCTTTTTCTTTACTTCATATCATTTATGACTTTTAGTTATTTTGCTCACATGCTTTTGATTTTTCTTCCATTATCATACATCATTATACTCTTTCATTACTGATATTTCTTCTTTTATTTCATTCATTTGGTTGCGGAACTTAATTCCTGGCAACCACTATCTTATCATCATTTGTTTCACCTTTAATTTCTTGCCTAACATTTATTTAGGCATTCAACCTTTATTTCTCGATTTACATTCATTTTATCACATTACATTAATACATTTTGTTTAAAATATCATAATCTTTAACAATTTACCATTTATCATTCTTTTAAGGAAAATTTGAAATTTTAATGGTCATGCTCGAGGCACACCACCAGCTTGCATTAAATTCTTCTTTACCATTCTTTTATTTTTACAATTTTATGTACTATCAATATACTCTGCTTAAAATTTTCATTCTTCATGTAAGAGTCTTACAACTCCTATATAGGTAATCAATACCCATAATTCCTCTTTAAATTACTCTTATTCATACTTTCTCTCGCCTTGACAGGCATATATCTTAATATCTTTCAATCTGTCTAAAAATATTAATTGTCACATTATTTCTTTTACTTTACCATACTAAGTGGTATATTTCCACTGCATTATCTTTTAATACTCATAATTTCTACTGGTTGTTATTACATAGGCATATAATTCCTATGTTATTCTTACTACTCTCTTCACAAACCTTTCCCACCAGAACGCCATAATTCCTTTGCAATTCCACCAGTCTCAATACATATCCTGTGATTATGATAATACGGGCCCATATTACCATAACCACCTATACATATTGATTCTGTTGTTACCACAAGGTTTCATGGGACACTGGTTCATTTAACATATAACATCATTATAAATACATGGTGATCAATACTGAAAATCTTTTTACTTTATAGACATAGTCTTTAATAAATATAGATAGTTATGGAAAATAACATACCAGCTTCTTAACTACTAAACTTTTGCTCAATCAAAGCGTTAGCTAAACATTTCTTAGTGTCATATATTTGCATATATTAAGTGATGCATAATATCTTAGTCATTTAAGACATCATATAGCATACTTTCATAATCTATTATTGCTATAACATGAGTTTAAGCCTAGGAGTGGAACAAGCCAATCCTAATTCGCTTAAATTATGGCTCTGATACCAACTTGTGACACCCCATTTCTACTGTTTGCAAATACTATAGTTTTTCATAAAATTTCATGAATAAAAAAATACGGTTTACAAAAACCGATAGTTTAAATGATTAAAACAGTGGGTGCACAAATCCATATCAAAACTAACCATAGTAAGCAATAAAGGATTAAACCTTGAGTCCAAGATAGGAGCTAACTCGAGCTCCACTCCAGCTAAACTTCATCCAAATATACCTTAGCTTTTAACCTGGAATACATGGCAAAACATAAAATACGTAAGACAATAATGTCTCGTGAGTTACATGAGTTTTAGACTCAAACCTTTAACTTCTTTTCCAAGTTTTATAAAACTTATAACATAAAACATCTTTCAATGTTTTATAATAATATCATACCATAGCTCATTACTTTTCAAAATCATTACATATCATGCTTTACAAAAATATATTCTTTCAAAACTTTATAATAGCAACATACTATAATTATTTACTTCTCAATAATCATTTTTATGACATACTTTACAAAAATAACATCTTTCTTACTTTCTTTGACTGGTTTTATAAGCTTGCTGGATTTTTATACTTAGGGCTTTAATCACTATAAGTGATACCCCAAGTCTCTATGGCTAGAAAGAACGGATCAATCCTCACCATAGAAGTGCTGAGGCGATCTACTTCGCGATGGGGCTTGTCCCCAGTAGACCCCTTACCTAACCCGGGAAGGTTGGAACATAGTTCCCTTACTAACGCTGCTTGCTACAATTACCAGTCATACAAAACATTTTCTGCTTGCTTGAACATTACTTACATACATATAACTTGTGGCTAAGTGCCAAACTTCATTATTTTCTGTCTTTATAGCTAGATGCCAAATTCATAACTTTCATCACATATGTAAAATATGTTTTTATAACATTCTAAGCTTTATACCAAATCATACTTTCCAACATCTTATGACTATATGTCATTCATACTTGAAAACATATATAACTTGTAACTAAAACATATTTCTTAATCATCTTGTGGCTATATGCCATTCATATTTGAAAACATATATAATTTGTAATCGAAATATACTTTCACATAATTGGCTCATAAGCCAATATATACTTTCACTTAATTTGACTTATAGTTCAAAACATAGCTTCAATTATAGCATTATACTTTCACAAACAAGTTAGAAATAAAACTCTTGCATAATATTTCACATATAGAAATTTTATAAGAAATCTTGAAAATACTTACTTGCCATGTACCCCAGAATGGGTAAAAATACTGCATGTACTCACCTTGACTAGTTAGAGAAGTCTAACTATGGCTACACCCTTCCTTGTCCTTTCCGTTTATTGATCTTTTACTTCTTAAGCACCTAGAACGTTTATTCACATTTTATTAATAACACGTTATACTTTAACATGTAAGGACTACTTTGTTATGTTCCACTAGACTCGTATCACAATATTTTTGTGATATTCATCCCTTAGCACACCTTTTTACTTATTCTTATTATCATTTAAATGACATTTTATTGACCATTATACCCTTGGAAAGTCACATACACAATTTAGACTCATTTTTCATGTTTTCATGCTCTATAACACTTATGGGATCAATTGGAGACCAAGGCTACATGTCTAGGGGCAAAATAGACTCTTTACCACCTTACAGTGGGTTACACGGTCGTGTAATTCTGCTCATAAAAGTTACACGGCCGTGTAACTCCCTGATCCTTCAAAAACTTGAATTTTTCACTAAAAATCACGTATCGGGCTCGTTTTAACTCCAAACTTCACCAAATTTTGACCATGGGTTCTATTGACCATTTATTATGTTAAGAACATGTTTTCACTTCTATTAAGTCTTATTTAGTCCATGACTTAATGATTAAGACCATAGGATGTCACAAGAGCTTTAAGGAAGCTCGTATGCACATCACTCAAATTTTAAAGTCTAGTTTTGTCCATTTTCTATCCATCTACTTATATAACAAATGGATAATTTAATTTAAGGTTTTTATAACCCAAAACATACTTTCTTTAATTACCAATTCATGATTTCCATTAACCATTTCCATGGGTTTCATTCATGGAATCACCAATTCCATTCCACCCGACAAATTTCAGTTTTTGTTCAAACTTTCATTTTATTAATTGAAACTTTTAGGAAACCACTTCTAATGGTTTCTTCATACTTAAACATCATTTATGACTCTTTATAACCAACTCTTTTAGTCAAATTAACACTTTGACCATAAACCCCAAATTCTAGGGTTCATAAAAATCAAACTCACCAAATCACCCATTTTTTTGCCAAAAATCATTTTATTGGATTTTCAAGCTTAAGAACTGATTTCTTACTTCTTTTATGTCATGTTTGACTTAACAAAACCATTAGAATCATATGAAATCAGTTTCAACTCATTAACCCATTTCTAGGGTTCTTGAGCTAAAAACCCATTTCATCATTTTTGCATTAAATCTTCAATTCTTTGGAATTACTTATTAATACAAGTTTCTTTCATCATTTCTAACCTATTAAACTCATTAGAATTACTGGAAATTACTTGATCATACCAACCCGTGGCATGATGTTCTTGAACCAAAAACATCTTTTCTTGATTTTTCAACATATTCAATTACTAGAACATGTTTAGTTGATGATTTTGGGCAAGGTAAGTTAGATGATTACATTAGAATCATGATTTCTAGAAAATTCAGAAATCAAAACATAATTCCCGTTCAAGGTTTGGAGCTTAGAGCTTGGAAATCTTACCTTTTTAAGCTTAGGATCACCAAATTCCAAATGTTTTCCTTTGATTTCTTTGCAACGATGCTTGATCTTTCCCGTGCTCTCTTCTCTAACTCTCTCTCTCGTTCTCTCTAGACTCTTCTATGGTTTTCTGTAAATGAGAGTTAGATAACTCTCTTATTGATATTTATTTTTTTTTTTAAAATATTTACATTTTAGTCCTTAACTTTCATTTCTTGCACTTTGGCCACCAAAAACCAAATTTTATTACATATAACTTAGTTTCTTACATTTTTGGTCCAAAACCAAAATATACTTTCATACTAAATCTTATACATGGGCAAATGACCAATTTATCCTTTTATGGTCAAATGACCAAATTACCCTCTTTTAATAAAATTAGCTTTCAAATACTTCTCACGATTATTTGGTGTCAAAATTTTATTTCATTACATATTAGCTCGAAAAATCATATTTTCCTTACTTAAAAGTCATTTGGATGTCAAATGACCATTTTGCCCTTTCTCACCATCTTTTTCCAAACTTTCGGTATTTTACCATATTTCTAAGTAAATTATTTTAAAACTTTCATAATATTTTTGGTCTTTTCCTTATGTATTTTCTCGAATATAAATTCGAGATTTTTGGGTTACATGCCAAGTCATCACACTTTGTAGTGATAGGAAATTCTTTTCCTGCGGCTATACATCTTGAATCTTATCAAGATCATATTGGTAGAGTTTTGATCTATCTCATAGATGTTCACAACCACTTAAGTACGTTGTATCTCTTTTAAGTCTTTCATAGCGATCCGTCTCTTAACGCCAAGTCATTACACTTTGTAATGATAAGAGACGTTTCCTAGAAACAGTATGTAACCTACATATAGTGATAGTAGATAACAACGGTACTCCCACTGGCTTTGACTATTTCGGACTATTCACGAAATCCAAACCTTTTGGTGCATTTTGAGAATTTGAAACCTTTCTGACATAGTTATGGGAATCTTTCAGGCTATTCACAAAATCCAAACCTATTGGCACATTTTGAGAATCCGAATTTCCTTTCCTACGAGGTGTCCGTGGGATGAATCCCGAGGCCATATACCTACTGTATTTGCATGCTCTTTGTGAGTTCCTATTAGTGTGTCGGTAATCCACACTCTCTCCACTAACATCTAGGGATGGCAAAAACCCCCGTGGGGCCCCGTTCCCGTGGGACCCCGAACCCGTACAATGGGTAATGTTATGAAAAATTCAGGGGTGGGGGCGGGGGTAGGGGCAAGATTAACCCCCGTTTTGATTTCGAGGGCGGGGGCGGGGGTGGGCAACCCCGTCCCGAAACCCCGTGGGGGCCTCGTTAATATATATATATATATATATATATATATATATATATATATATATATATATATATATATATATATATATATATATATATATATATATATATATATATATATATATATATATATATATATATATATATATTACCCAAAAAAATAAAATTTCAACCCAAAATTTATTTTTTAGCAAAAAAAAAAAAGATTTTTTTAGTTTAAAGATCGGGGGCGGGGAAACGGGGGCGGGGGGCGGGGAAAGCTATCCCCGTCCCGTTTGACCCCGTTGACATCCCTACTAACGTCTCACAGTGTGCCACGCAGAATTTCATCTTCTATTTAGAGTGCTTCTGTCGGAATCAATTTCTTGACTCTGAGTATCGTCTCACTCAACTAGATGTTCTATAAGTACATTTCTATCCATGTCGCTTTCTTTTGATGATTCAACTACTCCCACTGGTTTTTAGACCAGGTGTAAAATCATTCAAATTTTCACATAGACATTTCTATCCATGTCACTTTCTTTTGACGACTCAATTACTCCCACTGGTTTTTAGACCAGGTGTAAAGTCAACCAAATTGTTACATAGACTGTGTCTCGCCCTAAGGTTCTCTTATCTGGTAGCAACCGGGCTCACCATTGCTTCCAAGTAGTCGGACTGCTTGTCCGTACCAACTTTAGTGTTTTACCACTAATCGGTATGTCACCCAGATCATAACTACTTATGATGGTGATCAATACTACTGGTCAAGAGAGGATTATGTCAGGTTTAACAAGAATCTGATTCCTGGTCAAGGCCTAGTGACGACTAAGGTTCTTTCAATTTGCTAATCCTGAACTCATTCAGGATCCTGAACTCATTCAGGATTATTCTTACTCCCACTATTTCCTTCGAATATGAGTCCTTTCTAAAAGAACTCTTCATTCATAGTTACAGTCAGGACAGCCAATGAAACGACACTGCTGATCAGGAACAGGCTAGTCATGAGGTTCGGACGAATGCTACATGACCCTGGACTTCCTATGTACAAGTGGGACGATCCCAACTTTACATTTCAGACAATGTCTACATAACCTACTTAGTCTAAAATGTGGTCGGAATATGGTTTCTATGGTCTGACTGGTTGAATATTCAATTCATCGAAAACTAATTGTAGATGTATCGCATACAACAAGGATCGAACTATTTCGATTAATGCTCCATCATCTTCCCTAAGACACATTATGACCATTAATGTTCTTGGAAGAGATATACTGTGAAACATTTTTTCAGTTTATGTTGTGACTCAAATTCTTGTTGATCTTATACTTCCTTTGAAGTTCTTGAACTGTTCAAGATTTCAATTCTATCGCTTATTCTGATAAGGGAAACCATACTTGTCACGCTAATTGACAAATATCGTGAAGTATAAATAATTGTGTTCTTTTCGAAGATTCGAGCAATACACAGTACCTGTTGTGTCTGTTGTTCATAATCTTAATGTCTTTTACATCTCTATGTAAACTTATGACTTTGTTAATTTTTGTTCAAGATATGTAATCATCACCTGACTTTAAGTCAACTGATTCCAAAATCCTATCCACTGGATCTTTGGGTGATTCATTTCTTGCCACAAATGATTTTATTAAGAATTCAATTCATCATGTGACTCTAAGTCAAATGATTCCAAAGTCCAGTCCAACAGGACCTTTGGCTGAATTGATCTTTATAAAATTTACTTTAACAATCATATACGACACAATTCATGAATCCAAACACTTTGGATGTATCAACATTCAAGTTATTGCCATTCATGCAAATAACATACTCATAAAACATTTCAAGGGTAATTTAAACAAATAATTATTAAAGGAAAATTAATACTTTATAAAACCAAAATACCCTTGAACAATGTACTATATGATATACAATGTCTTACGTAGGGATGAGAATCGGTCCGGACCCGGACCGAACCGGACCGAGAACCGAAGAACCGAGAACCGATTTTATAGGAAACGAAGAACCGGGAACCGGACCGAATACCCGGGTTCCGGTTCCTACCGGTTCGGGTCCGGTCCGGTTCCGGTTCCGGTTCGGTTATACAAGGTAAGAAATGTGTTCGGTTCCGGACCCGGCCCGAACCGGACCGAGAACCGAAGAACCGAGAACCGATTTTGTGAGAAATGGAGAACCGATAACCGAACCGAATACACGGTTCCGGTTCCTATTCGGTTCCGGTTCCGGTTCGGTTCCCGGTCCGGTCCGGTTCTCCGGTTCAAAATCTCATCCCTAGTCTTACGCATCTAATGAGCTAATAACAGAATTATAATATCCAACTAAACTCCAAAACTGTATGAGCTTCCGATCTAATCCGAACATGCTCCTATGCAACAACATCTTGCATCCTACAGAGTCCATGCATATAGAGCAAATGTGAGAAACACATTCTGTATCAAGGAATTAAGGATCAGGAGTTCTGAGTTTTAAGATATTCCATGAGTTGCCAAATCGTTCGGCTTCGGAGCATTTTTCCAATCTTTCCGTGACTGTGTCCCACCTTGTGGATTCCCAGTTTGAGACATCGATGAACCGGTCCAGACGATCTGGATCATTTCTTGATGTACCTTATCACTAGACTCAATCCCGAAGCAGCTGAACCAATGGAACTATGCTTCTCCATGAACGACTCGTACAGAGTCAACATTGAATGCATTTCCATGAATGTCTTATCTGGTTGCCCTTTCTGTACATCTGGATGAACATATCAGCGAGTCGAGTTAATGCTCAACTCCCGATTAAAGGGTGACTAAATTTATGCAGTTCATCTATGTGTCTCTATATCTTGAGAACATGTGAACTGGTGCTACTTCCCACATACTTCAAACTCTTTGAAGATTTTAGCTCGTCCCTTTTTAAACCGGTTCTCGGAACCTTTCCTCAACCAGCTGTGCTAACTTATCTGACCCCAGGAATTCTAAATCCCTGCGAAACTTAGGGTCAATGATCAATAGCATGAGGCAACGAACTTTCCTTGACTTAATAGTCAAGGAGTCATGCTCATCACAGGCTACTGTGTGACGCCATGCTTTGGGAAGCAGACACTCAGTCAGATATGGTTTGCCAGCAAAACTGAGAACTATTCTCTATTTGTGAGGCCATACCACATAGTTCAGGCCAGTCAGCCTTACCATATGTAACAGGTGCATTCTGAAACTCTCAGAGATTGGTGAAGGAGGAGAAGGATGAGAATTGACACTATTTTTAGACATTTATAAAATTTGAATTTGTTAGTTTACTTTTATTCCTTTTAAATAATTACCCAATTTATTATTTAACAAGGCTAGGATCCAAAATACCCCAACTATGGTGTGAAGAGGGATGCCATAATCACAACATAATGGTCATTAAGGTAGATAAAACACTTATCAATTTCATCTTATGAAATTCCTAGATCTGTTGAGATTCATTGAACTGTTTAATGGCATGTTTAATCTCGGATGTGCTCCACTGTTTGTGACTGGGATGCCGAGGATCACAAATTGGATGTGAATAACCATGCAAATGTGCTCGGTAACCTCAATGTCATTTATCATCTCTAATTGATGTGCCGGTTAACCATACACGCTCCATCAACAATGATAAATCATGAGAAACCCATTACCACTCTTTATGAACCCGTATTGGTGTGCCGGTTAACCACACACGCTCCACCAATGTTTCATAAAGTGTAATGTGCAATTTCATGGATTAGCATCTAATTCACATTTTTCCTAAAGTAACTAGATTTGGGATTTTTAAGAATTGTTCTAGTACTTTCAATTATAGCATTATACTTTTAATGAGAATTAAGCGGTCCCATCAAACCCGTTCGGCTTACGACACTTAACTGACCAGGAGAGCAGTGGGTGAGAGTGGACACTCATTAGACTACCATTTTATAGGCAGTCGCCTTATACCCTCTTTATAAGACAGTTTTGTGAATGAGGCCTACTAACGGTAAGACTAACCAATTTTATCTTAAATATAAAATATTAACATTTAATAATAATACATATAAGATGTATTTTAAACCTTTTAAAATATTTCTAGTTTAATCTTTTAATTTTCTAAAATTAACTCTTTAATTTAAAATTAAATTAAAACCTTTAAATGATTTAATTTATCTTTTAATTAAAAACAATTAATTAAATTAATTAAATCTAGATAGGCATCACAAATTAATCAAATTAATTTAATCCTTTCTAATCCCCTAATTATCGAAAAATACAAGCAATGGGATTAGGGTTTCCATTTATTAATTGATCACAATTACCAAAAATAAGAAACCTGCAAAACCCTAGAGCCCATTTTCGCAGACAAGGGGGTGGAGGCTAGGGTTTCGAAAACCCTAGCCCTAATTTCGATTAGGCCTTCTTTTAGGGTTTAGTTTCTATAAACCTTAAATCTAATGATAACAATTACAGCAATTCAATTAGAAAACAACCAAAAGCTCTGATACCACTGAAAGGTTTTATGCAAATCTATGAACTAAAACCCTAAGTTCACATGCAACCTAGATTGGATCTATGTTTTCTATCATTGAACATGTAATAATAATCCTAAAGGCCAAACAAAAAATTACTAAAAGAAATAAGGAAGAAAAACTAACCTTTTGATCCTTAGATCTCTTGGAAGCAAGCACCACAAGTGTCGTGCCTCTAATGGCTTATACCCAGAACCAAGCAAGCAAGAAAACAAGAGAGAAAAGAGGAGAATACTCCTTAATTTCGTGGCTTTTAGGGGTGGTAGGATGCCTCTATTTATAGTTTCCATATGATAAGTGATAAGGAGTATAACTGCCTTATTTAAGATCCTGACATAATAAGGCTTTTATCATATAACTGAATCTACTTATCATACCATAAATAATCCCTTATACCATGTAAGGTAATTTACGAATTCTTAAGGCTTAAGAAAGCCTTAAATTCGTCCACCATCCCCAAGCCCTAATTGTCCATTGCTCAACTATTAAACAATTACAATTCAGCACTTGTACCTTTAATTAATCCAATTAATCCCAAAATTAATTCCAATTAATTTTTGATCAATTATTAATTAAATATTATGATTTCTAATTAATATATTATTCTCATAATATATTAATAAACCATATTTCTCTCTCTCTCTCTCTCTTTAAGTTATCTTGTCCTCTGCTAGGTTTTGAGGGCAACCCAAAAGGACTGTACTGCTGTCAATCAAGTATATTCCTAAATTATAGTCATGGCTTAGACACCTAATCCAACAAATATTACCAACTTGTCATGATCATGGCACATAACCAACGTCTTGATCATTGTCTCATTTGTATATGAACAATGATTCGTTGGTATTTCTATGTACGAAACTAAGAGTGACCTTGAACGTGGAAAATAGTTGAAACCATGCCTTGGGGCCTTGATTTAGGCCATATAAGGACTTCTGAAAATGGAAAACATGAGAGGATCGAGCAGTGTCTTCAAAATTTGGGGATTGATAAATATATATGGTTTCAGCAAGATACCCGTGAAGAAAGGCGTTTTTAACATCAAGTTGGTAGACCGACCATTGGCAATATACATCAACCTGAAAATTGTATGAATCGTTGCGGGTTTTGATAGTCGTGCTAAACGTCTTGTAGCAATCAATGCTCGACTGTTACCACCCTCTACGCTTATTTGGTTGGTTCGAGACCCTTTAAAATTGTGATCATGGTAAACGACTGTCGCCGATTAGACCTGGCCATGGCGAGATTCTCCAAGGAGGGGCATAGACCTTTCCTAGAGGAAGGACAGTAAGGGTTCACGATGATAAATAACTCGTGTAATCTAGTCAAACTTCCCCTAAGACTGTTGACCATGTATACAACAATGTTCCTTTCCTACACCGGTTTGTCGATCTTTGTCAAAAGATCGAACAAAAATTTTATATTCTACGCCGAAAACTCCTACACCAGCAGCTGAATGGCTTAAATCAACCCGTTTGTTCTACTGACTAGTCATCCTACTTTAGTCAATGGTGTATTTTTTTGCCTACTGTCACTTTCCCCCCCCCCCCCACAAAAGAACTCGAATGATCACGTCTTTCTCTCTCTCTAAAAACTTTTGATTTTGGCTGTTACTCAAGATTCGCTGCGAGAAATCTGCGTATCAATTAACTGCAAATCGGAAGGTAAAACCTAAATTCATTTCTTCAGTTTTTGCAATTCTTTAGGGTTTCGTTCTTTGTAAATTTTTGATCTTTACTGTTCAATGCTATATGCAGTTAGGGAGAGGTCATTAATGGTAATGGTGCATAGGTTATGTTTAAGTTGCATGGCTCAAGCATCTTTATAGCCACAGAGGACATTTCTGAGACTTTTCCAAACGTTATGCAATATTAGACGCTTTTTTAAGGATCATCTACAAAAGGGACTTGCTGATAGTCCCATAAATCAACAACTTGACTAATGAGTCAAGTTTCTTCCAAGCATTTATGGGTTTTGAGGGAATGAAGACAAGATGATCAAGGACTCCAAAAGTGAGATTGTGGGTCTCAAACATTTCTCGTACTGCGTCGTAGTTCAATTCATCTAGGTCAATAATGATGGGGACATAAGGTCGAATATTGGTGATACCAAACAGCTTGTCAGTGTTGTCATAAGGTTCGGCCATGGAAGAAAAATGGTGAAGCGATAAAGCTAGGGTTGGCGTCATGCAGGATATTCGATCAAATATGGAAGGTAGGAGAGAGGGAGATCTCGAAGATAGGAGAGAGAGAAATATTTAAAAGAGTCAATTCAAACTTTAATATCATATGATAGAACGTATTTTCCCGTGAACAATAATGTCATTATACAAACGTGTGTGTGTATACACACACATAAGATATGGGCTGAATATGTACAAGCAATACAAGAGGTCTACAAATGGGCCTATGTATCTAATTATATGGACGGGTAGAGGTGCGCAATCCATATTTTTTTCAAAAACTGGTTCGGTTTATGTCAACATGGTCAAAATCGGATCGGTTTCAAACCAGTTTGAAATGAAAAATATCTTATCCTATAGAAATCGGCTCGTACCGGATTGAAACCGGTTTGGGAGAAATTAATTTGGAAAACTAGCCCTTCTCAAGAGTTTGTTGCTATTTCTGGTGTGCTCTCCAAAGTAAATTGCTATTTTTGGTGTGCTCTCCAAAGTACATTGTTATTTTGGGTGTGATCTCCAAAGTACATTGCTATTTCTGGTGTGCTCTCTAAAGTTTGTTGCTATTTCTAGTGGTAAATACGTCGCCCTCCCTCTTTGAGGTTGAGGATTCTAGTCTCGCTAGAGACATAGGTGGATTCAAGAGTAGTTTAGGAGTATGAGTATGATAGATTTACCGTTCTAAAAAATAAAAAAAAACTATTAATTTAAACATATAATTATTAATTAATACATATAATTATCTATTACCACCAAAGCTACAAATGCAATAATTAAAAATTAGTTTACTATATTCATTCAAAAGAAAAGACAAAACTAACGTGGACACCTCCTGTATTGACTTCAATAATTTAAGCATATTCCATATGCCAAAGAACAAGTGTCATTGAACTACAATCAATACGATATTTATTATTTTAATATTTTCTTCTCTTTTACAAACATTATCTTTTTAGCATAAACATTTTTTACTTTAAAATATATTCAAATAAATATATTAATATATCATGTCAATTTTGTAGCTATAATTATATATTTAACTTTCTTCGTGTTGTACAACATAATTTTTCTTTTCTTTTACTCTTTTCCTGACAAGTAAATATAATTCCGAGTTCGAGCTCCGCAAAGCGGGCAAACCCAACTCCCAAGGGGATTTCCAGGGAAAAATTCCACCATATGGAGCAACAGAACGAGGCTTACGGGAGTTGAACTCCCAACCTCTGCCCCACATAGGTATAAAACCCCACGCATCAAACCAGCTAAGCTGGCTATCATGTGCTCTTTTAGCGACGCGATATCGTCTTTTTCCTTTGAAAATGATTCTAGTGTATATTGAGATTCCCATATAAAAAAACACTATATTTCGTTTAATACCCAAAACTATAAAAATATTATACTTTTAGACGTAGTACTGATTAACCACAATTGAAATGATAGTGCAATTAATAAAGAAAGTTATTTCATGATTTGGAAACCAAAATACAAAGATAATTTCGGATCTATACATATCTTCCCTGATTTAATTTTTTTTTTTGTTTTTTGTTTTTTGTTTTTTTTGTCTTTTTACCGATTTTGTTTTTTTCTTTTCTTTTTTACTTTTACAAATAATATTTGATTATTATTATTATTATTATTATTATTATTATAAAACCAATAATATTAAATTTAGTTTTTATAACTTTTACGTTTTAGTAACAACTAACAACAAAGCAATAGTTGATAATGTTGGTTATAATTATCTGTAAAAATAAATTTAGCTATACTTTCTTAAAATGTTGGTTTTCCTAATCTTGTTACGATTCGTTTAGATTTTACTGGGTAATTTTCAGTTGATAAGTTTAATTTTCTAAACTAATACTTATCTGTAAAAAAATTCTACTGTTTTTTTGGAGTTTGTTAGTCATACATAAAAAATATCTAGCAAAAATAACACAAATGTACAGAGATATAAGAATCTACCAAAACTATTTAGCAAAAATATATACATGGTCAGTTTGAAAACTTGTCATACGATTCAATCGTTGTATTAAATTGATCTAGACAGATATATAAAATCGTTGTAGAATGCGAGATATAAATAACGTAATAATATTTCAAAAAAAAATCAAATCAGTTTCTTAATAATAATAATAATAATAATAATAATAATAATAATAATAATAATGTGTGTCATACTTATTCAGTTATTTTATAATTTTTATTTATTATTTGAAAGTACTTACAGTAAATTACGTATTATATGAAAAACTAAATGATAAAACTATATTTAATCATTATTTTTAATTTGACGTTATTATTATTTATCATGCTACAACAATTCATTGTTATAGAGTAACTATCTGTAAAAAAATTAGTAGATCGTGATTAGTTGCGTGAATATGACATCCATTTTACCCGGACACGCCGTTCTTTATCGTAGAAAGTCGACCCACTAAATAACATATTTTTTATTTGTTTATAAAATATTTAAGGTGTATGTTTTTTAAAAGAATAATAATAATAATAATAATAATAATAATAATAGTAAAGGAAAAGACAAAAAAGACAAAAAAAAAAAGCATAAAACAAATCAACTAGTCAAATCAGATGAGGTTTATAAATTAAAAAAATAATTAAATTAAAACCTATTTTGATTTGATGTATATCAAATGTGTACAAATCAAATGAGATTTATAAATAACTAGTCAAATTAGAGGAGGTTCATAAATAACTTTTATGATGTATTTATAACACAACCTTTTTTTTTATTCTACTCGTATAAGAGATTCATACAACATGTTTCTATCATTTATATAAACAAGTGTTTTTATTAATATGTGCGACTCCTAAATAACATTTATACCTATTTGAACAAAAAATGAAGGGGAATATTTGACTGAAATGTTGAAACACATTTTGTATATTTAATTTAAATTATCAGAAAAAGAATATTAATATAAAGAGTAAATTACACTATTAGTCCCTTTGGTTTGCAGTTTTTTTTAATTTTAGTCTAAGTTTTTTATTATTTTCACCAGTGGTCCTTATTGAAGGCTTTGATTTCATATTTGGTCATTATCCTTTAACACCGTCAATGATCTTCTGTTAATTGCATATGAAATGACTAAAATATACATATAATTATATTTTTCTGATTTTATATTTTTTCTTATCAAAAGTATTAGAACTAATAAATTAAAGTGACCGTTTATGAAAGTTGAATAAAGCCCTACAATGACCATTCTGCCGACTCTATTTTCCCTCACAGCCTCCTTCTTGGGCGATTCAAAGGTTTGTTCAATTTTAGATGGATGTTTGATTCCATTTTTGCATTTTAAAGTTGAATTCAAATGGTGATCGATTTTAGATGTCGGTTCAAAAATAGCAATAGACACCAAGTCTCCATGAATTGTTCTTCGTCCCATTAGTAATTTCAAAACAACAACAATTATTGTTACCAGTAGGGATGAACAAATGGTCCTCGGAACCGAGCCCAAACCCAAAAACTGAGGAACTGGACCCAAGATAAGGAACCGACCATGTTACTTGGTCAATACTTTGTCCGTATATGTGGCTTAATTCGGTCTTGGTCCTTCTCAGTCTTGGTCATTCGGTATTGTCGGGTTATCGGGTACGGAACCGACCGAACGTTTAAAAGACATTAAGATTGTAATGTAGGCCTTTGAAATTTTTACGCTTGGTCCTGTTCGGGTAAAACCCGACCAACCCGAGTAAACCCGAACCAGAACCCAAGACCAAGTCCCGTAGTTTGGTCGGTTCTCGGTTCCATTGAATGTCATCCCTCGGTCTCGGTTCGGCTCGTGTTCGGTCCGGCTCAGGTCAGTCCCAGGACCACGCTCACCCCTAGTTACCAGACATTAAAAGATAACATCTACATGCCTAAATTGATACAATTAGGACTAACTTTTTTGGACGGATAAGGTAATTACCGACCTGCGAAACAGAGAAACATCGCATATGTCAAATTTCTGTGAATTCAATGTGAATAAAGACGTTTTTGCAAATGATTCGATAGAGCTTTTGAGAGAGGGAGAGAGAGAGAGAGAGAGAGTGGTATAGATATAAAAAAACAACCAAAAAGGAATCAATACACCAAGATTTGGGGAGCTCTTGTGTAACGCCCCAATTTCAAAATTTCTAAAATTCATTTATTATCAAAGTTTCAATAAAACATTTATTCCAAAAGTAAATCCGTTTAACCTATTTATTAAACCAACAGCGGAAACAATTGAAAATCATAACATAATTCATTAACATAAATTTTCTTGTATGCGATGCGCCGCCGTCACGCCTTGCCCTTCCCTTTGTCAATCGATTTACCTGAAATATTATAAAAACAACGGGTAAGCTTAAAGCTTAGTGAGTCCACAAATTACCATACATGCCCACACATTAAACAACCCGTCCTCGAGAACGACCCGACCCTACCCGCCATACAACAGCTACGGGCGTCCATCATACAACAGCTATGGACACGGGAAGGTTCTACCCATCATACAACAGCTATGGGTTCCCGGTTATGGCCCCGCCCATCATACAACAGCTATGGGACAAGGCAATAGTCCAACTCGCCATACAACAGCTACGAGGGAACACGCATCAGTACTGAGCCCAACAACAAATAACCACAGATATAGAGCAAATCATATAACTGTAAATAACACACAAGATGCCTAACATGCAACATCATATAGTAAGGTGAGGATACTCACCTGATTCGAAACCGCACAGATATTCTCTAATATCCCCACTTAGCTCGTCCACACACCTAAATCCCACACATATACAACATATCAATTACTGACTAGGCTCTTACAGACCTGTCTAAAGGTTAGGCTCACTATTTGCCACCAAACCGTGGTCAAAACTAAGTTCCTGGTCAAACAGTCGCTCGCCGCGGCGTGGCACCTCATCCTACGCGCCGCGGCTATCATCGAATAATTACGGGGTTTCAACTGAGTCCGTGCCGCTGACATAGCCAGTCCGCGTCGCGGCTCGTAACATTCCAAAATGTTTTTCAGCGATTAACAGCACATCAATCGATTAGGGTTCCTTTCTACACCCTTCCTGGGATCAGGAACTACCCTAAGGTCACTTCCTTATGGACATGCAAGTCCATGCATGTCCTTGGTTCAAACCCTAAGGGCCACACATCGTCTAAAGCTACAAACCAACTGGTAACACCATATGACGGGATAAACAGAAAAGTCAGAAGAGTAAATCTTCTTACCTCACTTCTGAAGGACGGAGTGATGCCCACGATCCGTTCTAAACCTTCTCCCGCGTGGATCTCCTTCTTCTAATCTCCCAAAACCTTCAACACCTCGAGACCAAAGAGTATCTGCCGAAACCAGACACCTCTACTCTAGAAACTCTCCAAAAACACGAACCCTAGGGCTGGGGTCCTTTTTATAGGCGTATAAATCCGAATTAGGGTTTTTCATGACTGCGGCGCACCGCGCCGCTGATTCTTTAGAACCGCGCCGCGCGTACAAATCCTACGCGATTCTAGATTCTTCCAAAAGTCGCGCCGCGGATTCCTTCGGGCCGCGACTCGGCGGACCGGGTCTTACAATTCTCCCCCACTTAACTGGATTTCGTCCCCGAAATCCGTGCCGGTAAATAATTCTGGATAATGCCTCCGCATTTCCTCCTCCGCTTCCCAAGTCCATTCGGACCCTTTTCGATGCTGCCACTGAACCTTAACTAATCCTATTGTTTTATTTCGTAAAGCCTTTATCTTCCTTTCAATGATGGCAGTTGGTCGCTCCACATAATTTAGGCGTTCATCTAATTGAATATCCTCCAAAGGTACTATTGTGGGTTCCTCAGTCACGCACTTTCTGAGCTGCGAAACGTGAAACGTGTCGTGAATCTGACTAAGCTGTTCGGGTAGCTCCAACCGGTAAGCTACCTCACCTACACGGGCGACAATTCGATATGGTCCAATGTACCTAGGGCCAAGCTTTCCTCGCTTCCTAAAACGAATAACTCCCTTCCAAGGTGACACCTTTAGAAGAACATAATCCCCGACTTGAAACTCGAGATCGGACCGTCGCCTATCCGCATAACTTTTCTGTCGGCTTTGAGCGGTTAACAATCTCTCCCGAACCTTCTGAATTAACTCAGTTGTCTTGAGCACCACCTCTGTACTTCCCAATACCTGCTGGCCAACCTCACCCCAGCAAATAGGTGTCCGACATTTTCTTCCATACAACATTTCAAAGGGAGCTCTGCCAATGCTCGCGTGATAACTGTTATTGTAAGAAAACTCAGCTAAAGGGAGATGGGAATCCCAACTCCCGCCAAAATCGATAACGCATGCCCTGAGCATATCTTCCAGCGTTTGAATCGTCCTTTCACTCTGCCCATCCGTCTGAGGATGATATGCTGTGCTGAAATGAAGGCGAGTGCCTAATTCCTCATGAAACTTCTTCCAAAACCTAGAAGTAAATCGGACATCCCGATCGGATATCACCGAGATCGGTATACCATGCCGAGAGATAATCTCATCTGTGAAGACCTTAGCCAATTCCTTTGCAGAGTAAGTCTCTTGGATGGGGAGGAAATGAGCGCTTTTAGTCAACCTATCCACGATAACCCAAATAGTGTCCATATGACGAGGGGTTCTTGGCAACTTCGTGATGAAATCCATTGTGATATGCTCCCATTTCCATTCTGGGATCTCAAGGGGCTGCAACTTACCATGAGGCCGTTGGTGCTCGGCCTTGACCTTACGACAGGTCAAACACCTTTCGACAAACCAAGCTACTTCCCTCTTCATACCTGGCCACCAATAATATTCGCGCAGATCCCTATACATTTTAGTTGCTCCAGGGTGGATAGAGAACCTGGATTTATGTGCCTCCTCTAATAGGGTTTGACGAACCCCGCCCAGTTTCGGTACCCAAATTCTCTCATGGCAAGTTAACAATTCCCTACTATCTTTGACCATAGCTGCCAACTGACCCACAATCCTCTCACTTTTCTGATTCTCGCTCTTGCTTGCTTCCACCTGGGCTTTCCTAATCAGCTCAAGCAGCGGTGTCACAATTGTCATCCTTAGACAAATGCCCCGAAGGGGTGCACTCGAAGCCTTACGACTTAACGCATCAGCTACCACATTGGCCTTTCCAGGGTGATAGTGTATCTCACAATCATAGTCTTTCAATACATCCAACCATCTTCTCTGTCTCATATTAAGATTTGCCTGGTCCATCAGGTACTTCAAACTTTTGTGATCCGTGAAAATGGTGCACCTTACTCCATACAAATAGTGTCTCCAGATCTTGAGAGCGAAAACGACCGCTCCCAGTTCCAAATCATGAGTAGGATAGTTAGCCTCATGGGGCTTCAACTGTCGCGAGGCGTATGCAATCACCCTGCCTCGTTGCATCAAGACTGCCCCCAATCCCGTGATAGATGCATCGCAATAAACTACCATGTCCTCCATGCCTTCAGGCAACGTCAAAACCGGAGCTTCACACAATTTCTGCCGCAAAGTCTCAAAAGCCTGCTGCTGCTCCTCACCCCACCGAAAAGCAGCGTTTTTCTTAGTTAGCCTAGTCAAAGGTACCGCAACCTTTGAGAAGTCTTGGATGAAACGACGATAATAACCAGCCAGACCCAAGAAACTTCTAATTTCAGAGGGAGTCCTCGGAACCTCCCACCGCATCACGGCCTCCACCTTAGCCGGGTCTACCATGATTCCTTGCTCATTCACAATGTGACCCAAAAACTGGACCTCCCGTAGCCAAAAGTCACACTTGGATAATTTTGCATAAAGCTTCTCCTTCCTTAAGGTCTCTAATACTTCCTTTAAGTGTTGTTCATGTTGTTCCCTGCTCCGAGAGTAGACTAAGATGTCGTCAATGAAAACTATAACCGACCGATCCAACATCGGTCGACACACCCGATTCATTAAATCCATAAAAGCTGCAGGGGCGTTGGTCAGTCCAAACGGCATCACTACAAACTCGAAGTGGCCGTACCTCGTCCTAAAAGCCGTTTTCGGGATGTCTTCCTCCCGTACTCGCATTTGATGGTAACCTGACCGCAAATCAATTTTTGAAAACCACGAAGCGCCCTGCAGTTGGTCGAATAAGTCGTCGATGCGAGGCAACGGATATCGATTCTTCACCGTAAGCTTATTCAACTCACGATAATCTATGCACATCCTATTGGAACCATCCTTCTTCTTAACAAACAGAATAGGCGCTCCCCACGGCGAGCAATTGGGTCGAATAAATCCCTTATCTAATAATTCTCGAAGTTGAATAGACAACTCCAGCATCTCTGGAGGCGCAAGACGATACGGTGCTTTAGCTATCGGAGCTGCACCGGGAGTTAAGTCGATCTTAAATTCCACCTGTCTCTCTGGCGGCACGCCAGGAAGGTCCTCGGGAAAAACATCAGGAAAATCCCGAACCACTGGTATATCACCTGCTTTCTGCTGTGGCTTCCTATCTCGTGTGTCTACAACATAAGCCACAAATCCCGAACCTCCATGCTGAAAATGTCTGCGTGCCCTAGCAGCTGAACAGAAAACTGCACCTCGATTCTTTCTCTCGCCCTGCACAACCAGCTCTCCCCCACTTGGGGTTTGAATCCACACTCGCTTGTTCTTACAATCGATCCATGATTCATGCTGACCCATCCAATCCATACCGATGATGACTCGGGAGTCACTCAACGGTATAGGGATGAGATCGATCGGAAACTTTATTCCTTGAATCACGACTTCGCATCCCCGATAAACACTAGTCGCTTGCACGGTTTTATCATCCGCGATTTCTACTTCTAACGGCTGATGAAGAGTTCCTAAAGCAATACCGAAACTCTTTCCCAACGCGGCAGACACAAAAGAATGACTTGCACCCGAATCAAATAGTGCAAAGGTAGGCGTAGAGTTGACTAAGAATGTTCCTAATCAAAGCATAATAGACATATTAATTACACACACCACAAACACGAGGCAAGTAAAGAAAGAGTACCCGTGACGACGTCGGGCGCATCCTGTGCCTCCTCGGCGGTCATGACGAATGCTCGACCCTTGGTCTTAGGGGCTTCCCCTTTCCCTTGCCTACCATCGGTAATCCGGAGTGTAGTGGGTGCCGGATTCTGAACCACTCCTTGAGTCACACGGGGACATTGGGCCTTGAAGTGGCCTACCTGATTACAATTAAAACAAATCTTGACCTCTTGCCGACAATCTTTAGCATAGTGGCCCTCTTTTCCACACTTATGGCATATTAGTACCCAGCAACGCCCCTCATGATTCCTTCCACATTTACCACACTTACCCTGGCTCTTTTGCCCTTGCTTTCCCTGATCTGCCCCTCGAAATTTCTTCGACACCTGTTAAGTCTGAGTAGGCGCCGGACGCTTCTGCTTTTGTTGGGTTTCCAGTTCCAACTCTCGGGCCCGCGCGGCCGCTATCATATCAGTAAGAGTTTGGTGCCTAGCAGCAGACACAAATTCCCGAATGTCTGTGCGAAGCATCGCCAAGTATCGTGTCATCCTCATGCGCTCGGTTGCCGCAAACTCTGGACAGAAGAGTGCCCGTTCATTAAACTTCTTGGTGATCTCCGTCACCGTCTCAGTAGTCTGGGTCAGATTTAGGTATTCCTGCTCCAAGCGTTCCATTTCCACCTGTGGAACATACTCTAGTTTGAACTGTTCCTTAAACTGCGGCCATGTAATGGCATCCAACTGAGCAGGAGTGAGATCTTTCGTTCGTATCTCCCACCAATCCTTCGCACCCTCTCTTAAAAGATTCGCCGTAAACGTTACCTTAGAATTCTCATGACAGGAACATGTGCGGAAAGCACCTTCCACTGCGGAAATCCACCGCATGCTAACAATCGGATCCCTGCCCCCATCGAACATCGGAGGCGAACAAGCCGAAAAGTCCTTATAACTTGCATCCCTAGCACGTGAGGTACCCTGAGTAGCCAGTCGTTCCTCGAGCATTGCCCATAACTCAGCCTTAATCGTACCAAAGAACTGAGGTATCGTAGCCAACACTTCCCGCGAAACCTCCTCCGCTATCAGGTTACGGAGATTCTCATCAGTCGGTCCTCCCCCACTCGAGGCACCCACATCTGGTCCACCGTTACTTCGAGTGACTGCCATTCTGAAATGCGCAACAGTTTCTAATATCAATACTCGGGTCACTCCTATCTATCCAACTACTTGACTTTTTAGGACTTTGTTTGACTACTCTTGACTCAAGCGTGAATCCTGTGTTTTCGGTAATACTGGCCTGGTACTACCTTCCACACCTATTCGCCCTTGTTCCAAATTCGTCAACCATCCTCCTAAAACGTCACACACACTAAACCATTTCCTTTGACTCATGAGGTCATGCACCGTGGTGCCTAATCTTTTGATCTAACTCTCCATCTCACACGTGCCTAAGAGAACTATTGCTAATGTCGTCGAGTCACCTCACGGACGCACAGCCGTACACAATCAGGAATAAGATAGACGTTTGAATAACTGATCTACCCTAAAGTCACAACCAAACAAGGAACAGCCAGTAAGGCCAGACCAAAAATTCTTAGGCTATCTTACCCTAATTGTATATAACCTACCAGCATTCACTAAGCAACCTAACGACAGTAGCATAAAATTCCAAAGCAGCACATATGGTACAAAAACAGTCTACAGAGTATATTATCCAGGCAGCTTTACATCCTAGCACAATACATTTTATCACATAACACAAACTTGGAATGGGTAATTGGGAATCACAAAACTTACTTGAGCTCGGCTGACGGTTCGCATCGCATCTTCTTTTACTTTAATTTAACAATCCAAAAGTATTTTCTTAATAAAATCGCTCAGTCCTAAGTTTGAGTTTGGATTCCCTATACAGTTCATCCAAATCCCTCAAACCAAGGCTCTGATACCAATTTCTAACGCCCCAATTTCAAAATTTCTAAAATTCATTTATTATCAAAGTTTCAATAAAACATTTATTCCAAAAGTAAATCCGTTTAACCTATTTATTAAACCAACAGCGGAAACAATTGAAAATCATAACATAATTCATTAACATAAATTTTCTTGTATGCGATGCGCCGCCGTCACGCCTTGCCCTTCCCTTTGTCAATCGATTTACCTGAAATATTATAAAAACAACGGGTAAGCTTAAAGCTTAGTGAGTCCACAAATTACCATACATGCCCACACATTAAACAACCCGTCCTCGAGAACGACCCGACCCTACCCGCCATACAACAGCTACGGGCGTCCATCATACAACAGCTATGGACACGGGAAGGTTCTACCCATCATACAACAGCTATGGGTTCCCGGTTATGGCCCCGCCCATCATACAACAGCTATGGGACAAGGCAATAATCCAACTCGCCATACAACAGCTACGAGGGAACACGCATCAGTGCTGAGCCCAACAACAAATAACCATAGATATAGAGCAAATCATATAACTGTAAATAACACACAAGATGCCTAACATGCAACATCATATAGTAAGGTGAGGATACTCACCTGATTCGAAACCGCACAGATATTCTCTAATATCCCCACTTAGCTCGTCCACACACCTAAATCCCACACATATACAACATATCAATTACTGACTAGGCTCTTACAGACCTGTCTAAAGGTTAGGCTCACTATTTGCCACCAAACCGTGGTCAAAACTAAGTTCCTGGTCAAACAGTCGCTCGCCGCGGCGTGGCACCTCATCCTACGCGCCGCGGCTATCATCGAATAATTACGGGGTTTCAGCTGAGTCCGCGCCGCTGACATAGCCAGTCCGCGTCGCGGCTCGTAACATTCCAAAATGTTTTTCAGCGATTAACAGCACATCAATCGATTAGGGTTCCTTTCTACACCCTTCCTGGGATCAGGAACTACCCTAAGGTCACTTCCTTATGGACATGCAAGTCCATGCATGTCCTTGGTTCAAACCCTAAGGGCCACACATCGTCTAAAGCTACAAACCAACTGGTAACACCATATGACGGGATAAACAGAAAAGTCAGAAGAGTAAATCTTCTTACCTCACTTCTGAAGGACGGAGTGATGCCCACGATCCGTTCTAAACCTTCTCCCGCGTGGATCTCCTTCTTCTAATCTCCCAAAACCTTCAACACCTCGAGACCAAAGAGTATCTGCCGAAACCAGACACCTCTACTCTAGAAACTCTCCAAAAACACGAACCCTAGGGCTGGGGTCCTTTTTATAGGCGTATAAATCCGAATTAGGGTTTTTCATGACTGCGGCGCACCGCGCCGCGGATTCTTTAGAACCGCGCCGCGCGTACAAATCCTACGCGATTCTAGATTCTTCCAAAAGCCGCGCCGCGGATTCCTTCTGGCCGCGACTCGGCGGACCGGGTCTTACATCTTGATGCCATCTGAATCCGTTATGTTCTATCCTTATTTATATTAGAAATGAAGAAATTATCACTTAATTTTGCTTTTATTGTCTTGTTAATATGTTCTATGTTTCATCTGTGCCGGTTAGATTTATCTCATAAGTTAGTAAGATGTGTGAACGTCGTCTGTGGTCGTAACCTAGATAGGAGCAGGTGTTGTCTGGTACTTGTGGCATGGCTATTCGTAGCACACGCTCAGTCGACGCTAGAAGTGAATGCTTATACTATGCTGTCTACCAACGCAATGCATATGGTGTTTGACGAGTCTCAGAACTACGTCAACTCGCTACAGAGCTAGTTGTAGAGCTCTAACATCCACATACCTCAGCATAACGCCTCTTGTGATGCCATACTATGCTTTTGTGGAATCCGATTACACCAGATCGGTTCACTAGACCGACCAAATTACCCCTTCGATTACTTTTAAGTTTTCTAACCATTTGAAAACAAAATTTCTAAAGTAAAATAAAAAACGAAAAAGGGGCATTTTAGTCATTTTATTTCTCACTTAACAGACCGAGTTGACGCTGTTATGGGATAGGGACCAACTCTGAAATCAAAGCCTTCAATATGGACCACTGATGAAAAATCAAAAATTTGGACTGAAACCGCAAAAATTCGCCAACCACATGGACCAAAATTGTAATTTACTCTCGAAAAAATTATTGAAATACTGTATACAAGAGTAGTAGAATACCACAGTGAATATGATTGCAATTAATTAACCTTCAGAAAGACGAAAGGGTTGTGTGTTCACGTGTGTCGTGTTCCATGCGCGTTTCATGAGCATCAACTATCCAACTCCAGCCACAACAATATCACACACGGTGGGCCCCACCATATGCTACCCAACGCCTCGGTGGTTTAAACCTATTGAATAATTTCAAGAATCACGACAATCTATCCCTTCCCATCTCTGGAAGTAAAATCCAGTACAAATCTCCATTTCCTCTTCAATTTCTCATCGTCGGTCAACAACAATGTCTAAGCAGTCTTACAAGGTGTGTTTCTGCTTCCGCCGGAGGTTCCGGCTGGCCGCCACGGAAGCCCCGCCTCCAATCAAGTCGCTGTTTGAGCAGTACTCTGAAAACGGCATCATGAACGCGGATCACCTTCAGCGGTTCCTTGTTCAGGTTCAGAAACAAGAGAAAGCTACCGTGGAGGATGCTCAAGCAATTATGCATAGCACTGGTGATATCTTCCATCGCAAGGGTTTTAATGTCGAGACGTTCTTCAAGTACCTGTTTGGCGAATCTAATCCTGCCCTTGATCCTCACCCTACGGTAATTATAGTTTTCATCGTCGTGATTGGTTCGAAATTGTGGAAAATCTCTATCGATTCCAAATTTAGCCTGTCCTAAATTTTGTCGGCTTCAAATAGTTGACCTGTTTCTAAAATTGGAACTATTACATTTCCGATTTCACCTTTTTGAACCTACAAAACTCTCAAATAGTTAGTCAGGCAATTGATGACTTAAGATGTCGAATTGAAAGCATACTTCCTGAGAATATGACGGTGATTGTTCGGATTAGCATAAGCTGCTTGTCACGTAATAGATTTCTTCAATCCGTATGATAATAGATCTTCCTATCTTTCAGGTTCATCATGATATGAATGCTCCATTGTCTCACTATTATATATTCACTGGCCACAATTCCTATTTAACCGGGAATCAACTGAACAGCGATTGTAGTGATGTTCCCATCATTAAAGCACTGGAGAGAGGCGTAAGGGTCATCGAGTTGGATATATGGCCCAACTCCAACAAGGACGATGTGGATGTTCTTCATGGAGGGTATGGCATACGTATGTTATAATATCAAGCGTAATTTTGTTTCAAATATGAGCCATTGTCATTAATCCTTGGTTATGTTCTGTAGGACATTGACCGCTCCGGTTTCACTGCTTAAGTGTTTTAGATCTATCAAGAATCATGCCTTCAATGCATCTGAGTATCCTGTTGTAATTACCCTAGAAGATCACCTTACTCCAGATCTTCAGGCTAAAGTAGCTCAGGTGAGTTATTTTCTCATAATTTCTTATTATTATGATCTATTAACGATTTAATTGTTATATTCTTTGTGACAAATTGTAGATGGTTACTGAAACATTTGGAGAAATGCTGTTTACTCCTGAAACAGAAAGTTTAGCAGAATTTCCATCACCTGAATCTCTAAAAAAAAGGGTTATTATATCTACTAAACCTCCTAAAGAATACCTAAAAGCAAAAGAAGCTAAGCCAAGTGGAAACAGTTCACAGAAAGAGAAGGATTCATCTATTGAAGCTTGGGGTGGCGAAATTCCCAGCTTTAAATCCGGGAGTACCGCTGAATATAAGGAGGATTTTTATGAAGAATATGATGAAGAGGAAGATCTTCGAGATGACAATTGTGCCCCTGAATATAGAAGCATTATCGCTATTCATGCTGGAAAAGGGAAGGGCGGTTTAGACGATTGGCTGAAAGTTGACCCTGATAAAGTAAGACGTCTTAGTTTAAGTGAGCAAGAGCTTGAGAAAGCTGCAAAAACTCATGGCCCTCAAATTGTCAGGTATTTTTAATACTCTTTTTTTATAAACATTTCCATAATTAAAAACCTGCTAAAAACTCGCTTCTTTTAGGTTCACACAAAGGAATATTCTTAGGGTGTATCCTAAAGGGATACGAGTTGACTCATCTAACTACAACCCACTCATTGGCTGGATGCATGGAGCCCAAATGGTGGCATTTAATATGCAGGTTAGACATATACATAATTACATATTATATCTAATAATTCTTTAATTTCAAATAAAGAAATTAATTATTTTTAATGTTTACAGGGGTATGGAAGATCACTATGGGTGATGCAAGGAATGTTCAGGGCCAATGGTGGTTGTGGATATGTAAAGAAACCCGATATTCTAATGAGAGACCCTGTTTTTGATCCTAGAGTTACATTACCTGTTAAAATGACTCTCAAGGTATATAAATGGGACCCACATAATCTTTGAATTCCAAAATTTGAGTAATTAAACATTTGTTCATAATGGTTTTCAGGTAACCGTGTATATGGGTGAAGGATGGTATTATGATTTTTCACATACGCATTTTGATGCATACTCACCTCCAGATTTCTACACAAGGGTATGTTTGATTTAACTTTAAATTTAAAAAAAAAAAAAAAAAAAAAACATTTTTTGGTTTATTCATCGATTTACTTTCATTTGTTATGAAGGTTGGAATTGCGGGAGTACCTGCGGATACTATAATGAAGAGAACAAAGGCGATTGAGGACAATTGGATTCCGTCTTGGAATGAAGAGTTTGAATTCCAGTTGACAGTTCCGGAATTGGCGCTACTTCGGATTGAGGTTCATGAGTATGACATGTCAGAGAAGGATGATTTTGGTGGCCAAACATGTTTACCGATTTCAGAGCTTCGTAAAGGAATCAGAGCAGTTCCATTGTACAGCCAGAAAGGAGACAAGTACAAGTCGGTAAAGCTGCTTATGCATTTTGACATGGTTTAATTTGTTTCATGTGTATTTCGGGATTGTATTTGTTGTGTTTTGTTGGCATGTTGGTGAAGTGGTGTTGTGTGTATATGTATGATATATGTGAATATATATGAGAATTGTTGTGAAAGCCCCACGAGAAATGTATCTTGTTTTTTAGACATTGGTTGTAATACTGTCATGTCTCGTGGAAGCAAGTCCATATAATTCATCAAAAACATCCAGTCATAATCCACTATAAAGGTTACACAAGATACAAGACATAGTAAACACTAACTAATCAAAAGATAATTATTGTTCAAAAATAAAATTTCTATTAGTGTTTACTTTATGCTACTTTTGGGTCATCGAATCCTTTCCAAAAGCTTCATGTCTAGATGAAGGGAAGTTCTACTTAGCTTCATTTTACTGGAGCTCATGTCATAAAAGAGATTACATAAAAAAAAATTCGTGGGTACATGGATTTTAGACACAACATATACCTTCAAAATCATTAGCATACTTTACAATACTTGTAACACCCCGTTTTCATACCATTATAAAGCAATATCCATATGTGTTCAATTTTCAAAATCACGTCATATTATGGAAATTTAGTCCCAAGTAAAGCTTTTTCCAAAAGATGAGAACACATTACTGGAGTTCACAAACTAATATACATATTCATAGGAAAAGCATATACAAAATTTTACCATAATCACATAATGTGGAAACTAAGTGTTGCTTTCCATTTCTAGGTCTTAGAGAATATCTTCTAGTCCAAAGATCGAGTGAGTAATCTAATTCACTTCTACTTGTTTCCCACACCTGAGTACATGTCAATTCCATAAACAAATAAAGCATAAGACTTTCGTCTTGTGAGATACATAGGTGTAGACATAAAATCATTTATACCATATTTTCAATACAGTAACACTTGAAATTTAGTCATCCAAATTTCTTTAATTAAACCCTTAAAAAGAAAGGTATTGTATTTTTACCTCGTTTCTTGGTTTGGATGATAAAAGCTCCTTTAATTGTCTTTGATTCCTTCTTGAAATACCCTTTCACCCTCACAAATTTCTCAACCTTACACAGGGTCTATGCTTTTTACCAAAATCTCGACCTAAAATCGGTTCCAGCCTAAAGATTTGACCCGTAAACAAAGTGACATTCCCTTAGGTGCCTCATGACTCGACCTTTAACTCAATCGAGTATGACCATTCCAAAATTATTTTTCTTCAACTTTGAACCACTATAACCTCCTCATAAGAACTCTAATTGAGTTGATTCTTTTTGCATTGTATTCGTCGTAGCGATGACTACATGTTGAAGCTTTTAAGTCACAATTTGAATATTTGTATGTCAAAATTTTATGGATCCAAAGTAGGCCACCTAGTGATTTCGGGCACTTCTTCCAAACATAGCCAAATTCTTTCTATTTAGTGTATATGTAATATTTTTCTTTAACTTCAAACACTCATAACTCTTTCATATGAAATCTGATTGAGCTGATTTTTATGTGAGTAATATTTGTTGTCTTGTCTACATTTTAGAATCACGAACCCACAATTGTGATGCTTGTAACCCCAATTTTCATAGTCTCAAACATAGGGGTTTACATATTTTTAATTTCATAAACATGTAAAATGGCATTTTCAAATCCACATAACTTATTCATTTTAATTTCAAATGACTTGATTATTTTCAAATCGCCATTTTAATACTTGTAAGCTTGATTTTCATAGTCTCAAAGCAGCACACTTACCATTTTGTGAAACTTCCATATTTCACTTAGCTTTTAAAATTAACATCAACATTTCCACCATAAACTCATAATATTTCAATAAAGAATGCATGTATAAAATGATAAAACATACTTTTTCATTATAATAACTATTGGAAACCACTTCACCATTTCTTGACAAAATTCTACTTTTTACAATATCACATAACTAATACATCAAATTCAAAACATTTTACTTACTTTTATAAACATCCTAAATATTAAATATCAAGGATGTTACAAATCCTTCTTAAGAGGATTCCATCCTAGGAATCGATTTATAATCTACAAAATTGAGGTAACATTTCATAATCTCTTCTTTAGTCTTCCAAGTAAGGTTTGATCCATAAGAATGCTTCCATTTCAACAATGGCTTTTGATTCTTCAATCAACTTGTTGGAAGCTTCAACCTTCAAATCCTTTAATGAAATGCTATCATCATATTCTCTGAAATACTTCTTCGAGTAACATACATGAAAAGTGTCAGGTATTCTTTTATTTCCCATGACAATTCAAGCTCGAAAGCTTGTGATCCAAATTCTTCAATATCTTAGATGGTCCAACATATTTTTGGGCTTAGTTTTCTCTTTTTCCAAACCTCATGACACCCTTCCAATGTGATACTTTCAACATAACCAAATCTCTACGTTCCATGTCAAATGGTTTTTTCTTCAAGTTGGAGTAACTTCTTTGTTGGTCTTGAGCTGCTTTCATAGTTGCTTGAAGTGTATCAATCTTTTCGCTTGCAACCCTTTTTGGGCTCGTAAGCTTCTCTTCCTCGACTTCTAACCAGGGTGTTCTACACGTTCTTCCATATAAAAGGTTTATAAGATGGCATTCAAGTATGTGTACCATCTTTACCAAAACTGTAGTTTATGTAGGGTTTGGTGTAAGGAAGTCGTCTTGTAGTTCCCTAATAATAGATATTAGTAAATGTGACATTGACTGCTGGTACAGACTTCATTTTCCTTAGATATTGAGTGTGTAAGTGGTGGAAAGTTTGTCTAATCTCCAGGAATTAAATGTGATGTAATTATTTCCTTGGTAATTATGAAAACGTCTTGGTTTGATGGTATATAATAACTATATTGAGAAGTTTGTCTTGAGGGTATAGACAGCAATTGAAGCACCGGTCGGGGTTGTCGAGGAATTTACTGATAAGCTAACTCAATCATGCATCTTCGGCCAGAATGGTTGGGTTTGGCATCCAGACATTTGGCATCGTTCCTTTGACTATGAGGAACGTCATTAGGTATCTTGTACAAACTTGTTTTGGTGGACACCATCTTTCATTGATGGTAGGAACACAATAGAGACTTTTTAAGAAAAAATGCTAGAAGGGTGGAGGAGGTGGTCCAATGTATTATTGATGAAGTTTAACTTAAGGCTATGAACATACGTGCTCTTTCAATGAGTATATCGAAGTGTATAAAAAATATAGGATCATCCTAGGCTAGACAACTGGCCAAAGGAAGTGAATACTGAACACAATAATTTACTTGGAGAAAACTAATGGCTGGTTGACCTGTCATGGTGTTGGGAGGGGTTATTTTTGCCTGTGGAAGTGTAGCAATGGACGTGTGAGGATTAAGGGGTTGCGGAGGACCAAGTTTATGTTCTCTCTGGATTTTTGGTCCTTCTACATGTTATCACTCTCTAGCATTAACGGATATGTCATTTGTCTAAAGGCTTGCCATAGATTGGATACGGGTCCTTGTACCATATTATTGGACTCGGGTAGGTTTGTTTACCGTTTGACGAATGAATCTGTTTGGACATGTGAGTCGTCCCGTGTATTCTTCCTTTTGATTCATCTTTTACGAACCATAGATTTTTAATGTATCGAATTGAGGATTGTTCTTGAGGACTTGAATTTCATGGTGGATGTGAGATGGAGTACTTATGACATTGATCTGTTTTGTCCAGTTCTTGCTATGGTGATCATAGTCTGGTCCACCTTCATTTTTACTTTTGGACTATACTAAAGTTTTGAAGACCCCACGATTTTGCTTTCTTAATACTTTTTTGTGGGCTGCTTTGGAGTACACTACTTTTAGACTTGAATGGAATTATAGGCTGGTGATCATGGTTTTGACGTTTAGTCATATCAACTCTAATTTAACTTCTAACGGGTGGTGTGAACACGAATGGGGGTAACAGCATTGCTATACATTGGCATTATATTATTTATTTATTACTCATTCTTGTTATCATGGCCTTTTTTTTTTTTTTTTTTTTAAAATGGGCTGAATTGCGATGGTATTTCTGAGCATATCATGGAGTATCTTGTTACTGGATCAAGATTTTCACGGGCACATGGTTGGAGTTTGGTGGGTTGTGTTATTGTGGATGTTTTTTCCTTTACTTCCAACTTTATTCTTTATTTCCTTATATTTTTTGTAAATAAATTTGCTTGAGTCTTGCCTCTTTTCCAGAAAGAAAAATCATTATTGTTGCGTCGAAATAGTCAAATTATTTTCAGTCAGTTTTAAAAACTCTGGAAAAATATAATTTTAGTTATAAAATTCTTTCATCCAAAATACTATAACGTTTTATTAGGCCCTCAGGTGTGTCCTCTCACGACCTCTCACTTTTGGGTGCCACATCAGCATCCACTCAACAACTTTCTCTTTTTCCTACACATCTGAAAATGGTCACCTCTTACTTTTTTAATTTAAAAACTAAATTAAAATTAAAATAAAAACAAAACAAATAATTTCATAAATAAAAATTCATTAAAATAGATAACTAAAACTAAAAATTGCATTAAAATTAAATTAAAAACTAAACATTACGTTAAAATAAAATTAAAAAAACTAAAAATTACGTTAAAACTAAAATTAAAAAAACTAAAAAAATACATCCCGTATTTTTTGACGATGTCGTCTTTGAGCTTCAACGCCAACTCGAGAGCCGCGCCGGTGAGATGCTCTGTCGGTTGCATCAAAACTAGAATGTCGATCGCACGATCTTTGTTCTCGCGGGAACGACTTTTCACCGACGTTTGCTCTTCGTTGAATTTGACATGAGATGAAATGGTCGTCATAAGTTGATCGAATTTTTCGTTCACTTCATCCATTCGGCCATCGTTGACCAAACTCGAAGACGCCGCCGCCTTTCCTTTCGCCTTTGCCCAATTGCGGCCCATCGACCTTTCAAAGTCGTCGGGGATTTCGTTGACGTTAGACCCGATATGTGCATCCGAAGACGTCGTATATTGCATCTCGGATGTTTTGGATCGTTTTGACGCATGTGTCGATGCCGGATCAGTGCCGACCCCCTTCCACCTCGGATATTGTCGGGCCACCTCCCAAAAAGTCATGTGTCTAAACGGTTTACCGTTGTTATCATTTTGGTAAACCGCATGTGCTTTTTTAAGTATATCTTGGTCTTTTCGCCCGATTCTCATTGTCCCATAAAATTAACGAACAAGCCGTTAAATTTAGTGGCGTACCCGTTAAAAACTCGAAATTTAGTCGTCAACGTATCCTTGGAATGATAAAAGTCGCGTTCCAAATTCTTGTGGAATAAAACGCGTATGGACTCCCAAAAATGTGCTTTCGATTGAGCATTTCCGGCCTCGCAATCCTCGGAAACGGCAACCCACGCACGGGCTAACATCACTTCTTCTTTTTGGGTCCACACTTGCGCTAGAGCGGGACCGGTAGCTTTCATTCGACTTTTTCGTTGTAGGGGAATTTCTTCGGGCTCGGATTCCTCTACTTCATCCGTTGTGTCTCCGGCACCGCCTCGTCGCTCGAAACGGACTCATCGACATGCTCCGGTTGTGGCTCCATGAAAGTCGTGGAAGGTGTCCCGAAAAAGGGGTTGAACGGCGATTGCGGGTATTGAAATTGTGGGGGCATTCAGTGATATTGAAATTGTGGTGGGGAAAAAAACGGTCGCTCAATTTGCGGAATGTACGGAGCGGGTTCCGGTGTGTATTGCGAGAAAATATTTTTTGCGGCTTTGGATTTTCGTTGGGACGATTTCTTGGACGCCATCGGAATTTTTTGGAGAATTCTTTTGAATGGTTTTTGTGTGTAAAATGTGAATTTAAAATGTAATGTGTGTGTGTAGAATTTTTTTTCTTTGAAATGTAATGGCTATGAAGTAGCCGTTGGCACCAAGCAATATGAAAACTGCGACTACTGTCATTCTGAAACATAAATTAACCTCCTTCACGACTGTCAAGAAGCATTCACCATTTCTTTATTTTTTTTATTTTTGTTCAGAAGCAATTATTCTATTATTTAAAATGAGTTACTTTGGGCCGTGTTACATGAAGTCTTTACCTTACATTGTTGATGTTAATTTTGTTAGCTTTTATTTTCGGGTTTTCGCATTTCGGGGACACCTGTTCTTCCCACATGCTCTCTTCTTCCACACTCGCCGCTTCATCTTCCTTTCTTCGTTGTTCGCTTCCTTTCTGTACTGCTGTGACGAATTTCCGTCGATAGGGTCGTATTTCATCGGCGGCGCTCTTTAATCTTCTTTGCATGTTGGTGGGTTCGTCTTTTCTTTCATCGCCGTTCTTGGAGCTGTGTTTTCTGCATGTTAGGTTTTCCAGTTCCTTCCTTTGCTTTGATTTTTAAATGATCTTGTGCTTGGGGTTTTAGTCGGTGACTCTTTCAGGGGTTTCTATGTTCGTGTTTTTGTTCTTACATTGCTTTGCGTTTCGTCAAATTACGGGGTGGAATTTATGGTTTTTGTATCTGGCCACCTCCTGCTACATATGATTCCACATCCCAGAACGAGTCGCTTCTGCCTCTATATCGTGAAAAGGGTGTCTACGTTTTTACTGATTCGGCATCATCAGCTCAAGCGAAAAGAAGTCTGTAAGGTTGACAATGTTGACGGTTCTCAAGGTTCCACATGTGCTCCTACGTCATGTTTGCCGGTAAAGATTTGAGCAGAGCCCTAGCCAAGATGAGCAAGAACGATGAGGATGTTATTGGATATCTTGATGGACTAACCGAAAAGGAGTTGGGTATTCTTCCTGGTTGGGAAAAGAAATTCGAAGCTAGGTACACAATTGTTGGTTCTCTCTCTGCTTAATTACATGATCGATTTTCTATATACTTGACTGTTTGTCCCAATAACCATTTAAAGAGATGGTGTTTAAGGGCAATAAGGTGTTAAAAGTTTTGTTGGCATCTCTTCTTGTGTTCGGTACTGCCCTCCAACTGTTTGTCAAAATGCTTGACCCACATTTTGGTGTCACGATTTCAATTAATTGTGTGTCGATTTTGATTTGAGTTCAATCACCAAGTTCCCATTTACGTTGCCTATTTTGTTCTTACAATTTTGCTCTGCTGAAGTGTTGAACTTTACTCCAACATTCATATCTCAGTTTTTAATAAAAGTAAAACTACTGTGGCCACCAGCTATCGTCACCGCCACATAGGCAAGACGTTTAGGTATTCGATTTGGGATTTCGACTTGAGTTTTTCCCAGAAAAACAGTAGCAGAGCCTTTGCATCTCATTCTGCGTCTTCTATTGCCGTTAACTCGACTTTATCTACTTCCAATTTGAAATTAAAGGTATCCTTCATTCCCCTTGCATATTTTCCAAGCATGTACTAAAACACAGAGCATGTATGCGTTATTCGCGAGGTCATTTCCAATAACTACTTGTACACTCCATCTACTAAAGTTATACAAAGTTCATGACAGGACTGAGACGCAAGTATTGATATAGAAAATTTACTCGGTAATTATTAGATTATGAACTAATTTGCTGTTTGCTGAGAATTTTGATGCTTGCTAACTGGTTTTTTGATACCCAAACTCATTTTTTTTTTCCAGTCACGTAGAATATGATCGCTTGCTTCCATGCCCTACCGAGAATTTTCAACCAACAATTGAGCATTTAGCCGTTAAAGAAGGAGGACCTATTCTTGACTTCATCACCAAAGCTTTGGATCTTCCACCTTTGTAAGTTGCTATGTCATTTTACTTTTCTACCATCATGCTAATTACATAAAACTTGGAATTCAGCAGTATCATGTTAGATAAGTATAAAAAATTTCCAGTTATTAAACAAAACTCATTTTACGTTTGCCAGATGTATTATTTTCTTTCTTTATAGGTAATTAATTTTTTTACTATATCTGTTCAAGTAATATCATCTGTACACTAGAATATGCAAGCTGATTGTATCTTTTTCTATGAATTTGTTATCTGATTGGATATTTCAGATGCTATATTAAACACTTAAGAGGCAACGGGAATGTATTATTTCCTGTGGATACTGCTGGTCGAAGACTGGAACTACTTTTGATACTAAAACAGGTTAGTAACGACTTTTCTTTCAAGCTTTTGAACGAAACAATTAACATAGATGGATATGATTCGCTAGACCCTAATGGAAATATCACCATCAAATGGGATCTTAGACAGCAAAATGATGGAACACAGGATGTAAGTTTCTTCATGATCAACAAGTAGCATTGTTTTTTCTTTATTGGTTGTATATGATTACAAATGTATATATTATTAATTTAAGATAATTAGATTGTATACTTATGTGTTTGGGATCTCAATAGATCAACGAATGTTTTCTACTGTTTCCACAAATATAAAACTTTCCTCACCTTTAAGAAAACATATCGGTTCTTAGCTATTAACATTGAAATCGTGTGTGGCACTAGCACGCAAAATGATCATCGTCCAGCTTCGTTTTTATTATTTTTATTACTATATTATGCCCGACATATATATTATTTGTCGTTTCTATCTAAAGGACATTGTATCTATTATATACGAACAATGCAATGAAGAGAGGGCAAGGAAGGAGCGGGACAGGTATTTAGATTTCAATATATAATGCTACGTATGTGTGTTATTTGATTTCAATATTATCATATTCTAATTGTAACTGTGTTTATGATTTGTTATGAAAAAGCAGGGAAGATCATTTATGATTTGTTATGAAAAAGCAGGGAAGATGATCTGAGAGAGCTATTCATTTTAATAAAGAAAAAAAATCAAAGGGAATTGCTTACATTCTCTATGCACTACTGAATCTGCAGTTAGGTTTATATTGAGTTTTATCTAACTTTTTTTTTTGGGTTTTCTTTGTTGTAATTTTTACAGTTGACATGTATAGGGCGTTAGAAGATCTTGACAATTCTATCTTTCAATGAAGACTTTTGCATATCATGCCAGTTAAGCAGAAAGTTCTTCAGATGAAACAAGAGTTATTCCTGTGAAACATCGTTTTACTTTTATTTTTTTCATTCTTGAAACTGAAATTGCCACCATGTTTGGAAAATTTGGAAGTATTGACCAAGTAATTCTTCCTTTAACCAAAACCCTCGGTTTGGTATGCTATTCGAGCTCTTCATTTTAATATGAAATGTAATATTTTTTTATTAAATGATGTCATAAATATTCAGCTGGTTTTTCTTGAACCTGGTGAGGATCGTAATGCATTTAAAGGTTACTGATTTGGAGCTTTCTTTTTTGTTATACTTACTTTATTAATTTGTATCTTTTTTTATGATTCAGAGATGCTCCATTGTATTTGGAATGGGCACCTGATAACATTCTTAGTGACGATCCAAATTTCATAAATGATGAGGACGAAAGTCATGTTGTTGGTGAACATGAGACCAAGCAAGCATTACTAGAGCAAGAGTTGGAAGGAAAATAAGATGTTGAAATTCACACAGAATGAGTTGAGGTATGTATATTGGTTGTCAGAAATAGCAATGTATTTTCCTTGATTTGTTTATAATAGCATCCTACTTTCATTTCTTCCGTATACAACGTACAATGTTGTAATTGTTTATATATTTCAAATTAGAGAAATTGTAATAGAACGAAATGAAAGCAGGATGGTATATTACACTACTGAATGAAAGTACGCTGATATTTCTTCTTTTTAGCCCTTTTTAATTTGTTGTAAACCTCTTTCTATTGATTTATTTGATTTGTTTCTTTTAGTTTCATAACTATTCAACTTATTAGTTTGTTCTTCATATTGAAATGATGTCATTAAGTACTACTTATTATGCCACTGTAGATTATCCGAACCACAATTAGGTTGTAGGTATTAATGTAACGTAGGCGTCATGTAGGACTTTCAGAAACGTTTCAGCTCATGTTTCTATCAAGGTGTGCTATTGAAGGCATTTGTGGGTTTAGAGAGAAATAGATGAGAGAAAAATAATAGAAGAAGGAGAAAGAATCGACAAGTTCTTGCCTCCTAACATTGTTTCTCATTTTCATTTTCCACCAAGGGATGATGTTGCCGGCATCCACATCCGCAACCCCCACCCCACCCCACCGCACCACACCACACCACACACACCACACCGTATAGTTTAATATCCAAAGTTTTGATTTCACAAAATACCATGAAGTTTTTCTTAAAGTTTTGATTTAATTTTGTATGATTGAAAATGACGTTAAATGCTTTTATTTGTAGTAAAAAAGTTAGATCATGGTTTCAAAATAACTCATTTTAAATAATAGAATAACTAGCGTTGCTCCCGTGCTCCGCACGGGTCATCAGGGGGATTTTGCACGTTTTCTAATATATTTGCGTTTTATTTACACATATAAAACAATGTACTTACAAATCTTTACTTGATATAGGGCACCATAGAAATCTTCATTTGAATAGTTTCCACATTTACAGGTATATTTGGTTTGATGTCACGGCAAAAACACCAAAAGAAACCCGAAACGCCAAAAAAAAATTCGTGCAAAACACGGAGCTTTTGCTAGTTGTAGATGAATATATGAATTTACCTCTAGTGGTAACCACCCTTGTGAAGTAAACTCTGCCTGTTTTGAGCTCGCGATATATTTTAAATTGTAGCTCGAATAATTGATACAGAAACTCAAGTTATTTACAGCATTATTTCCGACATAATAGATGTATATACCGTCATTAAAAGTATCAAATCCGTTACTGTCCAAATCGCCTTGCTTTTGAGCTTCGGTTGACAGATCTGAAGAGATATTTTTTAAAGTGATTATATGCCAAAGACAGAGAAAAGGAGAATGCATAACAACTAATATTTATTTCAAATCTTTGTTGAATTCTATATATTTGCACGCCGCACGGCGCACACATTGCTCCTTAATTAAATATTAGATTGTACACAAGCAAGTGTATTTTAATTTTGAAGATTCTCGTACATATTTTATTTTTAACTTTTATGTATGATATTGTTATTTATTTATAAAATAAAAATTAATATGGATTTCAAGACATTAGCTCTAGGAATTTCCAAGTTTTTTTTTTTTTTTTTTTTTTACTTTTTTATATAGTAGTCGCCGATTTTCAACAACTTATTTTTTTATAAGGTTCTGATTTTTGGGTCAATCTATTTTATTACAAGATGTATGTCTTTTAATAAGCCTATATATTAGAAATATTATATGACTATTAAGTTTGGAAGATGTCTCGGAAAGGCCATTTGCTACAATACATGACAAAGCTTGGATAAATGTACGAAATAATATTAGAGAAAGAGACAAATTTAAATAATCCGATCCTTATAAGTTTTTTTTTTTTTTTTTTTAAGATTTATCAACAAATTAAGAGTTTCCCAAACAAGCCCCCTATTATGCTTCGATGCAAAATGGGTTTTGTCATGTAAAACGTTAGATATAAGGTTTAGAAATAATAATATACATATTTGGATAATTTTGTGAATCCTGTAAAGATATTTTTCAAAATTTGTAATTCGATCCTATTCTTATGGTTACTCGAATTCAGTTTATAGGATCACTTAAACATAAAATTTGTAATTCGACCATTTGCTTATGTGTGTTTGTATGTGTTTCCTCCACATCTTTCACAGCATCTACACCGGTGAGTCTTATAAATGATTAGTTTAATAAATATTGCAAAAGATAATATACCTATTGGTATCATAGATAATGACCCGGTTTTAGTTTATAAGCTATCTGGTTCTTAATGTGAAACCAAATAAAGATTTCAGTCAAATAAAGAAATGAAGAACTGGATTCCCGTCAAAAACTTCCAGATACTTGTGTCACCAGATTTCAGTCTCCTCTATTAATTGTTCCTAAAGAACGAGTCAGGGTCAAAATGCAGGGAACTAAATCCTATCCACCCGGACCACCACCGCCGCCACCACTACGGCCATACCATTGCTGCCGGTGATCAGAACAAACTATTATCGTTAAAAAGAATTAGCAATTGCATCCAAAATAATCTACATTTCCTTTTTACAAATATACCCAGGTAAGGTAAATCTCCCTCCCAAATATTCAAAAAATCAAACCCATAATTACTCAAATTAAAACAAAAAAAATTAGAAATTCAATCGGAACCACTAGAGATGCTGCCATGGCTGTCACTGCATAATCCCAAAGCTCTCTCCAAATTCCCAACAATATCAGTCATATTCGGTCTATAACTACTCTCTGCATTCACACAGTGTAAAGCAGTGTACGCCATTAACTCCACCGCCTCCGCCTCATTCACCTCCGGCGACCCCACCCTCTTATCCAATATCTTTCCCAATTCTCCGGCCATAATTATAGGCACCGCATAGTCCACCAAACTAATCGGCGCACCACCGTTAACTTCACTGCTTTTGAAAATCGCTCTCCGGCCAGTCAAAAGCTCCAACAGTACAACGCCGAGACCGTACACGTCACTCTTCGCGGTCAAGACGTTGAGTCCATAATATTCAGGATCGATGTATCCGACAGTTCCGGCGGCCTTTGTCGGTCTGTACTCACGATCGGAAACCGGGCTCATTAGAGATAAACCGAAATCAGAAACCCTAGCGACCCAATTTGAATCCAGCAAAATATTGGATGATTTTATGTCTCTGTGGATAATCGGAGGAACTGCATAGTTATGAAGGTATTCGATACCTCTAGAAGCGTCTAATGCGATTTTGATTCTCATTTTCCATGAATTTAACAAGCTGTTATTCTTCTCGATGTTGTTCTTGTCGTGTAAGTGATCGTAAAGAGCTCCGTTTTTCATGTAATCGTAAACTAAAAGCCGTTCTTCTCTCTCTTGGCAAAATCCTACGAGTTTTACCAAGTGTTTGTGATGAAGTCTAGATAAGAAGGCTAACTCTGAATCGAATGCGCTTTCTTTCTCTTGAAACTTCTTCATTTTGTCGCTTGTTTCGCCTCTTTTAATGGCGACTTCACGGCCATCTAAGAGTTTGCCTCTGTACACGATGCCGAAACTCCCTGAACCGATTTTGTTTTCTAAGGAGAAGTTGTTTGTGGCGAGAGCGAGATCGGCGAATGTGAATTCTTCTTCTTTATCTGTTGGTTGTTTTGAAGATGGTCCGCTTCTTTGTCGCCGGAAACCTCGGGAGAATTGTCGCCGGATTGTTGATGACCTTGACATCGGAATGTTGTTTGGAGTTTGGGGAGCATAGGGATTAGTGCTGGTGATTGTTGGTTGTACAGAGTTGTGAATCTTCTTGTTGCCGAAGCAAATACCAGTCCATAGACAGTAAATTATGGTGCAGATACCAGCAACAGCTCCTACTGATCCGATAATGGCGAACGCCAATAAACCTCTTGTCAACCGTTTTGAGTGTGCAGGCCTTGGCGGATTAGTAACTCCAGGCGGCGGCGGCGGTGGTAATGATGCAGGAATTGATGGAGCTAAAGTGGCTATATCACAAGGCTTGCAAATGGATCCAGAACCAGAACAAAGTTGTTCGGATTGGGGATATATGCCGCAATTACAATTAGATTGAACAACACAAGGACCTGGAAGGATTCCTTTCAATGGAAGCGCAAAACCTAGGGGATTCGAATTATTTCTAAACCATCCTTCTCCCCAACAAATTACGGAGAAGTCGTTAGTTGTTAATCCACAGGTAAAATCTAATCCAGCAACAATAGTTTCAAACGAAACCGTAGCTGTATCGTTATCCATATCCCCACCTCTTCCACCCCAACAGACTACTGAATTATTTAATCTTCGCAATGCACAAGTATGATTCGCACCAAGCGCGAGTGCATAAAATTCAAATGGTGAATGATCCGGTACATTAGTCTGTCCGTTATCGTTATTACCTTTACAAATCAAAGAACCCGTAGAGTTTACTCCACATGCGTGGTTACCGCCGACGGCGATAGTTAACAGGCGAGAATTCGTAAAGTTACCTTGAATATTACTCGCCGCCGCTGAATTGGCCCCAAAACAGAAAATCTCGCTGGTGTTTGACGTGACACCGCAAGTGAACCCTAATCCCGACGAAATCGAGCGGAACGGATGATTTTGAGATGGAAACCCGCCATTGGTCCGCCAACAATCAACGTTTTGATTACTACTATTCGTGATCGCACAAATTTGAGAGTCGCCTATTGTTAAATGCCGTAAGAGTACGGTTTCGTTGTAGTAAATTCGTTTTGGAATTGAACTGGAGTCCCAACAGACGAGGGTGGATCCGCCGGACCTTACGCCGCAGAATACATCATGACCTCCGGCGATGGACTCGAAGGAGATGTTATAGAAGGCGTTGAAGACCGTCCCATTACGCCAACATTGAATTCGTTGACTCGGTTGACCAGCTACGATGCCACAGACGGTGGGAGTCGCGCCGTAGCTTACAGAGATGGTGGTAGCGGAACCACCGAGCGCATTGACTAATGAGATGACAGATGATATAAGTGCCGCAACATAAATGACGGCGATTAAGAGTGTCGTCATCTAATGTTATGAAGGTCGCCGGCGGTGATGTTTTTCATCGGAAATATCACCGGAAATTTTGAGAGAGAGGGAGAAAGAGACGACGAATTTCAAGCGTGGAAAAAACTGTTGGGTAGCAGAATGTTTAAAGGGCAGCAGGGTTCTGCTAGCGGAACGTGCTGTTACTTAAGAAAGTGGCGTCTAGCCTGTAAGAAAATGACACGTGTAACTCCTTTTACACGTAAGTAAACCTTTTACTAATACTAGGTGGCAACTTTGACCAATACTTTTTGGGATTTTTCGGTGAAATGAGATCAGTAAGTTACAGGAACAGTCCCTCAGCTTATGTTCAACGTTCAGGTTTAGTCCGTGATTAAAATAACTTTTGAGTAAATTACAATTTTGGTCCCTGTGGTTTGCTTGGAATTGCAGTCTTGGTCATCGTTTGGGATTTCCACGGTGAGGGTCCCTAAACTAGCATTTTTCTTACACTTTTGGTCCCTCTGCAGGTTACCGTCACGTAGGTCGCCGTTACAAGCCACTCGTGCACCTCACGTGAGGGTATAATGGTACATTCGCACGTCTGTCTCCTAACTGAATAATAAACCCTACAAAAACAATTTTGTTTGCCTCTTGATCGGTTTCACTGACGAAGCAAAAACTTGAGTGCAGCAATGGTGAAGGCAACACTTCGAAGGGCACTGATGATAAATTTGTGATGTCTAAACACATCCATTTATTCTTTATGTTTTTTTGGAAGAATCGAAACACATATACTTAATAATATTGATATGATAATTCATGTCTTTCGTCCAAAACAAACTGCATCTGTGATGCAGATAATACTAACATTTAAACAGGAAAACAAACATTAACACACTACGTAACACACTACGTTAGCTAAACATGCTATTGCTCCGGTTACCCAAAAGATTGGTTCCACACCTTCATACCCCTTCGTCTTCTTGACCACTACTTGTCGGATCCAAACTCGTATTCGATGAGTTTGCGTTTTTCTTTATACTTGTCCACTTCGCTTTCCAAGAGTCGCTGCATCTCGTAGATAAGGTTGAACATCTGCACAGCAGCTGCCTTGCTTTCCTTCATTGTTTCTTGAGTTCATGTATGATGGTCTTGTGCTTTGATCTTCAAACAGCTCTTTCTGCAGTTGGTAATCTGCTTCCATCATTGTTTCCAACTCTTTGATAAACCTCTTGTTATTTTCCGTCTTATGGATGAGCAGTTTCAGCATCGCCTCAAGATCTTTCCCCTTCATGTCGGTGGCAGAATAGAAGAAGTGTTTGCAGGTAAGATGACTGCAGGTAAAGTGATTGTGTCTAATGGGGAAAGGCCGAAAGGTTAGGGTTTAATATATAGCAAATGACGATATGCAGATGGAAAGACGCACAATAAATTACGAAACAATTAATTACAAAACAATAAATTCCTTAGGTGTTTGAAAAACATATGAACAAACACTATGCATGTACCGTAATGATTGGAAGTTGCTTTAATTACGAAAGAATTATCGTCGGAAGCTTCACTATCGCCAACCTGATAACCCTACGCGATGATGACCTGCAAGCTTTCAACGATAGTCATCGAGCCATGCGAACTGACATGAGTTGATGTTCTTCGAGCCATGATGACCTGCAAGCTTTCAACGATAGTCATCGAGCCATACCCACTTGCATTTAAGGCGACATAGCCTAAGAGATCGTCTGAACATGTGCGAATGTACCATTATACCCTCACGTGAGGTGCACGAGTGGCTTGTAACGGCGATCTACGTGACGGTAACGGGCAGAGGGACCAAAAGTGTAAGAAAAATGCTAGTTTAGGGACCCTCACCGTGGAAATCCCAAACGATGACCAAGACTGCAATTCCAAGCAAACCACAGGGACCAAAATTGTAATTTACTCATAACTTTTTTACAAATTTACAAACTCCGTTAAAAATGCATATGTTTTGCATTCCTCTTCAATTTTATTGGACGCAGGTTTTTCTAATCGAACAAGAAATTTCCTATGTTAACAAAAAATTGGATTAAGCGGCAAAATAGTTAATCTTTAATATTCATCTTTAATTCTCTTGATTTTAGTCCAATTTTCATTGTTTTTGTAAGTTGAGACAACAAAATACCAAACGTAAATCCAAGATAAGAATTAGATGAACATAAATAACATGAAGATACGACAACGTTCATCATCTTCTTACAAGTATAAAAAACAAAAAATAAATTACATAAAAATATGATTATTGAAGATGACAGGCTTAAAAGGACAAAAACAAAAACAAAAAGAAAATACATTATATAATGCCAGACATCTTGACTCAAATGTATAAAATCGACTATTTAGAACTATAAGCACTAAATACATTTGTGGGTAGTTATGCTCTTTCCATTTAACACTTGAATTTTATTTTTCTTAAAGCAACCCCAAAATCCATAAAAATATTACTTCTTTGTAGACTTGAGATAATTGTTTTATACCTTTGGTTCTTTGAATATCAAGATTCTTTCTAATTTAGTTTTATAAAATAGGGAAAATGACTTACAAGGATAACGAAGTATCAGAATTGTTCAAAAAGTACCATTGAACTTTTTTAGTTCACATATTACCAACAAACTACAGCCGTTGTATGCGTATGACCATTAAAGTTTATCATTTGTTCAAAAAATACCATTGAGGTTGGCGGAAGTATACATTACCGGCCAATTGTATTTTTTGAATAAATGATAAACTTTAATGGTCATATGTGTACAACGGCTATAGTTTGTTGGTAATATGTATATACAAAAAACTTGAATGGTCATATGGGTACAACGGCTATAGTTTGTTCTAACTTGTCGTGTATTTTTATACTTTGTCAATTACATATATGTGTTTTCATAATTATATTTACATGAATACGTTTTTTTATTTGGTTTAATTACATAAAGAACATATATTTACAAAATTTATCATATTCGAGGTTGATACTAGTGTAATCAAGCATTTTAGATTGTTGAAATTTACATTAGTACCGAAGAGGATTTTATGTTATGCCCAAGTTCGAGTCAGAAGGTGCAGTACAAAGGACACACTCGTATAGACTAGCTTGATCACAAACATGACAAATGAGAGGGCAGTGAGCATCGCCCCTTTGCGGCGACACGTTGACTGTAGCAGATGGGTCGATGGACATCACCCCAAAACCTAAACGATTTTGAAGGGCCGGAAGTGTAAAGGTTGAAGGTGGACTATCAATGTTGGTGCTAAACCTGACACTCGACTAACGTGTTGAAATATAATATTGAAATATAAGTGTTGAACATATTTCAGCAGCACTTGGGCCCTTCAAAGGTTTTAGCGGCAAATGACTCGAGATACTAAAAAACATTATTATCGAAACTACACTAAAACCAAAACTCCATTGTTATCAAAATTGTCCTGCTACTTTGGTGGTGGGAAATCATTCAACATATGGAATTCTTTTATGTAACATCCACATTGTTGGTCCTAGTAGTTTTGACATTTTAAAAGGAAAATAATTTTTTTGGAAATAATAAAAATAAAAATTATTAAATTAAAATCATATCATAAAATAAATATGGAAATTGTTAACTTAGGAAAACTTAATCAAAGCATAATTATGAAACTATAGAATGAGGGACTAAACTTATCAAATCCTTGAAACTTAGTTTTCGAACTAGATAGACATCCTAAAGGAGTGACTTTTATGAAAAAATGTTAATGAGGATTAAAGGTGGGATTCATATGTTAGAAATTAGAGATATGAAGGATCAATTGAAATTCTAGCTTTAGATTTGAGCTTAAGGCATCTAGGAAGTACCACTTCATATTGTTCTTCACTTAAATTCGAGCTACGGTTCGGGGAAACCCCAAATCTGAAAATCAAACTTGTTACCTAAGTTTGATATCAAGTTAGTTTGGTCATTAGAATACTAATCTATGTTCATTTCTATCATACATTGCTTGATTTTGAGCATAAATGAACTTTTGAATGCTTGAAGCTGCAACACTGTTGGAGTCCGAATTTTATATTTTCCTCATGAGATTTATGTTAGTTCAACCCTATTTTGATATTTCCAAACTATATTTAAGCTCAGGAATCTATCATTTAGTTGTGACTTTATGATTTGAACATTTGAGAAACCTCAAGCTAACAAATAGCTTCAACGGAGTTCTCTCGTTCTATTTTAGACTTGACTTACCTTTTCATCTATTAACACACATTTTTATATTATAAAATCGATCAATTAAGTCAACTTAAAGTATATTTGATGATGATCCATTGTTATATAACGTGTTAATGTTGTTTTGAAGCTCATATCAAGTTTGTAAAGCTTAATCATGTCTGTGTTGTTCAAAAACTCCTAAATAATCATGAATGTGTATTGAATCCTTATGTATTGATGTTTTGAAAAGGTTTTAAATATGCTTTAGATGTTAATAGGTCAATCCAAGCCACTAGAACTGGATGAATTAAGAGTATGAATGATTTGGACATAATTTTAGGGATTAAACTTTAGAAGAAAATGTTTTTATCCATAAGACATGTGTAACACCCGACTTATTTAACAAAACACCCCGTAAGAATTTTTATTTTTCAAACCATATATTTTACAATAAAACATTATACAAAGGGTATTTGTCAATATAAACAGGTACAAGTGTATCAAGGATTACAATACATAAAGATATTATACATCCATTAAGCCGGGTTGTCACTTCACCATCCTAAGTCCTTAGTCACGGACTTTATCTTTTCCCTTAGCGGGATCACGCTCACCTGCAGGGACATATCAAATAAAACTGTGAGCTATAAAGCCCAATGAGTAATCAAGCAAATAAACTTGCATATATAAGAGAATAATAACAATTAAACTCTCAAAACAGTTTCTGTCCCATATATCATAGTCATCACTGACCGCACCATATTTCATAGCCATATAGGCCGCACCAAAACATTTAAAATAATCAAATCATAGCCCTAAGGTCGCACCAACAGTTTTATCATTTATATCATAGCCCGAAGGCCGCACCAGTTGTTTCATCGTTTATATCATAGCCTGAAGGCCGCACCAGTTTAGGTTCAATAACCCAACATCATGGTCCTAAGACCGCACCATTTAATTTCAAAGTTTAATATCATAGCCATGAGGCTGCACCATTTGGATTTACAATCCGATTTCATGTCCGTATATTGTTCGGGTATTCTACCCTTATCCCATATTCAACTACTTCAAGTAGTGCCATTGTGATCACCATATATCACACTAGATATAGTCAAGATTACTCACCTGAATGCTTGCTACAACTAGCTTTAGTTGTTTCTTGCCTTGAAATGGATTCCGCAAGATTTTGTCTCGTACCTATAATTTCATTCATTTCACAATGATTATAGGTTAATTTACCATTCCAGTTGATTCTAGTGCACAAGAGTCTAATATAAGACTAATTCCAAGCATTTCCAATCAATAACCATCGTTATAAAATTTTAATACACTTCCCGAAATACGCGTATTCTACTACAGTACTTTCGGGAGGTCGTATTCGTATTCCGATAATTTTCCATGAAGTTTCACAACATATTAGACCTATGTTTAAAATTTCAGGTCAATCGGTTAAGCCTAGCATCAAAATCAAACTTGGAAATTGCAACAAATTTTAACAAAGGCAGACTTCATTTCTGCCGCACCCTCGCGTCGCGACAGAGGCTATGGTCGCGTCGCGACCGCTGCAATTCCAGGCAGTGAAGTCCGATTTTGTGCTAGAAAATCCTATTTTTCTCTTGTTAAGCCCTTATTACTCGACTTATTCACTAGGAATTGTTCCAATACCAAACCTTTGGCTAATAACAAGTTTTAAACCATTGAAGGATCAAATTCAATTCCATTTCCAAAATTTCCCGTTTTCACAATTTTGGTCCAAAACCAAAATTATCAAGGTTTAATTGTTTCTACTGATTTGTTTCAGTCAATATAGCATCTAGAATTCATTTTAAGCCATTAGAATCAAGTTTATCACAAGAACTCATCATCTAGGGTTCTTGATCAAAATTTCAATTCTTTCAAAATAGCAACCTACTTCCATATTTTTGAATTAAGTTCTTTTAACATGACTTACTGGAAGTATTAAGCCACTTAGACACATAATTCATGACTGAAATTACAAATTTCAGTTTCTATAAAAACTCATCAAGAACAAACTAGGTTAGAACTTGAAATACTAACCTCCAATACTTCCAAACCTTCAATCCAAAGCCAATTATCAAATTCCTAGCTTTGATCTTCGCGAAATCTCTAAGATTCTGCAGAACCCGTACAAGAAACCCTCTCCCGTGTTCCAAAATGATCAGCTCAATACATGGGAGAATGTTCTAGCTTTTATATTTCCAGAATTTGCATTTTAGTCCTTGGAATTCTATTTCTTGAAGTTTTGCCACAACTAACATATTTTATGACAAAAACTAGTTTTTATAACATTTTAAGTCCAAAACTCAAAATATTATTACAAACCAAATCCTTTTCTGTCAAAAAGACCAAATTACCCTTCTAAGGTAAAATGACCCATTTACCCTTTTTAATATATTTACATATAAGGAATGTCTTGGCGTCACAAATTCTCCCCTCCTTCAAAAGATTTCGTCCCCGAAATCATGCAAAGAGTTGAGGGTATTTCTCCCTCATTTCGCTTTCGGTATCCCACGTCATGTCGGAACCTCTGTGATGTCGCCAAAGCACTTTGACCATGCTGATTTTCTTGTTTCGCAGCTGTCTTACCTTTCGGTCTAACACCCTCTCGGGTTGTTCCGGGTATCTCAACTTGTCATCTACTTCAATTTCAGCAAGAGGTACTTGTTGAGACTTGTCAAACAAAGTTTTTTCTCAAATGGGACACATGAAATACGTCATGTATACCATGAAGTTCATCAGGTAACTCCAATCTATACGCTACAGCTCCAACTCTTTGGGATATGCGGAAAGGTCCAATGAAGCGAGGAATCAATTTCCCTTTCTTCCCAAAACGAATTAAGCCTTTCCAAGGGGATACTTTAAGCATTACCATGTCCCCCACTTGTAACTCCAGCGGTTTCACCCGTTTATCTGCATATTGCTTCTGTCGGTTCTGAGCTACTTTCAAGTTTTCTCGAATTTGTTTGATCTTTTCTTCAGTTTGTGCTACAATTTCAGGTCCAGCCAACGGCTTTTCCCCAACTTCAGTCCAGCAAGTCGGAGTACGACACGGTGCTCCATACAATGCCTCATACGGGGCCATCTGAATGCTGGAATGATAGCTGTTATTGTACGCGAATTCTACCAGAGGTAAATGATCTTCCCAGCTCCCGCCAAATTCTATTACACAGGTTCTCAGCATGTCTTCCAAAGTTTGGATAGTTCTTTCACTTTGACCATCGGTCTGCGGGTGGTATGCAGTACTCATTAGTACTTTTGAACCCAATTGCTCTTGAAGACTTTGCCAGAACCGGGAAGTAAATCTGCTATCTCGATCGGACACGATCGATACCGGTAACCCATGTCGGCAAATCACTTCATCTATGTAGATTTTCTCCAACTTATCAATCTTGAACTTCTCACTAATCGGTATAAATTGTGCCGATTTCGTCAAACGGTCAACAATTACCCATACCGCATCGTGACCTCGCGATGTCCGCGGCAACTTTGTTACAAAATCCATAGTAATATTGTCCCATTTCTTTTCTGGAATTGGTAACGGCTGGATTTCTCCGTACGGTTTCTGATGGTTTGACTTTACTTGCAGACACGTCAAACACTTTTCTACGTATCTTCCAACATCCCTCTTCATCCCAGGCCACCAATACAACGGTTTTAGCGTCCGATACATCTTGGTACTGCCCGGATGAACTGCATATCGACTACAATGTGCATCTTCTAGAAGCAAGTTCCGCGCCTCTCCTTGTTTTGGGACCCACACACGACCTTTAAAGGTTTTCAATCGCTGTGCGTTTTCATCCAAATGCTTCAAATACCCAATCATTCGCTCGCTTTTTATATGTTCAGGCTTGCACGCTTCTTCCTGTGCCAAACGGATCAGTTCGGGTAACCGGCTTGCTACACCCATGCATGCGGACGTAACTTTCAATGGAGCTTCTTTCCGGCTTAAAGCAGCTGCCACCACATTCGATTTACCAGGATGGTACAAGATTTCGCAGTCAAAGTCTTTAAGTAGATCCATCCACCTTTGTTGTCTCATGTTAAGCTCTTTTTGGTCAAACAGATACTTCAAGCTTTTATGATCCGTGTAAATAACAAACTTCACGCCATATAAGTAGTGTCTCCACAGCTTCAATGCTAGAATCACAGCAGCTAATTCCAGATCATGAACTGGATATTTCTTCTCGACTTCTTTTAATTGGCGGGACGCATAAGCTATTACCCGACCTTTCTGCATTAACACACATCCGAGGCCGACTCTAGAAGCATCGCTGTAGATCACATATTCTTCTCCGCTTTGCGGTAGTGCTAACACCGGTGCTTCACATAAGGCTTGTTTCAACCTTTGAAAAGCTTCTTGTTGTTTTTCCGCCCACTCATATTTTTCGCCTTTCTTGGTCAACTTGGTCAACGCGGCAGCTATCGAGGAAAAATTCTCGACAAATCTTCTATAATAGCCTGCCAAACCAAGGAAACTTCATACTTCAGTTGGACTTCGAGGCGGTTCCCATTTCATCACGGCTTCAACTTTCGCTGGGTCGACTTTCACCCCTTCGGCATTAATCACATGACCAAGAAATTGAACTTCTCTTAGCCAGAATTCACACTTGGAGAATTTTGCATACAGTTTTTCTTGACGAAGCAACTCCAACATTTGTCGAAGGTGCACTTCATGCTCGGCTTGGCTTCGCGAATACACCAGGATATCATCTATAAATACTATCACCGAAGTATCAAGGAACGGACGACACACCCGGTTTATAAGATCCATGAATACGGCCGGAGCATTGGTTAACCCGAAAGGCATCACCAAAAACTCATAATGACCGTATCGTGTGCGAAAAGCTGTCTTCAGAACGTCAGATTCTCGTATCTTCAACTGATGGTAACCCGACCTCAGGTCAATTTTGGAAAAATAAGATGCTCCCTGTAACTGATCAAACAGGTCATCTATTCTTGGTAGCGGATATTTGTTCTTTACCGTGATCTTGTTTAATTCCCGATAGTCAATGCACATACGCATCGACCCGTCTTTCTTCTTAACAAACAGGATAGGGGCTCCCCAAGGCGATGTACTTGGTCTGATGAAACCCCTATCTAACAGTTCTTCCAGTTGCTTTCGCAGTTTCACAATCTCTGAAGGTGCTAAAAGATATGGAGCTCAAGCAACAGGAGCAGCTCCCGGGACTAGTTCAATCGTGAACTCTACCTGTCGATCTGGTGGTAACCCTGGAAGTTCATCTGGAAACACATTTGGGAATTCATTTACCACATTGACATTTGCTACCCCCACTTTAACTGGTTTAGCCACTGATACATAGGCCAAATAAGACATCCCTCCTTTACTAACATAGCTTCGGGATTGAGCAAAGGAGATAACCGGCATTCTCAACCGAGGTCGTTCACCCTGAATCTTTATCCATTCCCCATCCGGTGACAATACTGTGATGTTTTTATTTCTGCAATCCATGTTAGCATAATTCGTTGCTAACCAATCCATACCCACAATTACACCAAATTCATTGGTAGTCATCGGCTTCAAATCTATAGGGAAAGTGGTCCCGTAGATTTTAAGCTGACAATCTTCCAGGTGTTCGGAAACCCAAACATATCTACCGTCTGCTACAGCCACTTCTAAGTTTTCATCCATTAGGGTTAATGGTACATTCAAGCGAGACATCAAAGACTCCGATACAAAACAATGTGTAGCCCCTGGATCAAATATAACATAGACAGGTATGGAATTGAGAGTGAAGATACCTGTAACCACATCTGTCTTTTCACGAGCTTCCTCAACGGTCATTTGAAAGGCTCGCGAGGCTACCGGTCTTCCTCGATTCTTCACCTCCTCTTTCTTTCCTCCCTGATCAATTCTGGATCTATCACTGAATGCTCCAGATTTTAACTCGGGACAGTTCAGGCGAATATGATCCGTAGCTCCGCATTGGAAACACCTACGCTCCGCCCGACAGTTACTAGCATCATGCCCCGGTTTTCCACAATTTCGACAATTTGCAGATGTAGTGTTGACCCGGCAACTCCCAGAGTGCCTTTTTCTGCACTTTTCACACCACTTTCCTTCATCTTTCTGGCCTTTACCCTTAGACCCAGTTTGCTGCGACTTTTTCTGAGGCGTCCAACCTTGGTCTTCCGCCTTTCTTTTTGTTTCAATAGCTTTCTTTTCATCTTCTTGTCGCTTCAACTCTGTCTCCCGTTCAGTGGCCCTATCCACCACTTGTCGGAAAGTAGACAGCTTCAGTGGTTGCACAATTTCTCTGATTCGGGTCCTCAGCCCCCAAACATACTTATCAATCTTCCTCTTTTCGGTATTGACATGGTGTTCCGCAAATCTTGCTTTCTCCAGAAAGCTCAGAGTGTATTCTTGGACAGATTGGGAACCTTGTTCCATATGCAGAAATTCGTCCTCCAACTTCTTTATGGCTACCTCTGAACAATACTCCTCATTGAACTTGGTCTTGAATTGTTCCCAAGGTATCGATAGAGTTGAATCAGTACCCAATGACTTATAGTAAATCTGCCACCAATGTAATGCACTGCTTGTGAGTTGATTTGTGGCAAATTCTACCTTATCATCATTAGCACATTTGCTGACTCGAAACACCTTCTCTATATGCATTATCCACTCCATTGCCTGGACTGGATTATCTGTCCCAGAAAATTCTTTTGGCTTACAACCAAGGAAAGCTTTGTAAGTACATATGACTTTCTTTGTAGAAGCTTCCCCGCCCTGTTTATCTTTTTCTGAACGAGCACGACTTTCTCCTTGACTTTCATCTTCCGGCTGCTTATCATGAATGCTTTTTGCAGCCACTTCACTCGGGTTTGGGTTGTTCATTAGGGTAGGCATAAGTTCCCTAACAACATCAGCCACAATAGCCCGTATATCAGGTGGATTTTCACCCTCTGGTTCCCTTGCTGGTGCTCTTGCTCTTCGTCCGACTGAACCATGTGATCGGGCTGGTCCACTCCGTGATGGTCCACGCCCCGAATTTGCACCCGTGGGATTACTTCTTGTATTTCTCATACTTCAAAATTCAGCAAACAGTTAGATTACATATATAATAGCAAACTTATATATGTCTAACAGTCCATCTGTCCATTTTCTCTCAAGGTTTAAGTCTAGGAATCTAATCTAAGACACCTAGTTCACTTAAACCACGGCTCTGATACCAACTTGTAACACCCGACTTATTTAACAAAACACCCCGTAAAAATTTTTATTTTTCAAACCATATATTTTACAATAAAACATTATACAAAGGGTATTTGTCAATATAAACAGGTACAAGTGTATCAAGGATTACAATACATAAAGATATTATACATCCATTAAGCCGGGTTGTCACTTCACCATCCTAAGTCCTTAGTCACGGACTTTATCTTTTCCCTTAGCGGGATCACGCTCACCTGCAGGGACATATCAAATAAAACTGTGAGCTATAAAGCCCAATGAGTAATCAAGCAAATAAACTTGCATATATAAGAGAATAATAACAATTAAACTCTCAAAACAGTTTCTGTCCCATATATCATAGTCATCACTGACCGCACCATATTTCATAGCCATATAGGCCGCACCAAAACATTTAAAATAATCAAATCATAGCCCTAAGGCCGCACCAACAGTTTTATCATTTATATCATAGCCCGAAGGCCGCACCAGTTGTTTCATCGTTTATATCATAGCCCGAAGGCCGCACCAGTTTAGGTTCAATAACCCAACATCATGGTCCTAAGACCGCACCATTTAATTTCAAAGTTTAATATCATAGCCATGAGGCTGCACCATTTGGATTTACAATCCGATTTCATGTCCGTATATTGTTCGGGTATTTTACCCTTATCCCATATTCAACTACTTCAAGTAGTGCCATTGTGATCACCATATATCACACTAGATATAGTCAAGATTACTCACCTGAATGCTTGCTACAACTAGCTTTAGTTGTTTCTTGCCTTGAAATGGATTCCGCAAGATTTTGTCTCGTACCTATAATTTCATTCATTTCACAATGATTATAGGTTAATTTACCATTCCAGTTGATTCTAGTGCACAAGAGTCTAATATAAGACTAATTCCAAGAATTTCCAATCAATAACCATCGTTATAAAAATTTAATACACTTCCCGAAATACGCGTATTCTACTACAGTACTTTCGGGAGGTCGTATTCGTATTCCGATAATTTTCCATGAAGTTTCACAACATATTAGACCTATGTTTAAAATTTCAGGTCAATCGGTTAAGCCTAGCATCAAAATCAAACTTGGAAATTGCACCAAATTTTAACAGAGGCAGACTTCATTTCTGCCGCACCCTCGCGTCGCGACAGAGGCTATGGTCGCGTCGCGACCGCTGCAATTCCAGGCAGTAAAGTCCGATTTTGTGCTAGAAAATCCCATTTTTCTCTTGTTAAGCCCTTATTACTCGACTTATTCACTAGGAATTGTTCCAATACCAAAACCTTTGGCTAATAACAAGTTTTAAACCATTGAATGATCAAATTCAATTCCATTTCCAAAATTTCCCATTTTCACAATTTTGGTCCAAAACCAAAATTATCAAGGTTTAATTGTTTCTACTGATTTGTTTCAGTCAATATAGCATCTAGAATTCATTTTAAGCCATTAGAATCAAGTTTATCACAAGAACTCATCATCTAGGGTTCTTGATCAAAATTTCAATTCTTTCAAAATAGCAACCTACTTCCATATTTTTGAATTAAGTTCTTTTAACATGACTTACTGGAAGTATTAAGCCACTTAGACACATAATTCATGACTGAAATTACAAATTTCAGTTTCTATAAAAACTCATCAAGAACAAACTAGGTTAGAACTTGAAATACTAACCTCCAATACTTCCAAACCTTCAATCCAAAGCCAATTATCAAATTCCTAGCTTTGATCTTCGCGAAATCTCTAAGATTCTGCAGAACCCGTACAAGAAACCCTCTCCCGTGTTCCAAAATGATCAGCTCAATACATGGGAGAATGTTCTAGCTTTTATATTTCCAGAATTTGCATTTTAGTCCTTGGAATTCTATTTCTTGAAGTTTTGCCACAACTAACATATTTTATAACAAAAACTAGTTTTTATAACATTTTAAGTCCAAAACTCAAAATATTATTACAAACCAAATCCTTTTCTGTCAAAAAGACCAAATTACCCTTCTAAGGTAAAATGACCCATTTACCCTTTTTATTATATTTACATATAAGGAATGTCTTGGCGTTATAACATGTCCACTTGACTTGTCCAGGTCAAGTGAATTTCCCTTGGTTAATCCACTTGGTCGAGTGGATCTTTGTAGACCTAATCCTTAGTTTTGTAACTTTTGTATACGATGTCTAAATCATGTCTAGTTTTCGCATATACTCTTATATGGTCTTATAGATGATATAAATGGAATAAGATTGTATGTTAAATTAATAAAGGACTTAATGCACATTTAGGGGACATACGACATAACTTTTAGTAATGTTAGCTAACCAATAAGTGCTCCAATTGACTAGGAGTTGAAATAAATCTGTTTATCTATTTAAGGTGAGTAAATATGAAGAGTATATACCCGTATAACCCTAATTTGGTGATATTTTACCTCAAAATGTACTTTTATACCTTTGATTTCTAAGTGGCTATACTAAGTAATTTGTTGCATCCATGATATATAACTTTTGGAAATGGTTTCCTTGGGAATATGCAAATTTTGATTTCAACTTGTTTTGATCAACCTATATATATGCATATCACTCAGGATGGGTTGACTTGAGTGTATCGGGGCACACCTTAGGGAAAATCCCTTTTGTTGACCTATGTGGCTGTTTGTTGACCTACGTAATCGTTTAAACACAATTCGTAGGATGGACTTTGCTAACACATTCCATGGAATCATACAAGATGTCACATATTCCTAAATGTTAACTTATGTGGCTGAGTTGATTTCTTATGGGTTTTAAGTGTAATGATATTACTTGTTAAGCCAAAGACAACATGTTTTGAGTGTGATGCTACTACCTAGTTTATGTCATGGACCATTCCGACCCTATACTGAAAAGGACTTATTTAAGTGTAGAGAACTTAGGTTGGGATCTAAAAGCATGTTCAATACATACTTCATTTATTTTTTAAATGATTATTTCTAATGCTTCTTATCCCCATATACAATATATAGTTGAAAATGTTTTTGAAATGTTTTTGGGAGTTTGACTATGGAGTTGGATTATTGCCATTATCCTATTCTATTCAAAAGTAAAATTCAAAGTTAACTCGCTAAACTCCTCGAGTCTAACGTTATTATTTTGACATTTACTTGCACATGAAGATTTTGGTGTTTAGGAGCTTGGAATAGGACATTTAAAATGCCATGTTTATGTAGTTGTTCTCTTGAACTATGTTTTGATATTGTATTATATACCATCATATTATAAACTTGTAAACATGATTTAAAAACTTAACTTTTGGGACCTAACTTCTGCAACCATTCTTCCAATGTTAAAGGGACGTTTTAAAATGATTAGACTCATTAAATTGAATTATTTGAGGAGTGTTACATCTTATTCCTATCAAGTTGCATATTTTGAGTTGGAAATTGTGATTATAACGAGTTTCTACACATTCAATTTTGGCAAATAAAGCGATTGACCAAGATTTAGGTTTATGTCTTATTTATGATTCCCACACGGAAATTGTTAATCATCTTTTTGTTTTTTGTCATTTATCCACTCATATTTAGATGCTTTTTGAAATATGGTGGGGATTAGATACTTCTTTCTATTCCAACTATATAGATTGGATCATTTGGCTTGAGAATCGCGAGTGTCACATCACTCCCAACTATGACCTTATCTAACGTGTAGGTTAACCACACAGCTCCGTCAGCATATCATAAAGAGAATGTGTGTTTCTCATGGATAACACATAGTTCACCCTTTTCTAATTAAAACGGGTCTTTTGTTTTAATACTTTAAGTTAATACTTTTAACTTATAGAAACATTGCCCTATCAAACCTTTTCGGTAACTCCATATGGTAAAAGAGTCTGGGTGGTGAAGGTGGTGGGCAATGAATGCCACTTAAAAACCAATCTCATTCAGGTTCATAATAACCTTCCTTCAAACCCTATACACGATTTCGTAGTGGGTGAGCCTAGTCATGGTTTGACCAATGTTTTTGCTTTCATTAATTCTTATATATATATATATATATATATATATATATATATATATATATATATATATATATATATATATATATATATAGTTGTAAAATATATAAATGTATTTTAAACAATTTAAAATATTTTACTTATCAATTAATTCAATTAATACACCTCTAATAATTAATTATAAATAAATCTCTAATAGAAATAATCATATTAACGCACTAAAACAAATAAGGCAAGTAAGCAAGTTTGGAAACTTGCAAGGCAAGCTAGGTGTAACATCCCATCTTTCATACACATTAATTAATGTAAAAGTTTATAAAACACTATGAATAAAAATCTACTCTTTCAAAAACTTTTTTTTTTAGTCTTTTAAGTCAAATAATTTAGAAAAGAAAACTGACGATTTCGCTAGGGCCATTGGCTTATCGCTTAATTACATGTGTCATGTGTATAACATGTGTCTTCCAATGATAGGAGCTAGTGGGCCATAGCAATAAAGGCAATGGACCAATGTATTAGGACCAAGAAAATAAGGAAAACAAGTATATAAACCAAGACTAAAAACGTTGTGTGAGGAAAAAAATAGTCGTTGGTTTCACGGCATTATAAAATTTCATATTGCTTATAAGCAATACCAATCAATATCATCTTGGATCCGTGGAATATTCATCTTGGCAAGAAGTTATTTACATAATAAAATATATATTATCTGGTTTGTTGATTTTTAAGGACTGTATGAAGAATAAAAAAAGGGCCCTAAATATATTTTCTTTTAACCACAAAGAGATTAGTGACAGAATTTTACGAGTATTAGCGACGAGTTTTCGCAAAAAATTAACGACGCATAACTCATTTGACTTGAATTTTTGGGCAATGGTAATGTTTGACATGCACACCATTTCCCCCCATTTACTATCTATCGTTTAAAAGAATTTGGACATCAAGTTTTAAAGGGAATACCTTCAATAATGAGTCAAATAAGCCTCACCGTTGTGACTAAATCTCTAGAACATGGAATCAATCACAAAATAAATATCAAATACCATTATGAGATTCGAATTATGTGATTATCGATAACAATCCTGAAACTCCAAGCATCAGTTATCGAAATCAGTGCCTCCTCCTGAGAAATGAAATTCCCAATGACCACTTGGAGATCACGGATTCATATCAAGAAAGAACACTTAACCTAATATAGTGTTTTGAGATGTTATATATCCTCCTAAAAAATCTTCTTAATCATATGACCAAGACAAGTGTCAAAATCAAGAGAAAAAATTTAAGAGAGAGAAATAATGGATTCCACATGTCATAATTTAATGGGTGAGAGGATGAATTAGGAGGATAAAATAGGAAGAAATAGAATTTTCCATAGTGTTTTTATGTATCCTTTTTCTTAAATTGTGTTTGGTATTTACTATGTCTAAACCTAATATGCTTTAATAGATTGTTAATGTACTTATAGAATTAGACATAAAATATCACACTATAGAATGTGAACTATATAATATGTTAATAAATCTCAAAAAACCAAGTTATAAAAAAATAAAACATATACAGTAGAATTTGAACAAGTTTTAGAAGAGCATCGATCGTCATTTTATAGTTGAAGGCATACACTTTAGTACAATGATCGTAAAAATAGTATGCTCTTTAATCATATATTAGTTTACTATCAACCAATATGTATGCCAAATTTATATAATGAAGTATACAAAAGATAATTTTGGTTTTTTCTATTAAATCATTATCTGTCTATACCCGGATTAGATCTGAAAAGTTAATATCAATAAATTATTTATAATAAATTCATCAACTTATCATTTTACATCTGCCTTTTTTTTTCTCATAACATGGGAAAGAAACCTAACTATTCTCATGATAAACTGTGCAAATAGAAAAAAACAAAACTTGTAAAAACGGACAAAATTGTATGGAAATATGGATGATTTCTATAATTTTGAACTGTATAAAGTAGAAGCACATGATAAATTATTTCAATTTATTTTTAAACAAACTGATAGCTAGATTGAAAAAAAAATCGTGTGGTTGAGAGAATTATATGGATGGTTAAATATGATGATACATACAACTTTAAAATAGGCTCTACATTTTTATGATGTTCTTGTTAAAGTTTTGTATATTATTAAAACTCTATCTTAAAATTTTTATTTTATAAGATGTAATAGCTTTATATATATATATATATATATATATATATATATATATATATATATATATATATATATATATATATATATATATATATATATATATATATATATATTCCAAAATATCGGTTTATCTTCATAATTATTTTCTCATATAAACAACAACTTATACGAACAAAAAGAATAATCTTCCAAAAATAGAAAGTTGTATATTTAATAATAGTCTATTAACTCATGCAAACGCTCATGGGGAATCAAACAAAAAATATTGGTGTTGTTTGTGACTTTATTTCATTTTATTTATATTTTAATTTTATTGTTAATCTTTAATATCAGAATAAGCGAATTTTAAAATAATTTGATATCCATGTGATTTGGATTTCTGCGCCATCCAATCCTCAAGGTTTTTATTTTAAATATAAATTACTTATACGTAATATTGCCAAATATAATAATCAGAATAAAAAGATTTTGATCGATTTCATTTGGTTTTACTCTTCATAGAATGAAAATATTATTGGTTTTATCATAATCTTTAAAACCGATCCCTAAAATCTTATAGCTAGACTTGATACCGGAGTTGGCTTGGTTTTACCATTGAAGTTTGTTTCAAAAACACATTTTCATCATCAACTATCAGTAATAAGATTGGTTTTGGATCCAGACGGAACCGACTCGGAACCGAAAATCGAAATCAAAAATTGAAAATTCAAGGAATGGGGGAACCAAACTGAATTATGTTGGTACAATATATGTTCGGTCTCGATATCAGGTACCAGTTTTATATATAGAACCGAACATATGTGAAAGTTCATAGGTTGTTTGAAACTTGAAAGTGTAGAGGTTGTTTGAAACTAAAATGAAAATGTGGGTTGTTTGAAACGAATGCATAAAATGAATTTCTAGGGGTTGTTTGAAACTAAAATGAAAATGAAGGGGCTGTTTGAAACCAGTACATGAAATGAGAGTGCAATGGGTTTGAATTCTAAATGGTTGTTAATTTTTTATACTTTGGTTAACTACAAATATAAGAACACAAAAAGTTTTGCATGCTCTTTTTACTAAGTATTAAAGCTACTATTATCACAAAAATAACCATATAAGGACTACAAAAATTTTAATTAGCAACACTTTTTGGCAATTTACTTACAAAAAGTAACCATATGACCAATACAAAAGCAAGTATCAACTCTAAACTCCTTATAACTACCTACTCTAAAATACTTAAAGTCTTTTTCTCATTTCCTTGTACCATTGTATTTCTTTATTGCCTCTTGAAGCTCTAGTACAAGCTGAAAGTAAAAAAAATAAAGTTGGAAGTTGTTACATATAGCTATATCATCATATTTTAAAATATCTTCAATATTGTATGCAATCGGTTTCCTCACTTTTCTAACTCAATATTAGGTGCAAATGAAATACTCTATTATAAGTGTAGAAAAGTTTGTTCAATAAGTTTGAACAAACTGATAACTTCAATGCTCATATGTGTACAATTGTTATAGTTTGATGACACTTTTGCACTAAACAAACTTGAATGATGTTTTTTATACAAATTTGAAACTGTATTACCCTCTTAAATCATTTTCTCTTAACCCATTGTAATCGTTGATGGAAATGTGTTTTTTGAACCAATTGATAATGTCAATGGTCATATGTGTACAAATGCTATATTTTTATGAGATTTTGTACTTAACAAAGTTAATGATATTTTTATACGAACTTTAAACATTATTACCCTCCTAGTTTTTTATAACTTTTTGTAATTAACTAGTTTATTATATATGATAATAAACCATATTATTATAAAAGTAATTTACACTTTTGGTCTCGGTGGTTTGCCTAAAATCACAGTTTTAGTCAAACTGTTAGAAAATTGATGTGGTTGATCCTTATGGTTACCAAATATTGCACCAAAGGTCCTTGGTCCATGTAAAATGGCATTCTTACCCTTTTCACTTTTATTTTTTATTTTTATCCTTTTATATAATTTAAACAATAAAGAAATTTATCTTATGCACACACATACACACAACACACACACTCCCTCTCTCTATTTCTCTTCCTTTCTTTCTCCATCTCTCTCTCTCTTATGCACACGCAAAGGCTTATGTACACATGTAGAAAATGTACTAGATTTCTAGAAGAAAATGACACAATTTGTGTTTCAACCAACATGTAAATGGAGAAAAACTGATATTAACATTTGATTCATGAAATGAAATACGTACTCGGTTATTTTGAAAGGAAAAGCTCAATTATCTAAAAGAACATGACTAAATTGACTTTCAGTAAATCGATAGAACCGTGTCTACAAAATAACACATATGATAATTTTTGAATTAGGAAAAACATATATTATAGCTAATGACTTCATATATATTGACAACAAACTCGTTTAAGCATCATATTTGAAGCTCTAATGTAAGACCCATTTTCATTTTAAGATGCTTACTAAGGTAAGTAGAGTTATTACCTTATAATCGGTGTTGTCTTACATATGAGTTGTTTAGAAATGTGTTAATCTAAAGTTATAATTAGCCTAATCAAGTTGTAGAACTTTTCCTTAGCTTTCTAAGCATATAAGGATTGTTAAAAACGGATAAGAAACGAGAAAGTTACGATCGAAAAACTAAGTGAAATTCCAGATTCACACGGGGCGTGCAGATTTCACACGGGGCGTGTAAAATCCTGCAGTGAGCCTTTCCAGAATCACACGGGGCGTGTGGAATTCCACACGGGCCGTGTGAAATCCTGCAGTGAGCCTTTCCAGAATCACACGGGGCGTGTGGAATTCCACACGGGCCGTGTGGATCTGACAGACCCTTTAAATGTGCAGAAATGCTCATTACGGGAAAAACATTTCCTTTTCGACCTTGAGAGCTCCAAATGGCGATTTTGGGTCAAATTGAAGCTGGAGAATCGTAGGGAAACATGGGGAGATGCGGATCTAATCCCGTACACGCGTTCTTGCTTCCTAATTCGTCGAGGTGAGTGATCTCTTCGGTTTGGGGTTTTTGAAACCCTAACTTTGATTTCGTGATTTCGTTATATATTGTTATATATGTTGATAGTAGATTGTTAGTGGATGCCTTTAGAGTTATTGGTGAGAGTATTGTCGAGTTTCTACGGTTGAATGAGTAGAACCGTGAAATTGGGGATTTCGGTAAATATTGAGTTGATATTTACCGTTTATACTCCTTTTTCCTCTTTTGATTAATACATCTTTGAGATAGATGATATTGAGATGATTGTGGATGTTGAAGAATTGATTTAGACTATGGTGATATAACCAAGTCTAGCGAACAGATGCCCGGTACGCGCAAATTGGGAGTTCCACGTACCAAGCGGATATTAGGTGAGTAGTTATAATTCATTATATATAGTTTGACTATATCTAAATTGAATTATGGTACATGTTAATTGGTTGAGATACTAAGTTGTATGAGTTAAACAAGGTTTAGAATTCACTGTTATATACGAGTACTTGGTTTGAATGAATATACTGAATGACTGAGATAATCATAGAGATTGAGTTAATACATATGTTGTACATATATGTGTGTTGTATTGATATTGCGGTAGCTTAGAGTTAAAGTGGTTATGTTAATTGTGGATAACAAGAGACGAGTTATAGTCTATACTTGAGCATAAGATCAGAGTATATGCTAGAGTGAGTGACTTAAAGAGTCTTTGAGTTTGATTGCTACAACCATGATAACTGTTATAATTGAGCATAATTAACAGTGAAATGAGTTTATACGAGTATGTAGGATTGAGTTTATGAGTAGTATCAGTTGAGATACTTATTTATTGAGTTGATATTACTACTAATTAGCTGGTGTTTGTAAAGTTAATATGTTTGCAGGTTTCAGATTTTAGAGAGAGTGAATATTGCTAATGAGACTAGCAAAAAGAAGAATGAGAAGAGAGTTTACTAAAAGAGATTGTGGAGTATGATTGAGATTTCTCACTAAGCTTTATAAGCTTACACTTGAGTTGTTTGTTGTTTTGCAGGTATCTGTAGCAGTGATAGGGGAAGGCATGTGATAAAGAGAGATAGACAACTCAGAGCATGTACTTTAGTTGTGTTAGGTTTATTTGTAATGCCTGGTCAAAATTTAAGGACCTTTTGTGTAATTAATGTTTGATAACATCTTGTTTTTCCTGGGTTGAGTGCAAGTATACCCATTTTTAATGTATAATTGTTTGCAAAATTTTGGGTGTACTTTGTATGAGAAACCGGGTGTTACAAGTTGGTATCAGAGCATGGTTTAAGTGAACTAGGTCTTTGAGTGTAGAGTCCTAGACTTGAACCGAGGTGAAAAAGAGCCCCTATCACATGCTTGGAAAAAGATACTGCTGCTGATTTTAGTTTATGAGTTAATTATAACTTTTATCTCATATTTGTTATTGTTATATTCTGTGTGTGAATACAGATATGGAGACAGATGAGGACGAGTTGATGAATTGGTCATAGCCGGTTGGACCAATATTGGATGATGTTACGGGATTTTGACTGATAAGAGATATCAACCAACGAGGAGACGAGAAATTCAGCTAATTATGAGATGTTAGTTGAATATGAGATGAGATTCTGCTGATGGCGAATTTCCAGATGATGATGAGTTGATAAGATGAGATCCCGGTTGAGGCGAAATTCCAACTGATGATGAGAAAGAGTATGAACATAAGCTGAGTATAAACTAAGAGTTGAAACATGTGAGTGTAGCCGAGTATACTCAAGAGTTGAGATCCAAAGTATGCAAGTTCAACTAATGAGGAGACAAGATTTCTTGCTACAAGGTATGTAAGTAATTTCACTTAAAATGTAAATTGTAATGAGTTACATGTGTTTTAATTATTGATACTACATATTGTAGAATAGGTGTAAAATATGTGAACACATAAGAGATTAATTGAAATTACATGTGCTAGAGAATTGTGAGCATAAGGTGTAGTAATCGATATCGAGATGAGAATCTCGTGTCCATTTGAGGTAAAGTTTACATATCACATAATGAGTGCTTTGTGATTATGTATAACCGAGATTATAAGTGGTTGCTTGACGAGTACTTAGCAACCATGAAGAAATGTGTAAAATGAGCATATACATGGTAAGAAATATATAAAAAATGATATGGTAAATATATATATATATTGCTTGTTGTTTCACAGATGTGACGAGACTTCTATGTATGAGTAAAGTGGTTGAGACCACATATTTTGTGGGGCCACATATCGAGTAACTGTGGTTGAGACCACATATGTTGTGGGGCCACATATCGAGTAAAAAGTGGTTGAGACCACATATGTTGTGGGGTCACATATTGAGTAAATGTGATCGAGACTACATATGTTGTGGGGCCATATATTGAGTAAATGTGATTGAGACCACATATTCAGTGGGGTCACATATTGAGTAAATGTGATTGAGACCACATATTCAGTGGAGTCACATATTGAGTAAATGTGATTGAGACCACATATTCAGTGGGGTCACATATTGAGTAAATGTGATTGAGACCACATATTCAGTGGGGTCACATATTGAGTAAATGTGATTGAGACCACATGTTCAGTGGGGTTACATATTGAGTAAACGTGGTTGAGACCACACATTCTGTGGGGCCATGTATTAACTAGTTGAGGTTGAGATCATATACTTCTGTGGAACCACATAACGAGTACCTTGTGGTTAGAGTAGTGAAGACTGTTGTGTCTCAGACAAAAGGAGGAGTGATAGTGAGTCTATATGGCTTGAGACCGTAGCGGAGACCCGCTAGAGTCAAATAGAAGATGGATTAAAATCGGAGAATGGTACGAGGTACCATGATCTGATTAGAGGACGGTACGAAGTACCGTGAAATAGCGATGAATGACGAGTTTGGAGAACAGTACGAGGTACTATAAAACAGTGTTGAATGATGAGACAAAGGATGGTACGGGGTATCAAGAGCTGAGGCAGAGTGGTGTTAAAATGTTGTGCTTGTGTGTAAACAAGTATGTACTGTGTAGAAATATAGAGTGTTGAGACTGCACTATCCTTGAGTGTGGATATGTATGGTATAGATGTGAACCTATACAGTTTGAGACTTTATGGGTTAAAAAGAGGACGAATCAGAGGCGGAGTAACAGTATGAGAGTACTGTGAGATAATACAGTGAGTAATACTGTTGAGAAATGTTGCTCTGAGTAAGAGCATTTGTTATTTGGTCATGTTGAGAATGTGTGAGGTTTCTTTCATATTGAATGAAATAAAATTTTATAAATACATGATAAGAAGATACGAGTTAAAAAGAAGAGGAAAGTAATCGTGATTGTGATTGATAGGATTCGTTCCTTAGCAATCAAATCCATTTACTGCCAATGAGGGAAATGTGTGAATGTCGAGATAATAAAACTATTTATTCGTATGAGACGATAGATAATAGATTTTGTTATAATAATCTTGAATTATTTATTGAGATTAACGAGTCAGTTGGGAGATGAGATATGATCTCACCGTAGAGATTGCGGTGTCAGATGTTATTATTGAGTCATGTGCAGAGATTTCAGTGAGCCATAAGTATGACCTATTGGTGTCATACGAATGAATTAGAGATTGCGGTGATAATGACGGAGAAGTGGTGAGAGGAAAAATCCTTACTGATGGTATGTCAGGAGGAATATATGCGGTTGTGTTAAAAATTTATTGGATAATAATTTATTGAGTTTGATAAAGCTAATGATTTAATGAGAATGTGATGTGGATTGTCCACATAAGAGAGGATATAATGAGTGAGTAATCGAGAGAAACAATATGAGGTATGTTGTTGAACTGATATGAAAAGGAGCCATTTTGGTGGAGGATTGTTAGTTGAATATTGGGTAAAATCCTAATATGTGTGCTGAGGTGGGAGTAGAGATAAATGAGCTTTCAGAGAAGTAATAATCAGTTGTGGTGATAAGACAACTGAAAGGGGTCTCATGTGATCAAAGGGTCGAAGGTTAAAAACCAAATTAGAGGAGACGTGAATGAAACTCGAGATAGTTTCTAATATTCATGAGTTGTGTTGATGAGGAGTCAATAATTGACAGGTTGCAATTAGAGGAGTAAATTGAGAGAGAATGAGTATTGGAATCAGTGGGACCGTTTTCCTTATTGAAGGATGGTACAATGAGAATATGGCTCGATGTGAGTCATAAATATGAATGTATGAAAATAATGATAGTGATTGGAGTATCACTTGAGGAGTAAGGTGAGATACTTTGATGTCGACGAAGCTACAACGAAGGGTGCACTATAAAAGAGTGAGTACTTGCCTACGTGGCAATGATGATAGCCAATATAGCTATAAAGATCATCTTATGAGACTGATGGCGGGCGTTAATTATATTATGAGTAAATGAGATATGACAATATGTACATGTCATATGAGATGACGAAAGGATAATATTATTATCGTAGGTGATGTGTGATTGTGGTGGTGAGGTGGTTGTATAGACCATACCTATTCTAAGAGATTCCGAGGACGGAATCTTTTGAAGGAGGAGAGAACTTGTAAGACCCATTTTCATTTTAAGATGCTTACTAAGGTAAGTAGAGTTATTACCTTATAATCGGTGTTGTCTTACATATGAGTTGTTTAGAAATGTGTTAATCTAAAGTTATAATTAGCCTAATCAAGTTGTAGAACTTTTCCTTAGCTTTCTAAGCATATAAGGATTGTTAAAAACGGATAAGAAACGAGAAAGTTACGATCGAAAAACTAAGTGAAATTCCAGATTCACACGGGGCGTGCAGATTTCACACGGGGCGTGTAAAATCCTGCAGTGAGCCTTTCCAGAATCACACGGGGCGTGTGGAATTCCACACTGGCCGTGTGAAATCCTGCAGTGAGCCTTTCCAGAATCACACGGGGCGTGTGGAATTCCACACGGGCCGTGTGGATCTGACAGACCCTTTAAATGTGCAGAAATGCTCATTACGGGAAAAACATTTCCTTTTCGACCTTGAGAGCTCCAAATGGCGATTTTGGGTCAAATTGAAGCTGGAGAATCGTAGGGAAACATGGGGAGATGCGGATCTAATCCCGTACACGCGTTCTTGCTTCCTAATTCGTCGAGGTGAGTGATCTCTTCGGTTTGGGGTTTTTAAAACCCTAACTTTGATTTCGTGATTTCGTTATATATTGTTATATATGTTGATAGTAGATTGTTAGTGGATGCCTTTAGAGTTATTGGTGAGAGTATTGTCGAGTTTCTACGGTTGAATGAGTAGAACCGTGAAATTGGGGATTTCGGTAAATATTGAGTTGATATTTACCGTTTATACTCATTTTTCCTCTTTTGATTAATACATCTTTGAGATAGATGATATTGAGATGATTGTGGATGTTGAAGAATTGATTTAGACTATGGTGATATAACCAAGTCTAGCGAACAGATGCCCGGTACGCGCAAATTGGGAGTTCCACGTACCAAGCGGATATTAGGTGAGTAGTTATAATTCATTATATATAGTTTGACTATATCTAAATTGAATTATGGTACATGTTAATTGGTTGAGATACTAAGTTGTATGAGTTAAACAAGGTTTAGAATTCACTGTTATATACGAGTACTTGGTTTGAATGAATATACTGAATGACTGAGATAATCATAGAGATTGAGTTAATACATATGTTGTACATATATGTGTGTTGTATTGATATTGCGGTAGCTTAGAGTTAAAGTGGTTATGTTAATTGTGGATAACAAGAGACGAGTTATAGTCTATACTTGAGCATAAGATCAGAGTATATGCTAGAGTGAGTGACTTAAAGAGTCTTTGAGTTTGATTGCTACAACCATGATAACTGTTATAATTGAGCATAATTAACAGTGAAATGAGTTTATACGAGTATGTAGGATTGAGTTTATGAGTAGTATCAGTTGAGATACTTATTTATTGAGTTGATATTACTACTAATTAGCTGGTGTTTGTAAAGTTAATATGTTTGCAGGTTTCAGATTTTAGAGAGAGTGAATATTGCTAATGAGACTAGCAAAAAGAAGAATGAGAAGAGAGTTTACTAAAAGAGATTGTGGAGTATGATTGAGATTTCTCACTAAGCTTTATAAGCTTACACTTGAGTTGTTTGTTGTTTTGCAGGTATCTGTAGCAGTGATAGGGGAAGGCATGTGATAAAGAGAGATAGACAACTCAGAGCATGTCCTTTAGTTGTGTTAGGTTTATTTGTAATGCCTGGTCAAAATTTAAGGACCTTTTGTGTAATTAATGTTTGATAACATCTTGTTTTTCCTGGGTTGAGTGCAAGTATACCCATTTTTAATGTATAATTGTTTGCAAAATTTTGGGTGTACTTTGTATGAGAAACCGGGTGTTACATCTAACATCAGCTTCATGAAACCTTTTATTAAATAGGGTAATGCATATATCTTTGAATTGAATATCAAGCATTATGTCACTAGAATTACCCCGCCTAGAAGCCAATCAATTCCAAAAAACCCATCTCTATCTAGATTTATCTTCATCTTCTTTTTCTATTTCTGAGAATTCTTGGGTTGAATAAGAACAAATACATATCAAATTTCACAACTGGAAAAAGGCACTTCTCCCCTCCCACGTCATTGGACTCCAACAACTCATGGACATTAATATCGTCACACAAATGCTCCGACAACAGGCATCAATGCAGACAAATACATATGGCGGAGACAAAGTTGGAATACCATATTGGATTGCCCCCTTCAGAAACAAACAAAGTTGATGCAAACCTATTATTGAACAATTTGAGATATTATTTATCTTTAACTGCTCAGATTATTAATATAGAGGCCAAATAAGCTACGAGTCAAACTAGTTAGATATCATGAAAGTCATACAAGTGTAACTTTGATGCACATTAATTTCTGAATTATTTTATTTGGAAAATTAGAATGTTATTGAAAATTTTGTAATAAGAGTAAATTATATATTTGGTCTCAATAGTTTATTTATAATTATATTTTATTCTAATTATTAGAAAATTGGTGTATCTAGTCTTTATGGTTTCAAAATCTTGCATCGAAGATTCTTGGTCTATGTAAAATGACCATATTAATCTTTTCAGTTTTTTTCTTTGTATCCTTTTATATATCCTAAAATTGAAAAAAAAAAAACATCCTTACCCCTACCCACATGCAATTGTCGTCTATTTCTTTTGTTATATATATATATATATATATATATATATATATATATATATATATATATATATATATATATATATATATATATATATATATATATATATAAAGAATTAAAGATAAAGAAATAGATGACAGTGACACGGGGTAGGGATAAGGGTGGTTTTTCTAATTTTAGAATATATAAAACGATATAAAGAAAAAAAGTGAAGATTAATAAGGTTATTTTACATAGACCAAGAATCTTCGATACAAGATTTTGAAATCATAAAGACTAGATACACCAATTTTCTAATAATAGACTAGAACATAATTATAGATAAACTATTGAGACCAAATATATAATTTACTCTTACAAATTTTCAATAACAATATAATTTTCCCAATAAAATAATTCAAAAATTCATGTGCATCAAAGTTACACTTGTATCACTTTCATGATATCTAACTAGTTTGACCCTAGCTTATTTGGTCTTTATATTAATAATATGAGCAGTTAAAGATAAATAATATCTCAAATTGATCAATTTTGAAGTAATGGATCGAAATTGTCATTTCTTTGATAAACACTCAATCTACACTCTATACTATGGTATGGATAAAAATGGTGGTTTTTCTAACTTTAGCCAGAGGCCAACTTTTAATGTTGTATACCTTTATAGCGCAAAAAGCTAAGTCGTCGTTGCAAGATAAAATGGGAATTGTAAGATCTTATCAAAAGATTTTAAAACATAAAAAATGCATATACATCAGTCACTTAACCATTTGGATAATAATAAATAGTTTAAAACATAGAAAATACATCTCTATACATTACTTAACAATAAACAATTCAAAACGATTTACTAAATTTATATGGGATTCACTTAGTTAGTAAAAGACAAATTATTAGAATTTTTTAAAAATAAATTAGTACTAACACTCTTAAGATTGATCATATGATCAAATCGTACGATCCTACCCCGGTCTAACCCAAAAAGGGCCAAAGTTTGATCGAATTATATTTACTCATTTGCGATTGTAAGATTGTAGGATTGCAATTTTAACAACCTCCCTCTTTTATAATAAATATACATCGTTTTCATTTTCTTATACAAGATTTCGATTCAATTTTTTTTTTGTCTCAACAGTCATTTCAAGACATTAGTGAGATAGATTGTATATCATAACCTTTCTTAATATTGTCTAATTACAAGGGCATGTTATTTATTTGATTAATAAAGAAATATTTGTAAAAAAAAACACGTATGAAATCAAATACTATATTTTTATAAAAATACAACTATGCTTCCAACACAATTGTGACTGCCACCAAATATCAACTTAGCTTTCTCCAGAGACCAAGACACTTCTATGTCATTTAAAAACAAATGCTTTCTAAAGTTGTCTCAAGAACACAAACATAATCCAACAAATCCCATAGTTGCCCCTAAAAGCAATCATATATTGTTTATTATTGTTATATTTACATTTTAAAATAATGAAATTAGTTTTTTTTTTAACTTTTATATTAATATATTATTTTTTTAGCAAAAATGATAAAGAAAACAAATATACAATGATTACAAAAACTTAAGAGTTAAAATGATCGAAGAGTAAATAAAAGTGTAACTTCTATAAACTGAAAAGTTAAAGCATAACGACTATAAAGAACACATGTATTACTACTTCAAAAACAAGACACGAACAATTGAATTCAAGTATCTTTTGTTTGAATATCGTAATTGGAGCTTGTCAACACCTTACCATTGGTACGGTAATAAACGGGTGTCTATAATTGTAATTCGGCATATTTTTATAACGAATTTGCAGTACGAACATGAAGTGGCAAATATAAAATTTAAAGTTATAGGTGTTTAATTCAAATAAGATAATAAAAGGGCAAATTTCATAAAAGACACTAACTTTTCAAAAAATTTCGATTTTGACACTGTGTTATTTTTTTTTTCAATTAAGTTACTAAGTTTTCAATTTTTTTCAATTAAGTCACTATGTTTTCAATTTGGTTTCAATTTTGACCATTTGACCGGTCAACCCGGTAGTCAGCTGACGTGGCATGATGACGTGTCAGTCTTTGATGATGCGACGCTGATGTGGCATGCTGACGTGTCATCCAAGTATCAAAATTGAAACAAAATTGAAAACATAGTGACTTAATTGGAAAAAATTAAAAACTTAGTGTTTTATTTGAAAAAAAATAACACAGTGTCAAAATCAATTTTTTTTTAAAACTTAGTGTCTTTTTTGAAATTTTTTCTACATTTTTTAAAATGATAAATTCGTCTTTTTACGTTTTTAGAACGTATAAATATATTTTTTTTACAAGTATAAATACATATTTTTATATTTTTAAAACATAGATATGTTGTCATAAGTATATATAAATGTATATTTTTATGCTTTTAAAAATATAAATACGTTTTTCTGCATATAAACATATATAAATCAATAAAATACGTATTATAAATCGAGTTCAAAACTCTTTCTTGACATTTTTCCATTATAAACATGATTTTGATTTATACGATATGTGATTATATGCAAATCAAACGTATTTTATATTTCTAAAGACGTAAAAATAAGTATTTATTCGTTAATTTATGTAAAAAAAAACGTATTTTATATTTCTAAAAACATAAAAATAAGTATTTGTTCGTTAATTTATGTTTGTTTATTTATATTTGTTCCGTTATGTTGGTTTAAGTTCGTACGTGTATGTTTTTCATTTAGAAGTATAAATACATATTTTTATGTTGGTTTACGTTCGTTCGGTTAGAAGTATAATACATTTTAGTTGTATAAATATGTTTTTACGTCTTTAGAAGTATAAATACATATTTTTATGTTTTTAGAAATATAAATATATTTTTATGTTGGTTTAAGTTCGTTCGGTTAAAAGTATAATACATTTTAAAAAGTATAAATACGTTTTTACGTCTTTAAAAGTATAAATACATATTATTATATTTTTAGATGTATAATACATTTTTAGAAGTATAAATACATTTTTTTACGTCTTTAGAAGTATAAATACGTTTTTTACGTCTTGAGAAGTATAAATACGTATATATACTTATGAAAATGTATGTATGCTTCTAAAAGTATAAAAATATGTCTTTATACTTGTAAAAAATATATTTATACGTTCTAAAAACGTAAAAAGACAAATTTATCATTTTAAAAAATGTAGAAAAAATTCCAAAAAAGACACTAACTTTTAAAAAAAAATTGATTTTGACACTGTGTTATTTTATTTCAATTAAAACACTAAGTTTTCAATTTTTTCCAGTTAAGTCACTATGTTTTCAATTTTGTTTCAATTTTGCCACTCGGGTGCCACGTCAGCATGCCACATCAGCGTCGCATCATCAAAGACTGACACGTCATCATGCCACGTCATCATGCCACGTCAGCTGACTACCGGGTTGACCGGTCAAATGGTCAAAATTGAAACCAAATTGAAAACATAGTGACTTAATTGAAAAAAATTGAAAACTTAGTGACTTGATTGAAAAAAAAATAACACATTGTCAAAATCGAATTTTTTTGAAAAGTTAGTGTCTTTTATGAAATTTGCCCATAATAAAACTATAAACAAATCAAAATTTAAGTCTTATCGAGTTAAATTGTCAATAATACTATCTAAAAATATATAGTATTGACTTTAATTCCAAAAATCAAACATAACTTAAAACTTACTCATTAATATCTTACAATTGTTCACGAAAATTATTTATATTTTAAAAACAATCAATAATCAATATGAATAAACCAAATAAAAAATAAGCAACACCATTTATAAAGACTAAAAAAATACAAAATATACTTAACTAATAAACAAATAAACAATTAAGACTATTCTAATCATTTTGATACAAATTTTCAATCTAAGTATTAACTAAATAATTTTAAAACAATTTTACTACTAAATTACAGAATGTGTGAGACTTATTTATAACTACTTCATTGTTTCACATTCAATTTACCAAGTAGCTAGGAGATTATAGAGAGACTAAGATGGCGTTTGGTTCGCAGAATGTTTTTGGAATAAATGAAATTCGTTAAAGGAATTAGAATCTAAACAAATTGGAATTTGAATGAATTAGAATCTGTTATGCGTTTGATTGACATGGGATGTAATCTGTTTTTCGTTTGGTTAGCTGATTTGTCAAAGGAATTGGAAAGTAAATTATGTAATATGACCAAAATACCCTTTTATTGATTCTAACTTATTATTAATTTTAATAAAAATGATTAAACTTTCATTATCGGCGAGGGCATGAGTAAGTACGTATACATGTTGGTGTAAATGTGGCATGGGGCGCCATGGGGGTTGTGGAAAGGTGGGCTGGGGTGGGCGGAGGGTTGGTATAGGGTATGGGCAAGGGCGATGTGGATGGGGGTCAACATCGGCATATAGTTATTGGGGTTAAGATAAGTATGTATGTATGTGTGTACTTGTAGGTGTGTATATGAGTATGGGGGTTAGGTTGGTTGTATGGATTCGGGGGTGGGGTAGGGTGGGTGTAGGAGTATAGGGTCTTGAGGTGGTAGGGTGTGGGTGTTGGGTGGGTGGGCAGATGGACGAGGTGTGGAGAAGATGATGATAATATATTTTGATTTGATGAACCGTGACTGTATTTTAAAAAAGGCTTTTGTAATTTAGAAATATAAATGAATTTTTTTAATTTCTTTAGAAATATGAATAACTTTACATGAGAAAAAGAAAGATTAGGTAATGACTTTTCAAATAAAATGTTGCCAATATAAGCTTTTTCCTTGTTTTAATCTCTATTTTTATAATTATTCATAAAACAAAAACAAAATATTTTTTTTATAAAACTAAAAATATAATACTATTAATATTAACTTTATAAAACTAGAAGTGAAATTTATAATAAAAAGAGTTTATATATTCCCAATAAATTAAAAATAGAAAAGGCATAAAGTGTAAATTTAGAATAAAAGGGAGGGGTAAATATAAAAATGTAGTGAATGGTTTAGATAAAGAAAAGAATGTTCTCCATTTAATTTAATCGGATATTTAAGCTCAAAATATTAACCAATTAATGTTTAGAAATGAATATTGATGAAATATAGTAACAAACAACATGTTCAAAAATGAACGTTGATGCATATTGATGAAATATACAAACATACGCACATGTTCATAAATGAACATTGACAAACATTGATGAAATATAGTAGTATACAACATGTTCAGAAATAAACAATGACAAACACTGATGAAATCTATGAACATACACAAATGTTCATAAGTGATTATTGATGAATATTAACAAACATTGACAAAATATATGAACATACAAACATGTTCATAAATGAACATTGATGAATATTTAAACCAAAACTTAAATGTTCATAACTGAACATGGATGAACATTTATACATTTATACAAAAACTCAAATGTTCATAACTGAAAATGGATGAACATTTATACATTTATACAAAAACTCAAATGTTCATAACTGAAAATGGATGGACATTTATACATTTATATAAAAAATTAAATGTTCATAACTGATCATGGATGAATATTATAGAAAACCTCAAATGTTGATAATTGAACATGAATGAACATCTATACAAAAACTCAAAAAATAGTTAATTTTAAAATCTATCAATCATTACCATCAAATACGTGCAATGAATATCCCTCTGCCTCGATCTCTCTCTCTCTCTCTCTCTCTCAATATATATATATATATATATATATATATATATATATATATATATATATATATATATATATATATATATATATATATATATATATATATATATATATATATATATATATATATCGATCGCGGCTGCTACCCTTTCTTATCTACCTGTCACGAGCTCTCTCTCCGGTTAACTCTTTCATCGATTTTGGTAACCAACATCAGTGGCATCCTTAGGTTTCCGCCTTTTCTATTCGTCTACCTAGTCTCTCCGTCTGCAGATATTTGTGTGTGTATGTTGATTTTGAATTTGATTTTTCAAATATTTGGAATCCCACAAAAATAGGAAACGAGAATTGATGATTTCAATCGTTTCCTAAAAAATAGAAACCATTAATTATATATACTTGTAAAAAGTCATATTTACCTTCTAGCTTTATTTTAGAAATAAAAATAATTTTATTTAAATCAAATAATTATATCCATTGATACAATGATCCAATAGCTTGCCATACAGATATCAAGCATGTATTGAATGAATAGCTAGAGGCTTCTGCATGTGAACTGTATATTATGATATCAAAACCTCTATCTCGTTGAATTTAACATCTTCAATACGATTAAATATATAATGTCAATTGTTAAATGCCAACTGTCAAAAAGTGACATCTCACATAAATAAGTGTTTGTCTTCTTATTGAATGGCTTCCGTCAGGACTAAGTTCAAATAATTAGAGCAATGTACATGTAATTTATCTTCTAATTAGTTGTGGTGTAAGATATATGTGGAGCCCAAGATTGTCTCTCCAAAAGAGCCCTTGTGGAGAGAGAGGAGAGTCCATCATATATACACACACCTATAAGACCGTGTCGCACCATTGTAGGATACACTAGCACTCCCCCTCAAAGACGTAGGCTCGATGAGGTTATAGGGGTATGAGACACCGACTCTGATACCATATAAGATATATGTGGAGTCCAAGATTGTCTCTCCAAAAGAACCTTGTGGAGAGAGGGGAGACTCCAACATATATACACACCTATAAGACTGTGTCACACCAATGTGGGATAGCAAGACTTCACATATATCTTACACACCTATAAGACCGCGTCGCACCAATGTGGGATATACTAGCATGTGATACTTCAGTTGTTTTCGAAATTGGTACTACCAATGGAATTTTATGGCTATTCTACTACAATTGTACTACATGGTAAAATGTATAATCAATCATACTATTACATGAAATAGATTTGCAGAAAATATGAAGTTTCGATACAAAATATCTTTTTAATTATTTCTTAAGATATAAAGGTGAAAGAGAATGTTTAAATTTAGTATCTTCACCTTTTTAATAATTGTTCACAAAAAGTTCAAGATTGGCTGACCGTCTTCAATTTGATTGAATGTAGATATTTGATCATATGTTTTCCTTTTCTCCAAATAACCTTACCCAACAAAACTGTAACACAAAGCTCACAAATTAAAGGAAACCCATAAAGATAATTAACATTCTAACAAAAAGTAAATGTAAAGATCATTTGGTTCAAGAAAATTATTGCAACTACAATAATTTTACGTGTTATGCGAATTATAACAATTGAGCAAAAATTAGTATCACCTTTTGGATGGAAGTGCAGGGTAATCAGATCGAGCGATATGGAAAACGATGGATGGTTATCTGGAAACATAATTAATTTTTTCCAGGTCGGGGTGTTGCCGGAACCCATCATCGATTGTGGAGCATTGGTTTTCTAGAGAGAGAAAGAGGAATTGACGTCAACATTTAGAACATTTATTAATTACAATTAATCTCTTCAAGAACCCAAACAAATCGTAAGAACAATAATCTCACATCATTTATATTAATCAACGAAGTACCTGGTTCCACTTTCAAATTTTTTAACACTCAACAATCGATATTTGCACCTTCTGGATGCTCCATCAATTGAAACTTACAAATAATAAAATCCTATATGACTTTCAATTTTATTGAATTAAATGAAGATGGGAAGATAAGAATAAACAAAAAGCGAAAACATGAGATTGTAACAAAATATGAATAAATTCGAACGTGTGGTAAAGAATCGAGGAAGATAATCAATACCCTAGAGACAACATACATAATCAAATTATGTGGCTGCCAAATCAGGATCTTGTTGTTGGAGAGAATGACGACAATTAGTGGATGAAGGGTCCATACATCCAGAGCAGCCAAACGACGTTTGAATATGGAAGATCCTTAAGGTGAAGCGGATAGAGGCCTTAAGAATAAAACGTTGTAGGTCGGTTATGATTTAGATGGCATCGTTCAAGAGAGAGTGATGTGACGGCATTGGATCCGTATGAATGAACCGTAGATCGCAGGAGAAAAAACCCATTGATTTGTGAAAGACGAAGAGATATTTGAGAGAGCGTGTCTGAGATGTGATCGAAAAAAATAAGGGATTTACGCTTAAAGGAGTTGAAGATGAAGCGGTGGATCAAATTGGAAACGGGATGGCGTCGTTCGGTGGATAAGTGCGTGGCCGTCAAATAACCGTATGTGGAACATAATATTGAAAGGAGAAAAAACGGGCTTTTTGTATATATATACTAGGTACATTTTAAGGGCCGTGCTAAGCACGGCCCAGGACATGTTACTTAGTTGTACAAAAATGAAGATAGAATGTTATCATTTGATGGCTTTTCGGAAGTTCGATGTCAAAATAAGAGAAATTGAAAGTAGATTTGACACCTTGCTATTACAGGTAATAACTAAAGTACATTGCATGTATTGAGTAAATTCCATTGCTATTCCTTGTAGGTGACCAGGTAATACAGCATAATGCTCTTTCTTAAGTCACCAAAATTGAAAATTAAATATATGAACTGTTTATTATTAGACCAATGGTTTGGTTGTATTTGGAGCATCTTTCATGCCCTATAAAAAGAATTGTGATGATGTGTTGGCATTTTGAAGGAGTTAAAATGGGCGTATCCATGGTGGACCCATGAAGGTATTCAGATGTTCTTCCAAGTGTCCAAGTTGTTATGTCCTCTTCATGGCCTTTAGGAGCTTTTGTCAAAGTTGTGGGCATGAAATTTGGAACTATAAATTAAAAAAAAAACCGATGAAAACCATAACTAAGGCAACCGACCAAGTGCAGTCAGGTCAAGTGAAATTCGTTGTCAAATCCCAAAATAGCAAGACATTAACATGCTGATATGTTAATATAAACTAAAAATAATACATAGACTACACCAGTTTGTCATCCATAATCAGTATTCATTTTGAAAACAAAACAAATCTTTAGATTTTGTTGCCATGAAGAGATAAGAATAAACAAATTAACAAACAGACAAGCTCGACTAATAAATTAGTGATACCTTAAATCCATACTAAGGTGAAAACCTGGATGCCCTAACACCGCCACTACCAACACCCATAAAGAACAAATCAAATTCATAAGCTAAAATTGATGGTTCAAATTGACAATGTTTGTCCATTTATAGATATGCTAATCATATTTGGGTTCTAATATGGCTTAGACTATGAATTAGAATCATTTAAAGACAATCGATTTATAATTTACATATCTTCTTAGATAACTATTAGTCAAGTAGAAGTTCATAATCGTATACTCTCTTCTCCATGTGAAATGAATAGCATCAAGAACCTGTTCAAAAACCTTTGTACCATATTTATAGGAAGTGAATTTAAAATAAATACCCCTCAATGAAGTAAGAAAGAAAATAATGAATATCATGTCAATATGTATACCAATATGGCGTACAAAGCTTAATTTACAAACCAGTTGAAACCACATCCCAGCAGGTTTTCAAGAAAAGGTTATGAGACCCGCTTATAGCTGAAAAAAAAAATTAAAAAATATTTATTTGATTTAAACTTCGATGTAGATGGTTGTAACTCCATTAAAGTGGGGCGGCTTCCCAAAATCAATACGTAGTCAATTTTATGGGCTGATCGTTGAAATTCTATATGAACCCTAACAATTAGGTGCAATCGAAACTAAAAATTGAAATTTATAATAAACGTTCAACGATTTATACTACAAACTTGTTGACTTAACAGTAATTAAGTACCTGGGATATGATTTTGAAAGGGTCGTAGTTCTTAAGCAGGGAGTTAGTTGAGAGAAAGGAGGTATTCGGAAGAAGCGATTAAGGGAGCAGTTACCACCGCCTGTCGACGGTAAGCAGCGAAGAATCCGTTTGCCAAGGTCCTGAGAGGGTGCACGATGGTTTCCCAAAGATATTTTATGGATTAGCGATTTGTGATGTTGGGTATATATAATTTGATGGGGGATGGCGTCGTTTGATGAATGAATAGGTGGTTATCGATCCAGAATATCAAGAGGATGAAGGGAGTAGGATATGAAACGGTGTGGATCCACTTTGAAGTGACATGATCCACTTCGAAGTGCAGGGTACATTTCGATTGGGAGAATCGGCTGTCAAAGCAACCGGTTAGGGAAGACGCGACGTTCAGTGGATACATACGTGGCAGGATGAAATCCTATATAGCGCTGAATAGAGGCAGGAGAAAAAACGGGTTTTTATATATAATAATGATATATATATATATATATATATATATATATATATATATATATATATATATATATATATATATATATATATATATATATATATATATATATATATATAGAGAGAGAGAGAGAGAGAGAGAGAGAGAGAGAGAGCTAGGTTATTTTAAAACTGGTAATTATTGTGTGACTGTGTGGACCAATCAGAATTCAGGAAAAATTTAGTTTTCGTAATTATAGGAGCAGTTACTGGATTTATAGGAGTTTATTTATTTAAAATTAATTTATTTATATGTCAATTACTATTATACCCCTGTCCGGATTTAAAATGATTGGTCCATATTTAGTTACAGGATAACACAATATTTATCAAGATACATTTGATCCTAGTGCTATATATATATATATATATATATATATATATATATATATATATATATATATATATATATATATATATATATATATATATATATATATATATATATATATATATATATATATATATATATATATATATATATATATATATATATATATATATATATATATATATATATATATATAGAGAGAGAGAGAGAGAGAGAGTTAGGTTATTCTAAAACTGGTAATTATTGTGTGACTGTGTGGACCAATCAAAATTCAGGAAAAAAATAGTGTTTGTAATTACAGGAGTCGGTTACCGGATTTATAAAATTTTATTTATTTAAACTTAATTGATTTATATGTCAATTATATTATACTCCTGTCCGGATTTAAAATAATTGGTCCATATTTAGTTACAAGGTAACACAATATTTATCAAGATACATTTGATCCTACTCATATATATATATATATATATATATATATATATATATATATATATATATATATATATATATATATATATATATATATATATATATATATATATATATATATATACTTAGTATCTTTTGAGAACCACAAGTCACCTGAGAACTCCAAAATGGTCAAAATTTTCGAAAAACCAAAAATAATAAGGCCTAAAACGCACATATTTAAGTATTTTCGAAAAAAAATTCCGAAAAAAAACGACTTTTTGTTTTTTGAAAAAAATTTGCACATGTGCAAACTTTTTTATACGTACATTTTTTTCAAATTTTTTTTACGGAACGCCTTAAATATATTTTAGAAAGACATCCATAAAAAAACTTGAAAAAAGTGTACGTATAAAAAAGTTTGCACATTTGCAAATTTTTTTTGCCCATGTGCAAATACTTTTCAAAAAAAAAAAATCGTTTTTTCGGAAAAAAAATTTCATCGTCCCGGGCCCATTTTGAGTGTCTAAGAGTCATATGGGGTCGGTGAAGTTGGTTCTCAAAAGATCCTAACTATATATATATATATATATATATATATATATATATATATATATATATATATATATATATATATATATATATATATGTATGTATGTATGTATGTATGTATGTATGTATGTATGTGGGGTAAAAGCTAGATTCTTAATAGTATAAACATTTTAATCAACATCCGTTTAAAATCCAAAAATGGAAATGACTATGATAATCTCCTCATTTGTTTTGATCTAATAATCGACAAGACATTTAGATTTTCCCATTGTTGAATATTTTCTATCCATGTTTTTTATTGTTATTTTCTGTTGTTTCCTTCATTCCTTAGGTTATTTCCTTTGTTTCTTCTACCTTCGTTTTCTCTTGACCTTATCGAGTCCATCCCTCTTTTTCTCTTCTCATTGTCGGTTGGGTGGTGCCAAATCGTAGAACACCGAAAGTATAAGTCACGTCAAGATGTAAGAAGAACAAAAGAAAAAATGTGTGGTTTCAAACAACTCGTGTGCTATGGGTTTTTTAAGACTTTGGGAACTTGGTTTAAGCATAACTAGGTTTTCACCCGTGCTACGCACGGGCCGAGTTATCTTTTTTGGGTACTCGGGTCTTTTGCGGACTACCCAACCAACACAATTTAACCAATCCTTATCGATACATGGAGATTTTTTAGCATTTAATAGGTAAATAAACAAAAAATAGAATATTAACCTTTATTACTAATAGATAAATACAAGGTCAATTAATAAACTTACAATCAAAGGTCAAATCCAGTACCCAAACAAAAAACATATAGTCACAAATTAAGGGCAAATTTCAGTTTCGAAAATCATAAAGAGATGATTAACTTACCCGAGTGTGTGTTTTATCCATTTTTCATCGTCTCTTTTCTGCAAAGCGAAAAAATTCTCATGGCTATTATACGAAAAGGTAAAGAGGAAAGTAAACACATTGACGGTATTTTAGTAATTTTACCAAGGAATGAGAAATTTGAACTAACCGAAAAGTCTTCACGTGCATGAGCTCCTCTACTCTCTTTCCTAGCTTCGGCTGAATGCATAGCGATACATGCATTGATTAAGAGATTTTCCAACTCTATAGTTTCTACTAAGTCGGAGTTCTTGAAAATTTATGATCAATTTAAGTATTATCGTTTTTAGAAGGGTATTTAACACAATGAGGGTATTTTAGTAATTTTGAAAAGTTTACCATATCAAGCTTCGATCATCCAACTAAACATCATCATAGCTCTCTCATGCCTTGTCAATTACTATGCAACCTGCATAACCATCAAAGTGACATTAATAGTGTTCTTTAATTTTTCAATCTTTATTTTAGGGCTAAATGCATGAAAAAGCAACATACTTTCATATATTTGTTTATTATAGCATCGAGTTCTTGTATTTTTTCTTATTTAGGCATTATACTTTGAAAAATATACCCAATAATAGCATTATATTTATACTTTCAACCTTTTTTCTAATTACAGTATTATTCTTAAAAAAATCAACCTAAAAATTGCTTTGTATTTGAATGACATTGATATAACATTGTAATCTCATCTATTTGTGTATTTTAGCATCGTACTTCCATTTCCTCATATTACACCATTGTATTTCTATTTTTTCTTAATACTACCAAAAATCTACCCAACAATAGCATTGAACTTTCAACTTTTTTTCTTATTAGGGCATTATACTTTGAAAAATCCACCCAATTATAATAGTAAAAGCTGCTTTGCATTTAGACGACAATACTATAACATTATATTTTTCATTTATTTCTGTATTATGTAGATTACACCATTCTAGTTGTAATTTTTCCTTATTAAGCCATTATACATCAAAAATATCTATCCGACTATAGCATTGTAGTTTCAACATTTTTCTTATAAGCAAATTTATACTTTGAAAAATCTCCCGATTTTTAAATACAAAACTTGCTTTGTATTTATACAACACTACTATAATTGAGTGAAAATTTAAAAGTAGAATGCCATAATAGAAAGATTCTATAATAAAGTTTACCTTCTTCAAGTGTTTCCTGAGTCCTAAACACAGCAGCATTATTTTGCATAATCCTATGCATGGTCAATCTAATCTTTGAAGTAGAAAGTGAACCATTTGAATTGCTGATTTTATCCAACCACGCAATAGTCTTTTCACCAGCATCTTTTTCTAACGGTTTTTGCTTCTCCCCTGATAAAAATAACAACAGTCCCAAACATATTAAAACAAAAAGAGAATCACAAAAATGGCCAAACTTGACCACCCTGTGGAGAAAATGTTTTTAAGTTAAAATCTTTTTATATTTAGACTTTTAAGTGACAAGAACACAGTCACTGGATCATGTTACCTTCTATATTCAATATTTTACAATTCCTTGTGATAATATAGATGTTTCTGCATATGTAGACTGAGCCATTTTCCAGAAGGCTTTCTTGCTCATAATAAAGTCTGTTCGATCACTGGATCCTTGGTCAGTTATAACAACATTTACTCCTTCATCCGAGCAATCCTTACTGTTAGTGCACCTCACCTGAGGATTTATCGAAAAAAATAATTAAGTAATTAATTATATAAAAATAGCCTTGTTTACATATTATGTTGTCTTTATGACCTGGTAGCAAGCACCACAGCCTACACCATCTCTGTAAAGATCAAATGTAGCTGCTACATATCCATTATTAATTGTTGCATATCCACATCTCCCAGCTGCAAAACATCATCAAATAATCATTACAAATTAATTCATAATAATATATACGTATGCATGTTTATATATGTTTCAGTGCTCACTTTCTGATCCTTTTTCATCAGAATCCGGGTAGGATGCTGCCTGAGAATGGACAAAAGGGCCATCTGATGTGGCACTTTGTGCAGGATTTATCACAGAAAAGATAAATGCAGAAACTATGAAGAGAATACGAAGTGAAAATGCTATTTCAGGAAGAAGATGAAAGAGAGAAGTTTGGTTCTGTATGGAAGCAAACAAAGGTTGATGGTTATTTATAGTGAATATATAAAACGACTGTGTGGTTGGTAGTATTTTCAATGCTTTGACATTTTGTGCTGAATGAAAGAAATTCTGTCACGTTTATTCCTCATCTTGGATAAGGAAAGTACATGGAAACTCTTTGATGAATTTCTCCTGCATATTTTACTATTTTCATATGAAAACCAATTGCTGATATAAACTTCCCACAATTCTTGATTTGAAAATGAATAAGGGTTGCTTGGAATAGAAGTAAAATACTGACGGGAAGTTAGGTGGATTAGCACTAGATCAGTATATTCAATTCAAGCCTATGCTCATGTTCCCACTATGCTAATGATCACAGTAGGCCCTAATTAGCTTCCTGAATGAGGAAAGTTTATCTGTTTCGTTTTTTTCAAAGTACAGAAAGGTTTTCAACTTTCGACTACAAGAAATCTGACATATTGAAATAGACACAGATTGGGTTTCATGCTCATAACACAAATTCCATTGGAGAATACAAACTAATTAGCCAACTAATCAATCATGAACAAACTTGAATACAGTCGATGTCTCCATTGGAGAATACAAACTAATTTCGTTTTTTTGTTCAAAGTACAGATAGTTTGTTCATAACCCATGGTTGATTGTAGACATCGACTGTATTCAAGTTTGTTCATACCGAATTTTTGGATTACGAAAAGTGCTTCTACTGTTGAACCCATTGTAACAAACGCATACCCTCTGCTTTTTCCGTTTTTTTCCTCTTTATTATCTGTCATATTAGACGCATGTTGCATCCTCGAAAAATCAGAGGCATGTTGATTCTTGAAGTCTTGATGTTGCAGTGACATGTCAGCAACTGCTTGAGGGATTCGACGGTTGTGCCTTCGATTCTTCGATGGAGTTTTAAGAGAAAACCCCAAATTGGTCGATCGATACTGGTAGGATATGTAAAGGGCACCGCTTGAGGGAGGAGGGTAGGTGTCGTGAAGAATAGAGCGATTCGAGAGAAGACTTGCAAACATCAGAAGCAATTTTGAGTACGGAGTCGTACAACCCGAAAATGGATCCACAACCTTCTTACCCCCCATCAGAATTGCCTCTTCTTCAAACGGGATATATCACGGGGCATCGACGGGAAGACTGTGAAGTATGGAAGAGTTGGAGCGGCTTGGCTAGGTTTACGCGTGTAGAGAGAGATGGAGATAGACGGAGAAGATGGAAGCGGTGGATACACAACTCTCTGAAACGTGTCGTAAGAAAAGATCCACATCTGAGGAAAACCCCTTACAATGAACCCACGGGAATTCACCGGATAGCTACTGAAAGGAAAGAAACGACGCAAATGGAAAATGAAACGGCGAGTAAGTGAAATTTCAGTCGTCACCGCCAGAAAGAAGACACCAAAGAAGCATTAAAACCAGAGAAGAACACGTGTTAATAATGCGAAGGTCGCTTTGAAACCACACGGAGAGAGCCCAAAAAAAAGTAACATAAGGGAAAAAAAAAAAGCGGTAACATTATATAACCTAGGCAAAATTGACGGAAATTAAGTAATAGAATAACTAGAATTTTAGACCCTTAAGAAAACAACGCAATCAAGCTTTTTGACGTAACATTTAACATTATAGCTATAATATTCGAAATGATAGGAGGAGAAACATTGAAATTGGGGTTTATTTCATAAAAAACTTTACATTTTCAACTTTTTTCTGTTTAAACCTAAAACTTTATTTTTTTTCAAAAAAAACCTAAATTTTGGAGAAACTTTTTAATTTAGACCTTTTACCCGGTTTTACAGGTTATAAATACTTTTTTTTTCAGAAAAAACCTAATTTATTTTCTTTTTTCCTAAAAAAACCCTCATTTTCAGTGATTTTTTCACAAAGAAAATTTTGTCTTTGTTTTTGTAATTGACATAACTTTCATATACGATGTCCAAATTTTAAGAACTTTATATCCCTGGAAAGGTCGTAAGTAATACTACAACTTTGCTTTAGTGACTTTTGTTTGAATATGTTCAGATATTTCGCTACACTGACTTGTTTTCTTATAATAGCTGTATCTTTTGCATACGAGCTCCGTTTTCGACGTTCTATAAGTCGACGGATTCGTAAACACGAATACATCGTGTAATGAATATTATTTAAACCAAAATATTATTTGTATGATTTATCGAATTTCACGCTACTGTAGTCTATTATTCGAAATTATATCGTTAGTCGATAATTGATTCGAAATATCGTATTTTAGTATTATAATTTCCAATAATACATTAGGAAAGTTATGAAAATTACATTTCAACGTATTATCCTAATTTGCGCTCTGGTTGACATTTTTTGACTTTTGTTGACCAAATTTGACGGATGTCACAGACGAGGTCGCAAGAAAGCGACGACGTAACACGTTTGTGGTTGGAGTTTGAACGGTACAATTTAAACCTTCACAAGCGGATGGAATTTGAAATAAAAAGGCTTATGAAGACAAACAACGATCCCGCCATGATCGACAACGAGCCCGCGAAGAAAAAACGACTAAAAGACATAAAGTTTTTGTCGTCGACTAAAAGACCCCAATTTTTTTTCCTTTTTTACGAAAAAACCCTCAATTTTTTCTTTTTTCATAAAACTTTTTAATTTAGACCATTTACGAGTTTATCCGCAAGTTAAACGATTTTTCAATGATTTTTTCACAAAAAAAATTATTTTTATTCGTCTTTGTAGTTGACATATATTTCATATAAGATATCCAAACGACAAATTAGAAACATAAACTAAAACGACAAACATAAACTAAAACGACAAATTACGAATTAAAAAATACGACAAACCACAAACGTAAAAAAAACGAAACCAGGACCAATATCTTTCATATCAGTTTTGTATTTTAAAATCATCTCGAGTTTTTCACCTTCGAGACCCTCCTCCAGATTCGACGACAAAAACTTTATGTCTTTTAGTCGTTGTTTTTATTCACGGGCTCGTTGTCGATCATGGCGGGCTCATTGCTTGTCTTCGTAAGCTTTTTCTTTTCAAATTTCATCCGCTCATGAAGGTTTAAATAGTACCGTTCAAACTCCAACCATATAAGTGCCACGTCGTCACTTTCTTGCGACCCCGTCTGTGACATCCGTTGAATATGGTCAACAAAGGTCAACCAAAGCGCAAATTAGGATAATACGTTGAAATGTAATTTTCAAAACTTTCCTAATGTATTATTGGAAATTATAATACTACAATACGCTATTTCGAATCAATTATCGAGTAAACGCTATAATTTCGAATAATAAACTATAGTATCGTAAAATTCGATAAATCATACAAATAATATTTTGGTTTAAATAATATTCATTACACGATGTATTCGTGTTTACGAATCCGTCGACTTATAGAACGTCGAAAACGGAGCTCGTATGCAAAAAATACAGCTATTATAATAAAACAAGCCAGTGTAGCGAAATATCTGAACATATTCAAACAAAAGTCGGTAAAGCAAAATTGTAGTATTACTTACGACATTTCCAGGGATATAAAGTTCGTAGAATTTGGAGATCGTATATGAAAGTTATGTCAATTACAAAAACGAAGAAAAATTTTCTTTGTGAAAAAATCACTGAAATTGAAGGTTTTTTTCGAAAAAAAGAAAAGAAATTAAGGTTTTTTCTGAAAAAAAAATATGTATAACCTGTAAAACCGGTTAACGGTCTAAATTAAAAAGTTTCTCCATAATTTAGGTCTTTTTTGAAAAAAATAAAGTTTTAGGTTTAAATAAAAAAAAGTTGAAAATATATGGGTTTTTATGAAATAAACCCTTGAAATTGTAAGTGATGCGATGTGGTGCACTATACCGTCCGAATCTCGTCTCACGGGTGATCCTGGTCGTCTTGGATTTGACCTGCGACCACAATCACAAAGGAAATGGCAACGTCAGCCGTTCTCCGGGAGGAGGTCCCGGGAAAACGCTCCGATGCCTAAGTCAGATCTCCGGCAAGTTTAGTGTATATTGGAAGGTTAGGGTAATTTGTGTGTGATCCTCTTACCGGATGCCCTCTAAGGGCTTTTATACGCCTTGCCCTGTCTGGCTATGGCCGACAGGATCTTTGCTGTGGCAGGAGGGGACCAAGTCGTCCGTTGGCAGTACGACCCACGTCCTTTGCCGCACGCCTATTGGCGCAGACCGGCCGGATGGGGCGCGCACGATCTTTGTCAGACCTGGGCGCCACGCGTAGGTCGAGGGGCATGGCGCCAAGTACAGTTCACGCTGGTCATTCCAGCGAGTACGTCGTTAGTGAGCTGGAGTGAAGTTCTCCAGGAGAGATCTCGCCAGGGCGATTTCTCCGTTGGCTGGAAGGGTCTTCCTGGCGAAGACCTCCCAGTGGCTGGCGAGTTTGGAATGCACACGGGTGTTCTGGAAGACGCGTTAGCGGTTGCCAGATGGCACGCTATCAAGTCTCCCTAGCCTTAGGCGTTATTACGTTTGCGTAGCTAGTGATGGTGGCTAGGGCTAGCATTAAGTAAGGCATGCTGATGTGACCGTTTATTCAGACCGAATTCATCATTGTCTTTGAATTTCGAAACTCCCGCTTTTGGCTTTCCTTTGTCCCACCTCTTTATATTCTCCTATTTCTCCGTTGGCTAGGTTCTTTGCGGTTCCTTTTCCCTTTGTCGATTTCTTGCTCTTCTCCTTCCCTATTCTTTGTTCGTCGTCAAGATGAGTTCTTCTTCGGGTGTCGGTTCTGACTCTCGGTACTATGATTCACTCGTGGCTCGTTACGGCTTCCAACCGAAAGATGGTGTGGAGCTTCCCACCGATGAAGCTATTTTCTCTTTTCCTCCTGCGGGGAAAATCGGCATGTATCTGAAGCATTTCGAGGTCGGTTATCGTTTACCTACATCCGATTTTTTCATGGAGGTTCTTGATCACTACCACGTTCATGTGCATCAACTGGTCCCCAACGGCGTCAATAAGGTTATCGCTTTCGAACTTCTGTCTAGGGCTGTTCACCTAGAGCCTGATTTGTATGTTTTCCGTCATTTCTTTCGGTTTACTCGTGCTTCTACTGGGAACAATTATACTTTCTGTATCCGTCAAGATCGCCCCACACTTGTTACCGATCAGAAGGGCACCGCTCGGAACTGGTCTCAGCACTTTAGTTGGGTTAACGAGCACCGGGTGGGTGCCATGAAGCATCGTGTTGACCCTATCACTGACCGTGCTTTCACTCTCTTCCCTGCGAAAGAAGCTATTGCTAAAGTCCTTCGTTCTTTCCATGTGGTTGGTGGGGAGCTTCCTGCGTATATTCTGGCCGGTGCTGGCATGAGTACTTCCTGGCGGCTTCGTGGCAAGATGCCTGAGTTTTTTACCATCGTGGACGGTTAGCACTGCTCCTTGTTGTTCTGTTTGCTTACTCTCCTCTTCCCCCCTTTTTTATTTTGGAAATGAAAAGGATGGGGGATGTTTGACAGGTTTTCTTTGTTATAGGTCGGGAAAATGACATCTGTTTTACAGACGTGCTGGCGAAGAGTTATCGTGGAAGTCTCTATTATCGTGAAATTCCATTTGTTGATCGGGTGCTGCCTTCTCGTGCTTTCCGTCATGAGGCTTTTATTACTCGGGCCTCGGCGGTACAGGAGGAGGAGAGACGGAAAGATGCGAGCACTGGGGCTTTGGTGTTTTCGGCTGTTGATGGAAGAGTTGTTGATACAGAAGTCAGTGAGCGAGGTGGTTCTTCTGGGGTTTTGGTGAAGAGGCGTGCGGGATTATTTGCTATTGGTGAGGGTTCTGGGAATGTCGTGTTGCCACGGCGGTTGCGTCCTCGTCGTTTGGCTGGTAGTGGTGGGGGATCGGGGTTTATTCCTCCCCAGTCTCCTGTGATTAACATTGCCGACGACACGTCGCAGGGTGCGGACATGGAGATGGACCAGGGTGGGAGTGCACGTATAGGTACCCACCCTGTTGTCGAGAACGTTGGTAGAGAAGGTTCAGGGGAAAGCAATCAATCGCTGCCGGTTGAGCCTCAACCCCCTCACCCAGATTTTAGTGGTTTTAGTCGCCGTGAGAGTACAACTGCTTTGGGACCCCCCCCCCCCCCCCATTGGGTTCTGTGGAGGGTGGCCATGTCGCTTCTGCCGGGATATTTGTTCCTGGGTGGTCTTTATCGGAGGGTGCCCGCCTTTCAAATTATCAGACTGCCTTGGAGATTACGCAACATGCGTTTCCTCCGGGCACTCGGTTGGAGATGGGGAGTTATTCCCCGGCCGATTTGCTGGGTTCTCTCCGATATGCAGCTGCCCAAAGCGCCTGTTTTTTTGGTGAAAGTGCAAATCGTCTGGAGCAGATGCTGGCTGTCAATGCCGATCGTTCTTCCCTCCAGCAGGAATTGGATGCTGCTCGCGCTGAACTTGTCAAGCGTGAAGGTTTATTGGGAGACTTTCAATCTCAAGTGGCATCTCTGCAGGTGGTTAGGGAAGAGGTTATCCAGTTGAGGGAACAAACGTCCTTGCTTGGCCGGGAAAAGACTGAACTCGAGGGTGCTCTGTTGGCTGTGAAATCTGAGAATGAAGGCTTGCATATCCAACTTGAAAGCGCTGAGAGAGATGCCGCAGAGCGTGACCGTGTTGCCCAGGCCAAAACACAGGCGCTTGAGGAGGCGGAGACGGACTTGTCCTGGATTTTAACCAATGGTATTGTAGGTGTTGTCGATTTGGTTATGGAAAGCCGAGACTTCGGGATGGGCGTGCACCGTCTCCGGGAGGTGTGTGTGGCTGCTGGGCAGGCTCAAGGTTATGCTCGTGCCATAAAGGATATGAAGGCTGGCAAAGAGATTGCGGCGGAGGAGGAAGAGCCCCCCCTTGACATTGGTTTGGAGGTAGATGAGGCTGTGGATGCCTTTATGAATGTTGATTATGCTACGGCCTTCAAACTTGGAGAGCTTGGTGTTCCTGACTTGAAGGCTTTGCTGGATCCAAGCAGTGTTGCCGGCCCTTCTCGCTCGTAGCAGGTACTTGATGTTTCGTTTACTTGTCGTTTGGTGGTATTTTGTGATGAACAATGTTTGCAAAGCCCTTCTGAGGCTATTTGGACAAGATTTTTATTTTGCTTTGTAAGGCTTACGAGCCATGACGACGTTGTTTGGTTATGTTTGATGTTGATTCGGTGTCTGTTGTAGGCCTCTTTTCTTCGTTGTGCTATTGTTTGAGTTTGTTGCATGTCTTTTCTCAAGCGTTTTAACCATGTGGTTTTGCTAAGGCTAGGATTGAGTGTTGTTCCGCCTGTTAGGGAATTTTCCCTTTAAGGTCTATAGGACTTAAGACCATAAGTCATTAAGTCCTGTATAAGTGTTTCGCCCTTAAGGCCTTTGAGACTAGGACCAGGAGTCGCTGAGTCTTTTGCAAGGTGTTTCACCTAGATAACCTTGCTAAGACTAGGACCAGGAGTCGCTAAGTCCGCTAAGGGGTATTTCACCCTTAAGGTTTTTAAGACTAGGACCAGGAGTCGCTGATCCTTCTTCAGGGTGTTTCACCTCGATGACCTTGCTAAGACTAGGACCAGGAGTCGCTAAGTCTGCTAAGGGATATTTCACCCTTAAGGTTTTTAAGACTAGGACCCGGAGTCGCTGAGCCTTCTTCAGGGTGTTTCACCTGGATAACCTTGCTAATACTAGGACCAGGAGTCGCTAAGTCCGCTAAGGGGTATTTCACCCTTAAGGTTTTTAAGACTAGGACCAGGAGTCGCTGAGCCTTCTTCAGGGTGTTTCACCTGGATAACCTTGCTAAGACTAGGACCAGGAGTCGCTAAGTCCGCTAAGGGGTATTTCACCCTTAAGGTTTTTAAGACTAGGACCAGGAGTCGCTGAGCCTTCTTCAGGGTGTTTCACCTGGATAACATTGCTAAGACTAGGACCAGGAGTCGCTAAGTCCGCTAAGGGGTATTTCACCCTTAAGGTTTTTAAGACTAGGACCAGGAGTCGCTGAGCCTTCTTCAGGGTGTTTCACCTGGATAACCTTGCTAAGACTAGGACCAGGAGTCGCTAAGTCCGCTAAGGGGTATTTCACCCTTAAGGTTTTTAAGACTAGGACCAGGAGTCGCTGAGCCTTCTTCAGGGTGTTTCACCTGGATAACCTTGCTAAGACTAGGACCAGGAGTCGCTAAGTCCGCTAAGGGGTATTTCACCCTTAAGGTTTTTAAGACTAGGACCAGGAGTCGCTGAGCCTTTTCGACATTTTATTCATTCGTAAAATGTATAAGCGAAAGCAACAATTTCCATTCATTACTTTGTTCATCCGGTGGTTACAATTTTGGATAGATGCTGATGGCGCGACCTATTTGGCATTTTCTCTAGTAGTGAAACTGTTTGAGATTTTGAACGTTCCATGTGCGTGGTATCGCTCGGCCTTCCAAGGTTTCCAAGACATAGCATCCTTTTGGGTTGGCCTCTGTGACTCTGTACGGGCCTTCCCATGTTGGGCCAAGTTTGCCTCGTAGTTCAGCGTGGCTTGCTTCATTTTTTCGAAGGACCAGGTCGCCAACTCCAAAGCGTTTCTCTCGGACACGCACGTTGTAATACTTCTCTGTTGCCGCTTTGTAGCATGCTTGTCGTATATTAGCTAATTCTCGCTTCTCCTCCAGGATATCCAAATTGAGGCGGAGGTCCTGGTTGTTGTTGTCTTCCGTGAATTCCGTGGTGCGCAGGCTGCCTATGAAGATTTCTGGTGGCAAAACGGCTTCCGTGCCGTACGTCAGTCTGAATGGCGTTTCCTTGGTGGATGTTCGTGGGGTGGTACGGTATGACCAAAGTACCGTGGGTAATTCTTCCACCCAGCGACCTTTCGCTTTCCCCAGTCTTTTCTTTAATCCCGCTACCAATGTTCTATTGGACACTTCAGTCTGACCGTTGGCTTGAGGGTGTGCGACGGATGTGAACTTTTGTTTGATTAGTTTCTCGGCACACCATGTGCGGAATGGGTCTTCCGCAAATTGTAAACCGTTGTCGCTGACTAGGATTTTTGGGGTGCCAAATCTGGTTAGGATGTTCTTCCACATAAATTTGATCATGTTCTTCCCCGTTATTGAGGCGACGGCTTCTGCCTCAATCCATTTGGTGAAGTAATCTACTGCTACAATGAGGAATTTTACTCGGCCCGGTGCTTCCAGGAACGGGCCGACTATATCAATTCCCCATTGGTAAAAAGGCCATGGACTTGAAATGCTGGTCATGGGGGCCGCTGGCGAGTGGTGGAGCGGTGAAAAAGTTTGACAGGCGACACATTTCTTTGTTACTTCCGTTGCGTCTGCATGGATGTCTGGCCAGTATACTCCCGCTCTGAGAGTTCTTCCGGTGAGTGCTCTGGCTCCTTCGTGTGCTCCAGCGTCACCCGCGTGTATTTCTTCCAACACCGTCTTTCCTTCCTCTGGGGTAATGCATTTTAGCCAGGGCTCTAAGTATCCGCGTCTGTATAGTGTGTCGTTTCGCATTGCATATTGGGGGGCTCTTACTTTGACCTTTCGTGCCTCGGCGTTGTCAGTTGGGAGGAGGCCTTGTGTCAAGTAGTCGATTAAAGGTGTCATCCACGTGGTGGTTGTGCTAATTGGTGCTATTTTCCGGCCATCAATGCTTCTTTCTTTTAGTACTTCTACTAGGACTTCTTTGGATAGGTGGTCGAATGCTGTAGAGGCTAGTTTGCTTAGCGCATCTGCTTTTCTGTTAGCCGCGCGTGGAATTTGTTTGATTGTGAAGAATTCCATCGTTGTTGCGATTCTGTTAACCTCTTCTACGTATTTCTTCATTCGCTGGTCTTTTAGTTCGTAGGCTCCATTGATTTGGTTGGTCACTAACAAAGAGTCGCTATGCGCCAGGAGGTGTTTTACTCCGTTCTCCTTTGCGAGTCGCATTCCGGCGAGCAGTGCTTCATATTCTGCCTCATTGTTGGTTGTTTGGAAGTCGAATCTAAGTGCGTAAGTGATTTCTTCGCCTTCTGGGCTTGTTAACACTAGGCCTGCCCCCGAGCCTTCTTTGCTGGCTGCACCGTCGGTGTGGAGCATCCATGTTTCCTGAGGCGTGTCTGGTTCTTGCTTTGGGCGTTGACTTGTGGCTGCTTCGGCCTCTTCTGGCATTTCTGCCAGAAAGTCTGCTAGGGCTTGGCCCTTGATACTCGTTCTTGGCTTGTAGTCGATATCATGTTCTCCTAGTTCGATGGCCCATTTGGCCAGGCGGCCGAATTTCTCTGGTTTCAGTAGGATTTGGCGAATTGGTTGGCTTGTCAGGACTTCGATATGATGGGCTTGGAAATGACGCCTCAGTCGGCGTGCTGCATAGATCAAAGCTAGGACTAACTTTTCTAGTTGTGGGTAACGTAGTTCTGGCCCTTGGAGTGCCCTGCTAACAAAATATACTGGTCTTTGTTGGTGTTCTCTTTCCACCGTTAGAACTGCGCTTATTGCGTCTGGTGACGCTGCTAGGTATATGGATAACTTCTCCCCTGGGACTGGGCACGCTAGCGTGGGCAGTGACTTCATTGCGTCTTTTAAACGTGTTAAAGCTGTTTCTGCTTCGTCTGTCCATCGAAAATTGTTTTTGTCAATACAGCCTTTCAGCGTGTTGAACAGCGGGAGGGCTTTCTCTGCTGACTTTGCTACAAAGCGTCCCAGGGCTGTGAGTTTTCCACTGAGTCCTTGTATTTCTCGCAAGCATGCTGGTGACTTTATCTCGACGAAGTCTTTTACTTTCTCCGGGTTTGGCTGGATACCTTCTCTCGTGATGTAATATCCCAGGAACTTTCCTTCTTCCACACCGAAGGTGCATTTGGCCGGGTTGAGTTTCATTTGGATTTTGGAAAGCGTTTTAAGGGTTTCTTCAATGTCTTGTAGCAAGGATTGCTCTGCGCGGCTTTTTATGACCATGTCGTCGACATATACTTCAATGTTTCTTCCGATCTGGTCTTTGAATGCCTTGTCGACTAGTCTTTGGTATGTTGCCCCCGCGTTTTTTAGGCCGAACGACATTTTCTGGTAACAAAAAGTGTCGTGATCCGTGTAAAAGGCTGTTTTGTCTTCATCTTCTTGCCGCATAAGAATTTGGTGGTAGCCCTTATAGGCGTCTAGGAAACACTTCCACTTGAATCCCTCCAGCGATTCTACTTTCTGGTCTATCTCGGGGAGTGGGTAACAATCTTTCGGGCATGCTTTGTTTAAATCGGTGTAATCAATGCACATTCGCCAGCTACCATCACTTTTCTTTACCATGACTGGGTTGGCTATCCACGTTGGGAAGAAAGCTTCGCGAACAATACCTGCTTTTACTAACTTGGCGACTTCTGCATTGATGGCGTTGTTGCGTTCTCCTGCTTGGCTACGACGTTTTTGTTTGACCATGTTACTCCCTGGTACAATGTTGAGATTGTGCTCGATGATTGCTCTTTCTACTCCCACCATGTCCGCTGGCTCCCAGGCAAATACTTGTTTATATTTTCGGAGTAGGGATATCACCTTTTTTCGTAACTCTGTTGGTAACGTGCTTCCGACTTGTATTTTTTGGTCTGGATAATCGTGGTGAATTATTTCTCTGCTTTCCTCAGGTTCGTCTCTTGGGCGCTTTCGTTTGCTGTCGATATATGCGGGTAGCATTATCTGGTAGCACTTAAGTGTCTTCTGCGGTGTTGCCAGGACGGAGGCCACACCAGCGTCCGTTGGGAACTTGATTATACCGTGTAGTGTAGATGCTACGATGCCAAAGTATAGCGCTGCTGGTCTTCCCAAGATGATGTTGTGTTCTGATGGTGCCCGTACTACTGTGAATTCGAGTGTAACTGTTTTCTTTCGCTGGCCGTCATCTATCGTGATGGGCATGTAGATCATTCCTGTGGGTATGACGCTGTGCCCTGTGAAGCCGGTTAAATTTCCCATCGGGGGACGCAGATCTGCCCTCCATTCCCGCGGCAGCTGGCGGAAGCAATGTTCGAACATGATATCTGCTGCACTACCACTATCGATATGTACGCGGTGAATGATGATATCTCGTATTCTAGCTTGGATGATGAGTGGGTCGTCGCCACTCCATCCTTCTGGCTTCTTGTCTCTGCTGGAAAAGGATATCTGTTGTTCGTCGACATCTGGTGTTTGTTGTCGTGCTCTGCGGTGGTGTTTGTGTATCACTAGAATCTCTGGCCCCTTCTTTGGCGCGTCCATGGGTTTTGCTAGTATATCACTTCTACCGTTTTTTGGGCGAATTGATTTGGCGATGTCATTTAGGTTTCCTCGTTGTATTCTCTGGTCAAGCTCTTTCTTTAGCACGGCACATTCTGCTGTGTCATGCCCGTAGCATTTATGGAATTCGCAATATTTGGATTGGTCTCTTGGTCGTTCTAATGTTCTTTTCGCCTGCTTGTTCTTGTCGGACACCGCTAAGATGTCTGTTCGCTTGTATCTCCGATCGTCTCTGTAGTGGTTGTTGTAGGGTTTTTGGGGTTTGCCTCTTCTGAAAGGTTGTCGTCTCTCGCCCGGGTATTGTGAGTAGTTTTCCCTGGACTTTAATGAGGAAGTGGCTGCCGCTTTTAGGTACGCTTCTTTGGCAGCCGTTCCTTCTTCCTGGCGTAAGAAACGTTCTACTCGCTCCTTCATTTCTTGCCGGGTAGCTGGTGGTTTTCCTAAGAATTTCGTTGATAACGGGCCCGGCAATAAACCATGTGTGAGAGCTCCGGTCACCAGGTTGTCGTTTTGTCCGGGAACATTTAGCGTTGCTTCGTTGAATCGTTTGAAATATGCTCTAATTGGCTCGCCCTCCAGTTGCTTACACCCAATGATCTCTCGGATGTCTCCCCGATACTTACGTAACTGCATGAAGTTTGAGAGGAATTGTTCTTTGAGCTCCGTAAAGTTTCTGATGCTACCTGGCGCGAGGCTTTTGAACCATGCGCCGGCGTTCCCGTCCAGCGTCGTCGGGAAGTGTGTACACCAGAAGCGTTCGTCTAACTTTAGTGATTGCATGTGCCACTCGTAAGTGTCGATATGGCTATCTGGGCAGGTTGTTCCGTTATAGGTTTTTAGGTGTGGTAGCTTGGCCGTGTTAGGCATGTCGTAATCGTGTATTTCTTTGATGAACGGGGATTTGTATGCTACAGGGGGAAGCAGGTTTGTACTGTTTGTTGTTTGGATGGGAGGTGTGATGGGTTGATATATTGGCGGTTGGGTGTAGAACAGAGGGAGCGCGCTGGTCGGTACGCCTCCTAAGGATGAAACGGGTGTGTTTACTGGCTCTTGTGTAAAGCCTGTGAATGGTGGTGCTACCGCTGGTTGGGGTGGTTGGAGGAAAGGGGTGGTTGAAGGGGTGAACATTGGTGGTCCTGTTGAAGTTTGAAATGGTGTGAAAGGGTAGCTAAACGGTATATACGGCGGTGGCGTACTGAAGGGTACGGGTGTTATAATCTGTTGGAATGACGATGAAGTGACTGGTGTTTGGGGGATCAAAGGAGGTACTAGTGGGGCAGTCCTTGATGGTGATGGTGTTGTTGATAGCGTTTCTATCGATATTGGGCCTAACGGTAACATTGAGCGTATGGGACTTGTAGGGATGTTACCGTCGCTGGTTTGTCCTTCAGTCGTCATTGCCGGAGATTAGGGTGGTGGTTTCTTGTTGCGCGTCACAACACGGATGGCGCCAATGATGCGATGTGGTGCACTATATCGTCCGAATCTCGTCTCACGGGTGATCCTGGTCGTCTTGGATTTGACCTGCGACCACAATCACAAAGGAAATGGCAACGTCAGCCGTTCTCCGGGAGGAGGTCCCGGGAAAACGCTCCGATGCCTAAGTCAGATCTCCGGCAAGTTTAGTGTATATTGGAAGGTTAGGGTAATTTGTGTGTGATCCTCTTACCGGATGCCCTCTAAGGGCTTTTATACGCCTTGCCCTGTCTGGCTATGGCCGACAGGATCTTTGCTGTGGCAGGAGGGGACCAAGTCGTCCGTTGGCAGTACGACCCACGTCCTTTGTCGCGCGCCTATTGGCGCAGACCGGCGGGATGGGGCGCGCACGATCTTTGTCAGACCTGGGCGCCACGCGTAGGTCGAGGGGCATGGCGCCAAGTACAGTTCACGCTGGTCATTCCAGCGAGTACGTCGTTAGTGAGCTGGAGTGAAGTTCTCCAGGAGAGATCTCGCCAGGGCGATTTCTCCGTTGGCTGGAAGGGTCTTCCTGGCGAAGACCTCCCAGTGGCTGGCGAGTTTGGAATGCACACGGGTGTTCTGGAAGACGCGTTAGCGGTTGCCAGATGGCACGCTATCAGTAAGATAAACAATTTTTTTCTTAGAATTTTGTTGCAAAGATCTTTTGATAAACTTTTTAGAATATTACATTTTTACTCTTTGGGTATAGTTTATTTTTGTGATTTAGTTCCAAAAAATTTTCTTGCAATCCTAGTTCTTATTTGAGGGTTTTTTGACGTTTTTGTTATTTGTTACAAATTAAATGACTGTTTTGGTCTCTACTTATAGGTAAAAAAAATTCAATTTTGGTATAAAAATGGGATTATGACAATGAAATTTTTTAAAAGGTTTCTCAACTAAATTTTGTTTATTCTTGATCATTAAACTCACTAAAAACATGTAATTTGAACCCTTTTTGGAAGGGTGATTGGTTGAGATGGTTTGTTATGTTGATGTGGATTAAAATTAATATAAAATAGCCATTTTATAATCCACGTGTGTATATTCTTAAAATAAAGAGACGATTGTAGCTTCCATTAATCAACCTACTCACTTTTAAGTTCTTTCTTTCTTACGTTTTCTCCCATAGAACACAAACTTTTAGGGTTTGCTAAAGATCAAATCATTGAATCTTTTCCTTGTCGTAACAAGTCGATTTGTTCAAAGGTGGATAAACCAACAAAGTTGAAAGTTGAGAGAACTAATATAGTGAAAGGAAATTAGATAATATACAGTGTAGTTTTGAAGGTAACATGATCCCATTAAGTCACAAACACCCATGCATATGTTAAGTACACATTTGCTCACAAATTAGAATGTAATACAGACAAGGACCAAAAATGTAATACATTCAGGGACAGAAAATGCAATACATTCGGGACCCAAAATTTAATATAATCAGGGTTCGAATATGTAATACATTATAGGGTAATATATACACATAATGACAATGTACTTTTTCCAGTTACAGGTTCCAATTTGGATGCCACTTTTGGGTATATATAAATATGTTGCAAGTAGTATAGTTGGTCCCCCAAAATTGAAGTCACACAAGTAAAATAAGGAATCTTTACAAGATCTCATAACCAACCATTTTCATTATCATTATCAGTAGCATATTTTACATACAAATGGAACACATTTATAAAGACAAACACCTAACCTAACAAAAATCTTCTTCTTATCCCAAAAGTTTGTCCCCCCATTATATACTACTTTACAGAGACAACTGCTACCCTACATCACATGTTTTTAGTTCATACATACTCCCAAAATTGTACATTTGGAACCTTCCCAACCTCCATCCTTCAACTAACCTAAAACATGTACTTGAATAGGCAAACAAACACAACGAAGAACCAAATATTCTTGAGCTTCCCTTTTTCTTCAGCTTTGCCAGTTTATCTTCCAAATCAACAATCCTTATCACAACCATGTCCATATGAGACTCATAATCAACCCTTTATGCAACATGTTTTCGTGTAACCAGGCCACCTAACGATAGTTCCAAAGGCGTCGTACTTCGCCTATCAGTTCCAACACTGAATCTTTGTAATGGGTACTTAACTCTGGATGCACCCACCGGAACCACTTACAGCATTAACGAGAAATTTTCAATAAAGTGATAATAGGATTTTCGACGGACATTTTAGGGTTTACAAACAAGTTTTACAACGTGATATTCAATCAACGACAAGAAAAGTTCCGATCTTTGACATTCTTACCGGTGAATTGCTATATGTAAAGAACATGTGACTTGGGTTATCGACTTACGACAATACAAGCAACTTCGAGTGCTTGTAGCACGAGCACAATGGCGGGGGCTCGTTATCTTCGACCAACTGAAGATAGTAGGTTGAAAATCCATTGAAAAGCGGTTGGGAATGATCACATTATCAGAGGGAAACTAAGTGTTTGAAGCGAGCTGGTTTTACCATCGAGAAGTTCAACTTATTTTTATTTAGGACAAGAACGTGTGATGATAAACCAGGTTGGACTACACGTGGCTCCAATGTGGATTTTAATCCATATATATATATATATATATATATATATATATATATATATATATATATATATATATATATATATATATATATATATATATATATATATATATAACCAGGTAACTAGTAAAATGGCGAACCGTTACCTTAAATAGTAGGTCGATTGTGAGTTTAAGGATCCAAAATGAATAAAATTAAGTTGAGAAATCTTTTAAAACTTTTCATGAAACTTTGTTGGGTTGTTATGACAATAACCCTAAAAATATAATAATTTTACTTAAAACAATGAACAAAAAGGTTACAAAACATCAAATAAATCCCAAACCTACAAAACTTCCTAAGACCAAAATTGAAAAAATCAATCATACCTATACTCAAAATCATAATAAGTTGTAATACCGTGACTTTAAATTTGTGGTAAGATATGTTAATTATATATTAAACAAAGATTAATTGAGTTATTATATGAATTAGGATAGATAAAAACTCGTCTAGGAAAAGTTGGATGTTGAAAAGAGTATTAGAAATGATTTTTGGCTTTTGCAGCAGGAAACACGGGCCGTGTTGGAGGAACACGGGTCGTGTTGGGATCCAGAGCAAAAAGATGATATTTTGTGGAAAAACCCGGGCCGTGTTATATGAACCCGGACCGTGCTGTGTCAACAGAGGCAAACAGAGGATTTTTATTTTGGAAAAACCCGGGCCGGGTTTATCCAACCCGGGCCGTGTTACGTGCACAGATCTGTTTTTAATGTGCGATTTTCTTTCATTTTGGGTTATATCCACTTCGAATAAAACCTCTCCAAAACCCTAGAAACTTAATCCTAAACCTCTAAACTCGAAATTGAAGCCTATAATTCAAGAATTGAAGCTAGGATTTGATTCCTTACGGTTGAAAGGTAATTCCCTTTGATTTTGACTTCATTTCAACGGTTGGGTTGTTTGATTTGAGATGGTTCCACCACCTGCAACTAGTATGAATTAGAGTGAGTTTACTTGGATTAGTATGTGTAAGAGAGTTCTAATATGAGACCCAAGCTACTAAAGTGCTTGTATTGTGTTCTTAGGGTTATATATGTTAAAGAGATGAAATTGAAAGCTGCAACTTTGATATTGTAGTTATCTTTTGATTGTAACTTGCTTCAATGATACAAATTCCTTGATTATGATAACTATTGAGTGTGATTGAGATTATTCTTAACTTGAGTAATGAAAATGAGTTGTTATGCTACAGCTAAGGCTAGGCAGGAGAACACACGAGGTGCAGGAGTTCCACATATCGATTCCACATCAGGTGAGTAGCTATTAATAGATTAATTATGTGTTGGTTTTGATGATTATTGCAGAAAGGAGTATGATTTGAGTTGTTTTGAAATTGGTTGAGTATACCAATTATGAATGTTTGGATAGATGAACTTCATTATGAGTATATAATGAGAATCAAGATGGTTCCTTGAGAATGATATGAATGAGATGATGGGCAATTGCTGTCCAAATAAACTTTAATTAATCATAGAGCTCTCAAAGCTCATATATTGTTTGTTAATGTCAATTGTGTTAGGTTCTGGAAGTGCAGATCGTGGGAAACGCATCACGGAGGGTTAGCTGGAAAGGATATGGACTTTAGACTTGGACTTACTTTCTTGTGTTAGACTTGGTCTTTTGTAAACATTCGGTTTTTGAGAAAACTAGTATGAAATTTCTTGTATGTAAATAAGCACTTAAACTATGCTTTTGATAGTATCTTGTAAAATTTGTTACTCATCTTTGAGGATTGCACCTAAATGATAGTTATTTTGATTAAATTATCAGTGTATCCTGAATATGAGAAACCGAGTGTTACAAGTTGGTATCAGAGCCGTGGTTTAAGGGAATTAAACCTTGAGATGGGTTTAGACTTAAACCAATGAGATAGAGAAGTCCCAAAGAGTCCCGAGTAGCTATCCTCCGCGGTGTATCACAATTGAGTTGATTATACACCATATTGAGTATTATGCTGATAAACAATTGAGTTGATTATACACTATATTGAGTATTATAGTGATATACAATTGAGTTGATTACACACCATATTGAGTATTATGGTGGTGATTGCTAAATGAGTTTATTTTCTTTTTCAGTTAAAATGAGCGCTGGAAAAGAAAAAGAGCGAGGTGATCCACCAAGAGATAAATCGGGATCACAAGATTCGGGTAAAGAGCGTCAACCCGAGGGAGAGCGACCTCCCGAGATACAGAGTAATATGCAGGCGATGATCGCAGCTGAGGTAGCAAAGGCGATCAAGGAGATATTACCAACTTATTTGAAGCCTCAAACGGAGGCTACAACTGGAGGTACTTCAGGACCAACTCTGGTCCAACCTGAGCAAAGAGAGGGTCGTGAAGAGATCTTTACTGAGGTGGGTAGAGCTAGAATACCTGAGAAGACAAGGAGGTGTACTTATGATGTTTTTCAGAAATGCAAGCCATACGATTTCTATGGGAAAGATGACCCCATAGCAGCCAAGAATTGGTTGACACACGTTGAAAATATGTTCCGCACAAGTAAATGTGATGAGGCAGATAAAGTTGAGTTTGCAACGAATTTGTTAAATGAGGATGCACAGTTTTGGTGGGAGAATATGTGTATGGAGATAGGAGAAATCTTGGCATATACCTTGAACTGGGAACAATTCAAATTGAAGTTCACTGAATACTGCTGTTCCAATAATGCTATGAAGGGAATAGAAGAAGAGTTTTTGAAGTTACAACAAGGGTCGAGAACAGTGCAACAATACACAATGGATTTTAATGAAAAATCAAGGTTTGCACAACATCAAGTTGATACAGAGGAGCGTAAGATGGATCGTTACTTGTGGGGTTTAAAATCCCAAATCCGAGAGTTTTTGCCGAGTTCCAGATATACTACCTTTCAACAAGTTGCAGAGGCAGCAAGATCGAGAGAAAGGGAGTTGCAAAGACAGGAGGAGGAGAGAATAACTGAAAGAGAAGTTGGAGGACCCAAGAGAAAATAGGAAGGCAAAGCTGGAGATACTTCTCAGAGGTCTACTACCACGGGTTCTCAATTCCATGGTGAACCCAAGAAGAACGAGGAGAGATGGTGTAAGAAATGTAGGCGAAAACACACGGGGGAATGTGATTCCCGAAACCCTCCATCAGTTTGTTTCCAGTGTGGAAAGATGGGACATGTGGCTCGCCAATGTACCGAGAGTCGCCCCGTTTGTTTTAATTGTGGGGAGAGCGGGCATATTCGTCCTAATTGCCAGAAGATGAGGTCTGAGTCACAAAGAGATTTTCAAAAGACCGGACGAGGAGGAGGTCGAGATCGAGATGATCGAAAAGACAAGAGTGGCGGTCACGTGAGAACACGAGCTGTCCAATTAACTGTCGATGAGGCGCGAGATCAAACTGATGTTATCACAGGTATTTTTAGCTTGAACTCTTCTCAAGCACGAGTACTTTTTGATTCCGGTGCTTCCGTGTCTTTTATATCGGAGTCCTTTGCTTCTAAACTAAATGTTCCGTTAGTCGATTTATATGAGAAAGTGATAGTAGATGTAGCAGATGGGAGATGTGTTTTTGTAAAGAGTCATTACGAGCAGTGTCGGCTTGAGATCTATGGGGTTACGTACCTTATTGATCTGAAGCCAATCACTAATCATGAGTTTGATGTAATAGTCGGGATGGATTGGATGGATGATAATAGAGGTCAAATGGATTGTCATGAGAAAACACTTTCCATAAAGACACCGAGTGGTTCCCTAATTTTGATACGAGGTGAACGACGTTCCCGAAAAGTACCGATAGTGTCACTTGCAACGGCTAGGAGATATATGGAAAGAGGGGGTGAATTGATTATGGCACATGTGATTAGTGCCGAGTCAAAACATTCCAAAATAAAAGAAGTAGAAGTGGTTTGTGATTATCCCGATGTATTTCCTGATGATCTTCCAGGCTTACCACCAAGTAGACAAGTTGAGTTTGTGATCGAGGTAATACCGGGGGCGAAGCCGGTAGCTCGACCGCCTTATCGATTGGCACCGTCCGAAATGGAAGAATTAAAGAGATAGTTGCAAGAGTTGTTAGAACTTGGGTTTATTCGTTCGAGTTCGTCTCCGTGGGGTGCACCTATACTTTTTGTGAAAAAGAAAGACGGCTCCATGAGAATGTGTATATATTACCGAGAACTTAACAAGATCACGATAAAGAATCGTAATCCGTTACCACGGATTGATGATTTATTTGATCAATTGCAAGGAGCCACGTATTTTTCAAAGATCGATTTGAGATCCGGTTATCATCAGTTGAGAGTACAAGAAGCTGATATTCAGAAAACAGCTTTCCGTACGAGGTATGGTCATTACGAGTTCTTAGTCATGCCGTTCGGTTTGACTAATGCTCCAGGCGCTTTCATGGATTTGATGAATCGGGTTTGTCGTCCCTTTCTTGATAAATTCGTAATTGTGTTTATCGACGACATCATGATTTATTCAAAGAGTCGGGATGAGCACAAATTTCATTTGCAACAAATGCTAGATCTTCTTCGAGACGAGAAATTATATACAAAATTTTCAAAATGCGAGTTCTGGTTGCGGGAGATTCAATTTCTTAGCCATGTGATAAATGAAGACGGTATAAAGGTAGATCCAGCAAAGATCGAAGCCGTAATGAGTTAGGAGCCGCCAAAGAGTCCAATGGAGGTTCGTAGTTTCTTGGGGTTAGCAGGCTATTATCGACGATTCGTTGAAAACTTTTCTCGTATAGCTACACCCTTAACCAAGTTGACCAAGAAGACGGAGAAATTTAGTTGGACTGAGGCACAACAGTCAGCCTTTGAACAACTACGAGATGGCTTGTGCAAGGCTCCGGTGTTGGCGTTACCGCAAGGAGGGGAAGACTTTGTTCTTTACAGCGATGCCTCCTTAAGTGGTCTTAGATGTGTATTGATGCAAAGAGGACGAGTGATAGCATATGCCTCTCGACAACTAAAACCACATGAAAAAGCTTACCCAGTACATGATTTAGAGTTGGCAGCGATAATTTTTGCATTAAAGATGTGGCGACATTATCTTTATGGAGTACGATTTCAGATCTATACAGATCATAAAAGTCTGAAATACCTGTTTGATCAGAAAGAGTTAAACATGAGGCAAAGACGGTGGATGGATCTGCTAAAAGATTATGATTGTGAGATACTTTACCATCCTGGTAAAGCAAATATAGTGGCGGATGCATTGAGTCGAAAAGAATCGCCTATTCGAGTTGTATCGGCTCGGATGGGAGTTGTGAGTAAACTGCCAGAGATGATATGCGGGTGCCAAAGCGAGGCAAATGATTTAAAGAAAGAAAGAATGATTGGTTATATGGAGAAACTGGTGGAGAATGCACAAGGAATCAAGACTTTCCAAGGGCGAGTTTGGGTTCCAAGGCATGGCGAGGTGAGACAGTTATTGCTAAATGATGCTCATTGTACTAGATATTCGGTTCACCCTGGTAGTACACGGATGTATCATACCTTAAAGCCGTACTACTGGTGGCCGGGTATGAAGCGAGATGTAGGACGCTTTGTGGAGAACTGCTTGACGTGTCTTCAAGTAAAAGCCAATCATCAAAAGCCATATGGAGCAGTGCAACCGTTACCTGTACCAATGAAGAAATGGGATGAAATCACTATGTATTTCATCACAAAGTTGCCTCGGACTCCTCGAGGATATGATTCTATATGGGTGATTGTTGACAGGTTAACAAAGTCGGCTCATTTTATTCCAATCCGAGAAGATTACCAAGTGTCAAAGCTAGCTGAGATATATACGAGAGAAGTGGTGAGACGACATGGAGTGCCAACTTCAATAATTTCTGATAGAGATAGCCGGTTCAATTCACATTTCTGGTAGAGTTTCCAAAAGCATTTTGGTACAAAAGCCTTATTGAGTACTGCGTATCATCCCCAGACAGATGGACAGTCGGAAAGAACGATACAAACACTTGAAGATATGCTACGAGCCTGCATCATTGATTTTGGAGGCAGTTGGGAAGATCATCTGCCTTTGGTGGAGTTTGCCTATAACAACACTTATCACTCCAGTATACAGATGGCACCTTTTGAAGCCTTATACGGTGCACCGTGTCGGACCCCGACTTATTGGACAGAAACTGGAGAGAAACCATTGGCGGGACCAGAAATTATAGCCGAGACCGAAGAGAAGATACAAAGCATTCGTGAGCACATGCGGGTAGCCCAAAACCGCCAAAAGCAATATGCAGATAGAAGAAGAAAGCTGTTAGAGTTCAGTGTCGGGGACATGGTAATGTTGAAAGTGTCCCCATGGAAGGGAGTAATTCGATTTGGCAAGAGAGGTAAGTCGAGCTCACGCTTTATCGGACCCTTTCGAGTTTTGGAGAGAATTGGAGTGGTTGCGTATAAGCTTGAGCTTCCAGAGGAGTTACGGGGTATCCACAATGTATTCCATGTGTCACACCTTAGAAAAACATTGCATGACCAATCCACTCGGGTACCCTCGGCTGAAGTTCAACTAGATGAGAAATTAAGATATCAAGAGATGTCGGAGCAATTTCTAGAAAAGAAAGTTAGGAAATTTCGAAATAAAGAAGTGGGATTAGTGAAAGTGCAATGGCGACATCATAGAGGATCAGATGTTACTTGGGAAGCTGAGGGAGAGATGCGGGTGAAATATCCTTACTTGTTTCAAGAGATTCCGAGGACGGAATCTTTCGAAGGGGGTAAGAACTTGTAATACCGTGACTTTAAATTTGTGGTAAGATATGTTAATTATATATTAAACAAAGATTAATTGAGTTATTATATGAATTAGGATAGATAAAAACTCGTCTAGGAAAAGTTGGATGTTGAAAAGAGTATTAGAAATGATTTTTGGCTTCTGCAGCAGGAAACACGGGCCGTGTTGGAGGAACACGGGTCGTGTTGGGATCCAGAGCAAACAGAGGATATTTTGTGGAAAAACCCGGGCCGTGTTATATGAACTCGGACCGTGCTGTGTCAACAGAGGCAAACAGAGGATTTTTATTTTGGAAAAACCCGGGCCGGGTTTATCCAACCCGGGCCGTGTTACGCGCACAGATCTGTTTTTAATGTGCGATTTTCTTTCATTTTGGGTTATATCCACTTCGAATAAAACCTCTCCAAAACCCTATAAACTTAATCCTAAACCTCTAAACTCGAAATTGAAGTCTATAATTCAAGAATTGAAGCTAGGATTTGATTCCTTACGGTCGAAAGGTAATTCCCTTTGATTTTGACTTCATTTCAATGGTTGGGTTGTTTGATTTGAGATGGTTCCAGGTGGTTTTGATGAACTACCTGCAACTAGTATGAATTAGAGTGAGTTTACTTGGATTAGTGTGTGTAAGAGAGTTCTAATTTGAGACCCAAGCTAGTGAAGTGCTTGTATTGTGTTCTTAGGGTTATATATGTTAAAGAGATGAAATTGAAAGCTGCAACTTTGATATTGTAGTTATCTTTTGATTGTAACTTGCTTCAATGATACAAATTCCTTGATTATGATAACTATTGAGTGTGATTGAGATTATTCTTAACTTGAGTAATGAAAATGAGTTGTTATGCTACAGCTAAGGCTAGGCAGGAGCACACACGAGGTGCAGGAGTTCCACATATCGACTCCACATCAGGTGAGTAGTTATTAATAGATTAATTATGTGTTGGTTTTGATGATTATTGCAGAAAGGAGTATGCTTTGAGTTGTTTTGAAATTGGTTGAGTATACCAATTATGAATGTTTGGATAGATGAACTTCATTATGAGTATATAATGAGAATCAAGATGGTTCCTTGAGAATGATATGAATGAGATGATGGGCAATTGTTGTCCAAATAAACTTTAATTACTCATAGAGCTCTCAAAGCTCATATATTGTTTGTTAATGTCAATTGTGTTAGGTTCTGGAAGTGCAGATCGTGGGAAACGCATCACGGAGGGTTAGCTGGAAAGGATATGGACTTTGGACTTGGACTTACTTTCTTGTGTTAGACTTGGTCTTTTGTAAACATTCGGTTTTTGAGAAAACTAGTATGAAACTTCTTGTATGTAAATAAGCACTTAAACTATGCTTTTGATAGTATCTTGTAAAATTTGTTACTCATCTTTGAGGATTGCACCTAAATGATAGTTATTTTGATTAAATTATCAATGTATCCTGAATATGAGAAACCGGGTGTTACATAAGTATTCTACTCTAAGTTTTTAATATGAGTTTGATCTAAAACTAAACATGTTTACAAAGAACTTAAGGCAAATCTTAGAATAACTCAACATACTTTCATCATATTCTTAAAAAAACCAATATCTTATTGTTTAATATATTAAAACTCCTATATTTTCTGAAATGTCTAATTTAAATTTTCTGATATTGAAAAACCCGAAGATATTTTCATTCCATCATTAAAAAAACTGTTATGATATTTGTTAGTGTGTTAAAACTCTTATATTTTCCGAAAGGGTAATGCTATAAATACCCCCCATTTCATTCTATACCCCTGATTTGACTATCAAATTTGTTTTATCTCAATTTTGTCTTTTGTTGTCTTTTTCATTTAATAATAATAATATTATTATTATTTTTATTATTATTAGCTTTTATAAAATTATAACCGTTCGTATTTATTGATAATCCAATGTTTTCTTTTTTGTCGTTCGAATTTATTCAGTCGTTTATAAACTAATTGGTTGTACATATAATTTATTATTTATAAAATATTTCGGGTTTATATCGTTTGTAGCTATCGAAATTCACGTTATTATTAGTCGGAAACCGTCATTTTTGATCCGTCGACCCAGTTGTACACCATATCCGTTTGTCCAGGATTGTGTGTGCTCAGAACATTCTGCTGAATAGAAAACATTGTATAATGTTCGACTAAATATTTATGTTCGTTATCCATATAACTCACCGTGCAATTGTAATATTGGACCAAACTTTGCATTGATATTATTATTTATATTGTTATTTTTTATACATTCGTTCAACCATTTTGATATAAGTTGACATAATTTTATAAAATTATAAACGTCGTTCGTTGTGTTGTAATTACTTTAAAAAATTATTGTTTTATTGTTACTAAAACATAAAAATTATAAAAGCTAAATTCATTAATTCGATATTTGGTCAAATTTGACATAACCGTTTTGATATAATTTGACATAATTTTATAAAATTATAAACGTTGTTCGTTGTGTCGTAATTACTTAAAAAAAACTATTGTTTATTGTTATTAAAACGTAAAAATTATAAAATTTAAATTCATTATTATTGTTTTTCTAATAATAATAATAATAATAATAATAATAATAATAATAATAAATCAAAATATATTAATAAAAGAAAAGAAAATGAAAATGACAACAAACAAACAAAATAGACAAAAAAAACAAAAAGAAAAACAACAATAAAACAAAAAATCAAATCAGGAGGGATGTAATTAGACTATAGGAGGGGTATGTATAGAATCACCCTTTCAGAAATTGTTCAATCTAATAGATTGTAACCAACAAACACTTAAGAGTCGGAAACCTTAAATTATAAATTTCAGAAAATATAAAGATTTTAATACATTAAAAAATAATATATTGGTTTTTTAAGAATTGAATGAAAATATGTTACGTTTTAATGAGATTTGTCCAAGAATTTATATGGTGCTACACTTGAAGCATTTATGTTTAAAGTTAAATTTAGATCAAGGTATTCAAGATTATCATCAATAACAAACTGATTTTCTAACGAATTATTTATTTAGAATTCACCAACAGAAACTATCACACAATGATTAACAGAAAGCGCAAAAGAATAGGTACAAGAAGTGAAGTCCAATAATTATTAATCTAAAATGTGTAGAACTTAGAAACTAGAACACCAACTAAAGGCCTCAAAGACACCCAATATAGCAAATTATATACCAAATTACAATAAATAAAACTTCAAAACAAGTGTTACACATAACTATACAAAATGTGGTGCTTGGAAGTTGGAACAGGTTGTGTGTGACCTTCTAATGAATAGACAAAACGGGGAAGGTCCAAAATATCACCATCTTAGGTGGCTCAAATTTAAAGAACAAAAAGCTTCTAGTCTGTGCAAATGACAAGTTTACCCCTGTAGTGGTGGCCAACCATTAGGGATTCCATGTTTATGAAACCATTCAGGCATGTGAAACTTTTCATACAGCACAGGTCTTACGTCACCCTGTTCAGAAAGTTGCTTTAAAAGAGGAAGAATGACGTCAAGAAGCTGATTATCATGTGGTTGTCCAGCAGAAAAAGGTATGCATGGGATTCCATTCACTGGTTGCAGTAAGAAACTGAATGGATTGTTGTCTACAATCACAATTCTGCAAAAGTTTCTTGATATACAAGAAAGGTCCTTCACATGTTCCCTGAATTCCCTGCAAGCCATAAATTAAAGTATTTTTTTTAAGGTCTTTCTGCAACTATATTTCAAACAGGGAAAACAGAAAGTACATTGCTATTTCTTGTGTTTGGCCAAAAAGCAAATAAGTTGTGAAGGGAAGAACTTACGTGGAACTTGTTGAAGGACGATAAAGTCTACTACTAAACCTGTTTTCAGCATCTATTCTGTCAACAAGTGGTTTAGCGTAACCTGTAATAATGTAATAAATTAGCAATTACAGTTGAACAAAATCAACAGGTGTTTATTAAAATCAAAGAAAAAATAAAAGCAGTGAGCATACCTTCAAGGCCTGCAGTAAATAGAACAAGATCAGCGAATTTACTGAGTTGGGTTAGAAATTCATTCAATCCAGGACGTTCGAATACTGTCACATAGTTGATTTTGGGTTTGCCTTCAGATTCCTTTAAAATCAGAAGTTCAGATGTTATGTTTGATTGTTTAGTTTTAATAGAAGATAAAGAAGACGGGTATAAGATGAAGATGGACATTGTTACCTTGTCTGAAGATAGACACTCAAGCTCAAACCACTTCAATCCAGCATCTATGGCTTGGTTTCGAACAATGGCAGGCAAGCTAGATGTCTCATAGGCACATACCAGAGTTTCATCCAAGTCTAGAACCACCTGCATCATGAGTTTCATCAATGTTTAAAATTAGGTTTAAATCCGATTAGGTTTCTACCACGCAATCTGCTTGGAATCTTATAATTAATCTTCTATTGGTCTGCTGATGTATAAAATCTCCATTGTAATTGTATGATGTAGTAATTTTAAGGTTTTTGAGGAGAAATTCAAATTCTATAAAAGCGCATACGTCATGGAAACTAATACAAACGACTAACAGTTATTCATCTAATCAAGGCAACAACAGAGATTAAGGGAATAAACGTAGATATAACTAACAACGAATTTATAAACCTAGTTTTTACAAACAGAAAAAAAGAGAATCTACGAAACAAAAAAAATACATCGAAACGAAAATTAAATGTACCGTGAGCTTTTGTGAAAGATCATAGGCAGCATCGGCAGGCGGAATATGGACAGTAGAGGCGGCGTACGGTGACGGAGGTTCGGGAGATTCCGACAATTCAACGACGGGCAAACGCTCAAAAGACGAAGACGAAGGCGAAGAAGAATAATTGATCAAGGAAGGAGTGGCTTTAATGATCTGAACGAAGATCTGAAAGAAGAAAGCCAACCAGTTCAACAGTGTCCGCCATACATGTAAGGTCTTCTTTGGCGCGTATACTTCGGTATCTGTTTGACCAAGCTCCACCATCGCCGGCAGCCGGCAGAAGAGATACACACAAACACAAAAAGTTACGGTTACCCTTCGTCTTAGATTAAACCTGGTGATTCGCTTTTTTGTGTCTTCTCGTCAATATGGAAGACGATGGGGGAGATGGGATGGCGCCTCTTGAAGAGGTAGAGAGTGTGGGACACGCGTTTATGGAAACGATGGGGGGATTCCAATCGTCGCCGTGAAGATGGGATTGGGGAAGAGGCTAGTTTTTGCCAGTTGGTCATTAATTTAGGGGCTAGGCCACCTATCTTTCCAATTTTCTCCAATTAGGTCCTTTAAGTTTAAAAACTTTAATCATGGCCACGAAATTCTGGTTTTTGTTGCGTTGATCTCTTTTTGCCAAAAGAGAGAATGCATGTGAAACAAAAATATTTTGATTATATGTACGTGTTTAAAAACATGTCCCAAATTCGATTGAACTCAGTTTTATAAACTTTAGTTTTGCATCCCTTTTGAAAGACTCCAAAAATTATATCCAACAATAGAATTTGTCTTTTTCGTAGCAGAAATTGGTTATTCATTAGACAATGTTAAAAAATAGGATGTTCAAATATCCTAAATGAGTTGTTTCATAACTTTTTTGTACATGTTTGGTCTTTATATATTAGATATTGCGATTCTTGGTATTTATATATTAGATATTGTGATGCTGCAAAGAACGTACGATTTAAGCAAATTAAACTAAATATCTTCAACTTAGAAACTAAGATATAGCTTAAATTAGTGTTAACAAAATACAATATGTACATATGTATGCCGATATGAGATTGTGTTTGTAACTTCATGATGTGGTCTAGCAACTTCAAGTAGTGTGACTTGTTTGATATTTAGGCAATTTCAAGCATGGCAAGTATAATAACCTTTTTAAAAAAGTCATTATTACAATACGGAAGTGTACTTTTAGTTTTGCATGACAAACAAGTTTTCATTACCAGAAAACAAACTTATGATTTGGAAACTTAGCTTACGGTATTTTACTTCTGATGAAATTTGTCTTGTAAAATGTTGTTTATACAATTATCAATTATGTTTCATCTTCCATAATTTTTTTTTTTTTTTTTTTTTAATTAAATTTTATTAAATTTTTTTTTTCCAATTCCAAGGATTACATGGTAATTAGAAGGGTTACAATAAACCTATTACATAGAGACGTTGGGCAGACGGGCAACAAGCTGCGCCGCTAGCCCTTTTTGAATGCCAAAGCTAATACGCTTAAAAACAAAATCCAAAGATCTAAGGGACATGACGGTACTCTGCATAACCCGTTGAACTCTGTTGAGTAGCTCCACAGCTTCAGGTGCTAGAAAACCAAAGGTATCAAAAGCGAAAGGGATAAACACATGTTGATTTTCACGACATGCCTTATCGTGTTTATCCACTTTGCATGCAGCTGCTTTCAAAGCCGCCTGCCTCCCTGTGAAACCTCCATTCCTCAAGTTTACAAGAGGGGAAACCCCAGTAAGGTCCACACATGCATGTTTACCTCCCATCCATCCGAAGATTAAAATGTCAGCAGGCCTGAGAGTAGATCTCCCGTCTGAAGGGTCAGTCAGAAAGTTAACAGGAGCTTCTTTACGTACCGAAACCCCGGCACGTCGGCAGACGTCAAAAAGAACATCCCTAACCATATCATGACGGTATTTGAAACCTGGTAGTTCCCGACAATGAACAGCATGATCCCCAAAAGAGTCCAAGCACGCTTTGCGACAAACCGGACATATCTCGTCGCTCGGAAAAAGAGGAATCATAAGGCGGTACCGTAGAATAGCGCGATATTCCACAGGGGACATATGTAGACCGAGGCCGTCAATGGGAATAGCTAGCAAGAAATCCTGTGCATGAGGAGCTCGAAGACACTCCATTACGGCTTTCTGCCTGATCGTCATGTGAAAGTCGTTTTCCATATCCTTGACGATCTTACTAAAGAGAGCATTCGCCAAAATTTTTTGGGATTTAGGGGGGGCGATGTCCTTATTAGTGAAACCGTTACAGTCAAAATCTGGAATTGCGCCACGCAGACGATCCAAAGCAGAATAATAATCAATGTCCATACCACATATGCCACTGTGGCGCAAGATATGGTCTTGTAAGGCCCAAGATTGGGCCCTCGATGCTACAAAAGCGTACGATGAAGCCTCACTAGCCGAGTACAAACCCAAACCACCAAAACGTATTGGTAAGGAAACCAACCGCCACTGGAAGTCTCCAAAGAAAGGGCCACCACAAACCACAATGTCTTCGATGGAACCACGCAACCCTTTGTCAAAAAACAAAGCCGCCTCCTCCATGTGCACCGGTTGGCAAGTTCTTAAACCAAATAAAAGTTTAGCAATGCCCATACAAGAACGTAGCAGAAGGAGCTGACTCTGCGGGTCACAAAGCTGGGGAAGAAGTCCCATCAAATCAACAGCCTTGACAGCTCTCTTCAAGGAGAGCCCACTAATGAACCCAGCGTCTCTGCTAACAGCCCCCCCAAGGATCTTTACTCCCAAAGAAGGTCTACCAATATCTGCTGGGAAACAGCCGTCACGTAGTTTCCTACCATCACAAGAGGGCCAAAAAATTTCAGTTTTCTTAATATTCAGCTCCAGACCCAACCCTGGACCATCCTCTTGAATAATGTTTAACACATTTGCGACCTCATCGGAGTCTCCAATAACGGTCCCATCATCTAAATACCAAGCATGTAGCAGAAGCTTGCAATTGTCTCGAATTTTATGCACGAGAGGGTGTAAAACAAGGGCAAAAAGAAGGGGTCCCAATGGATCACCTTGTTGAACTCCAGTGGTGGACCATATATGGGTGTCACCTATGTAAAGCCTGGATGCCCTCCCATATAAGAAATCGACCCACAATGAAATAGAAGGGCACATCCTTCTAACCTCCCGTAGTAAGACGGATCTATCCACCATGTTAAAAGCATTCGAGAAATCCACCGCAAGCAGGGTAAGGGACCCATTATCGTGGTGTTTACACAACACCCGATTGGCACAATGCAAAACAGCCTCAGCACCCCCGGACACCCCGATCCCAAATTGAAAATCGTTAAGGTATTTAACCATATCTTTCCCAACTCCCTTCATAGCCACCTTCGAAACCAACCGCCTCCATATAGTACCAACAGCAATTGGCCGTATCCCGTTGTCTGGTTTAATAAGTGGCGTGAGAGGTGCAGAAGCAACAAACTCTGCCAAAACAGACGGACATCTTCCCCTAACCATAAATTAACAACTGATGTTATGGCCCGTAAGAGATCTGTGGCTAAAGCTGAACCCTCTCCGCATAGGGCATCTAAAATATGTTGTGCCCTCAAGCCATCTCTACCACAAGAAGTCCCTTTCGGGAAAGATTTAATGCAACCAAGAACACTCTCGAAATCGGCTACAAGAGGAGGGTCAGAGTAAAAGGTTCCCGGCATAGAAGGGGGTGGTTTCAGAGGATGCTTATCCTCTAAGGCTTTAATGGTATCACCATCGTAAGGCGCAACACCAGCGGAGGATAAAACTTTAACTGCTGCAGTAAAATGACCATCTGCAACTTTACGGAGACATTGTCTAATGTTGTTGTTAGCCGTTGTGTTAGGCCGTGTGTTGTCCCCGCCCTGGCTCATGTGCCCACCCCTGTAGTTGTCGAAAATGTTGTTTAAAAGTGTTGGGACACCGTCCTCTTTCCCCCATGTAGCCAAGGACTTCAAGATGCAACTTTGTTGAATGGAGTTTCTGTTCCCAGATCTGCTTTCTTGTCTGTTCTTGGGCCTAAACACCTGCAGCGTGCAACGCGGTAGAAGGAACAACCTAACCCAGGCATCAACAGAGTTGGGCTGGGCAATCACCTTATAAATTGCTGATTTAAAAGCCTGCGAGAAAGCTAAACGACAACTGTGAGGGATACTTTTGACTGTAGTGATAGGCATTTTAAAGACACGGTCAAGAAGCTCAAGATCCATAACCCATTCCTCTGTAACATTTGGCACATTATCCTGAGCATCCGGCTTAACAATACCTACAATGTGTGTGGTCGCATCAATGTCCCCTTTAATAAAACGAACAAGACCATTCGGATGATGACATGGCCGACTAACCGCATGCAGAGACATACAATCCCCACACAACCATTGACCGAGAGATAACAACGTTTTTTCCACCTCCATAAATAAACTATGATCCGTTGATAAAGCGTCACGCAAGACCCGTTTGCGATCCTCATTTAAAAGATGTTGACTTTTAAGGTGAGAAATCATACGAGAGCTTCCTTTATTACCCCCTTCACCTATCCGGCAACAATGGAAACTTCTAAACGGGCACGGACAAAAACTCTCAGAAACAATAGAAGAAGAAGAAGAAGCCATGCCTCGAGATGAAGCCATAACATGGGGGCTGAAATAAATATAGGAAAAAGAAAACAAAACAGACAACAATGCAAGAATCGGACCAGGCTTCGTTCCTTAGAAGTTTACTGTGCGATCGGTCATGAGAAAAGATGGAGATGATTTAGATACCTTCGGATTTTGACCAGGGGCTCAGAACTTGGACACAAGTTAAGAATTGTTCGAGTACATTAATGCAAAAAGTATGAAAATTGAGGGGATACCTTACTTCTTCCCCACCCAATCTCTCACAAACAGATGTGATATTCTCACACCTCCTCCCCCCATTTTCGGTCCTCCTCCTCCTCCGGCCAATGAAACCGTAACAATCCCCGAGTTTTCCGATCAACTGTCGGTAGAAGATCAATGAAGCGCAAGAAGTGGTCAGAGCTCGAAGAACAAACGCTACTCACCAAGTACTCCGACCTCTACACCTCCGGAGCCCTAACAAAGCTAAAAACCAGAGAAAAGAAATTCAAGCCAATCGCCGAACATGTCAACTCCGTTCACCACCTCCGTGACCCGATCAACTTCCCCTTCAAGTGGACATGGCGTGATGTGTCGATTAAAGTCCAAAACATGCGTCATCAGTACTTAGGAGTGAAGCAAAAAATTAGGGTTTCAGATAGCGAATACAACTGGAAGGACGGCGAGAATCATTGGGAGAATTTCATGAAGTACAAGGAAGTTTTCGGCGACATCGAGCTCGAATCCCGAGATACCAAGCGGTTTAGCGACGTAGGCGGCGATCTATTTCCGCATTCCGGTTTCACGTATTCGCGTAACGGTGGAGACGAGTTTTTCGGATTAGGATTCGATGAACGGAAAATTCAAATCTTCATCTCACTGTAGATGATTGCTGGGCTGAGATCTTTCTATGAACTTTATTTGACACAACGATCGGAATAAAATAAATTGTATTATCATTTGACAACTTGAAAGTAAGGTTTTTCTTTGACTTTATTTTGATAATAAAAAAGAAAATGAAAATAGTGCCTTGAATACTATGAGTTGAAACGATGGTTGTGAAATGAAGAAATGGTGAAGCATTTGTGGTCAGAGCAAAAATGGAACTTGAAAAAGAATAAGATAAGCGAGAAGGGGTTAAATAACTAGATCCACGCGCCCAATCAAGTATGGATGTTAAAATATTGAGTCGACAAAAATGAGGAAAAGGAGGGAGGGGAGTAATTGTGCATTGACCAAATAAATGCATGTTTGTAAATTCGGATACAATCAAGAGTTAGTTCGGTAAAATGATTATATTGAGTTTTTGGGTAGGGTTTTTTCGAAGATGTTTAAGACTAGTTTTTACGTATCCCGGCTAATTTTATTGTACAAACATGAATTTATATCGCCTCTTGGAGTTATCGCGATGTATAGCTACGGAAAGGTTATATGTCGGGATTCGTACATAGCTCAATTAGTTATCTATCATATCTTTTTATATCTTAGGTTACACGGTGTGGAGGCTTTGTATTCATAAACATCCTATGTAGCACCCAATACCGGCGGCATACAAGGCCCCCTAATACATGCATGACATTATAAATGCTTTCATCGGCACCATCTACACCATCTCACACCTCTTACATGTCAATGACATGAGTTCTCTTTGCTTAGGTGGAGTGGATGTTAATGGCATTCACAACGTGTAGCCTTACCAATACACCAAAATATTAAAAATATTAATTGTTTTACCAAAAAAATATCTACCAAATCAAAATTTACTTTTCTATATAAAACTTATTTTCAAAAATTATATCTGAATATTATCTCCAAACATGTCTAGAACTCATGAATGGAAACATGATTAAGGAAGAACAAGAACAATTTTCTTATATCCTGAAAAATATATCTTTATATTATCAGTAGATATGTATTTAAATTCGATGTGAACTCAAGGAGTTTTTTTTTCTATTTTCTCTTATTCTGAATGTTGACATAGAATGTTCATCATCACGTACACCTCTAAGGGTGGCAAAAGCTGAGATGACGATGGAAAAAATACAGGATCCAAAACAAAATTGGGATGAAATCGAAATTTGAATTCATGCTTGTGTTGTGTATAAGAAATACGACGTTGAGGCGGGTCGTGTTTGTGTTTAAAATTTGATACGAAGTAACATGAAAAGAAAACAATAATGGCATGAAATATACACTATAATAACACGAAAACAAATCTAATTTATATATTTTTAAGTATTATACGTAAAAAACTAAAGTTTTTGATTTATTTGTAACTTGAACGTCACCTGTAAATTTTATCCCCTTTGAAAACTATACGGACTAAATTCCATATTCTAACGGACGGTAACTCCAACAATCCAACTCTCCTATATCGGCACCTCTTTACTCATATTTTGTTTTATTAATCATAATTGAACCAATCAATAGTCGATGGTCTTGTTAATTTCTCGTGTTCATCCCTCGACAAGATTAAACGAGAATAAAATGACAAACATATGAGACATAATATTTAACGTAGTTTGGTCAATGTGACCTATGTCTACAGAGGAGGGAGGATTCTACTTTTGGGAGCTTGAAAGGCGATTTATATTACATTTAAACACTAGCTACCAACCGTTATTATATAGACATCAAATCAATGATTGTCTTCCAACAAACCGCCTTAGGAAGTATGTCGCAAGTTACATGTGTTGTGATAAACGTCATGTGAAGAAAATAATACTAGGTGTGCAGGGATAAAAAGTATCCCTTTATATAAAATCACTCTTCTTAATATGTAATAATGTAGAGTCACAATTGACTTTATAAAGGAAAAACAACTTTTATAAACTTACATAATCTTATAAAATGGAACTAAGTTGACTTTGAATAAAGTCAAATTGGGTAAAATGATATTTCCTTTTAATTAATGCAAAAAGAGATCATGTAGGTGAAAATCTCTATTGTATCCCTTTCTTAGTAGGTTGATCACGAGTGACCAATTTGTTGAGTTGTGTAGTCTAATTTTCCTTTGACAATATAGTTCGAAGCGCAACTACAAAGCAGAAGAGAGGTGAGGCTACAGACGAGATTAGAAGTGAAGTCGGGAAGTGGATGTTAGGACAAGGTGTGAAGTTTGAAGACTTAGCAACAAGTCAAACATGAAAGCGCAATTACGGGCTTCAAAGCTAACACTTGAGTTTTGCCTTTGATATACATCAGGCTTTGATTCCTTTAGTGATCTAGAGTGGCCCCCGACTTCAAGCCTTGGATTGACCTAGTAACTTAGGACTAAGTTATGTACGATCATGAGCCAGTTTATGTCGGTGATGTCATAGGCATATGAGCCCCCCATCCAGAAGAAATTAGGTCAAACAATTGTTATAAATAAATCTATATTGTTGTAACCCTAATGTGTCAACATCATTGTAATCGATTGAAGGCAAAAAATACAATTTGGCATGCTCTTCAAGATTATTGATAAAATCTGTCCCTAATTCGGCAATGGACGTAACTTGATTAGTCTAATCAAATGAACCATTTCAATCATTGTGTTATCGTATAATCTTCGCATCTTATTATTGTGTTTGGGTTTGTCAAAGTTGTTCTTAGCCCTAACACACAATTGATCATAGGTTTCAATGGCTAACCGTGTTGATCAATCAGTGGTTGAATTGGCTAAACATTTATGTGATAACTAATGTTTTCATGTGTTGATAATTTGGAATTATATAGACTTTGAACTTGATTTATGTAGCTTCTCAAATCTGGAATTCTATTGTCAATGTTAAGGGTAAATTCACTAAATTGACCATAAAGACAATTTGGTTATTTTTGTGAAGATGATATTATTTCAATACTATAATTGTGGTTATGTTGTTATATGTGTGTATGATCTTTGGAATTGATCTTAATAAATGTAACAACAAGAATGGAAGGGATCGGTAAAAGTTAGGAAATATTGGTTAAGTGTTGACAAACCTAATGACAAGAATGCGACACGCAAATATGTGTTTACGCGACGTGTTGAAAGTACATTACTAAAATGGAAAAGATTTGATGATCGAACGCGACACGTAAATAAGGGTTTACGCGACGCATAGAAGTACGTTGCTAAAAATGGGAACTGAGGATTACACAACGCGTGATTCTTATATAACGCATATTGAAGAAGACGCAACGTGTCCGGCTGATCAACACTATGAGTTGGGTTGAAGTCTTGATTCTTGAAGATCAGCATATGCTAATGAAGACACGACGTGTAAAATAAAAATCACATGAGACGATGCGGCATTCGAAGTTTTATGAAGAATATCGGGTTTTATCCATTTGGAATTTAGGTAAACCCATAATGTTGTAGAAATTTAAGGTCTAATGCAGCTTATTTTTCCCCATTTTGATAGAAATAAACCTTAAAGTCTCCAAAATACCTCTATATCTCTCTCCATCGCGAATTCAACAAACTCTTTAGGATTGGCAACATTTTGAAGGAGATTACCACATGCAATTGAGGAATTAGAATCATCAAGCATAGAGGAACAAGGTATAACTCTTCTCTTTTAGATTTCTATAGCCCTAAGGGGAATCCCCATGAATCCTAATTCCTCATAAGTCTCTTTACGACTTAAAGTAAGCCCTACGAATGTGTACTAACGCTTTACCATTTATCTACTTAAATTGGGTTTTACTTGTAATAAAAATGATATGTCGCTTTTTGTTTATCGTTGTGGCAATGGTATCACATACCTATCGCTTTACGTACACGATATTGTCCTAACAGTATCATCACGCACACTCAAACATGCCCTCGTCGGTGCTCTTACATCTGAATTTGAATGGCCGACTTGGGCCATCTCACTAAATTTTTGGGCATTTTTGTTACCCATACAACAGAGTGTATGTTTCTTAGCCAAAAGAGTATGATGAGAAACTTCTTAAACATGCGTATATGGAAACTTGCAAACCCGTTGTCACTCCTACGGACGCACACTGCAAACTGAGTGCCATCTTCGACAACCCAACATCTTACCCATCCTTATATCGCAATTTAGCAGGTGCTTTGCAATATCTTACCTTAACGAGGTTGGGCATTGCTTACTCAGTTAAACAAATATGATTGTTTATGAATGCCCCACAAGACCCTCACTACAATGTTTTAAAGCGCATTCTCTGGTACTTGAATGGTACACTCGGCCTCAAGTTACACCTCTATCCATTGATCTCTTACTCTGATGATGCTGACCGGCAGAGGTGGAACCTCTTGGTACTACGTCTTCTTGGGGATAACCTCATTTCATGGCTCGCAAAACACGAACCAACCTTATTCTGCTTCAACGCCAAAGCAGAGTATCGTTAGGTAGCTAATGTTATAGCCAAGACATGTTGGCTTCACAATCTACTTTTTGAGTGGCATGTTCCGCTTCGTCATGCCACTTTAGTATACCATGATAACAAATTTGCTGTCTACTTGACTGATCTCATACAACACTGATGGAAGAAACACATTAAAGTTCTCCACATACCATTCGCTAACTTATTCATCAAAGGATTATCGCACCAACTATTTCTCGACTTCAGATCCAATTTGAACGTCCATTCACCTCCCGGTCAAACTGGTCAAACTATAAAGGCCTACTAGTCGTCTTATATTTAGATAGTGTGTATCCTCATTGAATTATAGTGATCCTTGTAAATCGTATCGTATCCCACAATTACCAGGATCTCATTGTAATCCTTATTTATAAGTAGTTTGATGAATGAGAAAGGGGCATCATATTATTCCAATCGATATACAAAGATATGAAAATCAGAACAAAATAAGTGAGATATATTGCGAGCACAATGCAAGTCCTTCCTAAAAGGTCAAAGTCAAACTACATTTTGACTTTCCACTTGTTTACATTGAACCCCCTAGATTTTGTATGTAAGTAACCAAACCCACAACTCATTCTATATATGTTGTATTCAACCCGTTTTTATGTAATAAATTACACAAAGAAATTGTTGTTTTCTAATAGCTTTTTGAAAGTTAAAGTATAAACCAAAATTTTAGATTTTGTCCCAAAATTTCAAACAAATACTGCAAATATGGAATAGAGAAAACTTGTATATATGTGTATCAAAACTTCAGAATGTGTATATATATAGGACTGTAAGGAATTTACATTATGTGTGAACAAACAGAAGCAAAACAAAATGGTGGCAATTTATATACCAGATTCATATTTGCTTGTATGGTGAAGAGAGCCATGGATGTTGCAAGGCTTCACTAGCAGTTGGTCTTTTTTGTGGATTAATTTCAAGCAAACTCCTCACAAAATCAATAAATAATGCATCAGAAACTTGAAGGTGTTCTTCAAGTGATGTTTCTTGTGGGATTATGTATTCCATTTCATCTGTTTCCTGTGAAAATTAAAAACATTATAATCTACATGGAATGAATTTTTTAAAAGATTATGCAACAAACAAACCTCATTTATTTGATAAAGATCAAAATCTTCTGTGAAATATTTATGCGTTTCTTGCCCATTCTCCAACATCTCAATATCAATTGGGCCAAGCATTCCAATCACACGTGCAAGTAAAATCACAAGTGCATCATTTGGAAATAAAACCTGTCATGGACACAAACAAATTAATTACTAAATGTCCACTAACTTTAAATGTCATAACAAAATTATGATTAACATTTATTCAAAGTCAATGTGGAAAAAAAAAACTTACATCCCCAGAAGATAGCTCGGCTAATATGCAACCAAGAGACCAAAGGTCAATCTTTTGGTCGTATGAATTTCCAATAATGACCTCAGGAGCCCTATAAGATCTAGATTGCACGTATAGTGATAAATTGTCATTTTGAAAACAACTGCTTCCAAGATCGATAACCTTTATCTCACATCTACTATAGCTTTTAATAAGAATATTTTCAGGCTTCAAATCACAATGAATGATACCCAACCCATGCAAGTACTCCAATGCTTCCAAACATTGCCTTGTTATCACCTGATTTTGACTTTTAAAAGTCAACACTTTTTGAAAATCAGATAATTATATTCATACATAAAAGTAGTAATTTAATAAACCTGTAGTCTATTCAATGTAAAGTAAGGCTCCCCGCCACATTCTTTGTTGTATTTTTGATATTCATATAAATTAGCACGAAGAAGCTCACACACGATTATAAGATGCTCCTGAAAATTTTCCAAGTTAATGAAACGGGAAATGTGTTGAGTGAGATTACTTTAGAAATATTTTTAAATTCTCACCTGAAAATAGAAATAATCATAAAGGCGTAAAATGTGGCGTTCATCTCCTGGATCATACTTGTTTACAAACTTCAAAAGCTTGATTTCATCTAAACTTTGGTCAAAGAAATCTTTATCATTCTTTATGATCTTTAAACAAACATCAATTCCCATTTGCAGATCATGTGCCTGAACAACTTTGCTAAATGCAGCTGAACCAAGATACTCAGTAACACAATATCGGTAACCAATCACACTGTTTAAAACAATAGGTAGATCCTTATTTTCTTCAAAACCCGTCCTACATATGCCATAAAAACAAGTTATTTACCTAATTATAATCACAAACCTATAAAAGAATCACCCAATACCCAATTACCAATCTTTAATATTGGTTACTAACCGGTTTTTCCTGTGTATAATTCTTAATTCAAATACTTCATATTCATCTTCATTTCCATGCATCAAAAGATCATTATTGATGATACTCGCATCCCCTTCTTTGACTTTGTCAGCATTAAAGTCAACATCTTTTTGACCCACCTGATTTTTCAGTTCATGGGTATTATCAGAACCCCCAACAAGATTACAGTCGCAATTTCTTTTAATTTCTTCTAGAGCCGTATCAGTTTCTTGAAAATCTTTTAAATTAATTCCGTTCCCATCTATATCATAATAATTAGTGATTTTAACGCCATCTTTGACATACCCAATGGAAGTCAAAGGCCAGGGTTTGACCAGATAGTTAGTTTGCTCAAAAGGGTCTAACATAGGATCAAGAAAGGGTTGAAGATTCTCATTTTGATTCTCTTTTTCTGAAGTTGTTACAAATTTGTCCTCAGTTGGACCACTGAAGGGATCCGAGTTGTCAAACAAAGGTGGCATAGCATAGTCTTCATCTCTTTCTGTATACCAGTTTAGGTCATTTTGCATGTCAAAATCATGGTAATCACGAGCTGTACCAAATTGGGATAACCTATCTGATGAAGCGTGAGAACTAACCGCTCTTGTAGTTCTTATTCCATATGGATTTGTAAATTCTGCACAAACCATAATCATCCAAAATAGTCAATAGCCATTAATCTCTTAAGCTTGTTTTGTCAATGCAATAGATCACTAAAGATGTATTCTAGACTTTGACGGTTGTTGAGGAAAGTAACGAAAGAAGCTATTGATCTCGATGACATTTGCATCGAGGGGAGAAAACAATGAAATTAAATTGAGGGCAAGAGCAAGAAAGAAACAAGACAAATTGTGGTCCCAAATCCAAACAAAATCACTGAATTTAGAATGAGATTAATCTCGTATAGAAGAAATAAACTATTAACACTCGTAATTAAAGCAAGCCCATCAGTGAATTAAGTCAATTTTACCGAGAAAAGCATTCAAAAACGATGATCATCGCATAAAACAGTTGATCTTCAACTTACTAAAAGATTAACACAATCGGCAAAATGGGGGTCACCTGAGGAGCACAAATCGGTAGTAGAAGAAGCCAAGCTGACAAACTCATCATCCGAAGAGCCTTCAACCTCCTCTGCCAACTGCCGCGGCGGAGACGGCGGAGGGAGAGCAGCGGAAATTTTGACAGATGGAAGAGTGGGAGGAACTATAGGGAAGAGGAATCTCTGGAAATCGAAAGAAGCCAGTTGGGATTTCTCGAGGATATCATCCATAAGTGCAGATTCAGCGTCTGAGAGTCCGTTTTTTCGCAAAAACTCGAGCACTTGTTCAATCTCAGAGAGTTGTTCCATGGTGGGTGAGAGAGAGAATTTGAAAAAGGGAGCGGAGGGAGCGGAATTAAGAAGAGATTAAGGAACAGGTGAAAAGTAAATAACGACTGTAGAATCGAATTTTGCATCATTCCTTTCAGATTCGGAGACTCGCAGTGAAGTAAGAGAGATGGAGTGGAAGGTAGACGGGAAAGAAATCTTGCAACAACTTTGAAAAGTAAAGAAAAAGGACCCAGTAGAGAAAGGTGTGCTATGTTTTTTACAGTGATGGTTGAATTATCAGAAAAATAAGTATAACTAGATGAAGATGAAGTTTCGTGCTATACACGTGCGGCTTGGGATCTCTAAAAAGTAATTTTTTATTTTACGTATAAGGGTTTAGTTCAAAACTGATTTTCTTTTTCAATTTTCATGTTTTTATAAAATTGGATTGTCTTCCAATTTTGGTCCTTTCTTCAAATTTGATTTTTTTTTCAATTTTGGTCCCCTTTCCTAAATTACCCAGGTTTAAATTTTTTTCCCTATAATACCCTTTTACAATAAACTTGAAATTTAGTTGAAACTTGTTTACAAATCCAACCTAAAATGAGAATATATTTTATAAAAGTAATAAAGTACTAACCGATCTAATAATGTACATTTGATAAATGGACGATTGCTAATCGGATCTGATGCCACCCATAAATGTTCTTGGATCGGGACAGTTCCCGGAGAATTGAGTCAAAATAGCTCTTTAGTTGTGGATAATATTACCGGAGATGGTGGTGACGATGCCGGATCGATTTTCCGGCGAGGCACCGCCGGAGTTTGGTTAGGTGGAGGGTCGGTTTTTTATGTTGAAATTAACCCCTTCGCTACAAGTGTATTTAAAAGACTTGACACGGGGTACGACGGTGGCGGCTGTGAAACAACTGCTAACATGGCCAGAGGTCCGGCAATATCTTGTACCGGAGATTTTGGATGATCTAAAGAAGAACTCGCTAATGGGTTTGGATCAACGGAGGTGGTGGTTCGTGGAGGCAGCAGAAGAGGGCGGTGGGCGGCGCCGGTGGTGGTTTTTTGTAGTCGGGATACTGGTTTACTATCTGCCCCGGGCAGCTGGTCAGTTGCTGGCCCGTGTTGTAGGATATGGGCTATTTTACTTGGTGGAGGACGATGGTATGGTGGTGGTTGTGCTTGCGGTGATGCAGATCAGTGAGTGTGTCTTTGCTGCCCGGTTACTAAATTTGGCGGGAACACTTGTGGCCTGACCGGCGGCAGTGGGCGACTAAAAACTCCGGTATCTTTATGATCTGTAGATATTGAATCAAATGAAGCTTTTGAACTAATATCTTGTATTATCCCTTTTGGCTTCTGAATTCGAATCTCAAAACCCTAAAAAAACGTAAGTCATCAGTTTCATATTAGATTTTTCAAAGTACAACCCTTTTATAAGAAGAAATTTGACAGCACAATATATATTTCTTATGAATTGATTGTTTGTAATGTGTATGTATTATTTTCAGTACATGAAACTATAATTTCCTAAATCCATTACAGAATATCTATAGATTTCAATATACATCCCATTTTGGAAGAGATAAGTTGAAAGCATATGAAAGGTTCTAATTTGTAATTACCTCATCTCCAATTGATGCTTGAAAAATAGTATCAGGTACTGTATTTGGAGAAGAATGATGACCCCAACTACCTACATCCTCTTCCAAAGGGGTACCAACCTGGAGGATTACAACAGATTACTTACAAAAATATAGTATTTAACCACAATTAATATACTATTCAATCAACCTATTTCTCTGATTTTTTTAACTTATGCAAGCATCCAGAAATACCTGCAAATCCCCCAATATCCTCTTCATCAACACAATCCTTCGTGCTTTCATTAGGCATCACATCTGCTTCTTCTTCTTCTTCTCCAGATTTCTGACAATGTATGCAGATAATCTTGTCATGAATATCATACCTGCAAAAGAAATACAAGCAACTACAAAAATCAGCAACCTATAGATTTTTATGCATAAAATATACAGTAGATGAAAAGTAAGCTTGCCTTGAATCCTCAAGATAAACTACAATCAGGAATCAGGATCATATGTATCCATGCATATTGTCCAAATTTATACATGTACATCTTCTTTTTTAATGAAAGAATGAACCACACAAAACCTAAACCAATATAAAAGAGACAACATAGTTTAATTGTAACTCAATAGCAATTCTGATAAGAATCAAACAGAACACTTCAAACTCAAACACATACGTATGTTATATATAATATATATATATATATATATATATATATATATATATATATATATATATATATCAAAATTTATACAGTAATCACTGATAAGGGTACCTCAACCAAAACACAGTTCATTTTCATCGGGCTATAAATCATCTTCAATTATGAAATCAAAAAAAATTCAGAAACCAATAACAATTACAAATGGGCAATTTAAAGTATTCATTGTATAGCACCGATAAAGTAAAAACAAAGTTGTAAATGGGCAATTTTAAGAAATGTTGTTGCTATTTTTCTACAAAATAAAGTAATCACGTAACTTACTAAGGGAAAAAAAACCTAAACAATTGGAGCACTGTTTCTTTCTAATTCCAATAGTTAGGATCTGAGTAAACAAATTAAAAAGCTGTATAATTCAGAATCAGATAGTAGCAAACTCCAACCATGAAGTTTAAGGCAAGAAATAGTAGCAGTAAGATCATTGATTATGGCATCAAAATAACAAAAGTCGACAACGGTTTCACTAAGACATAACATCGAACAACTGGTGTGCAGTAGAGATCAACTTAGAATGATATTTTCAAGAATTAATCATTACCAATTGTGTCTATATTAGTAGAAAAATCGAGCAATTTCAGTCTCAAACAGACAAATCGGAAACAAAAATATTGTGAAAAAAGCGATAAGAGTAACAGTACCAGCAATTTATCACAAAAAAAGATGCCGAAACGGAAAAAAAGTGACGTTACCGGATGCGAGACAGCCGTAGAAAAGCTAAAGAATTCGCTCCATTGATGAACACAAAACCTCTATCCCAATTTTGTCTGTCAATCAAACGGAGAAAGAAATTAGAGAAGAAATCGAGAAAGAAAGAAACGGAAGAAATTCATGGAGATAGAAATCAATTTCTTGAACAACGAAGCAGCAGAAGAAGGATGGGGAAGAAGACACCTGTGTAACAGATGGCGATCGGAGATCGGAAGAAAAGAGGCACCCCGCTAAAAATTCTCAAACCCCCCTCAACCCTCTAATCCTTCTAGAAACAGGTTGTGTTTTAATATATATAGTAATAACTTCACTAACCAATTTTGTAACAAAAATGTTGTCAATTTCACTAACCTCTTTCAAAATTTATTACGAAATAATTATCAATTTCATAAACTTAATTTTGTAACTTTTTCAAAATTTATCTTTTTCAAAAAGATTTTTATCTTATTAAAAAAATCGAATTTTTATTAGTCTTATTTTGTGAAATGCTATTGTTTTGCAATATATATATATATATATATATATATATATATATATATATATATATATATATATATATATATATATATATATATATATATATATATATATATATATATATATATGTTATTTTCCGATTTTCCTCTTAGGCCGGAGGGAGTAGTCGGCGAGCTATCCCTCGTTAAACTGTGCCACGACGGCGACGGCGAAGGCGAAGGCGAAAGGCGAGGAGTGGTTAGCGATGAGTTTGGCGATAAGCTTGGCTGAGATTTCAGACTAAAAACAGTTTGGCGAGCTCGTTGAAATGTTGGCGAGGGGTCTTCAGCGAGGGCGAGAGCGAAGGAGCTCGGTGTGGCTCAGCGAGAGAAGGCGAGGGTGAAGGCTTGGCGAGGCCACTCCCCCAAGCCTTAGTAGTTGCAACGTCATTTAGCATGATCAATCATAAAGTTGATTAATTAAAGTAATTTTTTAAATTTATTTTTATAAAATAAAAGATTAATTTATGATAATCATCAAATGTTGAAGAGAGACCTCTTATTTTAATATTTTAATAGTTATTTTAAAAAAGATTAATGTCTTAGAAAGATAATAAGCTTTATCTCGTACCATATGTTAGATAAAGTTTCGAAATAAAACTTATTATTGTTGTAATATTTAACCATTATTCCAAAAATAAATTATGTCCATCAAAACCAGTAAAAAGTTATAACAAAAACACAACAAATACGACGACAAATATGTGTTTTCTTTGAAACAACATATATGTAGGTTTTTCAGGCCGACAAACGATCCATGGAGCTTCATGAATCATATGAAATATTTAACAAATTAACTAAAAAAATTAACTATTAATTGATAAAAATAATGTTTGATTAAAGGTACCTGCAAGTTAAAATAACATGAAAGGATGTGTATAGAATGGATATATTCAAAATAATTCCTAAAAAGAATTTATAACATTATTGAAAACGCTAGTTTGAACAGTTTTTTAAAAACTAACTTAGAACTTGTATTTAAAATATCAAACATCACAATTTAAAAAGACTGAAAAAAGAATTTATTCATGTTGAGCCAAACATAACCATTTAGTTATATTAATTTGTTGTTAAGAGTATTTTTGAAACTCATAATTTGTTTAAGCGGTGCAACCTTCCTTTCACGAGAGGGTGAATAATAATGACACGGGTACGAGTACGACCCACCTCCGGTCATTATGGTGTCCGATGTCTTCATTTGGCATCCTGTCCTTTTCATCAACCCCCACCCCCTTCGATTTCCACTTTTTGCCTTGTATGCCCACTTTTTCAAATTATTTTTCTCTTTTATCCTTTTTCAGTTTTCACTTTTTGCAACCTTCTTTTTTCTTGTTCAAAAGATGCTCGTATTAACAATGAGTCCCTAACCTATAACCGTCGGTCAAAACACGTAAACAGAGCAAAAGAATAGGGTTGGAGCGTTACGAGGCTCATTTTGAACAGAACTTATTTTTTATCTGCAACCTCAGCATTCAGTCAGCAACTCTTTCTTTTCCTTTTATTCCTGAAAATAGTCACCTCTCACTACCTTTCCCGTCCTCTCACTTTTTTAATTTAAAAACTAAAATAAAATTAAAATAAAAACAAAACAAATAATTTCATAAATAAAACATTTTATTAAAATAGACAAACTAAAACTAAAAATTGCATTAAAATTAAAATTAAAAACTAAACATTACGTTAAATAAAATTAAAAAAACAAAAAATTAAGTTAAAACTAAAATTAAAAAAACTAAAAAGCTACATTCCGTATTTTTTGACGATGTCGTCTTTGAGCTTTAACGCCAACTTGAGAGCCGCGTCGGTGAGATGCTCGGTCGGTTGCATCAAAACTAGAATGTCGATCGCACGATCTTTGTTATCAGGGAAACGACTTTTCGCCAACGTTTGCTCTTCGTTGAATTTGACGTGAGATGAAATGGTCGTCATAAGTTGATCGAATTTTTCGTTCACTTCATCCATTCGAACGTCATTGACCGAACTCGAAGACGACGTCGCCTTTCCTTTCGCCTTCGCCCGATTGCGGCCCATCGGCCTTTCAAAGTCGTCGGGGATTTCGTTGACGTCGGCCCCGATATGTGCATCCGAAGACGTCGTGTATTGTATCTCGGATGTTTTGGATCGTTTCGACGCATGTGTCGGTGCCGGATCGGTGCCGACCCCTTCCACATCAGATATTGTCGGACCAACTCCCAAAAAGCCATGTGTCTAAACGGTTTACCCTTGTTATCATTTTGGTAAACCGCAAGTGCTTTTTTAAGTATATCTTAGTCGCTCTCGCCCGGTTCCTGTTGTCCCATAACATTAACGAACAAGTCGTTAAATTTAGTCGCCCACCCGTTAACGACTCGGAATTTAGTTGTCAACGTATCCTTGGAACGATAAAAGTCGCATTCCAAATTTTTGTAGAATAAAACGCGTATGGACTCCCAAAAATGTGCTTTCGATTGAGCGTTTTCAGCCTCGCAATCCTCAGAAACAGCAAGCCACGCACGGGCTAACATCACTTCTTCTTCTTGGGTCCACGCTTGCGCTGGAGTGGTACCGGTGGCTTTCTTTCGACTTTTCATTTCTTCGGGCTCGGATTCCTTTACTTCCTCCGGTTGTGTCTCCGGCACCGCCTCGTCGCTCGAAACGGACTCATCGACATGCTCCGGTTGTGGCTCCGTGAAAGTCGTGGAAGGTGTCCCGAAAAAAGGGTTGAACAGCGATTGCGGGTATTGAAATCGGGGGGGGGGGGGGGCATCGAATGATATTGAAATTGTGGAGGGGAAAAAACGGTCGCTCCATTTGCGGAATGTACGGAGCGAGTTCCGGTGTGTGTTGCGAGAAAATATTTTTTGCTGCTTTGGATTTTCGTTGGGACGATTTCTTGGATGCCATCAGAATTTTTTTGAGAATTCTTTTGAATGGTTTTTGTGTGTAAAATGTGTAATGTGTACGAGATTAAAATGTATTGTGTGTGTGTGTGTGTCTATATATATATATATATATATATATATATATATATATATATATATATATATATATATATATATATATGTGTGTGTGTGTGTGTGTGTGTGTGTGTGTGTGTGTGTGTGTGTGTGTGTGTGTGTGTGTGTGTGTGTGTGTGTAGAAATTTTTTTTTTGAAATGTAACGGCTACTTCATAGTCGTTGGCAACGGCTAGTCTTCAACGTCGCACGACGTGGGATGCTCGGACGGGCTCAGAACGCGTGGGCGTCGCTGGGGGTGGGGGGTGGGGTGGGGGCGGTGTTCTCCGCACCCGTCGAATGGGCACACCTAACGGCCTTATTAGTTTCATTTAGTTTAGAATTTAGAAACCTCCGTCACTATTGGAACTACTAAATAATCAAAAACCACTTGTTGTTAAGAGGTGTTTTCAAATTTAAATCGTTTGTGTTCAATGATCCCACAAACTGCAAAGCCTTCAGGGAAAATTATAAATTACCATTGTTAGATGGACAATGGAGATTTTGATTTGTTTTACAAGTCCTCTTAATGAAAATAGATGTATGCTTATTTAATATTATAGTAAAAATAGTTTTCAAACTGATTATTACTATGGAGAATTAACTACTTTAAGGTTTTAAGTGACACCAATTTAGATTCTTGAATTGTATGATGTTTTAAAAAAAATTGAAGGCTTGAGAAATAAGAGTTGTGAAACATTTGGCATACCAACTACCAAGCGAACAAATTGGAGAATAGCTTTGAAGTTTGAACCAATGATATTATTAATTAGGAAAAAGACTGAACAAAATAAATATTCAAATTTATAAGGCTAATTGATATGGATGTCTATGAAACTATCGGCATCGATATATTTATTTATGAAGATATGTTTATTTATATTTGTTGCTTATGGCAATAAACAACGGCACGCGACTGAATATATGCTTGAACAATAAAAAATAACGAGATCATATAAACAATAATAAACATGCAAATTTATACCTTCATGGCAATCCTTAAATTGAAGATCATTATCCCAAAAAACCTCATTCTAAACAAATTTCATGAAAAATCTAGATAGATATTATAAAAATAAAGTTTAGTTAGCATCTTAGTTATGAACTACGACACTAGCGTGCAATCACACAAACTTAATTGACAAATAGTTGGATGCCACGATTAACTTTTTAGTGCCTCTTTATATTTTATGTAATCATTTTTAACACACGTACAACAATAATAACATTGATAAATAGTATTATATAGGGAAAATAACTTATAAGGGTAACAAAGTATTAAAATTGTTCAAAAAGTATCATTGAACTTTTTTTGTACGCATATTACCAACAAATTATAGCCGTTGTACACGTATTATCAGACTACACGGAATGGCACTCCAATGCCAATGGTATTGCCTATGTGGCACTTCAATGCCAATGGCAAACCATTCCACATTATAGGTATGGCGAAGATTTTTTTTTCGTAGACATCCTACGTGGCGTCTACGTGGGCGCCGATGGCGATGATTTCGTAGGCAACCACTCCGCTTAGCCTCATTAAAGTTTATCGTTTGTACAAAAAAATATCATTGATGTTACCGGAAGTATATGTTACCTACCAATGGTAGTTTTTAAACAAAGATAAACTTTAATGATCATATGTGTACAATTGCTATAGTTTATTGGTAATATATGTACACAAAAAACTTCAATAATATTTTTTAAACAATTCTGATACTTCGTTATCCTTATAAATTATTTTCCCTATTATATAACTTACTTTTTTGACAAATACTTGTGAGTTATACGTTGATTCGCATTTTATTTATATTTAAAATCTTAAACCACTCACGTCGGCCAGTAGAGAAATTCTAAAATTGCCAATACATTATCATAACAACAATTGGTGGACCTAGCTGACTTAGCTTTATAGACCGGGCATGTAAGGCATAATCAGACAAATTAATTTATGGTGTAAAAAGTACAATATAAGAATTCGCTTTGTAGCAAGTGAAGTCTAGCCTAGCTGGGTAGATGCATCCGGGTTATATACCCATGTGGTGTGAGGTCTGAAGTTTGACTCCAACTAACCCCATATGGGGGATTTTCCCTGGGCGGCGAAAAAACAGGTGGAGGGGAAAGGCTTTGCGCCATAGATAATTGCAAACCGCCCTGGGTTGCAAGGCTGAGTACCCTCAAGATGTTAAAATTGTCGTTTCAAAAAAAAAAAAAAGAATTCGCTTTGTAGATACTTTATTGTTTTAATGGTAATGCATACCCAAGTTTGGACTTGGGTCGGCCACCGCAACTATACAACAATTTATATTTTTAGATATACACTAAATATTAGTATTTTTTACCAAACAGAATTAGATTGGATTTGGTTGTTACATGTATCCACCCCTCATTAAAGAATTATTGTAAATATGGGTTATTGACCTAACTCATGGATCATCAGATTAATGAGTTAAGTGGTTGATGCGTCGTTATTGTTAACTCTTTTTCTAATTAGTTTTACACGTAATTTATTCCCATTGATATTTGGAAAACGATAGTATACGTTGATCATTCATGCTCTTAAACAAACATTATATAATCTTGAGAACTTGTAAATTTTATTTTTATTTTTCTATTACCGACTTTTTGAAAAATTGCATATGGTTTCTCGTTATAAATAAAATAGCTAAAACATTTTGACGATAAATCACCACAATATTGAAATCTTTGAGCTACGAATTTGGATCAACTTTGTTTGAAGTGTTTAATTCTCAATTAAACTGTATTGATATTGGTAAAAACAGTTAATACTAGCACGATAGAAAAAAGAATATACCATATTTTGCAAGCATGGTGTATTTTGGATCAAGGTACTACCAACTATGATGATTCATTTTGTTTTTTATTCGGAATGTTAGTTATTTTGATAGTGATCATATAAAATATGTTCTAAAGTTCTACTTTTTAATATGTATAACAATTAAAGATGACTAATGATTGATGTATAAAAAATAAATTAATCGGAGAACCAAACTTAATGAGTGGGTAATGTAAGCTCTTCTCAGTTCTATCTCAAGCTAAATGACAAAATGGTCCCATAACCACTACAAAAAGGTTGGTACCAATTTGTTGAGTGTAGGGCTAAACAAGGACACTCTATCTCTTTTGATATTTAATAATGTTTGGTGATCAAATTAAGGTCACATGATCTATGCAGTAGGGTTGGGAGGTTACATCTTTATTAGCCATTGATAGACAGTAGCCCCATAGGGGGTGTTCATGTGTCAAATGAAAGTGTCTTCGGCATGAGGTTCGAGTCTGGATAATATTTTTGGGAAATACAATTGATTCATACTTTTTATTCCTACTCATCTCCTATCCATTCCTACTCATCCCTTTATTCATGTGAAATTGTGACAAGTGTCATATTTAATAAAACTAATAATATTTTAAGACACATGTCACAATTTAACATGGATAGGAATATTAGTAGGAATAAAAGATATGAACAAATACAATTTCTCAATATTTTTTCTTGATTTCGAACATGGTTCTAATATTACTCTATGTTGCTATATTTCCCACACGAATATATACGAGGGAATAGAGATAATGGGTCAATCTCTACAAATAAAGTACATATGTAAATGTCGGGCCTAATATATACACTAATATAAAACTTTGTAACCAACGACGATGGTAGATCCTTGGTGAATATTTCAGCATATTGATAACGAGAAGGAACATGAAGAATACTAATGTGTCTGATTGCAAAACGTCAACGTACCGACGACACTGGAACGCTGGAGCAGCATGAAAAAATACGTGACCCAGATTTATACACACCCTTCTACAATCTATGTTTTCCCTTTCATCTCTATCTTGAAACAAATACAAACCCTACATACTCAACACCTTTTTGAAAGCATTCGTTGTCTAAGCACACAACAGTAAGGCATCGATCTCTATCATACTAACCCTTTCATCCACAATGAAATTTTTTCTAAAAGGCCTAATATCCTTGAAAAATATCTTAATGCATTCATTTTGCTTGAATTTAATAAAAGCACCTCTAGACTTAAATTCAAGCCAAACGCATGCCCCGCTAACATAGTTTATTTTCATATCTAAAAAACATTCATGTTTACAAAGTTTCGGTAAATTCGCAACGATTTGCATATCTAGTACGGTAACATCCCTAATTTTAGTTTCTTTTTTAAAGGTTTAGTTTGTTTCAAATTGATATCCAAAGTTGAAAATTTTTACGAAATTAAGGCCCCAAATATTACTTTGTCAACCAAAGTCTTAAATCTCAAGTTTGTAGTGTATAGTAGAATATCATCACAACGTTTCAAGAGAACCACACATAATCATGGCCTTCTAAATGTCGAATAATATGCTCCTGATCTTCAAATTCCTCATTTGTGGATACATGTCAAAATAACAAAGTTTGACTTGAGAAGTCTATTGAGTAAACCCAAAATTTGGCTTTTTATGTGGAAATGGATTATGACAATAATCCACCTCTAAAGTCAAATTCCAAAAAATATTTCCAAAAGTATATATACTTGTGAATAGATGGGGCTCAGAAGCATTTATGATAACCATTTAACAAATAAACCAAAAATATGCAATGCAATGCACATGTTTCTAAAACCCAACTCAATGCATCTACTTTCCAAATAGTCCCTTTCATTCTAGGGTCTCAATGGTCTATAACCCAACTCGGTAGTAGCATCACACTCAAAACCCGTTGTCATTGGCTTTAACAATGTAGTAGCATCGTACTCAGAACCCGTTAGAAACCTACTTGATTATAAAGATCAACAATTAGGAAACATATGGCCATCACTCATGAATCCAAGGAATGGGTTTGCAAAGTCTGTTTCTAAGCTGCTATAACTTGTCAAAACTAACCATAATAAGGGAAAAATGTTCATAGAGGTGCCCGGGCATCACACAAGTCAAAGCCATCCTACATACAACGCACATAAAGGATGATCAATATAACTTTTCAACAAGTTTTGCGATTTCCAAAGAAATCTTTTCAAAACTACTACTTTCGTGAATGCAACAAGTATTTTATAAAGTTCACATAATACATAAATTATTTAGAGTATAGTTTATGAACCACATTACCAAAAAATAGGGTCGTATGGACATGTACCCTTAGAGTTTACTCACCTAAAAAACTTGATATGAGTTCCCACTACTTTTAGGACTCTGTTATCTCTTAATCTCCACCTATTAAATACTATAAATGGTTACAAAATGACCAAAATACCACTATACAGTTCATTGATTTTATGGTTTAGTTACTCTTTCCATGTCTATATGGAAGCTATGGAGGCAATGAACACAACAGAGCTCAAGCCTGTCTGTGCCCAACTACACTAGCCTGGAGCCCGCCCGATCCTAAACTAAGGTGCAAGAATGTTGTTTTCTTTAAGCTTTAAGCCCCAAATTCATGTCAAAATCATCCCTAATATTAATTCCTTTGGTTCTAATGGGTTAAGTTGATCCATAAACATCCAAAACATGTTCAAAACCATATCAAATAATCAAAATACAAAAATTTAAGATGCATTCATGATAATCTAGGAGTTTTACACAACACAAACATGATTAGACTTCACAAACTCGATTTAATCTTAAAAACAACCTCAACACCTCTGAAATCACTAGATCGTCATCAAATGAACTTTAAATTAACTTAATGAATCCAATTTTTATAAAAACGACGAGTGTTGATGGATCAAACGCTCAATCAAGACAATGCTAGAACTTTATTGAGGCCAGGTTTGTCTTGAAATTCCATAAAAGTTCAAATAATGAAATCATCAACCAAAAATGGATTCCTTAGTTTAAATATAGTTTATAAACATTGAAATAAGGTTGAAACCAACAAAAATCTCATGAGAAAGGTTCAAAATTTGGAATTCAGCATTGTTGAAGCTTTAATGTTTCAAAAACTCATTTAACTTCAAAATTAAGTCATGGGTGATAGAATTGAACTTAGAAAAGCATTTAAATGTTTAAAACTAACATAAAACATCAAAGAATGATTATTGTATGATATATTTTCATATTTGGATGTTTTTCCCAAACCCTTGCTCGAATCTAGAAGAAGAGGGGTGATAGATTGTACATACTAGTTGCTTTAAGCCAGATTCTATAACTAGAGCTTGATTTCTCCATTCAAATCCCTACCAGAAATCTTTCAAACCACCATGGGAGGACCTACTCTCTACTAGAACTCATTTGGGTGAAATGGATGGGGAAGAAATAGTGACTAGTTTATATATCTTTGACTATATGACAAATTAAACCCCTCAACTTAACATTTTTAAACAATGGACCCAAATTACTCTCATATTTCAATCGAAAGTTTGTTTCTTTACATAAGCCCTTACATATCTAAGACTTAACTTCTAAGTCAATGAACAAGTCAAATATGGTCATAACTAACTTTGAAAAATTTATCACTTTAAGTCTATATGTATAGAATTTCACCCATTTGTATCAACACTCTTCTTAAACTTAAGAATACAATATTTATACTATTTTTGTGTTTTTAATTTAATTATTTTTGTTTTATTCTAATTTCCAAAAAATTATCATTATTATAAATGCAAAAATTTCTAGGCCCTAAAAGCAGATGTTACAAGCACCTTACGTAAAGTTATGTGTGTTAAATTCGGTACGACCAATAGATCACTTTCACACAATGAAACACTTCCTCTTTCAGATCTTGAGAACTCACCATCACCCTTATTCCCATCCTTCCTCACTAAGAAGGTATCATACGATACATCCCCAATATAGTTTTTCCCCTCTTACAACACTAACATAAATATGCTACCCTCATCACCCCTTTATGACACCTTCATTCATGGTCAATTTGGAAATAACTTTTTTATCATTATAACTAACATGATTCTTCTCATCGCTAAAAAAACATGCAATAGAGGAAGATACATGATAATTTCCAATCTATATTTCATATAATTTCTTTTTAAACAATGCTTCATCTTGTACACTAAGGAATCAAACAAAAGGAATTTTTCCAATTTTAGACTATTTTCGAGAAAAAAAAGGTATGATAGAGAAAATAATAATAATAAATAAATATCCTCTGCTTCTGTTCTGATAGAGAAAAAATGTGAATAAGCGCTCATAGAAATCAACAACCATTACAACCGGTTCCATTACACATGCACACTTTGTAACAAAAAATCGACAAATCACACCTCACCATTGGAATGCCAAGCTCAGAGGACCCAACTAAACCCAACATCAAGTATTTGCACATTGGTATTTTATATTTTAATCAAGTTGACAACTATTAAGTTATGTATTTGAAATCTTAGGTATTGTTTCAAGGAAACTGTTGCAGATGTCTCAATAACAGCTCCTTTTACTTTCTTCATCCCAAACACAGAAACTATCACTAATATTGAATGCTGGAGATTGGTAAAGGAGTTTGGATATACAGATCCTCATGAAGTTCCCCCAACACTCGAAGCCATCAAAGGAGAGAACCATGTTTTCCAATTTCATTTCAACTGTGCTTACAAAAAAGGACGTGTAGATTTTATATTAGATGCAATTCTTAATGATCCATGAAGAATACTATTAGGTTATATCATACAAATCTACAATTTTCCCACAATTAAATAGATTAATAGTTATATTTCTAAAATATAGTATCGCGTATTCATTTTTCATAGCGACTGAATCAGGCAAGCGTCCACTTCTTGAAAATATTGGTAACTCCTAAATAACTTCACATTCATGAAAAAGAAACCAAATAATTATGAAACTAACATGAATACAGATATAGGTAACACCAACAAAACTGACAAAAGCATAAACACGCTGACATAACAATCATCAAGCAAACGTGATCATACCAGCTGCCACAGATCTAAACAACATCATATCACTACTATGCAAAAAATTATATATATATATATATATATATATATATATATATATATATATACACACACACACACACACACATACATTCCCGCATCTAATATAAACATTTATCATATAACATGGAACAGTTTGGCCACCTTGGACTCTCTTTGCTGTATCAAATGACGACTACGAATGGCTGCTACTCTGTAATGCCCTGTTTCCCACAAATAAGTTACACCATGATATAATCAAAAGCAACCACAATGTCATAGGTGCAACCCAAAGCGAGTAACAAAGCTATACACGTAGTACATCAAAAGCACCAGCTAACTACGAGTCTAACTCTATCGTAAGTCAACTACATGTCTCCCGAAACCGGGCCAAACAAAAGTAAAGTCCATAATATATGAAAAAGTAGGTCCACGTCTGTCCTCAGCTATCCCTCCATGGTCCGCTTCCCTCGATCACCGCTACTAGAACCTACAATACAAACATCAATAATTTATGAGCTACACGAGCTTAATGAGTAATCGCTGATTGGTCGGGTTGCAGCCCGATATCTCAAGGAGACTCATTCTCAACAAATGGTTATGCAATCATCTCATATAACTCATACTCAATTGGCTACATCAGCCTCTTAGTGTGATCAGCCACACTATACGTCAAATGTCAACAAAACTCAAAAACTCGGTTATTTCATGCTCAGTCAAATAACGTCATGATGAGTCATGAAACTTTCACTTTTACAGAAGTAGACTACTCATATGCAAGACATCTCATAATAACAAGTATCAAGCAATTACTCACTTAGGGTCAGAGCGGTATGTGAAATCTCGAAGCTTCTTGTACCGGGATCCTGCTTAATTGGTTTAGCTATGTCACAACTGCCTTGATCAGAACTCATACATCCATACACGTCCCAATAAAAGGTTAGCTGAAAAAGTCAAGCCTTGATATAGAAATAAAAGGCCTGTTAACAGCAGATAGCGACGTTATCTTTAAGGATAGCATCGCTATCCTCATAGCGTCAGGAATCTCAGATAGCGTAGCTATCTATGCAGTTCAGCCCTTTTTCGTGTCGGGATGATTTCACCTATAAAATTCAATGTTTTACACACCAAGGACAATGACCAAGGGAAACACCCTACTAACATGTATAAACAACACAAAGCACAAGAATTACTTAATTCTACGAATTTGTATACTTAGGGTTTCAAAAACCCCCAATTTCACAAAAACTCACTTACCTATTTGATTTAGGAATCAATAACACTTGTTTGATGTTAGATTCAGCATTCCATAGCTTTCTCCTCTAATTCTACGGTTAATTTTCAGGGTTTGGTCGTTATTTCTCCACTAAAAATGAGTTTAGGAAGTGTTTGACTCGAACACTAACTTACAACTCATAAAACCCTGTTGAATGGCGAACATAGCGGCGCTATCCTATAGAGATAGCGTCGCTATCTTTTATCTCAATAAAGGTAATGTACTTTGGGATAGTGATGCTATCTCGCCTGTACAGCACCATTTCCACCAAGTTTTGGTATAACGCTTTCCGCACCCCGCTTTCACTCATAATCAGTTCTAAAACATCACAAATACATAATAAGAGACTTCTACCACTTCTCACGCAATAATCGACTCAAATACGAAGGAAATCACAAGGATCTCCATATTCCTACTTAAACGACTCATACTATTACTTAGCTACTAGAACTAGTAATTTACTTAAACAAATACCTCGGGTAGAAATAGGACTCATATACACCATTAATCTAGCACTCTTTTTTGACCTGATGCACAACCTGGTTGAGTTTGCTACAAGCAGTTGATGACACTTTTTGCACATACGACGAATGCCACTTGCTATGTAGTGACATTTTGTTGAGACAACGATCGAATTAAAAAAATATTTTAAAATATATAATCTTTACCTATAAATACTTACCCATATTCACCAAATTACATACATCAAACCATTCATAATTCTCTTACTTATATACATTTTCTACTACAATGGATAAAAATCTCAATTCCATCTTCCAACCGACACCCAAACAGCACTGCATGGGAAAACCTTTTCCAATTAAACACCACACCCTTAAGTTTTATGCTATACAACCCAAATTTTATGAATTCCTCCCATTATTCATTTATGAGTTTGCTCCAAGGTTCATCCCAAATCCTATTTTCACCAATTTTTTTCTAACCTAACCTATTCCAACCTACACAATGTCAACAACATTATTTCCTACAACTGTCATTTCAACAAAGTTTAAGCCTACAATGACATTTTCAAAAAGCCCAAGCCAATAACAACTCGATCGATCATCTCAAGAAGAACCTCGTTAACCAAAACAAAAAAGGAAGGGCAAAAACGACCACAACACAAGTTGCTTCAAAAAATTATTCTCTCGAGGAAGAAGTGACATTAGCCCAAGTGTGGATTGCCATATCGACAAACAAATTTAAAGCAAACCACTAAAGTAATGTTGATTTTTCGGTACAAATTTTGGTATATTTTCATACGACAACAGGTAAAGTTTTGTTATCGCAACAACATGCTTAGCAGAAAATAGCGTGACTTTCGAAACAAAGTCACAAAATTCAATGGTATAACTATTAGTCACTATTGTATTTAGTGTAAGTAGTATATTTTATGTTATAGTTGATCCATGTATAACCCATACTTGCTCAGGCCCGATTGGCCTTTTGTACTTGTATATATATTGTTTGTCATGGAATGAGAAAGGCAAACAATTATCTTTTATGGTATCAGTTGCCTAGATCCCACTTTTTCCTCTCAATCTCGATTCTTTCTCATTCCTTTCCTGCTCCTTCTAAAACTTCCAGCCGACCCTACCACCGTCTTGCCCTTGTGCAGCCATGACTTCCACAGACGATACCACCATCATTCCCCTTGGAGTACCCAACATTCGTGCATACGTTCCCATCGTTCTCGATCTGGACGAATTGAACTATGATGCATGGCGCGAGCTCTTTGAAGCCGCATGCATAACCTTCGATCTCCATATGGCCACCTACTTGTTGAATCGCCTCCCATCTAAATCAATCCAAAACAGTACCCCATATTTTAAACTCTTCAAAACCGAACCCATTTATAATTACCTTAACATTTTTGGATGCCTTTGTTACCCACATATTCATCCTCCTCACAAATTAGCACCACGTTCCACACCGTGTGTCTTCCTCGGGTACCCGGACAATCACCGTGGTTTTCGATGTCTTGATCTTCACACCAAAAAGATTATCATTTCAAGACATGTTGTCTTTGACGAGAGCATCTTTCCTTTTGAATGCATGACCCCAAACTCGCCACCTCCATATGATTTTCTGGATGATGATACTCCTCCGAATCTCGTTGCCTCTCGCATCTTTCAATCGTCATCCCACCAAAATCCCGTCAACATCGCTCCTTCTCCTTCCGATCCAGCCATCCCCTAGCTCCTCCCGTTGTTGAGGATGCTGTTCCGTCGACACATGTTGACCTTCCTACTGCCGAGACCGCACCTCCCTTGAGTCCGATCACTAGCTCTAGTGTTGAGGAGCACATTCTAGCCCTGACACCTCCTTCTCCAGCCGACGTTCCCTCGACTATTCCCTCTCATCTCAATCTCACTACGATGTCATCTCACCCCATGATTACCCGGGCCCAACGAGGTATCACCAAACCAATCCATCATCTCAATCTTCATGTTTCCGGCCTCTCGCCAATACCAAAATCTCCCATACTTGCTCTTCAAGACCCTAACTGGAAATCCGCCATGCATGATGAATATAACGCTTTGCTTAAAAATGAAACTTGGAAGCTTGTCCCTCGTCCGGTAGGTGTGAATGTTATCCGATCCATGTGGCTTTATAAACACAAATTTAATTCTGATGGCACTCTTAGCAGGTACAAAGCGAGACTTGTGGCGAATGGCAAATGTCAACAACAGGGAATTGATTGCGATGACACATTTAGTCCGGTCGTTAAATCGGCCATAATCCGGACCGTTCTTAGCCTTGCGGTCTCCCGACATTGGCCCGTTCATCAACTAGACGTGAAGAATGCATTTCTTCATGGTCACCTGTCTGAGACCGTTTACATGTTTCAACCACCTGGGTTCCGCAGTAAAAGTCACCCTGATTTTGTTTGCAAGTTACAGAAATCATTATATGGTCTCAAACAAGCCCCACGGGCTTGGTTTCACCGGTTCGCCACTCATGCCATTGGCATTGGCTTTCGCCACAGCAAGTCAGATACATCGCTATTCGTTTATCGCAGGGGTTCAGACACAACATACCTTCTATTATATGTCGACGACATCATCCTTACAACATCCACCACATCTCTTCTTCAGAAGATTATAGCCTCTCTGAGCTCAGAGTTTGCTATGACTGACCTTGGAGCACTCAACTATTTTCTGGGTATTACTGTCACACGCTCAAAGGCAGACATGTTTCTTTCTCAAAAGAAATATGCCTCAGAGATTCTCACCCGGGTGCACATGACTAGTGCCAACCCGTGTCGCACCCCTGTCGACCCCTCTGCCAAGATCAGTGCCGATGGCACACCTGTCTCTGATCCATCCTTGTATCGCAGCTTGGCAGGGGCGCTTCAGTACCTTACATTTACCCGCCCGGATATATCGTTTGTTGTTCAGCAGGTGTGTCTTTATATGCATGACCCTCGAGAGCAGCATTTCAACGCTCTCAAGAGGATTCTTCGTTACATTGCAGGCACTCTTGATCATGGATTACAATTGTACGCCACCTCAGCTTCTCATCTTACGGCTTACTCAGATGCAGACTGAGGGGGATGCCCAGTGACCCGTCGATCCACATCCGATTATTGTGTCTTCTTGGGTGACAACTTGATCTCTTGGTCATCCAAAAGACAACATACTGTCTCTCGTTCCAGCGCCGAAGCAGAGTACCGTGGCGTTGCCAACGCGATCGCTGAGACTGCGTGGCTCCGCAACCTATTATTAGAGCTTCACACCCCTCTCCGGGCTGCCACACTCGTGTATTGCGACAACATTAGTGCCATTTACATGACGGCTAATCCGGTCCAGCATCAACGGACCAAGCATATTGAGCTCGATATACACTTTGTTCGAGACAAGGTTGCCATTGGCTATATACGTGTTCTTCATGTCCCCTCTCGGTTCTAGTTTGCTGACATTTTCACCAAAGGGCTTCCGCACTCGTTGTTCTCTAATTTTCGGTCCAGTTTGAGCATTCGCCAATATCCCGCTCAAACTGCGGGGGGATATTAGTCACTATTGTATTTAGTGTAAGTAGTATATTTTATGTTATAGTTGATCCATGTATAGCCCATACTTGCTCAGGCCCGATTGGCCTTTTGTACTTGTATATATATTGTTTGTCATGGAATGAGAAAGGCAAGCAATTATCTTTTAATAACAACAACATTGTCTCTCAAAAAAGAAGTAATGCTAATGATCATGATATTTTCAATACACCACTTGAAACATATCAATGTCAAAACAAAGGGAAAGCTTTCACTCATATGGGAGCATGGGATGTTTTGAGAAACAACATCGAAATGGGTCTGGAGTCTCTTTCGCAATCGGGCGGATCGAAACGATCAAAAACTTTGGAATTGAACGACTACACGACCACTTCCGACGCCCCGACCCATATCGACCTCAATGATGACACGAATGACATTCCAGAAGAGGAGTCGTTTCGACCTTTGACTGGAAGGGATAAATCAAAGTGAGCATCATCATCTTCGGGTATAAACCAATCGACATTAAACGACTTGCAATGCCTAAGGAAAAAAATTCGACGAGCACCTTGAAATACAAAAAAAAAATGTGGCACCCGACAATCTGGAAGATCTCGAAGCATTCTGCGACATAAAAATATCGATTCGGGAGAAATATAACAAAAATTAAATTGTTAGGTTTTAATTTTATATAGGATGCATAAGAGAATTTATTAAAAATAAAACTTTAGAAAGTTATATTTATTTACGAATAAATTGCTGACGTCGTCAATTCTAATATTTTTATGCTAGACTTGTTGCTCAATTAGACCGAAAGGAGTACCGATCACGGTCCATCCGTGATGGCCACGGTGGCACCCATCACGGCGTGCACACCGCCCCGTGCTACCGTGATGGGGCGTGGTCGTGTTCATCCGTGGTCCGTTTCACGATCAATCACGCCCAATGGGAAGAATAGAGAGGAATATAGCCGTTGTCAACGGCTAGCATATTAAAAAAAAAAAAAATTACTTTTTTTAAAAATTACCCATATACACATATATATATACACACATCTTTTTAACATTTTACAAACACATTCTTCATCTTTTAACCTCTCAAACATAAAAATTTTAAAATTCTTTTGCAATGGAACAAAACCCAAACACCCCACCTTCAAACCAAAACCGCGAGTATGATCCGTTCGGATTAAACTCGACCCCGCGTCAATACCCGAATCTTGAATCGCCCCGCGGTGGTTTTATGAATTTACTTCAAGGCGGGTCTCCGATCGCACAACCACCACTTTTTCAACAACCATATCCGGCATTCAACCCATATCAACAATATCAACCCCCGTTTCCGTTTCAACCGCAAGGATTCCAAGCTCAATCATCGCAACCACCGATGTCACAACCACCACCGCAACCGCAACCGGTGTCTCCCGATATGGTTCAAGAGACACAAGAGGAAGGCGACAACCAAACCCGCCGGGCCGCAAGGAAGAAGGCAAAACAAACGGGGGGCGAAAAAAGAACGAATTGGACGAAAGAGGAGGAATTAAACTTGGTGAAGGCGTACATTTCCGCTTCCGTTGACCCGATCGTCGGGGACTCGCAAACGCTTGATACTTTTTGGAACAAAGTTCAAGCGACTTTTTACGAGCTTATGGGCGAAAAAAAACGGAACATGGATAAAATTTCCGGGAAATTTCGTGAGATGCGACTAAAGCTCAACGCTTTTAACGGCATCTTCAACAATCTCTCGAATATGCGGAAAAGCGGGTCCAACGACTTCGACGTTTTCAACGCGGCGTTAAAACAATATGAAACAACAACGCCCACTCGGAAAGCGTTCCCGTATATACAAGCTTGGAACGAGTTGAAAAAACAACCGAAATGGCTTCTTGTCGAAGATTCGCAATCTTCGGGAACTAAACGATCGAGGTCGGTCCACCAAGGGACGTCACAACAATCGGACGGGCGAACTTATATTGACGTGAACGACGAGCCCGTCGATCTCGATGAAGACGAACCCCAACCGATCCGTCGACCGATTGGGAGAGACCGGGCAAAAAAAGCCGGCAAGAAAGCGGCTTCGGGTTCCGGTTCCGAGTCGAGCGTTATGGAATTGTTTGGCGACAAATTCGACCGATACGTCCAATTACAAAGCGAAAAGGTCGGGATTATGGGTCGGGTGGAAAAAGAAATTGTCAAAACGCAACGGCAAATTGTCCAAACGCAACGGGAGTTACAACGAAACGCCGATATCGACTTCTTGACAAAAAAACCATCCGACTTCGAGGGCGAGGATTTGGAAATTTTTTTGGCGATGCGGGAAAGTGTACGCGCTAAATATCGCCCCGGGAACAACAACGACAACGACACCGACACCGATGACGACAACTAGTTTACGTTTATTTTTATTTTTAGTGTAATTTTTATTTTCTAAGTTTGTTTTTTTTTTGTAATTTTTATTTTTAATGAAATGGTTTTTAATTTAAAAATTATGTTCTAATTTATTTTTGAATTTTTTTTAATTAAAAAGATGATGTGGTGTGATGAAAATGTGATGGGTATAAAGGGGGTAATGTGATGGAGTGTGATGGGATAAAATCCTATGTGGCGATGACGTGGCGCCCATCACTTTTGGACAAAGTGATGGGTACTCCCAATAGCCTTATTCCTTTTTCCTTATTGTGCAATATGCCAATATGTGCTAGAACATTTAAATCTATTTTCATATGTTAAATCATGGATGCTACTTGAACTGAAGTGTTGAATAATGCAATATATATCATTGGGCTCTTGCTGTAGGTTGTGTATTGAAGCCTTGTGCAATGGATACTTATGATTTACGTAGAGACGTTTATGGCACTTGCAGGATAACAAGCCCAACCACACTAGCCCAAAAGATTTCCATGTCTATATATTGTACTAGGCATGTAAAAAAATCTCTATGTAACCCTCTTCTCTTAGGAACTCGAATCCGTAGCTGGGTAATTTTCTGAAAACATCGGAAGTGGAATTAACCCCGGTTTTAATTTCGGAGGCGGGGGCAGGAACCCTGTCCCGAAACGCTGCGGGGAACCGTTAATATATATATATATATATATATATATATATATATATATATATATATATATATGTGTGTGTGTGTGTGTGTGTGTGTGTGTGTGTGTGTGTGTGTGTATATATATATATATATATATATATATATATATATATATATATATATATATATATATATATATATATATATATATATATATATATATATATATATATAGAATTAGGATCGGGTGAGAACTCAAAAATTGGTGAGGACTGCAAGGACAATTTTTGGCCTTAGGATTGAAAAAATAAGTGGCCGAGATTGAATTTTATTTATCGTCAAAATATCGCGAGATAATATGGCATTTTGGTAATTATTTGTGAGATTTTAGGAAATTCCAGCGAATGTTTAATGTTTGAAGGGTTAGAATGGAAAAGAAATTCTGAAAAAAAATAAAATAAGAAATAAATTAGGAGCTTGACACGTGTCGCAATTCCAGCAACTCCAAACCACCTCTCTCTCTCTCTCTGCCACATGTCGCCCAGCCATTGGCTGTGCTTTTATTTTTTTTCACCCGTTTCGTTTTTTGGCTATAACTTTTTTTTATTTACAAAAAAAAAATTCTGAAAAAACCCATGTTCTTAAAATTTAATTCTCTACAAAATGAGCACAATCATGAAAATTTGAAAAAAAATATTTTTAAAATTTTTATTTTTATAAAAAACCCAGAAAAAAATATTCTCCAAAAATAATGAAAATTTAAATGATTTTTCTACTCACTATACTAGTGACTTTGTAAAAAGAATTTTTTAAAAATAAGTTTTTGAAGTGTACATATTTTAATTTTAAGAAATATATGTTTTTATAAAACATAACGGAAATTTTTTTATTCAAATTCAAAAAAACAAATAAGATGATTCAAAATATTTATGATTTATAAAAGTTATGATTCAAAAATTTATGATCCTTAATTTGTTATGATGTAAAAATATTTTGATTCAAATATTTTATTATCCTTAATTATATTTGTTATGATTCAAAATATATAATAATCCAAAATTTGTTATGTTTTGTTTAATTAATATATTATAGATCCAGAATTATATGATTACAAAATGATTGATCCAAAATGCTATGATTTAAAAATTTTTGATCCAAAATTTTTATAATCCAAAAATGATATGATTCAAAAACATAAAAAAGTAAAAATAAAAACAAAAAAAAATTAAATATTAAAAAAATAACACTAGTAGCTTCAAACATGTTGTAAAAACATTAAAAAATTAAAAATTAAAAAAATTAAAACGATAAAAATTAAAAAAACGAAAATAATTATAAAAAAACGAAAAATAATATTAAATAAGTTAAAACCGAGAATATAGGCATTTAAAAAAAAATTAAAAAAATTTAAAAAATAAAAATAAAAAATAAAAAAATAAAAAAATTATAAAAAAACGAAAATTAACAAAAAAAAAACCCACTTAAATGACATTCTATGGATGTTCGTCGCTCGTGATTAGATCCCCGAGTCCGTAGTAGGTTCCACGGACGTGCGTCGCATGGGATCGCGTTACGTTGAAGTATTGTGTTTGACGTTTGTGCCCTTGACGAAGTGGTGGTGGAAATTTGTCCTCGCAGTCCTCACCATTTTTTGAGTCCTCACCGGATCCACACTCTATATATATATACTAGGTAAGTTTAAGGCCGTGCTAAGCACGGCCCACGGAGATTTCTTCAGGAAATCCGAAAAATCTTCTAAGACGGTACCTTTTCAAGCTTCTGCGATCACCATTCACACGACAAGAATTTCAAGATGGGTGAATAGAAAATATAACGTCTATTCTGGAAATAACATATATCTTACTGGAACTTTCCTGTTTGACCCATAATCACGTTTGAATCCATACATAAGTCTGAAAACGAAATGAATCTCACAAATAATGGTCAGTGACTTTTAAATTAACTGTTAATATTAAGAGTAAATTACAAAAATGGTCCCTTTCTTTTCTGATTTTACCATGCGTAGTCCAATTTTGAAATCTTGAACAATTTGGTCCTTATTTCAAGGTTTCATGTCAAATTTGATCCTTGGAACCTTGAAATAAGAGCCAAAATCAAATTGAAGCCTTGAAGTAACGATCAAAATCAAAATGAAATCTTGAATAATGACCGAAGGTCCAAAACTAAAAGATTCTAAATCTGAGGTAAATACGATTAAAATGCACAGAGGCCATTTTTTTTAATTTAATCTTAATGACTGCATAATGTTGAATTGGTTATTGGGTGATGGATGTCATTGTAACGTTTAACCCAAATAAGACTTGTCATCAAGATAATCGTAGAGTTCAACAATAAATAATTTAATTACCTTTTCTGGTAATGAACTATTAGAAAGTACGGAAAGAAAACAACAAAATATATGAATAATTTTGCAAACCAAACAGAAACCTGAAGGAGAGAAATGTCTGATTTAACCCCCATCAAATACAAATATGTCATATTCCTCTATGCCAAGGTTTACGTAAAAAGTGGAAGCAAGTTGAGCTCTCAGTTCCTTATCACATGAATGCATAAGTGTTGACCATTGTTTTACCAAACTTTCTTTTAAGGATTTCTAATACAAAATATAGCACTTTTAATGTAACACCTGAAGTTAAGATATAATTTTTTGGGTTCTGGATGAGATTAATTGTTTAAATCACTATATTTCAAGGGGAAAAACGTACTTAATAACGCACTAAACCTGAAATCAAGAGAAACTTACTGAGCAAGGGTGGTCGAAGGGCATCTATTGCTTCCGTTCGCCATCTTTCTTGTTCATTAAAATTCATAATATCTTGCAATCAGCAAAAGCACAAACATGAAATCAATCAGAAAAATAAAAAAAAGATGAACACCAAGCCCACAAGAAAACCCTAAATCGCTCAAACGAAAATAGAGTTTTCTAAAACTTGAAATCCGGAAATAAACATGATACAATCAAACGAAAAAAAACAAGTTTTCTAAAACTTTACCTTGAAATCCGGAAATAAAAATGAAAATCAATCAGAAAAAAAAAGATGAATACCAAGCAGGCAAGAAACCTGAATCGCTCAAACGAAAAACAAGTTTTCTAAACTTTACGTGGAATCACGAAGACTAATTTGTGGAGCCTATTTGGTGAACTGTGAACCGAACAAAAAACATTGCAAACTTCTATTTAGATCAAGAACCAGGCGGTGCCACTGCGGAGTAGGGACACAGAGGCGTTCAACATTCTGTATCATTAGAAGGAGACGGAGACGGTAGGATCAATTTCAGTAAACGAATCTCTAATTTTTATCAAAATCGGAAATGGGAACCACAATGACCGTAGGATAAAGAAAACCCTAAATTTTACCAAAATCTAAGTAGGTTCGACATCATCACCATACGATTGAAACCATCTTTAAAGGTAGAGTTTTGATCCGGCAGAGGATGGCGAATAAAATCGAATTGTGAGAGGGGAGGGGATACATGTGAGAGAGCGCGCCAGATATGATCGCTAGGAAGGACAAAGGAAAGTAGAAGAGGTGTGATCGATTGGAAGGGTGATGGCGTCGATTCGGTGGGTAAGTACGTGAGAAGCTTATGTACATCCGAACAGGAGATGGAGAAAAATGTGTTAGTTGAACCGGCGAGGATCCCGTGAGAGGGGTTGCCGCTGAAACGTTACACATCAAAGTTGAAAGGCGATGGCGTCGGTAGGTTGATAAACATGTAGCCGCTTGAGAACCTTCTGTCTAGGCGACTTTTGAGGATTGGAGGCGACGTTTACAGGATGAGTACGTGGTGCGCAGATAACCCTATTAGAAACCGATAAGAGGCAGGAGAAAAAAAGGGTTTTCATATATAGTAATGATATATATATATATATATATATATATATATATATATATATATATATATATATATATATATATATATATATATATATATATATATATATATATATATATATATATATATATATATATATATATATATATATATATATATATATATATATATATATATTCCGTTTCAAGAGAGAACCAATATTTTCCTAAGAACCGTAGGAACTTTTTGACTGAAATTTTTTTTTCAAAAAAAATGACATAATACACATTGTCGCTTATATTTAAGACTTTTTGTCAAAAAAAATTTGAAAAATAATATGTATACACGAAATGTGTACATATGCATTTTTTTCGCAAATGTGTATATGATCACGTTTCGTGCATATGTGCAAATTTCGTGTATATATATATATATATATATATATATATATATATATATATATATATATATATATATATATTATTTTTTCAATTTTTTTTTTACAAAAAGTCTTAAATATAAGCGATTAGGTGTATTATGTCATTTTTTTTGAAAAAAAAAATTTCAGTAAAAAAGTTCCTACGGTTGCTTGAAAAATATTGGTTCCATTTGATATTTAGTCTCTCTCTCTCTCTCTCTCTCTCTCTCTCTTTATATATATATATATATATATATATATATATATATATATATATATATATATATATATATATATATATATATATATATATATATATATATATATATATATATATATATATATATATATATATATATATAGTAGACGAATACCTACGCATTGTATAGAATAAAATTATATACTTTAAATCGTAACAAATATAAAATGATGATGTCATTGGCATTATCTATAGAATAATATTTTTCTTACACTAAATTGATATATAAAATTATAACTATTTTAAACAATATTATTTAATGGCATCTATCCACGGATTATGCATGAAAAAATTATATATAATTCTCGATTATTGTTACTTTTAACTATTGATATAACTAATTAGCCATTAGATATCCCGAAAAAAGTTGCAACAGCTGCTGTCCTTAGTTAGGTTTGCAACCTGAGAGGCAAAAAGTATGAATTCCGGTCCTGATTTTTTAGAAGGGGTAGCCTCGACTACAGTTGGAACTCAGATTATAGCCAAACATGGTCAATCGACTTCAATAGGTGAGCATGATATCAATATTTTATAGAGTTGCCAGTGTAATGAAGAAATTTCAAGGAGCAAAATCAACGAAAAAGGCTTTGGTGATTCTTAATCTCATCACCACAACTCCTTTGTCCTTTCTAAAAGACCTGCTGACGATTTTTATATTCTATAAGGGTACACGGAGTAGCGAAAGATGGCAACGGTTTCGGCTGCGGGTGGCACCGGCGGTATCGCTCAGGTTCCGCCCTCCGGCGGGTTCAAAGAGGAGACACAGCGGGCTTGTGAAGCCGTTGTGTGTCGAAGGCAAAGAAGGAAAAGGGGTTGGAGGTGGGTTCGGCGGGTTGGAGGTGAAAGTGGGTTCGGCGGGATCGACGGCTTCTACACCGTCTTCCAACGGGTTGAGTGCGGGCTCGGCTTCCGGCGGGCTCGGCTTCCATTACTACGTGTGCCCTAAAATATTTGGGCCTTTGATTATATAGGAAAAGCAATGTGAAATTCTATGCAAGGATGTATTAGCAATATTTAAGAGATTGTTAATAGTCGTTGAGTTAATGAAGAGTGACATTATTAGTAAATTTAGGCGCTTAATCTAACACATGGTAGCTATTGTTTTTCTGGCTATTGTTTTTCACTTGGATGAATAAGATGCCTAAGAATATGAGAAAGATAGATTATTAGTTTGACGAAATTTTATTTATTCTTATAAACTTTAAATATCCATTCTATGATGCTAGGAATCAATGCTTTCAGACTCAATTTCTCAAAACGGCCCAAATATTAATTTACGGAATGAAATAAAATCAACCAATACGAGTTTATTATATGTATTAAGAATATACCAAATTAGAAAACTATGAATAATAAATATTATACGGTGACACCGTAGGTTTGGAATAATTACGACCTACCCCAAGTCTGACGATTTACAAAGGATTGACTAAATAAAAACCCCATTATACTTGATGTACACCTCCATTCAAAGTCAATTTTTTTTATTTGTTGAAACTGCATTGTTTTTCGGAAAAATTAGATAGAGGTGGTTTAAAATGTTGGATCAGGTGTCTAAATCATGACTAATAATTAAGTATTTACCTAATTAATAGTAGCACAGTCCATTTGGGTTGCCATCATGGCTGGAGGTTTGGTAGAAAATTCGGTAGAGAGAGAAAGGTTGATTTATTATAGGATTAATAACTCAACAGGAATTAAATATATGGTTTATTAATATATTAAAGTCATAATATATTAATTAGAAACTATATTAATTAATTAGGAATTAATCTGGAATTAATTGGATTTAATTCGGTGATTAATTAATTAATTAAAGGTGCAGGGACTGAAACTGTAATTTTTCAATTAGTTGAGTAAGTGACAGTCTAAGTGAGTATGATGGCCACGAAATTTATATTAGGAAATATAAGGATTTCAGATTTTAATAATAAAGATAAATAGGTTTGAATTGTTGAGATAAAGGTTTATCTTAATTTGAATTCAAAGTAGTTTATCTGGTCATCTGCTGGAAGCTATAAATAAGGAGTCCCAGGCACAATAATTCACGCCAATTTCTATATACTCTCTCTAAGATTTTCGATTCCATAAACCTCTAGCTTGGGTGTGACTTCCATTTGAGGCAAGAGATTTCTGTTGCTTAGTTTCCAAGAAACACTAAAAGGTTAGTTTTTCTATTTTGTTTCTTTTAGTTAATTTCTTGTGGCCTTTAGTTTTTGTTATATGTTCAATTAGAAGAAAACATAGATCCTCATAGGTTGCATGTGAACTTAGGTTATTTAGTTCATGGTTTGCAGAAAACCTTTCAGTGGTATCAGAGTCTGTTCTTGTTTTCTTGTTGAATAGTTATAACTGTTTAGGGTTTAAAGCTTATAAACCCTAATTTTTATATGGATCGAAATCTTGGATTAGGGTTTTGGAAACCCTAATCCCCCCTAGTATTTTTTTCGAAAAAGGCCTTTTAAGGTTTTAGGAGTTTTTCTATTTTTGGTAAATTTAATTGTTTAATTAAATGGATAACGTTAAACCCAAATTATTTGAATTCGAAATTTAAGGGTTTAAGATAGGTTTAAAATTAATTTGAATAATTTGGTAATACCTATCTTCATTTGAATCAATTTAATTAATTGTTAATTAAAAGATAATTCAAAGGATTTAATTAATTTTTTTAATTTGCAAAAATTAAGGATTAAATCCGAAAAAATATTTTAAATGTTTAAAATATTAAGATTTAATTAATTTAATTAATTGTTAATTAAAAGATAATTAAAAGGATTTAATTAATTTTAAATTTGTGAAAAAATTAAAGATAAATCCGGAAAAATATTTTAAATGTTTAAAATATTAAGATTTGATTATTTTAATTAATTGTTAATTAAAGGACAATTAAATAGAATTTTAAAGGTTTAATTTAATTTTAAATTTAATAGTTAAATTGGTAAAATTAAAAGATAAACCTGGAATATTTTAAAGAGTTTTAAAATACATCTTATATATGTTATTAATTGTTAATACTATATGTATAAGATAAAATTGGTTAGTCAATTCAATAGTAGGCCTCATTCACGTAGCTGATCTATAAAGTGGGTATAAGGAGGCTGCCTATAAAATGGCGGTCTAATGGGTGAACACTCTCGCCCACCGCTCGCCTGATCAGTGTAGGGTCGTTAGTCGAACAGTTTTGATAGGACCGCTTAATCATTAAAAGTATAATGATCAAAATACTAGAACCATTTACAAAAAAAAATCCCAATCTAGTTACTTTAAGAGAAATGTGAATTTGATGCTAACCCATGAAATTGTATATTGCACTTTATGAAACGTTGGTGGAGCGTGTGTGGTTTACCGGCACACCAATGGGGGTTCATAAAGAGTGGCAATGGGTGTCTCGGGTGTTATCATTGTTGATGGAGCGTGTGTGGTTTACCGGCACATCAATTTGAGATGGTAATGGACCCCAAGAGTACCAAGCTAATTTGCATGGTTATTTACACCCGGTTTATGATCCTCGGCATCCCAGTCACAAACGGTGGGGCATATCTAAGATTAAACATGCTATTGAACAGTTCAATAAATCTCAAAAGAAACTAGGAATTCCATTTATAATAAGATTATATTTTCCGCGGTGGAATTGGCTGGATCTTCATTCGCCTACCTTTATAAAATTTGCAAATAGATTACGGCATCCCTCTTCTAGTTTGTAAATTGTTGTAGTTGGATCCTAGCCTTATTTTATATTGGGTTATTATAAGGACCGACAAGTATCTAATTAAACTTACTTTCTTTTATAGATGTCTTCTGCTGATCAATCCGCTCCCCCACTCAAACTCCAGTGTTCCCTCAATCCTCTCATTATGTTCCAAGGTTCAATTGAACGGGACAAACTACAATGACTGGATTAGAAATATCAAGATGGCTCTGAGGTACGAGAACAAAGAGTATGTTCTCGAGAACGAGCTTGTCGATATTGACCCTGAAACTGCTACTCCCGAGGAAATTTCCTCGTACCAAAAACATTCTGATGATGCGACCAAAGTGACCTGCATCATAATCGCCACAATGAACCCCGAATTGCAAAGGATATACGAAGACTACTGGCCCTTCGAGATGCACAAGGAGCTTGCGGAAAAGTTCCGCAAGCAAGAGCGCATCGAGAGGTGCGAGGTGGTCAAGGACTTCACGAACAAAAAACCTAAAGATGGAGAGTCCATCTGCACTCATGTGCAAAGAATGCAAGGTTACGTGGAGCGGCTTAGGAAGCTTGCGATGCCTGTAAACAAGGAGTTGGCCGTTGACATTGTGCTTAACTCTTTGCCAAGTTCTTATGACCAGTTCAGGCTGGCTTACCATTTGAACAACAATCAGGCTAACCTGACTGAATTGCATCGTATGCTTCGGACTGTTGAGGACAGGATGAAAGGTAAAAGTGTACCCTCGGTTAATCAACCCGTCTTAGCCATTGGAAGTGGCAAAGGAAAGAAAAGGAAGGGCCCTCCTAAGCAAAATTGGAGGGAAAAGGTTCAGGCCGGGTCGTCAAGCAATGGCTCGAGAACCAAGTCTTCCCACATTCCTTGTGTGGCTAACCCCGATGAAGCCAACTGTTTTTATTGCAAAGAGAAGGGCCATTGGAAGAGAAGCTGCCCTAAATACTTGCAGGATGTCAAGGATGGGAAAGTAAAGCCATCGACAGCAGGTATATATGAAGGGTTTCTATGCAATCAATGAACAAACATAATCCTATGGTTCACATGCAACCCTAATATGATCTATGTTTTCTTCTATGAAGATAATAAACTAAACCTAAATGATACAATTAATTTCTAAAGATGAAATTGAGAAAACCAACCTTTGATCTTATGATCCTTGAAGCGAGAAGCAAAAGAATCCTGCCTCAAATGCAAGTGACACCCAAGCTATGGAGAAATCAGTCCAGCAGAGTAATACAGAGAGAGAGATGGCGTGGGATTTAGGGTGCCCAGGGGGTTCCTTATATAGCCTCCTAGGGTTACACCTGAAACCCTAGAAAGCCTCCAAATGGACAAGGCTTTTGGCCACTTGGACCAGACTCCCCAAAACCCTAATTAGGGTTTCGCCAAAACCCTGGAGGAGCCTCTAGGGTGGTGCCAACTTGGTCCCTGGTTTTACCTGGCCAGTTATTCAACTATTGAATAAATGCCAACCAGTCCCTGCACCTTTTTATTAATTAATTTAATCACTGAATTAAGTCCAATTAATTCTATATTAAATCTTAATTAATTATTATAGTTTCTAATTAATATATTAACACTTAAATATATTAATAAACCATATATTTATTTTCTGTTGATTTATTAAATAGTTAATAAATCAACTATTCTCTCTACTGAACTTATACATCTATCCTCCATCTATGAGGGCAACCCAAATGGACTTTGCTTCTATTTACAAAATAAATACAATTATAAGTCATGGCTTAGACACCTAATCCAACAGTCTCCCACTTGGATAAGTCTATGACTTTAATTGTCTGAACTCTGATCCAGTCAGTTCTGTCCAAAGATAAGTGATTTGATGATCCTCTTTCTAACAAGATATTTTTTCAGACTCAAGACATGGATTAACATCAATCTTGGTCTGATACTCTGTTTCTCGATTTCTGGTCTACATATGACTTTTGAGACTACTAATTGAACACATCAATTTAGTCCCGGTTGGCCAACACTTTCAGTCAACTTCAAAATCATCGAGAGGCCTACATATATCTGTTTCCCATCGGGTCAGGGGACGGATAAGCTTTGACTTATATGTCCATACCTTTTGCTAGTCAGAATACTCACAACAATGCGTTTTATAACACCGCGTTACCGGTGCGTTTTCGCATTATCAACAAGTACATGTCTCGCAAATTACAGATCATATCTCTCCACTTAAAGATCAAAAGAGATTATCGTCTTAACATTGCTCGTGATGTAATCCATGAAGCAATCTGTTAAGCGCGGGTTTATCCAATCCTCAAATCTCTATTTTCTAAGTACTCATGAACGTTGCAGTAGTCTTACTGCAATGTCTAACTCATTAGACAATCTGCAACCAATTCATGACAGTCTTTGTTCACACTTACTTCCTAACAGTGTGATTGACTGTGGAATTTCAAATAATCTAATTATTTAGGAAGTTTAAACATGCAAATATGGAAACACAATGATAAACAATTGACGAAGGTAGTAACAATACTCATTTATAAATCTCAATTATAAAATCACCAAGTCAATTACATTTATATTGTTTACAAGTTTCAAATCTATCTAATTATTAAAACTAATATCATCCTTCAGGCCAATGCTCCGAGCATGCTGATTATGCTTGATCCTGCTTAGTGCCTTAGTCAAAGGATCAGCACGATTGTTTTCTGATGATACTCTCTTAACCAGTAAGTGACCCTCTTTTACGCAATGTTGAATGTAATGGTACTTTCTGTCGATATGTCTGGACTTTCCATGATCTCGTAGTTCCTTTGTCAAAGCGACCGCTCCTTCATTATCGCAGAACAGTTCCATTGGTTCCTGAATGCTTGGGACAACTCCAAGGCCACCTATGAAGTTCTTCAGCCAAGCAGCTTCCTTAGACGCTTCACTCGCTGCAATGTACTCTGATTCGCATGTTGAATCAGCCACCGTTTCTTGCTTGGAACTTTTCCAAGTGACCGCTCCACCGTTCAAAAGAAATACCCAGCCCGACTGGGACCGTCCACTGTCCCTATCTGTCTGGAAGCTGGCATCTGTATATCCACTCACTTTTAAGTCATCACTGCCACCAAGGACTAATACCATATTCTTTGTCCTTCGCAGATACTTGAGTATGTTCTTGACCGCAATCCAATGTGCCTTTCCAGGATTACCCTGGAACTGACTAACCATGCTCAGTGCAAAGGACACGTCGGGACGAGTACATGTCATAGCGTACATGATCGACCCTACTGCCGAAGCATAGGGTACCCGACTCAATTTAGCATTACTTTGGATTGGCAGCTCTCCCTTTTTGGAATTTTCCATGTTAAATCTTTTCAACACCTTTTCCAAATATGTATACTGGCTTAGACCTATCAATTTTCTCTTTCTATCTCTAAGTATTCTTATCTCGAGAATATAAGCAGCTTCTCCTAGGTCTTTCATGGCGAAACACTTCCCGAGCCAAGCCTTAACATCTTGCAAGGTCGGAACGTCGTTTCCCATGAGCAGTATGTCATCAACATACAGCACCAAAAAAGTGACTATACGCCCACTAGCCTTGACATATACACAAGACTCATCTTCACTTCTAGAGAAGCCAAACTCTTTGACTTTCTCATGGAAGCAAAGATTCCAGCTGCGAGATGCTTGCTTCAACCCGTAGATTGATCTTTCAAGCTTACATACTTTATCAGGGTGCTTTGTGTCTACAAAACCTTCTGGCTGACTCATGTAAATATCCTCAGTCAATTTCCCGTTAAGGAAAGCGGTTTTGACATCCATCTGCCAAATTTCATAGTCATGAAATACAGCTATGACAAGCATTATCCTGATTGACTTAATCTTGGCTGCTGGTGAGAAGGTTTCATCATAGTCAACCCCCGGGGTTTGAGTGAATCCCTTCGCAACCAGCCGAGCTTTGTAAGTATGTACTTTGCCATCCATGCCGGTCTTCTTCTTGAAGATCCACTTGCACCTGACTGTCTTTCGACCCGGCACATTGTCAACCAAGTTCCATACTTGATTGTCATACATGGACTTAATCTCGCTGTCCATTTCCTCTTTCCATTTGGCAGACTCGGGGCCCGCCACTGCTTCACGGTAGTTAGCCGGCTCATCCAAATTAGTCAATGTGCGATCACTGACCAACGTGTCACCGTCCGAAGTAATATGGAAACCATAGAACTCGGGCGACATGCTAACTCTACCCGAACGCCTAAGGGGCAATGAGATGTCAGTAGGTCCAACAGGAACTTCTTCCTCATGTTGGTTGCTAGTTTCTTTTAAGGTTGTTTCATCAGGCGTCTCCTGAATTTCTTCGAGATCGATCGTACTCCCACTGTCCTCTTTGGATATGAGTTCTCTCTCTCGAAAGAACCCCCGTCTTGCTACAAAGACTACGTCCTCGCTCGGTCTGTAGAACAGGTATCCAAAAGACTGTTTCGGGTATCCGATGAAGAAACACCTCTCACTTCTTTCTGCGAGCTTATCTGAAGTCTCTCGTCTCACGAAAGCTTCACAGCCCCAGACTTTGATATGTGCCAACGAGGGAACTTTCCCCGTCCACATCTCGTGCGGTGTTTTCGCAGCCTTCTTGGTTGGGACAAGATTTAGGATATGGGCGGCAGTCTCTAAGGCATACCCCCAGAAATGGATTGGAAGTGAAGCTCGACTCATCATGGAACGAACCATGTCCAACAAGGTTCAGTTTTGCCTTTCAGCAACACCATTCAACTGCGGTGTTCTTGGAGGCGATAACTGTGAAACAATTCCACATTCCTTGAGGTAATCGAGAAACTCGATACTAAGATACTCACCGCCTCTGTCGGATCTAAGCATCTTTATCTTTCTGCCCAATTGATTTTCTGCTTCATTCTTGAACTCTTTGAACTTTTCAAAGGTGTCTGACTTATTCTTGATTAAGTAGATATACCCATATCTACTAAAATCGTCAGTAAAGGTCACATAGAACCGCGTGCCATCCTTTGTGGTTGTTCTGAAGGGACCACACACATCTGTGTGTATGATGTCCAACAGACCTTCACCTCTTTCAAAGGAACCTTTGAATGGTGATTTTGTCATCTTACCAAACAAGAAAGACTCGCATACATCATCCGACCCGAGGTTGAATGATTCCAACACTCCATCCTTTTGGAGTTGGGCGATATGTTTCTTGTTGATATGGCCAAGGCGACAATGCCATAGACACGCCTTTTCTATACCGCTCGAAGCATCAATAGCTAAAACATTTTTACCATAATTATCAACACACATAATAGATTCATACACTCCATCACAAGGCATAGCATTAAATATAAAAACGTCATTTTTGAAAACAGAAATTGAACCATTCAATTTATTAAATTCGTAATAAAAGCCCTGTTTGAACAATGCATGAAAAGAAATTATGTTCTTAGCCATATCTGGCGAATAGCAACAATTATGTAAATCTAATCTAACTCCATTACTAAGCGCTAGTCTATAAACACCGATCTTGGTAACAGGTGACGTTCGCCTATTGCCCATGACCAGGTTCAATCTACCGCGCTCCAGCTCCCTACTTTCCTCTAGGCCCTGCAAATCAGAACAGATATGAAAACCACATCCTGTATCAAGGACCCAAGAATGGGAAAAAGATGAGTTATTAGATATAGAGTATGTACCTGCTTGTGACGGTTTCACTTTACCGTCCTTGATATCCTGCAGATACGTTGGGCAGCTCCTCTTCCAATGACCCTTTTGCTTGCAATAAAAGCAGTCGGCATCTTTGGGGTTCTGAACATGCGGAATGCCGGAAGACTTGCCTTTCGGGGCATTGCTAGATGACCTGACATGAGTCTTTTCCCTCCAGTTCTGCTTAGGAGGGCCTTTTCGTTTCTTTCCTTTCCAGAGCCAATAGCCAGAACAGGTGGGTTGACAGGGAGAAAACATTTTCCCTTCATCCCGTCTTCAGCCGTACGAAGCATGCGGTGTAACTCAGCTAGGGTTGCCTGGTTGTTGTTCAAATGATACGCCAGTGTGAACTGGTCATAAGAGCTGGGCAAGGAGTTTAGCACTATGTCAACAGCTAAATCCTCATGAATAGGCATTTCCAGCTTCCTAAGCCTCTCTACATAACCATGCATCCTTTGCACATGAGTGCAGATGGACTCACCCTCTTTGGGCTTGCCGTTAGTGAAGGCTTTTACAACCTCACGCCTTTCGATGCGCTCCTGCTTGCGGAACTTTTCCGCGAGCTCTTTGTGCATCTCGTAAGGCCAATAGTCCTCATAGATTGTCACACCCAAAAATTTTCACAAAATATTTGAACTTTTTAAAACAACTTTTATAAAAGAAGCTATGAGTTTACAAAAGATAAGTATCACAAAACCAAATTTTAACGAAATAAACATAATAATGTGCGGAAGCAAAATAATAATAATGTCCCAAAATGGAACTTCTTCTAGTAGTGGTATCCCGGTGCTCCAAGTCACGCCTCAGCCTCTTTGATCTTAATACTTGAAAATGTTAGGGAGAACCGTAAGCATAAAGCTTAGTGAATTCAAACACAGACATCATATCAATATTCACATTTACCAGTCCTAATCCAATTCCAATTATAATTACATTAATAAGCAAGGAACAAATCAATGCTTATATTAATAGGGAGGACTTGTAGGTTTGAGCCGCACCGGGTAAATCCCGTATCCTTTGGCCCCGATCCCCGCACCTCATAAAGAGTATAACGTTGGTGATCTTACCTAACTACCCCTCATAGTATTAATCAATCACATACAGTGCACATGTATGATTTTATAACAATAATATAGCATGCTTTAAATAGTAAATCTAAACAATCACACACGAGCTAACTAGCAAACACAAACATCAATACAACGGTGTGAGAGAACTCACCTCGAGTGAGTGAGTAACATATAGTAGTCAATATAAGGCTACCAAGCTTGTGCAAACTTCAAGGCTTCACCTAAATAGAACTAAAGGTTAGAAGAGTGAAGTTGTGAGACTAAGAAATGAGAAGGGAGTAATCACAGCAAGGACTCTAAAACAGTCCTGCTGATCGGGACTGAATTACTCCAAAATGCACAATAGAAACATAGGATTAAATAATTTTTTCATGAAACTACAATGGCTTAGGTTTCCAGAACCATAAGGAACTCCTCATAACTCCAAAGGATGTCAGAGATATGAATTTTACAAAAACACTTGTCACTGTAGTCTTTGGACGGATAGTCAGGTGGTGTTGGCCAATTCTACCCAACTTGTGCGTGGAATTAGCCCCAACCAAAACTCAGAGGAAAATTAGACACAAAAATACAAGTCTCAGAGTTGGAATAGATTAAAAAGGGTTTCCCAAGCTCTAGATATAAAAATCACAAGGTGGTCAATCACAGAATCAGCATAAACATAAGAACAAAATGACATATCACAGCAGACCCGGATCAGACCCAATAGCAGAGAAGCTGTTGTTTCCCATAGGTAAATTCCTTTTTATCGAGGGTTCTTTTTAAAAAAGTTACCCAACTCGATTTGTGAACTTTGGGCACTGATATGGGGTCCATTTGAGTTCTATAACTCGAGATATGATTTTTACAAAATGGTTACCGAATCTGATTGAAGCAGAAACATAACCTTTAATGACATATCTTGGCCAATCCACCATTTTCTCTTTGGGATACATTCTAGGATGTACCAACTCATCCTATTTAGTCCCCAAAAATATGGTGGTACTAAAAAGGATTAGAGATCATTAGGGATTCATTTAGCCATATGGAAACTATAAGAACTTAATCATAAATCCAAGTACAAAACCCTAAGATCATGATTTTCAATTTAGGGTTTTGTAGTTATCTTTCACATACACTCACACTCATATGTACATCAATAATGATGTAATGAGGTGGTGTATTAAGATCTAACACTAAGATACATACATCTAAAAGAAAGGGTAGAAGTAGAGAGATTACTACATCAAAATAACAACATGAGATGCTACATAAAATGATAGAATTGAAGAACAATCAAGATTACAAACATACCAAGGATTGGAGTTAGGGATGAACACAAGAGCAAAGTTCTAGGTCGGAGGAGAGTGATGATGATGACGGTGGCTTGGTAGTGAATCCGGCGACAGGAGTGCGGCGGTGTGGCTGTTTTGCTTGGCCGAGGGTGAGAGCTAGGGAGAGAAAGAGAGTGAGCCGAGAGAGAGAGAAGGAGAGGGAGAGGGAGCCGTGAAAGAGAGGGTGGAGTGGAGGAATTAGGGTTTTTGAACCCTAATATATTAGATTAGTGGGCTAAACCCTAGAGCCTTTGGGCTAGAAGACCATCTACGCTTTAATTGGGTTTGGCTATAAACCCATGGACTTAATTATATGATTAAAAGATGGGAATAATTATAAGCCCAATCTTTTAATTAATCATACTTAATTAATTAAATTAATATAATGCCTCATAATTAATTAATTAAAATAAATAACGTACCGAGAAAAACCGGGGCGTTACATAGATACGCTGCAGTTCAGGGTTCATGGTGGCGATCATGATGCATGCCACTTTGGTCGCATCATCGGAGTGTTTGGTGTACGAGGCGACTTCCTCGGGAGTAGCGGTTTCTGGGTCAACCTTAACAAGCTCGGTTTCCAGAACATACTCTTTGTGTTCAAACCGTAGAGCCATTTTGATGTTGCGGATCCAGTCATTGTAGTTAGTGCCGTCCAACGTCACTTTTGAGCACAATGACAGAATCGAGGTGACATTACCGAGATTTGAGTGGGGAACGGATTGGTCAGAAGACATCTGAATAAGAAGAAGGTAGTTTTAATTAGACATTTATTAAATAATCCTTATATTCACCCAAGAATAAATATAAGGCTAGGACCCTACAATAACAATCTACAATATCGAAAAGGGATGCCGTAATCTTTATTGTAAATTTCATAAGGTAGGCGAATGACGATTCAGCCAATTCCACCGCAGAAAATAATCTTATTAAAATGGAATTCCTAGTTTCATTGAGATTTACCGAACTGTTCGATAGCATGTTTTAATCTCGGGAATGCCCCATTGTTTGTGACTGGGATACCGAGGATCACAAACCGGGTGTGAATAACCATGAAAATTCGCTCGGTACTCTCGAAGTCAATTGTCATCTCTAATTAACGTGCCGGTTTACCACACACGCTCCGTTAATAATGACAAAATCGAGAAACCCATTGCGACTCTTTGCGGACCCCAGTTGGTGTGCCGGTAAACCACACACGCTCCACCAATGTTCCACAAAGTGCAATGTGTAATTTCATAGATTAGCACCAATTCACATTTTGAACCTAAAGTAACTAGATTGAGATTTGTTTAAGGTTCTAGTACTTTCAATTATAGCATTATACTTTTAAGAGGCTTTAGCGGTTCTATCAAACCCGTTTGGCTAACGACACTCGACTAACCAGGAGAGCGGTGGGTAAGAGTAGATACCCATTAGACTGCCATGTTATAGGCAGTCGCCTTATACCCTCTTTAGAGGACAGTTTTGTGAATGAGGCCTACTAACGGTAAGATTAACCAATTTTTTTTCTTATATATAAATATTAACTTTTAATTATAAATATATAAGATATATTTAATCTTATTAAAATATCTTAGAATTAATTATTCTTCTAATTTTTGCAAATTTTAACTAATTTTTGAAAATTTTAAATTAATTCTTTAAACCGATTTAATTGATCTTTTAATTAACAATTAATTAAATTAATTAAATCTAAGATAGAATTTACCAAATTAATCAAATTAATTTTCTATCATGGTCCCTATGGTGATCGAAATTATTAAGTCAAACAAAGAAGGTTCAAGTTATTTAATTAATCCAATTACCAAAAATAACAACATACTTTTATGGCAAGCAAATCTTGCAACCAAGGGGGGACCATTAGGGCATGGCGGCTAGGGTTAGGAAACCCTAGCCAAACCGTCGACTTTCAAGCCTCCCAAGGAGGAGTTTTCGCAAAACACCTCAAGGGAAGAAATAAGCATGCAGTTTATATCAATTCACAAGAAAACAGCCTATGCTCTGATACCACTGAAGGGTTTCTATGCAATCAATGAACAACCAGAATCCTATGGTTCACATGCAACCCTAATATGATCTATGTTTTCTTCTATGAAGATAATAAACTAAACCTAAAGGATACAATTAATTTCTAAAGATGAAATTGAGAAAACCAACCTTTGATCTTATGATCCTTGAAGCAAGCAGCAAAAGAATCCTGCCTCAAATGCAAGTCACACCCAAGCTATGGAGAAATCAGTCCAGCAGAGTAATACAGAGAGAGAGAGATGGCGTGGGATTTAGGGTGCCCAGGGGGTTCCTTATATAGCCTCCTAGGGTTACACCTGAAACCCTAGAAAGCCTCCAAATGGACAAGGCTTTTGGCCACTTGGATCAGACTCCCCAAAACCGTAATTAGGGTTTCGCCAAAACCCTGGAGGAGCCTCCAGGGTGGCGCCAACTTGGTCCCTGGTTTTACCTGGCCAGTTATTCAACTATTGAATAAATGCCAACCAGTCCCTGCACCTTTTTATTAATTAATTTAATCACTGAATTAAGTCCAATTAATTCTAGATTAAATCTTAATTAATTATTATAGTTTCTAATTAATATATTAACACTTAAATATATTAATAAACCATATATTTATTTTCTGTTGATTTATTAAATAGTTAATACATCAACTATTCTCTCTACTAAACTTATACATCTATCCTCCATCTATGAGGGCAACCCAAATGGACTTTGCTTCTATTTACAAAATAAATACAATTATAAGTCGTCGCTTAGACACCTAATCCAACAATATACACTATCTCTAAAAACTCACCATCTTCTAGTTCTTGGGTCCTTGATACAGGATGTGGTTTTCACATTTGTTCTGATTTGCAGGGCCTAAAGGAAAGCAGGGAGGTGGAGCACAGTGGACTGAACCTGATCATGGGCAATAGGAGATCGTCCCCTGTTACCAAGATCGGCGTTTATAGTTTAGTGCTTAGTGGTGATGTTAGCTTAGAGTTGTTTAATTGTTGCTATTCGCCAGAAATGGCAAGAAACATTATTTCATTTCACGCATTGTTCAGACAAGGATTTCAATTTTCTTTTGATAGTAAAATTGGTTCGATTTCTGTTTTCGAAAATGGTATTTTGATTTTTACTGCTTATCCTTGTAATGGTGTGTATGAAACTGTTGAATGTGTTGACAATTTAGGACATAGTGTAAATTATATTGATTATACTAGTGGTGTAGAAAAGGCATGTCTGTGGCATAGTTGGCTCGGGCACATCAGCAAGAAACGCATCGCCCAACTCCAAAAGGATGGAGTGTTTGAATCATTCGACCTCAGGTTGGATGATGTATGCGAATCTTGTCTGTTGGGCAAGATGACTAAATCACCTTTCAAAGGGTCTTTTGAAAGAGGCGAGGGTCTGCTGGACATCATTCACACGGATGTGTGTGGTCCATTCAGATCAACCACTAAGGATGGCACGCGGTTCTACGTAACCTTTACTGACGATTTTAGTAGATGCAGTTATATCTACTTAATCAAGCATAAGTCAGACACCTTTGAAAAGTGTTGGGTGCAAAGTTCTACATGTTTATGACTTGGTGGCATTAGGAAAGCCCACTTGTGTTGATGGGCTTATGCATTGGGCTTATTTGTTTGCTAAACTATAAATAGTGTATTTAGTCATTATTTGTAGTTAATGATCTAGAGGGAGCTTAGTCATAGTGATAGAGAGAGAAACACACATAGTAAAACACACATTGTAAAACCTTTCATCAATACAATCATTCGACTCTTTGGATCTTGATTGATGTTCATTATTATTCCGCATTTGTTCTCAAATCGTGTTTCAACATTAGTATCAGAGCCTAACCTTGAAGATTTAACAGATTATTTCAAGGATCGGTTCTTGATTTGACAACCCACCACAACATCAATCAGAATTCGAATTTTCAGATTCAGAACTTCAGATCTTGTAAGTTTTCTGGAAAGAAATCCATATTTTGTTGAGTTATTCAGTTCATAATCGTTTTCTATAACTAGAAATCGATTCAGATTCGTTTTTATTATCAAAAATTCGTTCAGATCTAGTTTCTCTCACTAGAAATCGTTCCCGATCTACTTTCCTTCTCTAAAAACCCACCTCAGATCCACTTTCTCTCTCTAGTTTTATTCCAGATCTATGATCATTTGTTGTTTAAAACGAAATTGGAAGCAAGAAACTCGAAAATATGGACAGTTATTGTTGATAATCTCAAATATAAAGTCAACTTTGAACAATTTATGGGATTTGTGTTAAGAGATCTGAAGATTACAAATGATACACTTGTTTCTGGTGGTATTAAAGATGCATATGGAAGATTCGTTTTTCATCCTTTAAAACATGAAGTAAACAAAGATCTGTTCTCAGAAATGATGATTGTTCTTAAAGATATTGATAAGAAGAAAGGGCTAGAAAATCGAAAATCTACAAGAAGATATGTTTCTCTGGTTGAAGATGCAAGTGTTCTTCGTGCTCTTCAAGACTTTGAAGATGATGTTCTTCATCTTCATGTTTCTGGAAAGTTTGATGAACACTTCGGATATTTACTTGTTCCCCAACCTGAAAAGAAAGTTGCAAAGGTTAAGGGGGAGTTGGATTTGAAAGAAAAATGTTTGGTGAAAGTGTTATTTGTTGCAAAATCTTCAAAAGAGACAAATTCCGAAGTTGATCTTTCTTTAGTCTCAAATAACATGTTTGAAGGCATGAAACCTTATAAAAAACCCACACTAGTTGAAAATCGAAATTATCAACTCCGAAGCCCTCATGATCCAAAGGCTTCGGATCCGAAGGCTTCAGTTCCAACTCAAAAAGATGAACAAAGATCTTGTGTTCATAAGTTCAAAAAGAAGAAAAGGAAGAAGAAAAAGCCAAAACGAAAAGGATGTGGGTTCCCAAATTGAAAAATTCCAAAGATATTCTTTCAAAATCAAAAGTTAAATTTGTTGGAAATTCTTTTGTGGTTAAAAGAAAATTTTCAGAAGGCTATGTTCAAAGAAGGGATCTTTTAAGAAATTCGGGATTGTATAATATGTTATATGAAGATTTTCTTATTCCAACCAAAAGACCAAGAAAATTTGATGATTTTTCTTTAGATCTTCGGAGTGGTGTTTATGAGAAATTTGTTTCAAAATGTTCAAAAATGATTTGGGTTCCCAAAAATTCAAGAAATCTTATAGTTTGTTGAAGACTCCGAATTCTTGATACTCTTCGGAGTTTCGAGATGGAGAAAATGACTACGAAGAGTTGAAACTCTTCGGAACCGATGTGATAAAGAAGACAACTCTGAATTCTCGAAACTCTTCGAAACTGATGTGATTAAAAAGACGACTCCGAATCCTTGATACTCTTCGGAACTGATGAAATGGAGAAGAATACTCCGAATCCATGACACTCTTCGGTGTTTTTGATATGATCGGAGACAAATGGAGAAGCGATTATGTGTTTGAGATGATGAACAGATGTGAGATGTGATTGAACCTGAAAAGAAAAAGATGATTTTCAACATGCTTTCTTCGAACTTGCTTGTGGGTAAAAACAAAAATGTGTTGAAGAACTTATCTTAAAACTCGAAGTGAAGTATTCTTCGTTTCATGACTCTCGTTCCTTCATCCTTTCTATTACCCAAATTATGAGATATGGTACAAGTCACTTTCTCTCTCGTTATTTTTTTATTTGAGTATTCAAGTGGGATAAGAAAAATCGCTCTCACGTCCATGTCTCTACAAACGCTGGCCAAGTCAAAAGAAATATATCTCTTGCCCTCTCCTTCAAGCGTCTTGCCCTTACAACAAATGAGGGGCATGAAATGTTTAATTACTTTCAGCCGGTACTATACACATCCTTCACTTGGCACGTCAAAAGCAAAAGATATGTTGCTGCAATGACCTGTCGCCATCTCTCCTGTCTCTATCTCTGTAGTCACGCAAGCTACAATGATTCATAGGACCCGTCACTTTCTTGCTACAGCTGACGGTTCTCTCTTTCTCTCTTTTGCCATGTTTCACAAAAATTGTCTGCAAAATACAGCACATCCTCCTCTCCTCTGTCAGGCTGTCAACATATAGGATGTGTGCAAAGATCGTCAACTGTTCTACCATGCTATTGACCGGTCCTAAGCCAAAGAAAAAGGTGTATTGTCTGGACAGCCTGTTCGATCTCTATATTGCTTTTCATCAACGGCTACATTCAACAAAGCTTTGAGCTTTATCTCTCTTACTGTCACATTGTCAAGCCTCCTGCCACACGTTTGATATCAGGAGCGGCTTGCTGTCAACGAAAAGCACCACAGGAGAGTACGATTTATCACTGCTACAATTCTTATAATAAAGAGATATGTGAATTACATATCCAACCTGTCGCTGTCTCTTTCTCATTCGGGTACACTTTATGAAAAAGCAAAAGTCAAAGCAAAATCAAATATATAATCAACGTGTCTGAGTATTTGATCAGCTACAGGAACATTTAATGCAAAAGAATCCAGCTAAATTGACTTCTCATTTAACGATTTGAAGCGTATCGCTCTTTCTTTTCTCTGGATTTTTAAAACAAAAAGGAAATGGACTTGGGCCACTTGTATCTGAAATGGGCTCAATGTGCTTGGACGATATGAATCTGAACTTGGGCTGCCATTTATTCTATTCAATTGGACTTCTCAAATGGGTGTTATAGGCCTTCGAAGATGGACTCGAAAATGGGTGGACTAAATCTGAAATGGGCTAATGGTTTCAAAATTAAATTTTACAAGATTAATTCTAAATATTATCAAGCATTTTTTGAGAAGGAGTTTTGGATTGTTTTTGGATGGATCGAATGCGTCTCATGACCACACTGTCATTCGAGATGTTAGACATTTTTATCGGTCATTCGAGATGTTGATTACCGAAGATTATTTACGTGTTGATTGTTCCGTTTCCTATGCCACGTCATTCATTCTGATTTTTGAGAGGGACATTGTTGGGTGCAAAGTTCTACATGTTTATGACTTGGTGGCATTAGGTAAGCCCACTTGTGTTGATGGGATTATGCATTAGGCTTATTTGTTTGCTAGACTATAAATAGTATTTTTAGTCATTATTTGTAGTTAATGATCTAGAGGGAGCTTAGTCATAGTGATAGAGAGAGAAACACACATTGTAAAACCTTTCATCAATACAATCATTCGACTCTTTGGATCTTGATTGATGTTCGTTATTATTCTGCATTTGTTGTCAAATCGTGTTTCAACAAAAAGTTCAAAGAGTTTAAGAACGAGGTAGAGAATCAATTAGGCAGGAAGATAAAGATGCTCAGGTCCGACAGAGGCGGAGAGTATCTAAGTATCGAGTTCCTAGACTATGTAAAGGAATGCAGAATAGTTTCGCAGTTGACACCTCCCAGGACACCACAGTTGAACGGTGTTGCGGAGAGGCGCAACCGAACCCTGTTGGACATGGTTCGTTCCATGATGAGTCGAGCTTCACTTCCCATTCACTTCTGGGGGTATGCCTTAGAGACTGCCGCCCATATCCTCAATCTTGTCCCTACTAAGAAGGTTGTTAAAACACCTCATGAAATTGTTGGATTAGGTGTCTAAGCCATGACTAATAATTAAGTATTTACCTAGTTAATAGTAGCATAGTCCATTTGGGTTGCCCTCATAGCTGGAGGTTGGTACAAAGTTCAGTAGAGAGAAAAATCGATTTATTATATGATTAATAAATCGATAGAAACATAAAAGGAATAGTTTGTTAATATATTAATGTGATTATATATTAATTAGAAACTATAGTAACTGATTAATAATTAATCAGGAATTAATTGGATTATTTCTGTGGCATTAATTGGATTAATCAAGAGGACAGGGACTAAAGTTGTTCCAACTCGAAAGTTGAAATGACACGCGCGGCGCGCCCAGGTTCGAGCCGCGGCGCGCGTACGGGTAATCCGGAAAATGGCTTAGAGATAGGGTTGATCTCTGTTTGAAAGTCAAACGAGGTTTATCTCTAAGGGTCATTTGGTTGCCTATAAATAGGGACCCCTGGACCTCATAATTGGCTATGATTTCTCTCCTCTCTCTCTGAATTTTTCGAGATCCACAATCCTCCTAGCTTGGGTGTGACTTTCATTTGAGGCAGGATATTTTTGCTGCTCAGCTTCCAAGAAACTTAAGGTTGGTTTTTTCTGCTTTAATCTTTATTTTTATTATTGGCCTTTAGGAAGCTTGTTATATGTTCAATAGTAGAAAACATAGATCCTCATAGGTTGCATGTAAACTTAGGTTATTTAGTTCATGGTTGCAGAAAACCTTTCAATGGTATCAGAGCCTGTTCTTGTTTTCTTGTTGAATAGTTATAACTGTTTTAGGGTTTAAAGCTTATAAACCCTAATTTTTTATGTGGATCGATTTCTTGGATTAGGGTTTTGGAAACCCTAATTCCCCCCTTGGTAAATTTTCGATTAAGTCTTTTAGGGTTTTAGGAGGTTTTCTATTTTTGGTAACTTTAATTGGTTAAATAAATTGATAACCTTAAACCCCATTGTTTGAAATCGAAATCTAGGGGGTTTAGGATAGGTTTTAATTAATTTGATTAATTTGGATAAACCTATCTACATTTGAATTAATTTAATTAATTGTTAATTAAAAGATAATTCAAAGGATTTAATTAATTTTAGAATTTGCGAAAATTAAGGATTAAATCCGAGAAAAATATTTTAAATGTTTAAAATATTAAGATTTAATTATTTTAATGAATTGTTAATTAAAGGATAATTAAATCGAATTTTAAAGGTTTAATTTAATTTTAAATTTAATAGTTAAATTGGTAAAATTAAAAGATAAACCTAGAATACTTTAAAGAGTTTTAAAATACATATTATGTATGTTATTAATTGTTAATACTATATGTATAAGATAAAATTGGTCAGTCAATTCAATAGTAGGCCTCATTCACGAAGCTGATCTATAAAGTGGGTATAAGGAGGCTGCATATAAAATGGCGCTCTAATAGGTGAACACTCTCGCCCACCGCTCGCCTGATCAGTAGAGGGTCGTTAGCCGAACAGTTTTGATAGGACCGCTTAATCATTAAAAGTATAATGATCAAAGTACTAGAACCATTTACAAAAATCCCAATCTAGTTACTTTAGGAAAAATGTGAATTTGATGCTAACCCATGAAATTGCACATTGCACTTTATGAAACGTTGGTGGAGCGTATGTGGTTTACCGGCACACCAATGGGGGTTCATAAAGAGTGGCAATGGATGTCTCGGGTGTTATCATTGTTGATGGAGCGTGTGTGGTTTACCGGCACATCAATTTGAGATGGTAATGGACCCCGAGAGTACCAAGCTAATTTGCATGGTTATTCACACCCGGTTTGTGATCCTCGGCATCCCAGTCACAAACGGTGGGGTATATCTGAGATTAAACATGCTATTGAATAGTTCAATAAATATCAAAAGAAACTAGGAATTCCATTTATAATAAGATTATATTTTCCGCGGTGGAATTGGCTGAATCGTCATTGCCTACCTTTATAAAATTTGCAAATAGATGTCTTCTGCTGATCAATCCGCTCCCCACTCAAATCCAGTGTTACCTCAATCCTCTCATTATGTTCTAAGGTTCAACTGAACGGGACAAACTACAATGACTGGATTAAAAATATCAAGATGGCTCTGAGGTACGAGAACAAAGAGTATGTTCTCGAGACCGAGCTTGTCGATATTGACCCTGAAACTGCTACTCCCGAGGAAATTGCCTCGTACCAAAAACATTTTGATGATGCGACCAAAGTGGCCTGCATCATGATCGCCACAATGAACCCTGAATTGCAAAGGATATACGAAGACTACTGGCCTTTCGAGATGCACAAGGAGCTTGCGGAAAAGTTCCGCAAGCAATAGCGCATTGAGAGGTGCGAGGTGGTCAAGGACTTCACGAACAGCAAACCTAAAGATGGAGAGTCCATCTGCACTCATGTGCAAAGAATGCATGTGACACCCGTGTCCCGGGTGGGACTATAGATCAAATGTAAGAGCATTTTGACCTTTAGTGTGACCAAATTACGATGTTAAGGTCATTATGAGATAAGAAAAATATAACGATCAAAGCCTTGGAGTCAAAACGGAGAAAAAAGCAGAAAAACGAGACACTTTTTAGTGTCGGCACGTCGCGACGCGACGGGCAAGGTGGTCGCGACGCGACGGCTGTCGGCAGATCCGTAAATCGCTCCGTAAATCACGCAATCAGGCAATCATTCGAGGTGAGTCATCGCGACGCGATCCTTGCTTTGGTCGCGACGCGAAGGACGACCAGAGGCCTATAAATGCGAGGTTAGAGCCCTTATTTCGACCTAGAACACCCACAAAACAGCTATACGTTATAGAAGAGAGTTTTAGTGAGAAAAATACGCTGAGAGATGATAGTGAGAAGTAAGGAGTCAGCGGTAGCTAGCGTCGAGGTGCTCGGGATCTATCGGAAGCCTACAACAAGAAACGTGCCAGGACTCCGAGGAAGTACCAAACTCAGGTGAGTAATCGCTACCGTATCTCCCTAGTAGTTTATACGTGTTAAACTATAGTAGAAAGAAATTATTGAAAGAAATGCAGAGTAATACAGTTATGACTTATGTGTTAGTAGTTGTATAAAATGTAGATATGTTACAGACCCGTCTAACGAGTCTGGCCTATGAGAAATAGTGTGTCACTGGGTGATACTAAGCAGTATGATTAACCAATAGTATAGTGTCCATACGGAAGGACAACATATGACATACAAAGAAGATTATGTAGATGCTGTGTGCCAACTTCATATGTTGCACCAGTGTTAGTCTAGTAAGTTAGAGGGGATATATATATCCTATAAAGCAAGCATAGGAAATTGTGTAGACAGTACCAAATAATGAATTTGGTTAAGAACAATAGTACCGACAGATAACCCGGTGCGGAACCGGTAAACATTTATAACGTAGCAGCAACGAACGAGTCGCCGTATAATAAAATAGGCGGCATAATAGTAGAACGCATCACGGTATATGATACCGTAAGTGAGTGACGTCAGACAGTACGGTAATGCTATAAGTTACCAGACAGTAGAAGAAAGACAGACAGTATGGTAACATATAAGTTACCAGACAGTAGATAGTATGGTAACGTATAAGTTACCAGACAGTAGAAGTACAGAAAGATATAGTAAGTGAGTAACGTTAGACAGTACAGCAACGATATAAGTTACCAAATAGTAGAAGAAAGTGTAGTAAGAGTGTACGAGGAATGAGTTCCGTCGGGTAATACGGTAGTTTCACAGTATGACGTACGAGAAAGGAAAGGATCGTATGACGATCAAGTGAAGTAAAATAAGTCTGTGAAACGAGTGTGGCTATTTAGGCCATACTGTGATTCGATTACTCACTAAGCTTTATAGCTTACCCTTTTATTTTATGTGGTTTTGCAGGTTTAGGTAACGCTCGGCTTGGATCATGGGACGATCCCTGGTGATATTATCTTGTAAATCCTTAGGCTTTGGAGGGCCGGGGCGTTACAATGCAAGGTTACGTGGAGCGGCTCAGGAAGCTTGCGATGCCTGTAAACGAGGAGTTGGCCGTTGACATTGTGCTTAACTCCTTGCCAAGTTCTTATGACCAGTTCAGGCTGGCTTACCATTTGAACAACAATCAGGCTAACCTGACTGAATTGCATCGTATGCTTCGGACTACTGAGGACGGGATGAAGGGTAAAAGTGTACCCTCGGTTAATCAGCCCGTCTTAGCCATTGGAAGTGGCAAAGGAAAGAAAAGGAAGGGCCCTCCTAAGCAAAATTGGAGGGAAAAGGTTCAAGTCGGGTCGTCCAGCAATGGCTCGAGAACCAAGTCTTCCCACATTCCTTGTGTGGCAAACCCCGATGAAGCCAACTGTTTTTATTTCAAAGAGAAGGGCCATTGGAAGAGAAGCTGCCCTAAATACTTGCAGGATGTCAAGGATGGGAAAGTAAAGCCATCGACAGCAGGTATATACACTATCTCTAAAAACTCACCATCTTCTAATTATTGGGTCCTTGATACAGGATGTGGTTTTCACATTTGTTCTGATTTGAAGGGCCTAAAGGAAAGCAGGGAGGTGGAGCACGGTAGACTGAACCTGATCATGGGCAATAGGAGATCGTCCCCTGTTACCAAGATCGGCGTTTATAGTTTAGTGCTTAGTAGTGATGTTAGCTTAGAGTTATTTAATTGTTGCTATTCGCCAGAAATGGCAAGAAACATTATTTCATTTCACGCATTGTTCAGACAAGGATTTCAATTTTCTTTTGATAATAAAATTGGTTCGATTTCTGTTTTCAAAAATGGTATTTTGATTTTTACTGCTTATCCTTGTGATGGTGTGTATGAAACTGTTGAATATGTTGACAATTTAGGACATAGTGTAAATTATATTGATTCTACTAGTAGTGTAGAAAAGGCATGTCTGTGGCATAGTCGGCTCGGGCACATCAGCAAGAAACGCATCGCGCAACTCCAAAAGGATGGAGTGTTGGAATCTTTCGACCTCAGGTCGGATGATGTATGCGAATCTTGTCTGTTGGGCAAGATGACTAAATCACCTTTCAAAGGGTCTTTTGAAAGGGGTGAGGGTCTGCTGGACATCATTCACACGGATGTGTGTGGTCCATTCAAATCAACCACAAAGGATGGCACGCGGTTCTACGTAACCTTTACTGACGACTTTAGTAGATACGGTTATATCTACTTAATCAACCATAAATCAGATACCTTTGAAAAGTTCAAAGAATTTAAGAACGAAGTAGAGAATCAATTAGGCAGGAAGATAAAGATGCTCAGGTCCGACAGAGGCGGAGAGTATCTTAGTATCGAGTTCCTAGACTATCTGAAGGAATGCGGAATAGTTTCGCAGTTGACACCTCCCAGAACACCACAGTTGAACGGTGTTGCCGAGAGGCGTAACCGAACCCTGTTGGACATGGTTCGTTCCATGATGAGTCGAGCTTCACTTCCCATTCACTTCTAGGGGTATGCATTAGAGACTGCGGCCCATATCCTCAATCTTGTCCCTACTAAGAAGGTTGCTAAAACACCTCATGAAATGTTGACGGGGAAAGTTCCCTCGTTGGCACATATCAAAGTCTGGGGTTGTGAGGCTTTCGTTAAACGAGAGACTCAAGACAAACTCGCAGAAAGAAGCGAAAGGTGTTTCTTCCTTGGTTATCCCAAACAGTCCTTTGGATATCTATTCTACAGACCGAGCGAGGACGTGGTCTTTGTAGCTAGACGAGCAGTCTTTCGAGAGAGAGATCTCATATTCAAAGAGGACAGTGGGAGTACCATTGATCTTGAAGAAATTTAAGAGCCATCAGATGACGCAACCTTAAGAGAAACTAGCAACCAACATGAGGAAGACGTTCATGTTGGTCCGACTGATGTATCCTTACCTCTTAGGCGCTCCGGTAGGGTTAGCATGCCACCCGAGTTTTATGGTTTCCATATAACTTCGGATGGGGACACGTTTGTCAGTGATAGGACACTGATAAATTTAGATGAACCAGCTAACTACCAGAAAGCAGTGGCGGGCCCTGAGTCTGCCAAGTGGAAAGAGGCCATGGATAGCGAGATCAAGTCCATGTATGACAATCAAGTTTGGAACTTGGTTGACAACGTACCGGGTCGAAAGACAGTCGGGTGCAAGTGGATCTTCAAGAAGAAGACCGACATGGACGGAAAGGTACACACTTTCAAGGCAAGACTGGTTGCGAAGGGTTTTACTCAAACCCCAGGGGTTGACTATGACGAGACCTTCTCACCAGTAGCCAAGATAAAGTCTATTAGGATAATGCTGGCCATAGCTGCATTTCATGACTATGAAATTTGGCAGATGGACGTCAAAACCGCTTTCCTTAATGGGAAGTTGACTGAGGATGTTTACATGAATCAGCCAGAGGGTTTTGTCGATGCAAAGTATCCCAATAAGGTGTGTAAGCTTGAGAGATCAATCTACGGATTGAAGCAAGCTTCTCGCAGCTGGAATATTTGTTTCCATGAGAAAGTCAAAGAGTTTGGCTTCTCTAGGAGCGAGGATGAGTCCTGCGTATATGTCAAGGCTAGTGGGAGTATAGTCACCTTTCTAGTGCTATATGTCGATGACATACTGCTCATGGGAAACGATATTCCAACCTTGCAAGATGTCATGGCTTGGCTTGGGAAATGTTTCGCCATGAAGGACCTAGGAGAGGCTGCCTATATTCCCGGGATAAGAATATTGAGAGATAGGAAGAAGAAACTAATTGGACTTAGTCAGGGTACATACTTGGAAAAGGTACTAAAGAGGTTTAGTATGGAAAATTCCAAGAAGGGAGAGCTGCCTATCCAAAGTAATGCAAAATTGAGTAAGACTCAACATCCGAGTACAGACGAGGAAATAGCTGAAATGAGTCGGGTACCTTACGCTTTGGCTGTAGGATCAATCATGTACGCTATGACGTGTACTCGCCCTGACGTAGCTTTTGCCTTGAGCATGGTCAGTCGGTACCATGGTAACCCTAGAAGGGCGCATTGGACAGCTGTGAAAAATATACTCAAGTATCTGCGAAGGACAAAGAACATGGTGTTAGTCCTCGGTGGCAGTGATACCTTGAGAGTTGAAGGATATACAGATGCCAGTTTTCAGACGGATAGAGACAGTGGTCGGTCTCAGTCGGGCTGGGTATTCCTCTTGAACAGTGGAGCAGTTACTTGGAAAAGTTCCAAGCAAGAAACAGTGGCTGATTCTACGTGCGAATCAGAGTACATAGCAGCAAGTGAAGCGTCAAAGGAAGCGGCTTGGCTGAAGAACTTTATCGGTGACCTTGGAGTAGTCCCGAGTATTCAGGAGTCCTTGGAACTGTTCTGCGATAACGAAGGTGCGGTCGGCTTGACAAAGGAACCGCGAGACCATGGAAAGTCCAGGCATATCGACAGAAAGTACCACTACATAAGACATAGAGTAGAAGAAGGTCACCTCCTTGTAAAGAGGGTATCATCGGAAGACAATCCTGCAGATCCCTTGACAAAGGCTCTGAGTAGGATTAAGCATAATCAACATGCTAGTAGTATTGGATTAAGAGATGATATAAGTTTTTGTAATTAGATAGGTTTTGAATCTTGTAACAATGTTATTGTATTTGACTTTTATGATTTAATAATGGAGATTTATTAATGAGTAATGGTTTACTAATTTTGTCAATGCTTTATCATTGTGTTTCATTTTGCATGTTTTACTTCCTGAATAATTGGATTATTCATATATCCACAGTCGCTCATGCTTTTAGGGAGTAAGTATGAAGTAAGACTGTCATGAATTAGTTGTAGATTGTTTAAGGAGTTAGACATTGCAATAAGATTGCTGCAACGTTCATGAGTACTTGGAAATAGAGATTTGAGTATTGGATAAACCCGCGCTCAATGGGTTGCTTCATGGATTACATCACGAGCAATGTTGAGACGATAATATCTTTTGATCTTTAAGCTAAGACATATGAGTTATGATTTACTAGGCGGTTGTTCATTGATAATACGAAAACGCATCGGTAACTCGGTGTTATAAAACGTGTTGTTGTGAGTAATTTGTCTGGTAAAAGACATAAGTATATGAGTCGAAGTTTATTCATCCCTTGACCCTAACGGCGAACAGATATTTGTAGGCCTCTCGATGAATTTGAAGTTGACTAAAATGGTTGGCCAACCGGGACTAAATTAGTAGTCTAAGAGTCATATGCAAATCGGAAATCGAGGAACAGTGAATCAGACCAGGATTGATTTTAATCCATGTCTTGAGTCTGAAAATATCTTGTTGGACGGAGGATCATCTGATCACTTATCTATGGACAGAACTGATTAGATCAGAGTTTGGCAGCGGTTTCTAGGAAGCTACATATGCTGATTAATTAGAGGTTAAATTGGTAATTATAGTCATAGACTTATCCAAGTGGGAGACTGTTGGATTAGGTGTCTAAGCCATGACTAATAATTAAGTATTTACCTAGTTAATAGTAGCATAGTCCATTTGGTTTGCCCTCATAGCTGGAAGTTGGTAGAAAGTTCAGTAGAGAGAAAAATCGATTTATTATATGATTAATAAATCGATAGAAACATAAAAGGAATAGTTTGTTAATATATTAATGTGATTATATATTAATTAGAAACTATAGTAATTGATTAATAATTAATCAGTAATTAATTGGATTAATTCTGTGGCATTAATTGGATTAATCAAGAGGACAGGGGCTAAAGTTGTTCCAACTCGAAAGTTGAAATGACACGCGCGGCGCGCCCAGGTTCGAGCCGCGGCGCGCGTACGGGTAATCCGGAAAATTGCTTAGAGATAGGGTTTATCTCTGTTTGAAAGTCAAACGAGGTTTATCTCTAAGGGTCATTTGGTTGCCTTTAAATAGGGACCCCTGGACCTCATAATTGGCTGCGATTTCTCTCCTCTCTCTCTGAATTTTTCGAGATCCACAATCCTCCTAGCTTGGGTGTGACTTTCATTTGAGGCAGGATATTTTTGCTGCTCAGCTTCCAAGAAACTTAAGGTTGGTTTTTTCTGTTTTAATCTTTAGTTTTATTATTGGCCTTTAGGAAGCTTGTTATATGTTCAATAGTAGAAAACATAGATCCTTATAGGTTGCATGTGAACTTAGGTTATTTAGTTCATGGTTGCAGAAAACCTTTCAGAAATGTGGACGGGGAAAGTTCCCTCGTTGGCACATATCAAAGTCTGGGGTTGTGAGGCTTTCGTTAGACGAGAGACTCAAGACAAACTCGCAGAAAGAAGCAAAAGGTGTTTCTTCCTTAGTTATCCCAAACAGTCCTTTGGATATCTATTCTACAGACCGAGCGAGGATGTGGTCTTTGTAGCTAGACGAGCAGTCTTTCGAGAGAGACAGAGCTCATATTCAAAGAGGACAGTGGGAGTACTATTGATCTTGAAGAAATTAAAGAGTCATCAGATGACACAACCTTATGAGAAACTAGCAACCAACATGAGGAAGAAGTTCCTTTTGGTCCGACTGATGTATCCTTACCTCTTAGGCGCTCCGGTAGGGTTAGCATGCCACCCGAGTCATCAGATGACACAACCTTATGAGAAACTAGAAACGGTAGCTGATTCTACGTGCGAATCAGAGTACATAGCAGCAAGTGAAGCGTCAAAGGAAGCGGCTTGGCTGAAGAACTTTTTCGGTGACCTTGGAGTAGTCCCGAGTATTCAGGAGCCCTTGGAACTATTCTGCGATAACGAAGGTGCGGTCGCCTTGACAAAGGAACCGCGAGACCATGGAAAGTCCAGACATATCGACAGAAAGTACCACTACATCAGACATAGGGTAGAAGAAGGTCACCTCCTTGTAAAGAGGGTATCATCAGAAGATAATCCTGCAGATCCCTTGACAAAGGCACTGAGTAGGATTAAGCATAATCAGCATGCTAGGAGCATTGGATTAAGAGATGATATAAGTTTTTGTAATTAGATAGGTTATTAGAAACTTGTAACAATGCATTGTATTTGACTTTTGTAATTTAATAATGGAGATTTATTAATGGTTTACTACATTTGTCAATACTTTATCATTGTGTTTCATTTTGCATGTTTACTTACTGAATAATTGGATTATTCAAATATCCACAGTCACTCATACTCTTAGGGAGTAAGTATGAAGTAAGATTGTCATGAATTGGTTGTAGATTGTCTAAGGAGTTAGACATTGTAATAAGATTGCTGCAACGTTCATGAGTACTTGGAAATGGAGATTTGAGTATTGGATAAACCCACCCTCAATGGATTGCTTCATAGATTACATCATGAGCAATGTTGAGACTTGAGTCTGGAAATATCTTGTTGGACGGAGGATCATCTGATCACTTTTCTATGGACAGAACTGATTAGATTAGAGTTTGGCAGCAGTTTCTAGGAAGCTACATGTGCTGGTTAATTAGAGGTTAAATTGGTAATTATAGTCATAGACTTATCCAAGTGGGAGACTGTTGGATTAGGTGTCTAAGCCATGACTAATAATTAAGTATTTACCTAATTAATAGTAACACAGTCCATTTGGGTTGCCCTCATGGCTGGAGGTTTGGTAGAAAATTCGGTAGAGATAGAAAGGTTGATTTATTATGGGATTAATAAATCAACAGGAATTAAATATATGGTTTATTAATATATTAAAGTCATAATATATTAATTAGAAACTATATTAACTAATTAGGAATTAATCTGGAATTAATTGGATTTAATTCGATGATTTATTAATTAATTAAAGGTGCAGGGACTGAAACTGTAATTATTCAATTAGTTGAATAAGTGACAGTCTAAGTGAGTATGATGGCCACGAAATTTATATTAGGAAATATAAGGATTTCGGATTTTAATAATAAAGATAAATAGGTTTGAATTGTTGAGATAAAGGTTTATCTTAATTTGAATTCAAAAGGGTTTATCTTTAAGGTTTATCTGGTCATCTGCTTGAAGCTATAAATAAGGAGTCCCAGGCACAATAATTCACACCAATTTCTCTATACTCTCTCTAATATTTTCGATTCCATAAACCTCTAGCTTGGGTGTGACTTCCATTTGAGGCAAGAGATTTCTGTTGCTTAGTTTTCAAGAAACACTAAAAGGTTATTTTTTCTATTTTGTTTCTTTTAGTTAATTTCTTGTGGCCTTTAGTTTTTGTTATATGTTCAATTAGAAGAAAACATAGATCCTCATAGGTTGCATGTGAACTTAGGTTATTTAGTTCATGGTTTGCAGAAAACATTTCATAAAATAGTTCGACTTTTGTTATAGGATGTATATGGGGTGTATATTTAGCAACACCCACAACAAAGAACCCATATATACAAATCAGACCCTTAAAACCAAACCTAAATTTATACTCCCAAATGAGAAGTTTTTATGTATTTCTTACAAAATGGTATAGTAGCATTGAAACAATTCATATTATTTAAATTTGATGATACATGGTCACATATCAATGCATTACACAATTAACAAACACAAAGTAAATAAAAAAGGATATATCATGTTAATAAGAAATGTCCAACTATTTTCATCTTTATCTTTATTCTTTTTAGTTTTATGCACATATATCCTTGAATCATGCAAAAAAAGTTCTAAACAAATATGATTAAACAAAACAACTCATTTTGAAGATTTTAAAGAATCGACTTGGGATTTTCCTTGTGGACCTTTGGTTCGTATAAAAAGCCTATATTCATCAAAAGTCATTGGCTGGTAAAGGGCAGGTGTCTTCGAAGTAACGAGCTTTGTTGCAGGTTCAATAAGCACATCACTCTTAGGATTGAAGAAGTACGCTAACGACACTCTTTCTTTATTTGGGTTTACTATCACCCGATGCTCCACGCTCTTGTATATCGCATTGGTTAGAACCTACAATGACACATGCATAAATTTAAGGGGAGTTTGTAATTGCTTATTTAACTCAATACATATTTTTTTTTTAATAAAAGTGATTATTAGCTTATGTGGTAACATAATTAGCTTATGTAGTGAAAAAAACTATAAGTTAGTAAGTTCTTTTTTAAAATGTGTTTGGATAACCATATATATGCAAAATGACCAAAAATGATATAAACACTTCTAAATAGTAAATGTTTAGGCAAAATGAAAAGGCAGTATAGTCTTTTTCCTATGCATAAGTTATAAGCACTTTCAAAAAGTAAATGATTCTACACTTATGGAAAATGCCTTATAATAGGATTGTAAAAAAGACTTATGAAATGTGCTTATAAGTTTACAAAATACTTTTAAGACTTATTGGTTTTTTGAAAAATCAATATGTCATTCTAAATATTAATCTCAAACACCACCTTAGACTTTGAAGATACTAGAAACCGAACCATACATCCATCCTAAAATTCATACACTTAAACGAGTTGATGTAAAAAAGTTTTATTTCAAGAGTGAAGCTTTATTAAAAATGTTCATTTGCTTTGATGATTGAGTTGATATAAAATTTTGGAAAAATTTGATTATTAATATAATACTCATAAAATTATTATTAAAAAATAATACATTTGTAAAGTAGGATCATTATCATGAGACATATATATATATATATATATATATATATATATATATATATATATATATATATATATATATATATATATATATATATATATATATATATATATATATATATATATATATATATATATATATATATATATATATATATATATATATAGAACTAGGATAAAATATAACTAGATAAATATTGTGTAACCTTTTAACTAAAATGTAACTAGTAAAGATAGTGATCTCATAGTCTCACATACAACATTTTCTCACATGAATAATTACCATATATATATATGGAACTGTGTAGAGGGTCCGAATGGGGAATTCTCGGTTAGTTGGATGCGAACTATCCTAGTCGATAGACGTGACCAATCAATTGGTAAAAACCGGTGGTCAAAATGGATCCCAATCAAAGCTAATATCTTCATCTGGAAATTATTCAGGAAACGATTGGCGGTTAAGGAGGTTTTACAGACAATGGGGATAATTTAAAACTCAATTGAGTGTGACTTGTGTAAGAATGCGAGAGAATCTATAAATCATGTTTTCGTGGAGTGTCCTGTAGCAGTGGCAGTGTGGGAAAAGATCTCTTTGTGGTGGGGATTGACAATCACAATACCAGCTCCATAGAAGATTGGTTGGACACTTTTTCAGCAGGTGGAATTAATCAGAGCCATAAGAAGGTGCTACAAACCGTGGGCTATGCCACACTTCAGATGTTATGGAGAAACAGAAATGAGTGGACTTTCAAGAAAACGACGAGAAGAGTAGAAGATATGGTCGCTCAGATACAAAGGGAAGCTTTCATATGGTTAGAGGCGAGGGCTAAGAAGATTGTGGTGGAAAATTCTAATTGGATCTCTAATCCTAGAATAGCTTTTCATTCTATGTAATTTGACTGGTGTGCTCTTCCTAGCTGCTTGCTAGGTGGACATGTGTTTTAGTAATTATAGTTATTGTTTCAAAAAAAAAAAAAAAAAAAAAAAAAAAAAAAAAAAAAAAATATATATATATATATATATATATATATATATATATATATATATATATATATATATATATATATATATATATATATATATATATATATATATATATATGTTTTGTATCTGTTACCAAGACTTGCATGTTCTTACTAGTGGATAATAGATTTATATTAATCAAAATCTATGCAATCGAGAAATAATTTATATTTAAAAATGAAAAGCAATACTAATCCAAAACAATAACTGCCACCATATGTATTTTATTTGTTCACATGGTTGGAACCATTAACAATCTGTGCTCCTAATCCAATATTTAATATGGAAGAATGGTTTGTTGTAAATAACATTTATTTTGTTTGTTTTTGTGGTCTTTTACATACATACATACATACATCACGGTAAAATTTTAGGACATTTGTGTGAAACTTTAGGAAATTTTCACATGGTTGGAACCATTAACAATTTGTGTGAAATTTTAGGAAATTTTCTTGTCAATATTTTTCTCACAAAGCACCACGGTAAACACCTATACACCTCGTCTAGTTCAATCGCAACTCAAAAGTTACATAAAGTCGGATATAAAAAAGACAAATGTGCATATATGCACATGATGTGCATATATGAACATTTGCAAAATAAACAATATTTCGAATACTTTGATGTGAGAATGACTTATACGAAGTATAAGAAACATTTTTATAGTGTTTTAGTAAAAATATTTGCAAAATATTTTCTAAATTTAAATGATATGACCGAATAAAACCAAAGATAAACCTCATTGATAAATAGTTCGATACCGCAATTTCAAATTCCGAAAACTATATTTTTCTTTAAGGCCTTCCGGAGTGGGGTGCGGTGTGGTGTCCGAGCCTCACCAAAAGTGAGGTGAACATTGCCCCATAGTGAGAGCTTGTTGCACTTTCATGCCTGCACGACGTCTACTCGTTGCGCAAGCAAAACTAAATCCAAACGTAGTACTTGTACATTGAGCTTAATTCATTGTACCAAAACTAATGGGAAGTTAGAGGTAACCATTTCTGATGGTGTGGGGAGAAGTGAGTGGTGCTGACAGGATGCTAATGTGACAGGAAAAAAGTGAGAGATCGTGAGATTCCACACCGGATGGCCTAAAAAAGTCGGTCTAATCCTATCCGGATTCAAACTAAATCGAATTTGAAAACCGGTTCTTAATAAACTATATAATTACAAACCACGAACTGGATCGAATATAGATGGTTTTCATCAGTTCCGTCTTGAAATACTTTTTGGTTTTGTGTTAGGAGCCAATTTTTCACACAATTAACTAAAATAAAACAAAATTATATTTCTTAGTTACTTATTATATATTTATATATATTGTCTTGACCAAAGACAAAGTGAGTGGTTATGAAGGACTTGAAAATGACCCCTCATGCGACTTCTGGATACTGGTTGTCCCAAAACAAAACATGCTTTTTCGTTTGGTCAAATATATTAAAATAATGAAAGCTATTTCTCCTATTTAAGAACGTGTCCATTTATAATATACATATATTTGTTTGGCCAGCTATAACCATATGTCAGAATAAAATTAAACACATTCAACTATAACATAAGAACATTAATTAATATTATTAATGATTATACCAAATATGGTCTTATCCTATATATTTTATATATTCAAATAATAAGTTTAATTTTATAAAATATTATACATTTAATATAAAATTTTAAATTATTTTACATAAAGTATAATTACAAAAATTCTACAAGAAACTTAGACGAGTCAAACATTGAATATAGTATTTAAAAATTGTAATATAAATTTTGAATCTATCACTTTTATCATAGCAAGGGTTTATAATATAAAATTTGATTTTTTATACATTTTTTTGATGACAGAGATAAACCACACCCGAAGTTACCTAAAAAAATAAAAAAAATAAAAAAAAAAAAAAACTCCAAACCATGCAATATTCTGCAAACCACGTGGGCTGTGCTAAACATTCTTTAAAATACGTTTATCACAGTCTTCGCCGCCGAGCAACTCTTAAGATGGTGGTTAATATGTAAGAGATTATTAGATAGTAAGTAATGATGCCATTCTAAAAAAGGATATTGAGCATTAATTCTAAAATAATAAATAATATTAAAAAATATGACACAGTATCATTATATTCAGTATATGTTTATGTTTTCTTATGTTTATTAAGTTGCGGATGGATTGGAAAAACAAACTAATACTTAGAAATCATTATTTTTGTTTTCTTTTTGAGTTAACGATGCCATTAATTATACAGTTTTCACTCCCTGATACTGATACTGATAATGATACCGATACTGTAGAAGAAAGAACATGATATATACCTGGATTTGATCTGCGATGTTAACAATTATTGCATGTCGGACCGGTTTAACTGTGATCCATTCACCACCTTTTCGAACTTGGAGCCCACTCACATGCTCGTCGGGAAGTAAGAAAGTCATACCACCAGGGTCCGAATGAGGCGATAGTCCTAGGGTCAAGTCGGGTTGTGGGCATTTCGGGTAGAAGTTCACTCTCAAACAAGCTCCGATGTCGTCTCCACCAAATGCCTTTTGAAGATAACTTTCTTCTAATCCAAGGTTTATCGAGAAAACCTCCAGCAGAACCTTGCCTAGCCTCACAATCTCTTGTGAGTATTCCTCCACCACGTCCCTACATTGCAAAGTCATCGAACAAACGTTAAAAATAAATCAATGTGAAAGCAAATATATATATAATTATATAATATATTTCTAATCAGTCACGTGTTTAAAGGAATACCTTAGAAAAGGTGGATGTGATGGCCACTTATTATGATTTTTTAGATTTGAAGGAAGATAGTGTAGGAAAAAGTAATCACTCCAATCAAGAATCGCACCCTTTTGGACTCCTAATCTACTACCATACCCTTCGTAAGTCTTGGGTGCGTTTGCATAATCTTGCTTCATTTCCATGGGTTGATGAAAGAACTCCCTCCAAGTTTCGCGAGCCCCGTCAACCAGATCATGACGAATCCCATGATTCACCACCTGAAAGAAACCCCACTCGCGACATGCAACTGAGATTTCGTCCCTAGTGGCCTGTTGGATTGTAGGGTCGCCGCTTGCCAGTCCAGAAAGATCGATGACAGGGATGTTTAATAAGCTGTCTGATCCTGTGTTAAAAGACGGACGTTCAGGTGGCGGCTTGATATAACGGTTTGGGATCATTGTATTTCCGGTTTCTGACAAGGATTGGACCCGGACAATTGGTTCCGGCCAGTCGCTTGGGCAGTTCATCTCTGAATTAGCTTTGGTGGATAATAAAAGAGAGATGAAGGTGGGAGTATTGGATATGCTGAAGGGTGAGTGCTTTAAAAAGGGAGGGCGTGGGGGGTGGGGGTAGGGGGGTAGGGGTAGGGGTTTCAAGTTGTTTTACTCTCGTAGATAACAACAAAGCCGACATGAAATCGTATTTAATATGAATAGGAGTTGTGTCAGGTTCGAATATGTATCAAATTTTACAAATTTAATTGATTAAAATCAACTAGTGATGTTTTATCTAGAGAATAGTTGTCTTTTAAGTTTTATCATCTTCAACAGGAGAATTTGAGTCGTGTCAAATCAAAGAAATGTAAAGTTCTTCTTTTTTGAAAATTTAAAAAAGGATTTACTATTTATTAATTAGTAAAATTTACAGAATATTTATGAGGTTGATTTAGTCTTATGAATATAGTATGTTCTATAGATATAAAATTTGTCTATTAAGCACGTGTAGATTTAATGGGAGTGGACTGGGCACAAAATAACCGAGAGACAGCGGCATCGTGAGCAATTTGGTTTTGTGGTCTACGAACTGACGTACATAGCAATTATATTACATCATCATGTTGACCTTTAATCGGCAATGCATGCCTGTTTTAGAAAAGAATAAATGGGTTGATGATATATTTATGTCAACCAAATTTAAAGAACGTGAGCATTTAGTCATGAAAATTGTAATTATTCAAAAGGGCCATAAATAACCAATTTTGTTACAATAATTTCTTCTACTTGGTATTTACATGACATCATATGGCGGTAACCTGGTGTTTTCACATTGATTTTTTGTTTTGGGTTTTCAACTTCAAATTAGTTTTAATTTCTTCTACTTGGTATTTACATGACATCATATGGCGGTAACCTGGTGTTTTCACAATAATTTCTTTTGGGTTTTCAACTTCAAATTAGTTTTTATCTTTAAGAATACGCTCATCTTCAAGATGAATATGTGTTAGAAACAGCAATCGTACTCAACAAGAAAAAAAAAGAACGAATGAATGTAAAAGAAGCACAATTGTAATATTACTTGAATGGATTGATTGGAATTACAGAAAATCTAACTGATCAGGGAATCTCCCTCTCTCACTAACCAAAAGGTTAGGAGCCAATGAAATTACTCAACTGATAACAAAATTGACATGCATGACGTCTCCCTCCCAAACGTCTTTATTCTCTTCTCCTCACTAACAACCATCTGCTTAATGGACCGTTTTACCCCTTCTAGAATAAACCTGAAGGATCCTGGGCTTTGTCTCATTGGGCTCTAGTACAACTGGATTTGTATCATTACTCCCGCCTTCAAAAACTGTCTTGTCCTCAAGACAGACATGAGGAAATTGATTCTTAATGGTATCGATATCTTCCCACGTTGCATTTTCCGGTTCTCCATTTGACCATTGAATCAACCATTGATCAACTGTGTCCTGTTGTCGAGACACAGTCCTAAAACCCAAAATAGCAATCGGGAGGGGCATATCTGAATTTCCAAGCTCGAGTTCAGGAGGCAGCACCGAATCAGTAGGTGTTTGAACAGCTCTTTTTAATCGGGAAACGTGAAAAACTGGATGGATTTTAGAGGTGGCGGGAAGAGCCAACTTGTACGCTACCGGGCCAACAGTAGCCGTGATTTGAAAAGGTCCAAAAAAACGAGCAGCCAGTTTTTGATGAATGCGTTTAGTCACGGACATTTGACGATAGGGCTTTAATTTCACATACACCCATTCACCCACTGAAAAATGCACATCTCGACGTTTCTTGTCCGCATTGGATTTCATGATGGATTGAGCATGTGTTAAGTGCGCTTTCAATTGTCGTAAGGCTTCATCCCGATCCAAGAGCTCTTCCACGAGTGCTTGTACTTGGATTTCCCCCGGGACGAACTGAAACACGGACGGTGGTTTGCGTCCATAGACTACTTCAAAGGGGGTTTTCCGGTGGACGCGTGGAACGTGGTGTTGTACCAAAATTCCGCCCAGGGGACCCACACCGCCCACGTTTTTGGTTGATCAACCGCGAAACATCTAAGATACGTTTCTAAACAACTATTAATCACCTCAGTCTGTCCATCCGATTCCGGATGGTAAGCGGAGCTCATGCGGAGTTCCGTGCCTTGAGCTTGGAAGATTTCTTGCCAAAAATGACTGAGAAACAAGGGATCTCGGTCACTGACTATAGATTTGGGAATTCCATGGTGGCAGAGCACTTCTTTGACAAAGATGGCAGCAATAGTTTTGGCGGAATACGGGTGTTTTAGTAAAATGAAGTGACTATACTTTGACAAACGGTCGACAACCACCAAAAGAGCATCATAACCCTTAGATTTTGGTAAGCCTAGAATGAAGTCCATAGATAAGTGTTCCCACACGACCTCCGGAATATCTAACGGCTGCAATAAGCCTTTTGGAACAGTAGAGCTCGACTTGCATCGCTGGCATACTTCACATTCCCGAACAAAAGCTTTTACCCTGGAGACCATTCCCGACCAATACAAGTTAGATGCCAAACGCCTATAAGTGCGATAATAACCGGAATGACCACCTGTAGCAGATTTATGAAATTCCCGGAGTAAGTCAGGAATGAATTTGGAATGTCGGGAGATGACGAGACGGTCACGATAATACAAAATATCCTGGCGCACTCGGTAATGTTCAAATTTCTGAGGATTCTTGAGACAAGCCTCCTTTAATTGCTGTAATTCGACATCATCTTTAATTTCTTGTAACAAATCAGCACCATTTACCCAAACCGGAGCAGACACAGTTAAGTGTAATGCACCCTCATCCGCCCTTCGAGATAAAGCGTCCGCCGCCCTACTCTCTCGCCCCGGTTTGTAGCATATATCGAAATTATACCCCAAGAGTTTCGCGGCCCATTTTTGTTGATCGGTAGTGGTAATACGTTGCTGTAGCAGAAACTTGAGACTTCTTTGATCCGTAAACACAGTAAACGTGGTGCCCAACTAGTAAGAACGCCAGTGTTGAACGGATAAGACGAGAGCCATGATCTCTCTTTCATACGCGGACTTGGCGAGATTACGATCACTCAAGGCTTTACTATAATAAGCGATGGGGCGTTTGTGCTGCATTAAAACTGCACCGATACCTCTACCCGAGGCATCACATTCCACCACAAATGGGGTAGAGAAATCAGGAAGAGCCAGCAAGGGAGCTGTGACCATGGCTGTTTTTAGAGTCTCGAAGGCGTGTTGTGCGTCGGAATTCCAACCAAAGGCATCTTTTTTGGTTAAGTCGGTGAGGGGTTTTGCGATGGATCCATAATGACCTATGAACTTCCGGTAGTAGCCGGTGAGGCCCAAAAAACCCCGTAGAGCCTTTACGGATTTAGGAGTCGGCCAATCAAGAACTGCCTCCACTTTCTTTGGATCCATAGCGACACCGTCTCCAGATAAAACATGGCCCAGGTAATCAATAGAAGACTGTCCAAACGAACATTTTTTTCGATTAACTACAAAGTGATGTTCCCCCAAAATGGATAAAGCCTGGTCCATATTCGCTAAGTGAGACGACCAAGATGGGCTATAGATCAGAATATCGTCGAAGAAAACGACAATCATTTTGCGTAGAAGGGGTCGGAAGATATCATTCATAATAGCTTGGAATGTGGCTGGTGCATTCATAAGGCCAAATGGCATGACTAAGTATTCGTAGTGATCGTCGTGGGTACGAAAAGCGGTGCGTTCGATGCTGTCCGGTTGCATTCGAATTTGATTGTACCCCGCTTTCAAATCCAGTTTTGAAAAAAACGAGCTCCGTATAATTCGTCCATCAATTCTTCAACCATGGGAATTGGAAATTTGTCCGGAATGGTGGCTTTGTTTAGAGCCCGATAGTCGACATACATACGCCATGAGTTATCTTTCTTCCGAACTAAGATCACCGGGCTAGAGAACGCGCTTTTGCTAGGACGGATGAATCCTAATTGTAGTAATTCGTGGACCTGCTTCTCAATTTCTGCTTTCTGGTGGTGGGGGTATCGGTAAGGTCACACACATATGGTCTCATAAGGATTGGATAAAGGAATATGATGATCATGTGCACGAATAGGAGGTAAACCTGTAGGTGAACTAAAAACCGTAGGAAAACGAGCTAACACACGTTCCAGTTCGTGTAACTGAGGCGGGTGAAGAGTAGAACCCAAGACATTGTCGGTGGTGTCGGAAAAACCACCCGCAAGAAGCGTGTTGCCCGCAGTAGACAACCACCCGTGCAGACTGGAGAGTGAAGGCGCACGAGGATCAATTCCATTAAATTGAACCCAACGACCCTCATAAAGAAATTTCATCCAAGATTTATCCCAATTATGCACCACTTCCCCAAGAGTGCGCAGCCAAGCAATGCCGAGAACCATATCCAACGGACCGGAGTCAAGTACCAAAGCATCAATTACAAAATTACAAGTGTCAATGGTGATGGGAATGTGAGAGCAACGCTGAGTAAGTAACACCGAGTGACCATCTCTTAATTTAATGCGAATTCCAGGAAAGAACTTACTAGATAATCCCAATGAGCGTACCAAGTGCTGCGACACGAAATTGTGGGAAGCCCCAGAATCAATCAAAAACACCACTGGAATATCGGTAATAGAGCCTTCAAGTTTTAACATGTTGCCACCGAAAACCGTATCAGAGGAAACCCCAAAATAATCGAGCAAATTGCAAACCCCTATGGAATCGTCTCCAAGGGAGTCGGACTCAGGTACCAATTCCATAATGCGATTAACACCACTATCGTCATCAGTCTCGTCGTCAGCTAAGAGAAGAATGCGTAATTTACCTTCGGGACACTTATGAGCTGGACCAAATTGCTGACCACAACGATAACATAAACCTTTTTTCCGGCGATCCTCCCACTCCGTACGAGTGAGAGATCGAACGCCACGATCACGTGACGGAGCTGAAACGGACGAGTCGAGAGAAGAGTTGGGAGTCGTACGCGAAGGAGGAGACGGACGAGAGAAGTCATTGCTAGGAGAAGGAACCCGTTCAGTTAATTTGGGAAAATTAAAACCCTTCGGGTCAGCCCGCGACCCAGAACCAGATTGATTCCCCGACCCGAGATCCAAACTTGACCCACCCGAATAGTGATAGCGAAAACAAGAAAGCGAAACATTACCCATAGAAGGTCGGAGCATTTCTTCCACATCTTTGGCTAAGTACATCGCATCGAGACGTGATTGAGGTCGGTGGAGACGAACCCATCTCTTTACTTCCTCACGTAAGCCGGCGACAAAGTACCCTAGGGCTTGCGTCTTTGTAATTTAGGAACTAAGGATAGAAGATATTCGAAATCGTCGATATAGTCATGGATGGAAGAAGCTTGCTTAAGCGTGGCGAGTTGCTCGTAAGGGTTCTGAATCTCAAGCCCGCTGAATCGTTGGAGTAACTCGATTTGAAAGAGCTCCCAAGAGAGAGACTCATGGACTTGTTTGACCACGGTAAACCAATGTTGTGCCACCCCCGTCATGCTCAACTGTGCGAGACGAACACGAAGATCCGGAGGGGTGTTATTGATTTCGAAATATAAGGAAGCTTTCTGAATCCATCCTTGGGGGTCGAACCCATAGAACTCAGGTAATTTGACTTTCTTAATGGCCCAAGGAAGACCTTCCCCTCCGCCACCAGGATTGAGGAAGGAACCACCGGAGGATCCCGCAGTGCCCTGTACAGGGGTGGAAAGAGGCTCCAAAGAAATACCGGAAGTAGACCCCGATGGTTGTTTCCCTTGCTGCTTCGTCCAATTCAGCATGAACTGACGAAATTCCCCAGCCTCCGCTTGTTCTCCTTCCAAAGCTTTGAGAGAAGAATGAATTTCTGCAACATCAGCTTGTAAGCGAAGGATGTGCTCCTCTTGAGCCTCCAAACGACTAACGTGTGAACGAGTCTCCATGAAAGCAACGAACACTCTCCGGCAGTCGAGGGCAGGTCGGACCAATGTTAGAAACAGCAATCGTACTCAATAAGAAAAAAAAAGAACGAATGAATGTAAAAGAAGCACAATTGTAATATTACTTGAATGGATTGATTGGAATTACAGAAAATCTAACTGACCAGGGAATCTCCCTCTCTCACTAACCAAAAGGTTAGGAGCCAATGAAATTACTCAACTGATAACAAAATTGACATGCATGACGTCTCCCTCCCAAACGTCTTTATTCTCTTCTCCTCACTAACAACCATGTGCTTAATGGACCGTTTTACCCCTTCTAGAATAAACCTGAAGGATCCTGGGCTTTGTCACATTGGGCTCTAGTACAACTGGATTTGTATCAATATGGGTGTGATTTCAAACAAAAACTGGGTGAATTATGGGTTCCAGATCAAAGGTTTAAAGATGAAAATGAAAATATGATTTTGTACAAGAATCACACATGTGGGTTTCTATTATAATTATTTGACTGTGTGATTTATGATAAAGGGCTTGGAGGCGTGGGCAATGTAAAGCGTAAAATGCCTAATGCGTTGTGCAGTTGTGCTAGGTGGAGGACTCTGATTCACCATAAATTTTCATGAGATTATGTATTTTTGAGTAAATTACATTTTTAGTCCTTATAGTTTGCATCTTTCTAGGTTTAGTCATACTTTTAAAAAATCGATGCCATTGGATCCTCAAGGTTTTAAAATCCATCATATTTGGTCCGCTCCCCTTACATTGTTAGTATTTTCTACTAAGTCCAAGGTAAAATGACTTTGTTGTCCTTGGACCAAAACTAAGAATATCTTTAAACTTCAGGGACCACTTCTGAAAGTTGTCATAAGATTGAAATAAGGCATCATGATCTCATTCTCCCCAAACCCTTAGACATGTTTGCCAACTCCTCCCCCTCCCTTGTCATCGACACTCCAACGCCACCCAATTCATTTACCTCGTGATGATTTGATGCTTCCCTCCTCTGCCTCTGCACCTTAGAAAATCCAATTCCACCCACTACCATCGCTTCCAGCCATAACCTCCGCTCATCTTCTCAGCCCACCCTTGCTAATGTTTTAAACATGAATCAACCAGCCGTTTTGAACTAGTTGGATCTTGAACTAGTTCAGAAACCTAGTCAATTAAGGTCGAACTTTTGTCTATTTATGACTCGAATTAACTCGATTGAATTTACCAAAAAAAAATGGGCGAACAGGTGATCCATTACCCATTAATAACTTTGGACAACCTAAAATTTAGAACAAAGTTATAACTAATAAGCGGATTAATTAAATGAAACATATCGTCTTCTCAAACACAAGGTGGCATTTTTTATTTCTACATATATATTATTAGTGTTGTAAATTTTGTTTACTATTAGCATATTACGTGACATTGAAATTTCTTATTTGATATTGTAGATAAAAAAGTTACCACGTTTTTGTTGATGAGGATAAAGATGATTGTAAATTCATATATTAAGCGATTGTGATCTTGATGCATATAACACCCCAATGTCTTAATATATATGACTTGGTTTGATTGTGATGTGTTTGAATTCAATGTGAACCATATTATGTTTTAGTTTAGTAGTTTATGTTTCTTTTAAATGTATTTGGATTGAATCAGTTAAACCGGTTGACCTATGACCCGGTCGCCACACTGGGTCAACTAAAAACCTAAGTTTTAAAACATAGCCCTTTACGCCCTTGTTCATCACAACTACTTTGACGACAACTCGAGTAACCACCACCACCCCTCACCAAATCAACCCTACTGTCCACCCTTTGTAGCGGTTCCCAATAGATATGCCACCCCTTCGCCTCCTTTGTCATTCATATTAGTGGCTCCAACACCATTGCCACCAAATATATTAGAGATTACACAAGTGACCAGAGTTTCAAGTCCAATTACAAGGTCGATTTTAGTTTCAGGTTTTGAAAGACTGTATTTTAGATCCATTTAAGGTTTTGAACATCTGGATTTGAGATCAATTATTAGGATTGATATTAATTTCAAGTGTTGAATGGTTGGCTTTGAAATAGCTTTTCAGGTTTTGAACGATTAGATTTGAGATCGATTTCAGGTTTTGAATAATTGGATTTATGATCGACATCAGGGTTTGAACTAGGATTTCAATTGGTTTTGTTTTTATGTTAGATATTTTGAATGCAATGGTCATAGAAGACAACTTTAGGTAGTGGTGGTATAGAGTAGATATAAGTGATGTTAGATAGCAATTTTGTGGTGGTGGTTGTTGACTTCTCAAGAAAACAATGTAATTACTATATTCAACATAAATAAACGAAATTACCAAATAACAAAATGAGGAAAAGACAAAGGGAGGGTAAAACTGTTATTATAATCATAGTTAATGGAGGTTTATTAATGGTAACTATGGAAATGACCAAATGTGATGATATTTGAAATCATGAGGACCATTGGCGTCAATTTTTCAAAAATAAGTCTAAACTTGTAGAAAGGTGTATACCATATGGACTAAAACAGTAATTTGCTCTATATTTTGAGAGAGATAGAGAGAGAGAGAGGGAGATCTCGAGTCATTAGGGTTCCATCTAAAATTTACGTATTGTGATCATTTTCCATTTTTTTTGTAAATTTGTTTGCTATTTGATTTTACATTTTTTTCTTTGATTTGTGTTTTGATTTGACATTCTCAAAATGCCTTTTGAAGTAAATCTAAGAAGTTTGTTTTTATTTTTGTTAGTCTAAATCGTTTGCCTTGTTCTTACATTTAACATTTATAAATTTGAATATGGTACTAGAATAGTGAATCAGTTCTGGATCGGTGTTTTTTTTAATTTATTTAATTTTTTCGAGAAAACCTTAAATAGATTTTCAAACCCTACTACTATTTACTTCTTTTGTTTCATAAAAAACTACACCGATCTTCTTCTCTAAAACATTGTCTATAAAACTTCAATCTAAAATCGATTGCATTTTTCATGTCGTTAATGTCCTATTTGTTCAAAATTTTCGAGTTTAAACCTTAGTGTATAGAACTTTGTGTTAGTTCCTTAATCTTTATTTTGTTCTCTAGATTGCTTTGTGTGCTTGTTGCCTTCATGAAGAGGATCTTACGAAGTGTGGACTATTGATGTCTGTGCTATTTGTGCACTAATATTTATGTTCATGTAATCCATCTTGACTTTCGTACGTTTACCCTTAATGAAATCTCATCCGCTAAATTAAGTTAATTTCTTTACATATGAGTCCCTAGGTACCATATTCTTTTAATTCAAGTCAAACATCAAGTAAAATGCATTCAAAGTTAACTTTGGTATATTGGACACTTTTAGTCCCTATACACAAATTTGTCGCAAAAGGATACCAAGTATACTTCTTAACATGGGTACCCTACATTTAACCCTTACTTAAAAATACTTAACAATATTAGCCCCCTAAATTGTTTATTTCACTCCAATGCTAAGTTTCAAGGATTTGGCAAGATTAGTCCATTGCCTTAAAATTTCTTCAAATGGTCTATATTCATAATTTCAACCTATGGATCACATATTTAAACTTCCAATGTATATTTCATAACATTTAGGCTTCCAAACCAAATCCGATCAAGGTCATAAAAAGTTTTCTCAAATTTAATATTTTTAGTCCTTTTATCATAAGTTTTATTTTTTATCTTTATATTTAGTCTTTTAAGCATCTTAATGACCTTAAACTTCTAATATTAGCTTATTTTATTCATTTATAAAGTTTATCCTATTTATTTGAGTTTAATTTAATTTAATTTATCTTATTTTTCATGAAAATTGTTTTTCTACTAAAAAGGTCAAAATAACAAGTTCCAAAAATACGGATGTTACAAACATAATACCTAATTTTAGGGGAACTTATTCATCTCGATGTACCCATGTCAGAATCCTATCAGTGAAAGGTTTAATTCCTTTCTAACTATTGTTGATCAATATACCAAAGTTGTTTGGATTTTATGCTAAAATATAAAGAAGAAGTTTATGACAATATCAAAACCTTGTATAATTATTTGATAAATCCATTTGATAAGGGAGTAAAAATATATAGAACAGTTGGAATAAGGTTTGTAAATATTGTGTAAGTAAGTTTTCTAAATGTAAAGGTATTATTCAGCAAACCACTTGTGTAGTGATAATGTTCTTATTATCTCTTATATTAAAAGCCATACCCTATCTTCTATATTAAGATGAATTCCTAACAAAATGGTTTATAAGAAAGCACCATCTCTAAATTAGGGGTGAGCGTGGTCCTGGGACCGACCCGACCAGGACAGAACCCGAGCCGGACCGAGACCGAGGGAAGACATTCAATGGAACCGAGGACCGACCAAACTATGAGACTTGGTCTTGGGTTCGGGTACGGGTTTGGTCGGGTTTTACCCGAGCAGGACCAAGCGTAAAAATTTCAAAGGCATATATTATAATTTTAATGTCTTCTAAACTTTCGGTCGGTTTCGTACCCGAGAACCCGACAATACCGAAGGACCAAGACCAAGAAGGATCAAGACCGAGAAGGACCAAGACCGAATTAAGCCACATATACGGACCAAGTACCGACCAAGTAACATGGTCGGTTCCTTATCTCGGGTCCGGTTCTTCGGTTCTTGGGCTTGGGCTCAGTTCCGAGGACCATTTGCACATCCATACTCTAAATCATTTGAGTCTATGGGTGGTTATGTTAGGTATATGCATATCCGATCTTGGGTTGAACCTCTTAAACTGAGCTTTTGGTTTTTTAAACTACGCAATAATACAATATATCCTTTAATTAATTTTCTTACTCCAATCAAATAAATATATATATATATATATATATATATATATATATATATATATATATATATATATATATATATATATAACAATTTCTTACTCAAATAAAATAGATGATATAAAGATATACTTTCTACCAAATTTTTACTCAATGAAACAAACAAAAAAAATCGAAAATTATATTGAACTAAAAACAGTTTAAACTTAAAATCATGTTGTAATGTAAATAATGGTTGATATTTGAAAAAAAAAATCTTATTAATAAAAATTGAAAAATAATATAAGGAATAGCTTTTTAATTAATTTAACATGACAACAGTTTAAAATAATATTAAATATAAAATTATACATAATTTTATCCATCCATAACTTGCGAGTAAATGTCACTAAAGATTTTAAATAAATTAAAAAATGTCCAGATACTATCTAATAATTTCAAATATCAAAAGAAGTAGTTTTTAAATTGATTAAAAATAATTATACCTATATAAACTAAATTTAATTAAATTAAAAATTACATCTAACTCATACAAAATAAAAAATTACATGAAATAGAAAATTACATTACTTCAAAAATAGTTGTTGAGATTTTTAAAATCAGATTTCGATTGAAATTAAAAAGTGATCAAAAGATTAGTTTTTCAACTGTATTGGGTATTTTTTTTAAATAAAAGATAACTAGTAGTAAGACTATGTTTGACGACTAACTGAAAAACTAGATGCTAGTTGAGAAACTAGCGGATCACTAGAAAACTAGCGACTAACTGCAAAAGTAGCTGAGCTGAAAAACTAGTTGATAACAAATGATGTTTGGTAAAAACTAACTGAGAAAACTAGCTAGAAATCGTAAAATGACATAAAAGGACATGCACAAAATTAATCCAATATTATTAGAAAAAACATAATACATTAAATTAAATACTAAATAAAAGTTTTCTGATTTTAATTTAAATTTTTTGCATCTCATATCATATTCACAATATTACGAAGTTTTCGCATATTGTGACGTGACTCTCGAAAATGAAAATCAAATTTGTAAATAAATGTTCAGTCAGTACGTATAGTACGTAGTATATTGAAGGGTAAATTTGAAATATTTGAAAAGGTTACTTTAAACGTTAGTCATAGTATCATTTTAAAACGCTAGCTTATATGCTAGTTTATAAGCTAGTTTTAGTCCGCCAAACATGTAAACCGGAAAAAAAACTCAAAAAAAAAAAAAAAAAGTTAGCTTACAAGGCAGATGTAGCATGCCAAACATAGCCTAAAACATCATTAAATAGACAACTATGCACAATTTTATTCAAATGTTATCTATGAGCTGAGATCATTCATGTTACATGATTTAAGATAATGATAATGTTTAATGAGAATCTTAAACCCTATTAATTTAAGTTTTATTTTATAAATTTTATTTTTTTATTATGATTATCATAAATTTTCAAGATTCAACCTTTTAAAATATATCTCTCTTATCATATAATTCAAGATCATAAAATTAATTTGAATGTCAATCTTTTAATTTAGCAATAAAATTATAATATCAACGTTTTAATTTATCATAACAATTTTTTTTTATCGACAATCATTCAACCATGCAACACATTCACGTACAATATCATTTCACAAGCAAAACAACGAATAGAAGCCAGTTGAATGTAAAAATCAAGTATGCATACACACATAAAATTACTTGTAAACAAATAGTCCGTAAAATTTAATAATATAAATTTTGAAAATACCACACATTGCAAATAATCTAATAATATCATGGTCAAATAAGTCTTAACAGACCGAGTAAGGCAATGACTTCACATAAAACAAATTACACCATATTGCAGGAAATACATATTTAAGCTATGACAAACTTAATCAAATAATTTCAAACACTTCAAGAAACAAGATTTAGCAAGTAAACCCAAGTTCCATTTATCGAAAAACAAGAAAGAATTAACAATAATTTTTGTCACTGATAAACATCTAGTGCGTCAATTATGAAAAATAAGTTTTATTTCCTAATACACACAACGCAATATACACTAGTAGAAATTTAGCTCATTACCCACGCAATATTGCGTGTGTGTTCTGTAGGTAAAGAGCTTTGTCCATATAAAACACATAGAAATAAGGGAGTGGGAAAAGTTATTGTGGGTAAATTGTATCTACACAATGCCCACACTATATATTTCCGACACAATACTCACGCAAATTTTACCCACACAAATACACAATACTTATGCGGCGCTGCTATGCAATACCCACACATTATATTTGTCACGCAATATTCACACATATTTGTTGATTGTGTTTGACTTTTACATATACAATACCCACGCGAAATACTATGCAATGCCCACGCATTATATTTCCCACGCAATACTCACACATATTTGTTGACCGTGTTTGACTTTTTCCCGCGAAGTACCCACGCAAAATTACTACGCAACATCCATGCATTATATCTCCCACGCAATACCATGCATTATATTTCATACGCAATACTCATGCATTATACTTCATACACAATACCCACACAATACGTTTTTTTATCAAAAGAATACCAAAAATTTATTTTTAATTCCGGATTTTTTTTGTCATTGTTGTCCTCATTTGACACACACACACACACACACACACACACACACACACACACACACACATATATATATATATATATATATATATATATATATATATATATATATATATAATGATATTAAGACACAACTAATTAAACATTACGATAAATTTGTTGAACCTTCTACAATTTGTTGAACGTTTTACAAAAGTTAAATTATACATCTAACTTTTTCAAAAGCATATATCTAAGAAGTAAGAACCCGGATCACGTTGATTCATTCGTCGCATCATTCTTCCATTCTTTTTTCAAACTCTTCTTGTCTCCGTTGGAAATCATCTTGCATTTAAGATTTACTTTGTTGCAAGGTTTCCACTTGTGCACGTAACGTTTCGATCTAAAAAATGATAACGACATATTATCAATTTAATCTATAATAACAACAGACAATCAATTTTATATAACAAAAACATATTTTATATTTGCAATCCCTAAAAGCAAAATACTTGTTATCAACTATAACATTCTACTTTATAATTATAATCAATAACAACAATGTACTAAAGTATCCAAAATACCAACATACTTCCGTTTTCATCCATAATAGCATTGAATATGGATGAGCTTTTTGGACCAGGAACCGACCCGACCCGAGGACCCGACCTGAACCCGGACCGAACCGGAACCGGTTTACGCTAAACGGGACGGGTCTCGGTTCTGAGTTATATGAAATTCGGTTTTCCGGTTCTTCGGTTCCGGTTCTATCGGGACCATAGAAATAACCGACCCGGACCAAATTTAAATAAGGAATTGAAAAGATTTTATTGGGTTTTTTTCATGCATCCGGAACACGTTAATCGTAAACCCCAAGATAAACCCTTCGTCTCCCTTCTTTCCCTCTGTAGTCGACGACGACTTTGGTCCGTATACCCTCCCCAAAATCCGAAATCGATTTCGTGGTGATCGTAAATCAACAAAGCTGATACAATGGTGATACAGAATTGAGTTCATTCCTCCACTGAAGTCGATCAAGTAAGTAACCGTGAATTCATATACTCAAGAATAAAGATGCAACTTGAATCATTCAATAACCGATTGTATCTCATCTTGACAATGTGTACTATCTATTTTCTTGGTCAATAAGTAAGTAACATGAATTTAAGATGGAAGAATAAGAAAACTAGATTGACAATGTGTATAACAGGGACGAATGGTTTTGGTAAATTGGTAAATTTCTTTGTTTACATTAATATAGCTAACTGTACTTTTGTTTTGTATCATAAAGTGTTTTGTATCATAAAGTGCTTATGTATTGTAAATTTCTTTGTTTACATTAATATTTCGTACGCAGGTTTCTATAAAATAAGTAAATAACTTTAATTAAGTTGCCAATTAGTAAAGTTTGTAGTATTATGAAGTATACTTTTTAGTGATCAAGATTAAGACTATGATTATAAAAAGCTCCAACTCAACACAGATAGGACAAATGTTGGGATCCAACTCAATACCCCGATCACCAAATCTGATTCGGTTGGAATATGATCTAAAAGGACTCTTCAAACCACATTGTTTAACTTTCTAGGAACAAAGGTATTTCATCAAGTTGAGTTGAAAGTAGCCATTCACAAAACTTTGGTTCCCCTGTTATATTAAAGTATATTTTAACCGTATATATTAAAGCCTACAGTTCTTACCTCTTGAGTTTGGTTTGTTTAGATAAATTTCAGTTCATTTTGTTCAACTTGTATGTATATATTAAAGCATATTTTAACCGTTTTGTTGTTGGGTTTGTCAATTAACAAACTTTGTTTTCTTGTTTTTTTGTTAGATTGATGATGAAGACGATGACGTGATGTTTGTAGACTCCACAAATGAAGCAAATACCGAAGAGGAAGATATCAAAAACTTAGAGAAGGACTGGTATCTAACCCCCATTCGATTACTCTTAACAACGCAAAAAGATTTCGAAGCTTAGACTTAATTTGTATCTGCAAATGTAATTGTTTAAATTAAAATGTTGTGTTAGAGAAGCAAAAAAACTGATCACGATTCTTCAAAATACAAACTAAAGAGTTCACACATTACTTGATGTAATCGGTTCCTAGCCCAACCCAACAAAAACAGGCCCAAACCCATTTTTGGTTCTTCCGGTCCGGAACCGGAAAACCGGAACCGGAACCGATGAAATACCCGGAACCGATGCACTTTATATGGTCCGGTTCCCGGTTCCACTCCTTGCTCCAAAACGGGTCGGTTCCTTCTTCGGGTCGGTCCGGTCCCGGAACCGATAACATATATAGCATTGAACTTTACAGTTATTATCCATAATAATAACAAACTTTATTTGTCAACCATAATAGCATTTTACCTTTAATATACATGATAGCAACCAATTTTTTTTTTCTCATCCATAATAGAATTCTACTTAACATTACTATCTATAATAACAAGAAACTTTCTTTTTCATCTATGTCAAACATAATCTATATAATGAATAAGTGTACTCTGGTTGCGACTGTGCATTATCAGAGGACGATCCAGACGCAGAAGAATATGAACCGGACACCACATAGTGAAGACGTGATTGTTGTATCCCAAAAATCGAACCCATTCTCTCGGATCCGCTCCTCTTAAGCTGGGCATATTTCCCCACCTCAGGATCATCCTATATAGTCTAACTTGGGTTATCCTTAAACTTCTTAGCCAAGCAATCCATATAAGCATCCTACCATTACCAAGACAACATCATTATCAATGTGTAATAAATCAAGATAGACAATCAATATGAGTGATAAAGATAACTTAAATATGCTTCCTAAGCCATCCTCGAGCAGAACTGTAAATTATCATGCACTCCATCAAAATACTTGTTCTTTGATTCGACTGTGAGATGAGTCTACATATATACATGGTCTACATATACATCTAACCAAGTGGGCCTATGACCCAGCTTCGTTGCCTACATAAACAATAAAGTATAATTGTAGTTGGTGTTAAAAGAAAATATATTACTAAACTATAAAGCATGATTCCTTACCAATCTCCGATGGTGCTCGGAGTTTCCGATGCTGCCAGCGGTATGTCTGGATATAACCCCTGACGCATCAAGGGTATTGTGGTTCTTCTTCGCGGTGGCATTCCATTCTCTAAGCCCCAATACTGAAAAAAAGAAAGAAAAGATGTATAATAATATAACATGGAATAATATTAAATAATAATAATAATAATAATAATAATAATATGAAATCGCTTACGACACACATTCGCTGCCGTACAGTTTCCGATATATCCCGAGGACGGTACTCCCGTAAGATACCAAATGAATCGTTGACCTCTCCAACAGCTTGACGCCTTTCTTTTGCTATTTTTAATGCTTTTTTCTACAATCACGCATCTGATCTCTATAGCGAGCCATGAGGACATTTTCAAAACCCTTATATATCCAGTCATCCTCATGAGGATGCCACTGGTATAGAGTCTGAAAAAATGACAAGTAAATGTTAGAATTACAAACTAAAAACGAATGAGCATACTCATACAAATTAAAATTTAATATATTAAACGTAAATGATCATATACTCTCCTGAGAATACTCTTGGGGACTTCACTAAATGAAATCCAAGCGCATTTAACGCACTAGACAAATAAATTGATGATCGTCGAGTAGACGGTATGGTCCTTAAACCTACAATATTGAAATAGCTATATAAGTATTATCATAAAACCAACTATCATAAATTCAAGTAATAAAAATACTAACGTGTCGCTATCTCGGGGAATCCAAGGCAGCGATGACGGATGAGAATCTCTGACAGTAGATCCATCAATGCCAGACATATATCGAGTAGTCGAACCGTGAGGCATCGACGTACGACTCATCATATCATGTCCTCCTCCTCCATCTGCACATCCTCACCCGACTGATAACCCTTCATGCGTTGTCCGGGTCTATCATCCCAAACCTCTGTGTGGTAAAATGCTGAAACACCCCAACATATCTACCAAGGAGTCTGTAATGTTTGTCTGTTGATCAATGGCTCCCTAGCTATTAGAGCCTGTGAATCCGACCTCTATATTCCTAGTCAATCGTGTGACTGAGGTATGAAAGCATGGAACTGCAACATGATCAGGTGAGGTTGAGGTAGGAAAATATGGAGCTGTAATACGATAAGGTAGGGGCATATCCCTCTGTTGGGGAGAATCATGCGTGCCCCTTTGTTGGGAAGACTGAGGCGTCCTCCTTGACTGCTGACTACCCCTACTCGACTAGGGATGATACTAGGCATGCCCCTTGACCGCTGACTACCGTCAGACATGTTGCATTTAATAGAGTAAGAATGGTTAGATGTGCAATATAAGATTGATATGTCATGTGAAAACAAAGAATATAAACTAGACAAACCATATCAGAAATCACAGGCAATTTAAAAATCTAAAAAGTGTTTAAAACACCAACGAGATTTCAAAACTAAAATTCGTCCCCATCATATTTGTCTTCAAATTCTTATTCAGAGTAAAGCATTTCGTTTTCATCATCCTCCGTATCACCTTCATCTTCAAATTCTTCTTCTTCATGTTCCTCCTCTTTAGAATCCTCACTCTCCTCATCAGATACTTGCTCGTAGGCATTTTCATCTTATGCTAGGCACATTCGGTCAGTACAGGTTACTGTACATGGTGACTAAACCACTCATCAATCTGTATTATTGCATCTGCATCCATATGGGCTTCGGTGACTTCAAATACCGCTCTTCGTTTTGTCTTGACAACCGCCCGCTTATTATTAGCCTCTATTGTCACTACAGGGTGCGGTGTATAAAAGACTTGTTCCGCCTGTGATGCCAAACAAAAAGGGTCATTTGTTTTGAGTCGGGAGTTGTGTTTGACATCAACCAACCCATTTGGGTTGACTACCACACAATTGTGTTGTCAAACCAAGTATATTTGAACAATACAACAGTCGAGTGACCGATCCGATAATAGATAATCTCTAGAATCTCATCCAATAAGCCGTTGTAGTCTAACTCTTCGACATTATACGTCTCTCCCCTCACGCATACTCCATTGTAGTGGTGAGCAAAAACCGAACTGCTTGGTAAAATAACCGCAAAAATCGAAACCGAATAACCGCAAACGAAACAATAACTGATGGTGAGGTTTGAATTAACCAAAAAATTGCGGTGCAGTGCGGTTATATGAAATATATCCTACCGAAATAACCGAAACCGCACCGCATTCAATAACCGCATCGCAAAATACTTAAATAATTACATAGTTTTTAATTTTTATATTAATTAATAAATCTAAAATTAAAAAAAAAAGAGAGAATGAAGAGGGATTTAATCAAGTTTTGACCTAATTTCAGTCGTCCTTCCTTCCTGAAGTCCGAAGTTAAGCCGGTCTCCTCCCACGCCTTCTTCACGTCCTCAATGTCACCGGAGGGTCGAACACCAACCACCAACCACTCAACGAGGCCACTGCGTAACGCCAGACAGTCGGACATTGGGTTTCTTATCACTTAACACTCGATTGTCCTTACAGAGTTACATGTAACACTCGATTGACCTTCTTCGGGTTCTTAACAGTTAATTATCAACGATTACGCCTTCTCCGATCTCTCTATTTCCTCTTGTCTCTCTCAAAAGTTGTGTGTGCATAACATATTATGCAATGTGCATAACTGCTTAACAGTTATGGTTAAACTTGTGTTCTTACTTCTTAACACTTAATCTGTACTCGACGTTAAGTGTTTCAAAAAAGTTTTAACATATTCGGTCCTTGGTTTTGTTTCAGATTCAGTATTGCTCAATAGATTCGGTCCTTGGTTTTGTTTCAGAAAAGTCTTAATAGAATTATTGCTTAATAGAATATGTGTTTGTGCTTGATATTTAGTTTTTTCTCAATATTTAGTTTTTTACTTAACAAATTAAGTGATTGTGTTACGCCTTTGGTCCGTAGTGAATGTGCTATGGAATAGCAGTTACGGAATTGGCAAGTGGTGAAATTTGCTGCGGAATAGTTGTGACGGAATTGGTCTGTAGTAAATCCGCTATGGAAAATGCGTTACGAAATTGGTCTGTAGGGAGTTTGCTACAGATAATTCGTTACGAAATTAGTCGTAATAATTTTGCTACGAAAAATTAGTTATGGAATTTTGCCATAGAGAATTTGCTACGGAATTGCTACGTAATAGTCCGTAACTAACTTGCTATGGACTTGCTACGGGAATAAAGTCGTAACGGTTTTGCTGCGGAATTTGCTACAGATTTATTCCGTAGGTAATCTGTTACGAAATAAGTCTGTAGCACATTCCGTAGCAACTTCCGTAGCAGATTCTGTAGCAACCTTTAGCTACGAGGTTTTTAGTGACGGATTGGCTCCGTAGCAAATTCCGTAGCTAAACATGAATGGCTACGGAATATCATGATTTTGCTACGGAATTTGTCCGTAGCTATTTCACCTTTTTCTTGTAGTGAACATTAACAGAAAAAATTAAGTTTGTGCTTAACATTAACTGAAAGATTAATAGATTAAGTTTTTATGCTTAACATTAAGTGTTTGTGCTTAACATACGGTTAAAAAACCGCACAAAATAACTGAAGCAAATATATGTGGTTAATAACCGCAATCGCAACCACAAAAACCGCAACCGTATAAAATAACTGTATAACCGCACCGTACTATTAAATGCACCATTTGGTTATTGAAAATTTAATAACTGCATTTCCGGTTAGCGTTACGGTTTTGGTCAATAACCGTGTCTAACCGCACCACGCTCATCCTACTCCATAGTTATTCATCGCACGCCCGTTACCATATTGCTGTGTGTGGAACTTGTAGCCATTTACAAAATATCCTTCATGAGACTGTGGATATGGTGATGGTTTTGTTGCTAAAACTTTTAAGTGTTTAGCACTTCCATCGGACGAGTGAAGCATTACCTGCATTGAAGAACATACATGCATCACGTTGGTTAATGATGTACCAATATCAATCACTACAATTGAACTGTTTTACTTACTTTATGTTCAAACCATGTATTAAAATACTTATCTCTGAGACTAGAAACCCGTTCATTCAGGTATATTTCAGGGGCCACTTCATCAAACTCGAGTATGTAAGAGGTAAGTTCCCTACGGTTTAGTAAGGTGTGCGCCTTATGAAGGTCTTCATGACTGAGGCGTACTCGTTTGCCACCATTTTCATATAATCTTCTTGATGATAAGGCAAACACGCTTATTGGAGATTCTCTGCTCGAAGAGATGTGATGCTGCGGCGCGAAATTTCGTGGCTCTCGATTATGGAGTGTCTCAATCGTTGGCTTAAAATACAATGAACAATAAGCAGCAAGTTCATTCACTAGATGTTCATTGACGATTGAACCGTCAACCCTTGCCTTGTTCCTAATTCTTCTTTTTAGTAACTCAAGCTTCCTATACTTACAAAGTATCAAGAATATGTTATGAATATTGCGTGTGTATTACCCACACAAATATTGCGTGGGTATTTACCTTTGTTTCTAGTAATGATAATAACGAAAAATAAACATTACAGTTTTACACAAGAAATCACACAAAAATATAAATTGTCAAATAACTAATAATTGCAAATACTTATCGCATAAAAAGTCCTCCATAATGTAAACAAATAAGTCATGTTATTTTTAATTCATTTCGGAACCTTTCATCAACTTAACCGACCATTGATCACAACTATTCAAATAACAATTTTTATTTATATACACATACCCACATAAAAAGTTATAACATGCAGAGACTTTGAATCAATTGGGTTTCACATAAAAAACGTTTAACATATATATTATGGCCATAAGAAGTCAGGTACAAATCATTATTGACGCATAAAAATTTGACAAAAAGTTTAAAGCATAGAACATAAAATCATATATCTCACAAATGCAAAACTGATATACAAAAAATGGTAAACAACCATTATATTATATATAAGAATTACCGTAAGTTGCATATCTACCAAATAAAAATTAAAAATAAAAACATGGATAATTTTAGGATATATCGTTATTAGATACTAGGACACAACTGCATTCACAAGAAGAAACAAAATCTTATATGCACATAATCAAAAATACGTATATTTTCTATCATAAAATATTAACAATCTTTAATAAGTAAATTATCCAAATAATTGTAAAAGAGAACATTTCAAGCAAAAAGTTTGTTAATGTCTAACTTATCCAAATATTCTTACATACAATCAATTAAGGTTATATTTGACACGTCACACCTAGCTTGTAAACTAGCTTTTTTTTCGAGCTTTTTTCATTTTACATGTTTGGCGTACAAAAAACTAACTTATAAACTAGCGTATAAGCTAGTATTTTAAAATACTAGTATGAGTAACATCTAAAGTAGTTTTTTCAAAATCTTCCGAATTTACCCTCCAAAATATAACTGGATATGGATGTACATGTATTGATAACTTTTGTATATGTCATTTTACGTTTTTAAGCTAGTTTATATAACTAGTTTTTACCAAACGTCATTTATTATCAGCTAGTTTTTCAGTTAGTCGTTAGTTTTCTAGCTACCTTTTCAGCTAGTGATTTTCAGTTAGTTTGCCAAACATAGCCTAAGAATATATTGACATTTTCTTTAATACACTTGGACAAAAAGGAAAACCTTTAAACAAGTGTAATGCAAGAAACATTATAAAGATAACAACTATAATTTGCTATAAACATCATGTATAATTTACAAAACATATCACATGGTGGGGAAAACCATAACATCCCAAAAAATAAGATAACTAGGTAACTAGATTAGTAGCCTGTATGCATGTCTAAAAATCATAAAGGTATGTGATTTCATATAACAACTTATGTAATTGGGTTTTATTTAAATTTTTTATGACTATTAAATATCATTAGGGATTTAATTAAATTAGCCTATTGTATAAGTTCATTTCAAAAATATAAAAGACTTTACATATCTAAAAAGAAAATAAATGAAAGCTATTTATTTATTATATTTAATATATCAAGAAGAAATAAAAATAAATTATTTTTCCCCATAGATAGATCGGGAAGGTGTGAGTGGGGTTAAAATGGAAGGTGTCTGTTAAGTTTTGTGGAGCCATGTGACAAGAATATTAAAGTTCAAGCGTAAATATTGTAAATTAGTTTACAATTCAATTTGCAATTGAATTGTTATGTCTTGTGCAGTGTGTTTGGTGAAAAAGCAAATGGCCTACCACATGTGAACGAAAGAAGAAAAAGGAACGTTATACGGCTCTAAAATCATATAAATAAGATTGTTTTCTTCCTTTGTTGATCGTACCAACAATTGTAATTGTAATCTTCATAGAGTAAATATAAGAAAACTCAGTTGCAGTCCGTGGATGTAGGATTGACATCGAATCCGAACCACGTAAAATCCTTGTGTTATCTTTTGCTTTATTTTCTGCTTTTGTGTGTGTGTGTGTGATAGTGTTTCCGCTGCGTGTACCCGATCCGATTCCTAACAACTGGTATCAGAGCTTCGGGTTTTGGAGGAGGTCTCGGTTTTAGAAATTAGAGTATGCTCTGTGGTTGCAGTTTTGTCTGATCTTCCACATCAGAAACTAATTTCTATTAATCGTATTAAAGGTGTCTTGGTACTTTGAAGGGTACTGTCTGTCACACACGAGTACACTGAACGAACCGGTCAGATCCGTGCCATTGTTGTGTCTGTTTCGTTGTCTCAATTTGTTTCCTGTTTGTCGTAATGGCTGAAGACAAGGTTGTAATCGAGAAGTTCAACGGTTCTGACTTTAGCTGATGGAAAATGCAATTAGAAGCATTGCTATGTCAGAAAGATTTGGAGATGGTACTTGGAGACAAACTGGAGAAAATGGAAAAAGTTGCTGAAGATGCGTGGAACTCAAAGGAAAAGAAAGCTAAGGCGGTTATTACGTTGTCATTGGAAAGGAGCGTTGCTTTCAACATCATGAAGGAAACCACGGCGCGTGGTATGATGGATGCTCTTACGAACATGTATGAGAAACCGTCGACGGCTAACAAGGTGTTCTTGATGAGGGAGTTGTTCACGACAAGGATGAATGAAGACAACTCAATTACGGTTTACATTAACAATCTAAATTCAATTCTGTCCAGATTATCATCTGTGGGAATTAAATTTGATAATGAGACTCAAGCTTCACTGCTACTAGCTTCACTACCTGATAGCTGGTCAGGAACAGTTACTGCTGTTACGAGTTCCGTGGGGACCAGTGGTATGACGTTTGAAGGGGTTCGAGATTTGGTTCTAGGGGAGGATACCAGACGTAAGAATCAAGGTGGCTCGTCTTCTTCTGAGTTATTAAATATTGGAAGAGGTAGAGCGAATAGCAGAAAAGATGGGAGCAGTGGGAGTCGGGAAAGAAGTTTGTCTAGAACTTGGAAGAATGTGAAGTGCTGGAAATGCCAAGAGGTGGGACATGTTAAGAGTCAATGTCCAAAGAAAGAATTAAACAGTGTTGGTGCTGAGAATGTTTATCAGGAAGATGCATTGATACTCAGTATGGAAAACTGTGTAGACTCTTGGGTCATGGATTCAGGGGCTTCGTTACACGCCATGGACAACGGAGAAACGATGGTGAATCTAAAAGAAGGAGATTTTGGGAAGGTACAGTTAGCAAATGACGAGATGCTTCAAGTAACGGACATGGGAGATATTGATCTGGTTACTTCCTTAGGAACTACATGGAACCTGAAGAATGTCAGGGTGATTCCGGAGCTGAAGAAGAAATTGATTTCTGTTGGCCAGCTGGATAAACAAGGACTAGAAGTAAGGTTTGGTGGTGGTAAATGGAGGGTGGTAAATGGTAATTCGGTGATTGCTCAAGGTATGAAGCGTGGGTCATTGTACATGGTTGATGTACCTGCTGAGGGAAGTATGACCGTCTCCGTTAAGCATGACAAAATCTGGTTCGCTAAATCTAGTGCTAAGAGAGTTCATTTTGTAAACATGAATTCTGGAGCCAAGGGGATGTTAGCTGAACGAGTCGGAAAGTCTAAACCATTCAAGGGATTTTGTGACAGTGGGAGCTCAGGGTGTGTTCCGGCTACAGTTACAAAAAGCCGTTGGGTTTTGAAGACTAAGACTGAAAAATTCTCTCCTGTTGGAAGTTTGCAAAGTTTGGAGAGTGTTAGTGGTCCTCGGTGTATCTCTGGAGCTGGTGGAGTGTCCAAACCGGTTGAGACAGATGATGAGTCGGTGGAGGGATTAGCCACGGCTGAGTTGGAGCTAGTGGGAGCTTCAACTAGCCCTTCTAGTAATTGAACATGAGGGGCGGCTGCAACTAAGGAAATTTGATTGAGTCTAGCTTGTTCTTAGGAACTGGAAGCTTGGAAGACTGATTTGGTTGAAGATTACTGGAGTTAATGTATTGTTCATGTCTCCAAGTGGGAGATTGTTAAGTTTTGTGGAGCCATGTGACAAGAAGATTAAAGTTCAAGGGTAAATATTGTAAATTAGTTTACAATTCAATTTGCAATTGAATTGTTATGTCTTGTGCAGTGTGTTTGGTGAAAAAGCAAATGGCCTACCACATATGAACAAAAGAAGAAAAAGGAACGTTATACGGCTCTAAAATCCTATAAATAGGATATTTTTCTTCCTTTGTTGATCGTACCAACAATTGTAATTGTAATCTTCATAGAGTAAATATAAGAAAACTCAGTTGCAGCTGTGGATGTAAGATTGACACCGAATCCGAACCACGTAAAATCCTTGTGTTATCTTTTGCTTTATTTTCTGCTTTTGTGTGTGTGTGTGATAGTGTTTCCGCTGCGTGTACCCGATCCGATTCCTAACAGTGTCAACGATGACAATTATGGTAGTGGCCAATCCCTAATACATCATATTCATACAGGGAGCTCCAATTTAAAAATATGATGCAAGACCAATATGCAAGAAAAACATATGCAAACTAGTTTTGCTACCCAGTCTGCCATGTGAGTGCATAAACATTTTTGTTCTGGAATATATGTTCAAGTATGTTAGTTGAATTAAATTTAATGCTTCTCTATGATGTGAGTTCATTGAAGGTGATCATGAGAATAAATATAATATGGTAAAACTAGTATGGGAGAATGAAAGAGTCCTATTGATATGGGAGAATGTAACACCTACATTATAGAACTTGTGGTTTAGTTATAAGTGGATGTAATTATATGGATATGAAAGACAATTGCCTAAAATATAAAAAAGGAATACATAATGATGGTTTTGGTTTGTTATGGTGATTTAATTATAGGATAAAAAGTAATAAAAATCTCATTTATTAGAGTTTTATGATAATGATCCGAAAGTGGGGGGCAATGTGGAGTTTTGAGAAATTTTAATAATTTCACATACCTAATTTGAGTGAAATAAACAAGACATATTGAATTTCTTTTACACAAGTTATTTATATGGATGAGGAGGGATATTTTTGTAAAAGAAATAATCATGAGATCAAATGGCGATGGCGGTGGAGAGGTTGGATTTCTAGTTGTTTGCACTCTGCTACTTCTTCGGTGTTAGTTAATGGTTCCCCTACTGATCAGTTCCAGCTCGCCAGGGGTCTCAGACAAGGAGATCCTTTATCTCCGTTTCTTTTCATTTTGGTGATGGAGAGTCATCATATTATGATCGAACGGGTTATGGAGAGAGGATTGTTGTGTGGCTTCACGTTTGGCAGGTCAAATCAGATTTCTATTTCTCATCTTTTCTATGCAGATGATGCTATCTTTATTGAGTCATGGGATAAGGTAAATGTGGCTTCGTTAGTCTCTCTTCTGCATGTTTTCCATCTTGTGTCGGGTCTTTCTATAAATCTGCAGAAGAGTAAACTTTTGGGGCTGGGTGTTACGTTTGAGGAGGTGCAACATATGGCGACTAGTACAGGATGTGAGCCGATTAAATTACCTTTTGACTATCTTGGTCTATTGGTCGGAGGTAATATGAGTCGTTTGATCTCATGGAAAAAGGTGGTTGATAAGGTTGATTCTAAACTCTCAAAGTGGAAACTTAGAACCTTATCTGTTGGGGGTCGGCTTACTTTAATTAAGTCGGTCCTGGGCGCAATTCCTACATTTTTCATGTCTGTTTTTAAGGTGCCTGATGGTATCTTAAAGAAGATAGAGGCGATTAGAAACAAATTCTTTATTGGGGCGGATGTTAATGAGAAGAAAATGTCATGGGTTGCTTGGAATAAAGTGCTGGCTTCAAGATCTCAGGGTGGTTTGGGTGTTAATAGTTTGTTTGCTTTGAATCGAGCTCTTCTTTTTAAATGGATATGGCGTTTCTTGACTGAACCAGACTCTTTGTGGGCCAAGGTAATTTCTTCGATTCATGGTCCTAGAATTGGAGTTAATTTGCCTAGATCTAAGCATAATTCGATTTGGAAATACTTAATTTGTGAGGTTGAAGATTTGAGGAAAAAAGGAGTAGATCTCTTTCAATACTGTGCTATTAGGGTGGGTAATGGTAAGCATACTAAGTTTTGGACGGATGTTTGGTGTGGGGATGTTCCTTTTCAAGTTAGATTCAACAGAATTTTTGCTTTGGAAGATTGCAAGGAGGTTTCGGTGTGCGACAAGTTAGCGCAAGAAGGATGGGTTACCACTTTTAGGAGACTTCCTAGGGGGGGTGTTGAGGCTTTGCAATGGAGTGAGATCATAGTTGTTGTTAACCAAGTGGTGCTTAGTAATTCGCAAGATAGATGGAGGTGGACGAAGGATGGGTCGGGATGTTTTTCGGTGGCGTCGGCTAGGGAAGCTATTGATGAGGTATGTCTTCCGAGTGGGGTTTCGGTGTTTAAATGGTGTTCTCTTGCTCCGATTAAGGTGAATGTGTTAGCTTGGAAGATAGTGGTTAATGGGCTTCCTATTAGATGGAATTTGGCGAGAAGAGGGTTTGATATTCAGTCCATTGCTTGTGTTGTGTGTGAGAAATGTGGTGAATCGAATGACCATCTCTTCTTTGGATGCTCTTTTGTTACAGATCTTGTTACGGGTGTTGCTAAGTGGTGGGGGATAAATATTCCTTTTGTTGCGAATTATGCAGATTGGTCCTTTTGGTTTGACAATCTTTGCATGCTGAAACATAGGAAAATTTGTCTTCAAGTGGTATTTATGACAGTTTGGTGGTGTGTGTGGAACTTCAGGAATGCTTCTATTTTCTCTTCTGAAAAGCCTAAGAAGTGCATGTGCTGGGATAATGTTGTTTCTTACTCGTTCTTGTGGATTAGGAGTCGTTGCAAAAAGTTGTGTCTTAGATGGGATGCTTGGCTTTTAGATCCCAATTTAGCAATTTCTGTTATGTAATTGTTTCGTTGTACTTTTGTCTAGCTTCTTGCTAGCTACGTTTTTTGAGTTTCTATATATTGACTGCTGTTCTAAAAAAAATGGTGATGTTGGGAAGAATATGAGGGTGCCAACGGTGTAGAAGCCGCTGTTGGCCGAACCCGTCCACGAATCCGCCTGACGCCGCTGCCGACGGTGTAGAAGCCGACGAACCCGCCACTGTCGAACCTACCTCCAACCCGCTGCGGCTTCACAAACCCTCTTTTCCTTCTTTGCCTTCGACGCAAAGCGGCTTCACAAACCCGTTGTTTCTCCTCCTTGAACCCGCCGGACGCCTAAGCCGCACGACACCGGTGGTGCCACACCATCTATCACACGAACCCGTGTACGATCTTTCCCTACTCCGTCCAACCTAAGGGGAAATACAAAACAAGAGAGAGAGAGAGAGAGAGAGAGAGAGAGAGAGAGAGAGAGAGAGAGAGAGAGAGAGAGAGAGAGAGAGAGAGACGGAAAGTCGATTGAGTGAGAAAAAAAAAAAAGAAAGGAGAATGTTGATATAGGGGAAAATAGAGAAGTAGCTGCCAACAATAGTGCTGCTTGGGCTAAAATGTTATGAGAAATCGCAACATGCATTTTATTGAGCATTATTCTTGAAATTTAAAAAGATGCATTATTGGATATTATTTGTTATTTTATTTGGTTAGTTGATTTGGGGTTTTTGATAATTAGATTGAAAATGTGTTGATGGTTTATGCTAATAAAGTTTGTGAGAATTTTAATACATATACCGGCTATTATGTATGAAAATGAAAAAGACAATATATTGGTCCTACCTTTGATGGATTATTAAATAACGTAAATGAAATAAGGCTTGAAAGTCGACATGAAATGGAACTAGTAACTGTATGTAAAAAGGGATGAAGTTAAGTTACATATTGATGTGAATCTACTCAAAAAATAGGGTATGTTATGTTCAAACTGAAGATTTCCAAGTAATATGCTAATGATTCACACAAATTAATAATTACAGTTAAGATTCTATTAATCAATGTTGTAAAAGTCGCTAGGCGATGTCAGGTCAGTCGACTAGCGAATAGCGAGTACTCGGTCTAGACGGGGAATACTCGGCGAGCATTCATATAGAGTAAATACATACATATTATATGATTATACATACCGAAATACTGAATATAGTTATAATTGCATCAAATTTGATTTTGAATTAAATAAAATTAAAATTAAACAACAAAATGTTTGTTAAATAAGTAAATATATGATATGTTTTAAACTATTTACATAACAACTATACTTCTTTATTTAAAAAAATCAAAATTCTTGAGTTTGACCAATTTTTTTTGAGTCTGATCGATTCCAAGGTTGACCAAGTTACATCGGTATTGACTGAGTAGCACCGAGTATTACCGAGGTTGACCGAGTCGAAGTATTTTTGGCCGACTCCGATAAAAGCGCCTCAGACAACACTCGATTTCGAGTTTTGACCGAGTTTTACAACACTGCTATTAATAAATATGAAAAGCCAAAGCATGAATTAGATGATATAATTTGATTGATAAAAAGTCAAATCTTGGTATGTTGGAATCAGAAAAATGTGTATGCAGCTATATGACATATTTGTGATAGAAACACCAAATTTGTAAAAGAATGTGAAAATGTTGTGAAAGTCACTATTTGGATGTAACTTATTATAAGTATAATGTTTGTTAACATGATGTGTTGTAATTAAAGGGGAAAATATTAAGAATTATAGCAATTGCGTTGTCTGCCATTTCTACGATGATAATAATGAGAACTTGTAGTAAATGAAAGAATAGAATACGCTATATAACAAGTAAGCATGAAAAAGTTGTGAATTTTAAAGTGTCAATTCATTTTAAATTTGTAGTCACTATAAAAGTGTGTGATCTGGGATGATTAAGATGAGAACGTATTGCCATTTTCATATATGCACGAATTAGATGATATGTACTAAAGCTTTTGAAATGACGATTAATGCTATACCAATGAGTAACTTTACGATAACTTTGGTTTTGTGTAGTAGAGAATGAAATGGCCATGGGAGAATAAAGCAATCTTACAAACATAGCAGAATTAAACGGTCCCACTAATATAAGCCAATGAAATGATCCCACTAATATGGGAATATAAGGTTGCCAATTGTGCGAGGGACCACGTATAGTTGTAAGGGTATAATGGATAATATGTTCTTCTTAGTGTAGCCTAAGTGTGTGTTTATATATAACCTACTTAAGGTTAGAAAGGAAATAAACATGTATAAATTAGATTAAGATTCATTTGTACGTTATTTCATTATATGTTATTGAGGTATATCTTAGTAATGAAATGTTTTAGATGTACTATTATTTCTTAAGTCTTAGTTTCTCACGAGGCAATGTTTGTTTTATATATTACCTTTTAAATTTTAATCATGTACTTGGGGCATATCTATAAGTTTAGCTTGGGATGTGAATATTAAAAAAGAGTTAAATGCATTTTCGGTATCTGTGGTTTGCCAAAAATTACTACTTTGGTTCAAAATGATTTTGACTAGCACCACAACTTCAAAAAGTTTAATTTGTTGCGAGTTTGGTCCAAAAATTAAAAAAAAATACTTAAAATGACGATTTTGCGCTTATTATTTTCTTTTTCCATTTCTTTTAATTTATTTATTATTTTTTGATTTAAAAAAACAAAAAAGAAACAAAAAAACACCCCCTCCCACACACACACACACACTCTCTCTCGCTCTCTCTCTCTCTTTAAACCACAGTAAACAACTTTTCACACAAAAATTTCCACCCATTACTATCTATCTTCTTCTCAATCTCTCTCTCATTCCTCCGATCACCTACCCCTATCGGAAAAATCGGCGATCCTGCTCGAAAAAACCTCTGATAAACTTTTCACAGGTAGGAGATCTAAGGTTCATTAGGTGACACTCCTCTCAAGCGTCGCCACCGGAAAAACCATCAAACCGGCTCAAATCTGGACAAACAAACCCTTAAACCTAGAACCGTTAAACGCAGACGTCGTTTGTAGATCTCAACGTCGCCGCCGCTGCCACCTTCTGAAATCATCCTCACAAATTGTTTACAGATCTCAACCTCAACATCATTTGCAGATCGAAGGTTGAAAAAAAAAGATTGACAGTCTGTTGGTTCGTCAATCTCTCGCCGGAGTCTTCAGAAATCGTTAATCTCTTGGTTCGAATTTCAAAAAACGTCTATATCTTTGTTTTAAATTTCAACAAACATGTGTCTCTTGGTTCGTATTTCAAAAATCGTTTGTTTCTTTTGTTTCAAATTTCAGAAATCGATTTCATTTGATTTAGTCTAAGTGGCAAATGACATAATCATCTAGGTTTACAGGTTTCTTCAACATGTTTGTGTGTATTTGTGGATTCAGATTAGTGTAATTCAATGTGTGGTTATATGGTTCATTCCCTTGATTCATCATTGTATGTTTGTGTGTGTTTAATCTTAAAGAAAGATAGACAAGGGTGTTTGATATAATTTTACTTTTACTGGAAGGGATATTTGGGTTGGTACAGTGGTAATGGTGTCAAAATCGGAGGTGGTGGTGTTTACCGGTGGTGGGGGAGGTTGTAGTAAAGAGAGGAAGGGTGGGTGTTAACCAGTAGTGGGGGAGGTTGCAGGTTTTCTAGGTTTGAAGCAAGAGATAAAAGAGGGGTAAGAGGAAAAAGGGTGGGACCAAAAGAGTGTGTGTGTGTGTTTGTGAGGGAGAGAAAGAGGGGAACGGGAATGGGGGACTAGTCGGGGTGAGTTTTTTTATTTCTTTTTTGTTTTTCTTTTTAAATAAAAAATCATAAATAAATTAAAAGAAAAGAAAAAAGAAAATAATAAGGGCAAAATTGTCATTTTAAATATTTTTAAAAAAATTTGGACCAAACTCATAACAAATTAAACTTTTTGGATCTGTGGTGCTAGTCAAAATCATTTTTGACCAAAATAGCAATTTTTGGCAAACCATAGGAACCAAAAATTCATTTAACTCATTAAAAAACTACAAGTCTGTGTTTGGTTGGACGTAATGGAATAACAAACGAATGTAATGAAACAAGTAATGGAATGACAAGGTAATGGAATGATTTATTACCATTCAATTGTCATGTTTGGTTATACTAGTAGAATGGAATGAGTCATTCAACAATCTTGTTTGGTATGTACAAAAACAGAAAGGAATGAAATGGAAATACGTAATAATGACAAAAATACCCCCATAAAAAAAGTCATAAAATTAATTATTTTTCACAAAATTAATTATTTTCCATATCATCTAATCAACAACTATAATTTCAAATGTAATAAAGAGATAAATTGATAAATTTTTATTCATAAAAAACTATAAAAAAAACTTGTCTAATAAAAGCACATCAATTTCTACCAAACATTAAAAAAATCAATTTCACCATAATGTTCATAACTTAAAAAAATGTCATATAATAAAAAAAATCTATATTAATACCATCAAGCATCATCGCTTAGCAAGTCCGTTACCCATTCAAATTTGTCTTCATCCTCCAATGTAAAAAATATTACCATCAACTCTTCGTTCTTTGAAAGCATACGAACAGCCTTGTTATAATCACGAACAGTTAAACCAACAACTTTTTTCATCTCAGCGTTAAGTTTTTTACGTAGGTTTTCTCTATCTCTCTCGATTCCAAAAACTGCATTGAAGGTATTTGTTGCATTATCAATCTTTGAATCTTTCAAGCTGTTCATCAAAGGATCCCAACTATTTCTTCTTTTTCTCTTTCGTGGTGTTGTTGATTCTTCTCTGGAAGGAGCATCTAAAGGACAATATATATATATATATATATATATATATATATATATATATATATATATATATATATATGGTTAAGTTATATATATATATATATATATATATATATATATATATATATATATATATATATATATATATATATATATATATATATATATATATATATATATATATATATATATATATATATATATATATGGTTAAGTTATTTTAAGAGCCAATATTTACATGATAACTAAAAAACTTTTTTCCAACGCAACTTGAAAACTTCAAAATAAGCAAAATGAAAAAAACGAAAATTATTTGGAACATTTGAATTATCAATACATCTTTCATTTTCATTATTATTATTTTATTTTTTTTAGTACTTATTTGTAATTTAAATCATAATTTATTTGAACATGTTGGTTTGTAATTCCGAATTCTTTGTTGGTAACTGTTAAATATTTTTTATGTACGATGTTAACTATCTTAAGACGAAATGAATGATACTTTTTCGACAGATCAATAATATTGTTTTAAATGTCATGTTACATATAAAATAGCTAGTATATTTTGTATTTGTATTTTTTTTAAATATGTTGTGTTTTATTTTTATATGATAGTACACCTACTAAAACCAACAAATTTTATACGATCACATGAAGCATCAAAATAAACAAAACTCATAGACGACAATTTTATTATTTCAAATATTGATATTTTCATCTTTTTATAGATTTTCTAAAGCATCTCAGTGAAATACACGGGTTTCTAACTTAGTATGTGTATGTATGTGTATGTATGTGTGTGTAACAATCCAAGATACTATTATAATCAATGGAACAAGAACCTTAGTTGTATTTGTAGTATCTCTCACAAAATCACTTCATATCCCAACACAACGAATTTTTGATGATAAGAATGATTGTTAGTTGGTTTTAACCGAAAATCGTTTGAATCACACCTTTATCGATTTCGCAGTTTCAGGTTAGATGACTACAATTTGGTTTTTAGTTTGGATGTTCATATAATTCGGTTAAGATGGTTTTATTTTTAAGTGGAGCATTTTTATTAGGGTGGAACCCGCCGCCAACTAAAACTTCGATAACTAAATTATGACACTTTTGATATTACCTCAAAGTGGCAAGCCCAATTTAAATCCACGAGCACCCAAATAAACTATTAAAATTGTAATATTATCCCTACCCAACTGATTAGGATTTGAGAGTTTTTACGAAAGTGCCTCTCCCATTTTGTTTCTGTTCCCTACACATGGACCAAAATTGGAATTCCTAATAATTGATATTATTTTGTCAATGACCATTTAGATTTTAGCACCCAGCTAAACTAAATTTTAGTTATAGACATTTAATTGTTTTAGTCCATAAACAATTAATTTTGGTTATAAATAATTAATAATTTTAGTCCATGACTACCCACGTAAACAATTCAGCCATTCTTCTTCTAAATCCCACTTGCTTTTTATCCCAATTAGCCCCTTACTATAATTTTCAAATACACATATAATATATCACTATTCAAAAAGTTTAAAAAATAAAGAAAATTTTATTTGGGATAACCAACCGAGACCCGACTAACCCGAAAAACCAAAAAGTTGAAGCTAATGTACATTGATGTGCAGGTGGTTTGCTGACCAACGTAACACCGAATAACCTAACAGATTAACCTGAAAAACTGATGGATTCACCCCTAATGATAAGGTCACTAAAGGAGTTGAAAATATGTACTTCGAAATTAGGTACAAATTTTCAAGTGTTAAAAAGTCAAAGAAACCCCTTAACTATTGTGACATAAGATAATTTTCCCGTTAATTGAAGTTTTATTGATGACACAATGTCTAGGTGTATGGGTACAACAATTGGAAGTCACATTTCCTATGAGCTTCACATACTTTGTGTATTTACTGAACGAAGAAATATAAACTTTAAGTAAACGATCTAAACAAAATCAAGTTTTGTGTCACCTTCAAAGGGTTCATGAGCAAAAGTTGTCCCATATGCTCTTTTTTGTTATCTTAGTTTCTTAATATGTGGAGTCTTTTTCCAATTCCTCCCATCTGTTTTTTAAGATGTTTAGATCATGAATTAGTAACTACATCCATTTTCTAAAAAATCTCAATTGTTTCCATTTTTGGAATTAAATATTAATGGAATCTTCATGAATATGACATTTGTGAAGCATTGGGCACAAATCAATATCTTGATCTTGATATATTTGTTATCAAATGGCACCTCTAACCATCTCAGGAAAAATCTTTGATATACCATTGGAAGGATAGTCTTATTGACTAATAGACGTCATGTGAAGAGTCAATTCCTTATTAAAACATATCATACAAATGCCATCAAATCATGGAAATCTAGCATCTACATGCATGTATTTTAAATGACCATCTTATTCAAAAGCATCATCTACTCCCAAAGAAGATAAATATGTTTTAAACCCTAGGAAAATTATCCCACCTTCCATCTCTATTTTCCATGAACAATCAAATCCTCATGAGCCTAACTTCTATGAAGTAAAATATCCCCTTCCTACCAAAATCTATCAAGATTCAAATCTTATTGATATAACTTTGTGTATAAAGGTATCAATATCCATTGAGAATGTTTGGTCGTCCTTAATCTTACCTATCTAAATATACACATCATTCTTATAAAAGAATGATGTCATAAAGCGAGGAGCATATACACCATTTGACACATCCTCAAAGAAGGAATGTATCGTTGAAACAAATAACCAAACCCATAATCATATTGTGTCAACCATCAGTCAACCTCGCTATTCTTTCGTCTCTCAAAAAGTAAATGTTAAAGATATGGAACCTATATTTGTCAAACATTTGTGTCTCTTCACCTATTTATATAAATGAAGCATATACTTAATGCTTTTTTTTTAGAACTCAAACCACCTTTCTTTTCTATCACCTCCATGTCATAAATTGTCAATGCTATAAATATAAACCAAATTATTCCAGATATCTTTATCTCTAGTGACAGTAAAATTGTGTTGCATAACAAGATCACTCTAGAGTTACTCAAAACCTTACTGCAAACCTTGGTACAAAAGGTTTTGATCCTACTGAAACACAATCATCTCCTATTGATACATCTGAACAATTAGAGATATCTATTCAGGGCCAATTTCTTACATTTTTGCACACTCAATTGGTCTCTACCATTTTTGGCTTGAAAGATGATGTCAACAACCAATTTGTTTGACAATAATTTTGAGTCTCAAAAGAAGTTTATAATCATTCCTATGTTTGTTCAGCTACACATTGAGATAAAAAGTGGAAGAAGCCCAGCCGACCCCCACAATTATCAACAACTTTTTAAATATTTTTAGCATCTGAAATCAGCATCTTAAGATCTAAACAAGCTTACCAGCACCTGTTTTCAGGATTCTCAAGATTCAGAATGGATAAGTTTTGTAACTGATAACAAATATACCCTCTCCTCAATAGGGAACTCTATATCAAAACAAGTTTACAATATCAACAAAATAAACAAGTCGGTTGAAACCTCAAGCAAACAAGTACAGTTCAAAGGTAAATAGAAAACCTTGTTCTAACCAAACTTCATGATTTAACTTGTATCTTCAAGTATATTTGTTTATAAAATTGAAATTTTTTTTACTAATGTCACTTCACGATAGCATGCATATGTATCAAATACCTCAAGATATTTTGCATCATCAACACACACACGCACACACATACATACATACATACATACACAATCTATCTATCTCTCCTAAAGATTCTAACATTTAAATGTTTTCTCGTATAAAAGCCCATAAGCGCCTAAGGTGGAGCAAGTATCAAAACAAATGCAATTGTTTGAAAACACATTTGTTGATAAGATGGGTATCATCCGAGAAAACATAACAACATTAAATCACATAAATATCTATGAACATAATAACATAACAATTTGTGCAGCGGAACATAAATATCTATGAACATAATAACATAACAATTGCTTAAAGATATAGATTAAGACAACCCTATTAGTATTTGACCATAATAACATAACAATTTGTGTAGCGGAAGATTTAACAAGATTAAATCACATAAATATCTATGAACAGAATTCAGGATCATGTAGTTCATAACAATTATTGTAAATTAGAACATAAACAGAATGTACATCGATAGATCTCCTTCTTTGATTTATGGTTAATAGCACCTTGTATTGGATGAACAAGATCCAAATTAGAATCTCTCTGATGATTCACACCCAGGAACTCCAGAAAACCAGACCGATAGAACTTCCATTAGGAAAGGAGGCAAAAATCTCAAAACCCTAGAGAGGGGTTGAGATTTTGCAAAAGGGAGAAGGGGAGAAGGTTTTAGAGGCTCCTTTGCAGGCCAGGAATGCCTTAGTGTTTGACCCCAAGGCCTTTATTTATACTGGAAGGCTCTTAGGGTTTCAAACCCAAGGAGCCTCCATACATTTAGGTCCCTGGACTTGTTTTCGTATTAATTAACTCTTTAACTAATTACAATCCAATCCCTTGCAATTAATTTCTCCAAATTAACTTGTTAATTAATTTATCATGTCTTTGATAAATTAATATTTCCTTTTCCTTTTCCTTTTCTGTCACTATTTGTTTTTCTGGGTCAAGAGGGCAACCTAAATGACCCTGCTATTATTACAAATGTTACCACTAGTTGATGACCTTGGACACCAATTCCAACAAACCTTTCTAAATAATTTATGATACCCTTAATATATAGAAATTCCTTCTATGAATCCTAAAATTAAGGAATATCTAATCTTTGATTATATTGAAGAGATGGTGAATGAATTCAAAGCAATAAGATCTCATATATAGAAAGATATATTGGTATTACACAAGATTTTTGTGAATACGGAGTGTTAAAGAAAACGAAGATATCTAAGCTAATCATTAAGAGAAAGTAAAATATTTAAACCCATTGAGAATATTAATCCTAAAAGCCTAATGAGTTATGGTTATTCAGAATGGGTCATATTAAGAGCATTAAAAGATTCCCATGATGCAAATGAATTGATTAAATGAAAGTATGCAGATGAATTAATGACGATTCCCTGAAGAACTATGACTTGTTCAAATTCATTTTTTTTACCAAGTTTGAAGATAAGTCATATAACAATGAATAATCCAACTTTTGCAATATGCATTGCTGACACTACCATCATTCAAATGTACAATGCTTAGGAAATTTTTTTATGTTAGTATAAACTTTGAAAATGTATCATAAAAATATATTCAATAAGACATTTTGTTTCCATTTTATAAGATATGGTTCTCTTCATACTTCATATTATTATTCGTTATCAAGTTAATATAAAATTTCTATAATATTTAACAAAATAATATAAAATTTCTATAATATTTAAAAGAAAAGGTGGGAAAGACAAAAAGAAAAGGGGGGAGAAAATTTCAGTTTCCCGCTTTTTGATTTCCTACGGAATTCCTACAAACCTTTAATTTTAAATATGAATTAACTTTCCGTCGGTTTTTTGTCGGAAATTAACGACGCATTTCCGACGAAAAAATGTTCATTTATCCAATTTCGTCGGTATTTCGTCGGAAGTTCGAGGGATTCAAGTTTTGTCACTAGTTTGTCGGAAATGTGAAGGAAAATACCGACAAAGCGTTTTCGTCGGAAAATTTTTGTCGGTAAAACTAAATTTTCTAGTAGTGATAGAAGAGATTAATAGTCTTAACTCATTTTTCAGATATATGATAACAAACCATGCAACAACTGGCATTGTATCATCTACTAAATTATAAGTGAATACAATATATTTGAGTAATAGATTGTGCATTTAAGTATTGATGGTCAGATCGTCTTTAGTTTTAGAATAAATAATATCATTTGTTTGTCAGATTGTAATTCTGAAGAAGACACACTCTGTATGTTAAAATGTGTTATCCGACCTTTGTTTATCAAGATCGATCAAATGACTCTTGATTTCAAGTGCTTACGTTATGTTTGTATTTTTATGTTAGCAAAAGGTTTCTCTTTCAAAGATTTACAGGTGGTAGAAGTGAAAAGTAGTAAATGTTGCATTGTGCCTAAATTACACCTGCCACAATCATGTCATTATTTTTATACCAGACAAATCCTTGTCTGATAGGTGGTACAACAGAGTTGATTCCTCTCTTCGGACACACAACCTTCCTCTTTATGTATATTGTCAAATCTTCAGAGAAAAAGTTTTTCTCTATTAGGTTTGATCGTGTGTTCATCCTTCCCTTAGAGTTTTCTTCATTGTTATTATTTTTTGTTTGCCAAAATTAGTTATAATGAAAACATTCCTAGACCTCTAGTCTTTTCTATTAAATTTTTAATTGAATAAATTGTGTTCCTCAAACATATATTCAACCTCTCCAAGACCTAGCATTAATATAAAACATGATCGATTTTGGGAACGATCTGTGTCTTATTAACATTATCTCATGTATATTTCATATTATATGAGCATAATACATACGAACGGATTCCATGTACTGGAGATCAATGATAAGATTCTTGAATGAGATCATTGTGAGAAATGTCATATTTCAATTTTGGCATAGTCGTGACATAATAGTCTAGTTCATAATGTATAGTATGCTTGAAAATTTTGATGGCTTAACGGACCCACATTACATGAAGTGGCAAATTTATACAGTCATTAAGGGTGTCCATAGGCATCCTTATTTTCATATTGTTTTTCCACATAAATTGTATGATAATTTTAGATGGACACTCTTTGTTTATGATCATGGACACATATTGTGTTTGAAATTTTGGAAGAATTTGAAAATCGAGACACCAACAAATTTATTTATTAGAATTTTTAAACATTTACAAATCCATGTTTATAGGTTACAAGGATATTGTTAAGACTAAATAAGAAATTTTAGATTATTTAAAAATGTCGGGATCTGGGATCGACACACAGTGGCGAATCTAGAATCAAAATTAACGTGGTTCCTTATTTAAGTAAACCAAAAAAAAACGAAAGTATTAAAAAAAATACCAAAAGCGGGTCGGATACCAAAAACGGGTCGGATCATGTCTTAAAAAAATTAAAGATAACCTGAATAGTTATATTAAAGTTCTTACAACTGAATCCGACGAGGTCTTATATTTTGAAATATTTTCATAATTGTATCGTTATTGATACTTTCTAAAACACTTTTTTCAACATAGACACTAAACTATCACTCAAAAATTGATCGCCCATTTTGTTGCGTATATCAGTCTTTATCAACTTCATTGCTGAAAATGCACGTTCCACACTTGCTGTTGCGACAGGTAAGATCAATGCAAGTTTTAAAAGAAGATAAACCTTTGGAAATATTATATGCTTCTTTTCTTCAACCATCTTTTGGGCAAGGTCTCCAATACTCTTCAAATGATTAAATCGTTCATCTTCTCGAACATCCTTGATGTCATTTCCAAGTTCCACTTCAAGAACTCGAAGATCATATTCTGTTGGAAATTCTTCTTGATAAAGTGTAGCCATTTCCATTATTTTATCCAAATCAAAGGCCTTGAAAGACTCACTCGGGCACAAACAAGCAATACAAAGAAGTAAATTCGTGTTGACTTCATTAAACCGATGGTTCAGCTCTTGAAGTTGCATATCAATCACCGCCTTAAATACATCAACTTGATAGTGGTGCAAGTTGTTAACCTTCAAATAAAAAGAATTTTTTAAATTAATAACTAACGACAAAAACAATAAATAAATTAATTAACTTGGTAGTTGGTGGTAGCACACATTACTAACCTGTGAACCTCTTCGACGACTGAATCCATTATAATAGGCATCTTTCATATCCACGACTTGAATTTCGTTTTTATCACAAAACAAATTAACCTTCTCTAAAAGTGGTTCCCATCCTACATCCCTAATTTCTTGAATTTCTTTTTTAGAGCTACTTACTTGATTCATGGCATTTAGGATATCCTGATCTTTTTTTTTTGTAGAGTTTTATTCAAATGATCCGTGACTCCTAAGATATCGATAATCAAGTGTAGACAAAACACAAAATCAAATGATTTTAATGACCTTAAGATGCGAATTGCTTCGGCTTTACGATCAGACTCACTATTGTCTTCACCAAGGTCTTCAAGTACATCACAAATGGAAGCGTATATGGTTTGGATATTTAATAAAGATGCAAAATGAGAACCCCATCGAGTATCAGATGGTCGTTTAATACCTACTTCTTGGTTCAAACCAGTACCACTCTCAAGGTCACCTAAAATAAACCATATAAAAAGTTAATTAGCATAAAGAAAACTAAAAGTAGTTGTAAATAATTGAATAGTCAATTTAATATAAAGCAAAGCTTCAGCCAATGCTTCCATAACTTTAGCTGCTTGTTTTTTTCGCAAATTATCTCGTCGTTTGTATGAAGATCCAATAAGATTTAACAGCCGAGAAATGACATCAAAGAAATCATTAACCTTCGTGTGATTCTTTGCAACAAACACTAGCGCTAACTGTAACTGGTGAGCAAAACAATGAACAAAGTATGCAGATTTTGTTTCATTCATAATCAAAGTCTTCAACCCGTTGAATGTGCCACTCATGTTACTAGCACCATCATAGCCTTGCCCTCTAATCCTAGAAGTACTCAAATTCAACTTTGAGAGCATATCATAAATGGTAGCCTTTAGTGACAAAGCTGAAGTATAACTAACACTTCTAAGGCCAACAAACCTTTCTACAACTTCACCTTTTTATTAACAAACCTCAAAACCAGTGCCAATTGTTCTTTACAAGACACATCACGTGACTCGTCTACTAAAATTGCAATAAAATCTTTTCCAAGTTCTTCCATAATAACATTTAGAATTGCATCTGAACATGCATGCACAATATCTTTCTGGATATCACCACATTTCATTTGTGCATTTTTTGGAGCATTCTTTAACACAACACGCTCTACAACATCACATCTATTAGCTAACCATTTTAATAGTTCAAGAAAGTTACCTTTATTATGAGATTCTTCCGTCTCATCATGACCACGTAATGCTAATCCTTGTCTCAAGAGGAATATAATACAATCAACTGAAGCATTCAAACGAATACGGTATTCTCTTTCTTGTAAAGTAGATTGTTTCTGAAAAGAAGACGTGATTGATTGTCTTTGGTTCATCAAATTTTGATACTTTTGGACAGCAAGATTATGTGGAGTTCCACCTTTATGACTATCTATTCCTGATTTCCTATTCCATGCTTTGAATCCGGATTTCACAAACTGATCTGCTCCACCTTGGTTTGGTATACTTGATTTAAATAGATAACAACATAAACAGAATGCAGCATCCTCTTTTATACTATATTCTAACCAATATTTATTATCATCAAACCAAGATAGATTAAATCTTCGAGGTTTACCTCCGAAATCACATTGTGGGAATTTATGGTTTTGAGGTTGGAAAGGCCCTTTTTGCAAATATGCTCTTCTAATTTCATCTCTTTGATTCACATGATAACATTCCATACTTGGTCGTTCTGCCGGATCAACGGGCAACAAATTTAAATCAACCTTCGTGTACTTATGTTGCTCAACATCTTCTTTCTTTTTAAAAAAATTGTGCAAATACATCTTTGATTCTGAAATTAAAGACAAATGCAGTACAATTAAACAAAACAATTGACTATCATTGTTTCAATTACTTTTATCAATTACACAAATCAAGACAAACTAATTAAAATTCAATTATGTTGTACATTATCACTTTTTCAGCAATGTTATTGAACATTTGAACTTGATTACTCAATTAATCAACAACTAACTTAATTACACAATTGCACAATAATAAATCAAATCTCAATTGCACAATAGAATTACTCATTGTTTCTGGGTGCTTCAGACAGCTAATTCTCTTTGGTCATCTAGACTTCTCCGGTTCAGATTTAGGCTCCACACTTTGCTCATAATAAAAGAAAAAAGAACCTGACAATTTAAAAAACCCTTAAACCTTACATCCTAATACTTTGACCATTGTTATCGGCGTCTTCCTTTCACGCTTTGATCCCGGACTTATGTTTCTTCTCCGACGACTGGCATCTTCGTCATCAGTGTCTTTTTCTCACCTTTGTAGCCTCTCGGTTTGATACTTGTAAGTCTCACACCAATATTCTCTTCTATCCGCTTATTTTATCTTGTTTCGTCTTTAAATAAGTAAATATAATTGAGTATTTGAGTATTTATTTATTACTTTGTCTTTCATTTTATATGATGTTATTCTTATTTAATTGTTTTATAGCCTTAGTACCATATGCCTTATCTGTTATTACAGATCGACGTGATTGTATTAAATTTGAATAGTGATTATTATTTTTCATTGCCTCTATAAGACCAGGTCACATGCTTCTATTACAGACTTTGTACATCTCCAAACATCATGATTTTCATAATTTATATCTATTCAATATTAGATGAAATCTAGTAATCCCTCACTATTACCCTCTTTTGGACTTTTAAACAAGAAAATTGAAAAACAAATATGTAAACAAACCTCTTCTATTAAATAATTAATTGAATTTCATGAATCCTAGATAAACATTACAATGTAGAAATAGCATAGATAATGATTATTATTTTTATTATTTTTATCACACAAATCCAATCCGATAACTAATTTTTTTCTTTTAACAAAATTGGGTTGTCATCCCAGTTAGATTGGCCACATATGATTTTTTTTTTTGAACGGCAGCCACATATGAATTTGAATGTCGAACTCGCCACTGGTTACATGCACAAAGGCAACCATGCGATGTTATGGCACCAATCATATTCTACAAATACTCTCACATGCTTTATTATCGTGAGAATGAAAATTTCGGGGATATAACGGTAACATGTTAACTTGTTTGTTCACAATTCACCTAATACGTTGGTCATGTTGTCTCTCCTCATGTGGTTAGCGATTTTTAATTATATGTTTACTCCTTTGAAGCTAGACGTATCATCGATTTTTACATTTGATGATGGATTGTTTACCGATGAGCTTTTGAAGATTATTTATAAGATTTAGTAGATCTCAACGATACATAATTTTAATGACATACACTAATTCGAGGATAAGAATATTTAGCATCTTGTTGTTATTATTCTACACGGATGTTAATTGGTACTATAATTGTCAATTGACGATGCTAGAAGTCTTAGATGATGGTACCGCAGATAAAAATATATAATTAATTTTTTTTTTTGGTGAGCTTTGACATTTCATGGTTGTTTATTTTCTAATTGTTTAGGATCTAATTGTGATAATCACCCTCAAATTTGCAAAGTATTATATTAAGGGGAGTGATTTGTACACAACAATTTAGGAGAACCAGAGGAAGGAGTGTAGACCACAATAATAGAGATGGCCGAATAAAATGCGAGTCAAGACCGGAATGCAATATAGTTTTAGAGAACCGAAGATGTAATGTTAAATATTGGCACGAGGGTTGATTTTATAAAGATATTGGCACGAGGGTTGATTGTATAAAAGTCATCGAAAACAATAAATGGTATAATAAAGAGACATTGACAATCTATCATAATTTGAGCACAAAACGTATGATATGACGTGAGTGTTAAGAAAAAAAGGTATCCATTTGGAATAAGACATGGATATTTCGATACACAACTAATCGACACATCTTGAAGATGCGTATGTTGTCAAAATATACGTTAAACATGTGGCACATCACTAACAATCTATCTTTCAACGATATAATTTGTTCATTCTTGTCATCAACAAATCGTTGTTTTCCTTGAATCGCATACAATATTGAACTTTAAAAAACAAGTCTTTTTCAGATAAACATCAGTCTATTTGTACATGACCGCACCGGGGCAGCAAGTTTTTTCAGATAAACATCGGTACTTTTATGTTGGTTGGATTTGAAATTCACAAATTTTGTCTTTTTTATACTACTAATGTTTTTATTAACAATTTTTTTGTGATTTTATATAGGTTAAACAGACCTTTTGATCGGATTATATAACCTCTCTTCAAGTATGGGTTCGATAATATTCACGATTTTATCTATCATCTTAAATTGATATACTTAGATACTATCATCTTCTTTTATAAAATCATGCTGGCCAAAAACAAATATAAAATAACTTCTCGACAATGATAATGAAGCAAGATAGATCAACATACAAACTTACAAAGGATTGATATAACAGACATTAAATATCAACTATCGAATCGTATTATACCATATAATAATGTCGTCAAAACTTGACCCGCTAAAAACCTTTGACAATCGACACATTGAGTAATCCTTTAAATTATTAGATGGTTAAACTTTGACCGACTAATCCCCTCCTTTATTATTCACTACTGATACTGATATTATACCACTAATTATTTGACTATTTTAGTTTATAACAATAAATATTTGACCGTCGAAGCAACACATGTGACAAAACTTGAGTTCATTAAAAAGATATGCAATATATATATATATATATATATATATATATATATATATATATATATATATATATATATATATATATATATATATATATATATATATATAGTTAGAATCCGGTAGGAACCCAAAATCCGGTAGTAACCGCGAGAACTCTTCTCGTCCAATCATTCTCCTAAAGGCAATAACGTCAAACATCTTCCTTCGACGTGACGCAATCACGTGCGACGCACGTCCACGGAACAAAATACAGACTCAAGGATACGATCATATGTGACGCATGTTCGTCCAACGTGATTTAAGTGGGTTTTTTCTCATTTTTTTTTTCTTTTTTTGTTTTTTTTTGTTTTTTACTTTTTATTTTTTATTTATTTTTTTATTTTAAAATATTTTTTTTTAATTTTTTTTTATTTTCGATTATACTCGGTTTTTAGTTTTTTATTTTTTTATTGTTTTATTATTTATTTATTTTTTTATTTTTTTAATGCTACAGTACTCGATTTTTATTTTTATTTTTTTGTTTTTTTTCATTTTTGATGTATATTTTTTAATTTTTAATATTTTTTAATCTTAATTTTAGCGTTTTTTTTCGTATTTTTAATCTAATCATTTTGGATCATGATATTTTTAACTATAACGTTTTGGATCATGTATTTTTGGATCATAACATTTTGGATCATAGTTTTTTGCATCTTGAATCATAAGTTTTGAATCATTTTGTCGTTGTTTGTTTTTTTTAACTCGTTTTGAACCATAACGGGTTTTGGATCTTGTATCATAACGAATTTTGAATCTTTGATCATAAGTTTGTTTTTTTAACTCGTTTTGAACCATAACGGGTTTTGGATCTTGCATCATAACAAATTTTGAATCTTGGATCATAAATTTTGAATTATAAACATATTTTGGTTTTAATATTTTTGGATCATGTATATTTTTATTCTATTTTGATGAGTTTTTTTACTTAAAAATATAAAAATAAACACTAAAAAAAACTTTTTTCAAATTTTTGTTTTTAAAAACTTACTAATATGATGTGTAGAATGATCTCTTAAATTTTCATATTTTTGATGATTTTTTTAATTTTTTGATTTTTTATAAAAATAAAAAATAAAAAAATACTTTTTTTCAAATTTTCATGATGGTGCTTGTTTTGTAGGGCATTAAATTTTAAGAACTTTGATTTTTTAGATTTTTTTTACAAAGAAAAAAAAAAGTTATGGCCCAAAAACTAAGCGGGTGGAATAAAAAAATCCAGCAAACCATATGACGATAAGTGTCACAATCAGGTGGGGGTCTCGTTTCAATTACCATATTACTTTATTAATTTGTATTATCCACCCAATAGTTCTGATTTTTAGACAAGTAGCCCCAAGCTTTTAAGATATGACATTTTATTCACATTGAATCTTATTCACCCATTTTTCAAGATTAAATGTCCAGACTTGTTCTTACGGTTTTTACCGGATTTTGGGTTCCTACACGATCCTCCTTATATATATAAATATATATATATATATATATATATATATATATATATATATATATATATATATATATATATATATATATATATATATATATATATATATATATATATATATATATATATATATATATATATATGAATATGTTGAAATGAGAATCATTAAAATATTGAGAACTAAATGAACTAATCTAAGTCATGTATTATTTTACGATGTTTGATCAAATGGTTGTGAAGTTTGATCATCAACAACGCGTTCACACTTCTTAACCTCCATATATATACAACCCTCTGATGAATTTCGTCAAGGCCAAAATTGGTTCTCACGATTCTCAATATTTTAATGATTCTCATTTAATGATGTGAACCTTTCTTATATATATATATATATATATATATATATATATATATATATATATATATATATATATATATATATATATATATATATATATATATATATATATATATATATATATATATATAGGGAGAGAGTAAGAAAGATCCGATAAGAAAGAAATTTTGGTAGGAATTTATCAAGTTTTTTTATTTATATGTTTTTTTGCAAACCAACAAAATGAATCATTAGATATTTCAAAAATAACATGTTTTGCAAAAACAAATCTTCGATAAAACGACTTGATGAATCATTTTTATGATGATTTTGTTGCTATAAACTAAAACTGTCCGAAAAATAAATAAAAACTTGATTCACTGAAAAATGATCATTAAAGTGTTTTTCTAAGATTTTTTTTATGGATCATTTTTTTGCATGTTGTAATATTTTATTTTGTTGGTTCGTCAAAAAACATACAAATGATGTACTTTTTACACTTTTACCAAAATTTTCTTTCTTAGTTGATCTCAAATCTCTCTCTCTCTCTCTCTCTCTCTATATATATATATATATATATATATATATATATATATATATATATATATATATATATATATATATATATATATATATATATAAGAGAGAGAGAGAGAGAAGTTCTGACGAGAATAAAGAAATTTTGAGAATACGAAAATAAATCTCTATCAATTATTTTTTACACTTTATTTTATCGAAAAAAAACTAAGTATACCAAAATTCTTTAATTTTCAAACTCTATAAATAAGTATTCATATCAATATAACTTTTTTGATATAAAACGATCTTTTTAATTCAGCGTTTTTATGCATTTTATTCACATATGAATAAACCATGTATCCGACTTATATTAAAATTTATTATTCATTCTCATTTGAATAAACCATGAATATACATATTTTTTCATATTTGAGTGAAGAAGAGTTTTAACATCAATATGATAATCATTATTAACCTCTAGCCATACAAAGAAAATATAGTAAGATTAAAGTTAGGTTATTCTATTGAATAGCTAATGCTATGAATTATAAAAAACCTGAGAATCAAAACTGAACCCCAAAAATGAACTTGATTCAGGACTAATTGGGTAAATCAGTTCAGTCTTCGGCCAGTAGTTTAACCCTTATTCGGGTATCGGATTTTCGGGTACGGTACAATCGGGTAATATAGGCCTAGGACAGCTTGTGAAATGATCGACCAAATCAGAAAAAACAACATTCTCTCCCTCTCTCGTTATTGTTACGGATCGACGGAGGTTAAGGACATTTTTAGACATTTTACTTTACTGCATGTTTTAATGCAACGTACTTTAGAAGAAAAAAAGTCTTTTCTAAAGTACATTTTTTTAAAACATGTTGTGTGCAAACTATAATGCTAACTTTCTTTTTCCCATAAATTGCATTGCATTGGACAAAAGCACCTTTTAGGCATTGTACTTTGTAAACTACGTGTTTTAAAGCAATATACTTTATAAGAAATTTTTTCTAAAGTATATTGTTGTAATACCTATTGTTTACAAACTACAACGCAAAAAAATATAGAAATTACATTATAGTGGCCAAAAGTACATTATTAAGCATTTTACATTGTAAACTACACATCAAAGTCTTACATTTTTGGTTATTTTCGATTCAGGATCCGACCAAACCCGTTTCTTATTTTCGGTTCTGGACCCGACGAAACCCAAATCGAATAGGTAAACGAACCGAGGACTGATTTCCTCATCGGTTTAGTTTTCAACTCATTATATTGTTCTTATTTGGTCTTCGATTCTTTCATGTTCGGTTCTAAACCCGTGCTCAACCTTAGCTAATGTCGTTAGTTCTTTCTACATCAAACATAAAAATACTATAATGTTACACTAAGATTATTTTGTACGATATTAATGTCACATATTCTCTCTAGATCACACATGGAAAATATGGTAAGATTGTTTTGCTTGATAACTAATATCACATATTTTCTTTGGTTTAGACAAAGAAGATGTACTAAGATTATTTTGCTTGACAATCAATGTGTAACACCTGTCTCTTATAGCTAGAATGTTATTCCATTTGGGTAAATGTAATTTTTTTGGAAAAATAATTAATTATAAAAATATCAATAAATAAAACAAAATGTTTAAATAAATAATTATTAGTGAGGTTAAGGTGTCCAAGATAATCAGAAGATCCAACTTAAAGATTGAAAAGATAACTTGGGTTAAAAGGACTAAAGTTGTCAAACTCATGAAACTTGGGTTTGACCTTCTCTTGACTTAGTTGGGACGAAAAATTTGTAAGCAACTTACTTTCCTAGTTTCCTTGTAATCATAATATAACATGTTAGGTCTAAAATACCTAATAATAAACCAAAATCGCCAACACGATTAGTTACAAATGCCTTTTGACAAGCCTTTGTTGCAACAGGTCGTGTGAACCAAAAACCTATTAATAGATACGAGCATACTCCAACTAATTCCCAAAAAATATAAATTTTTATCAAATTTGAACTAGTAACTAATCCCAACATGGAAGTACTGAAAAACTCATATAAGCAAAAAATCTGAAATATCAGTGATCATGAGACATATACTTATCAATATAAATAAGAACCATAATTCCAACAGTAGTGATTAATATTTTTGTAGAGGTTAGTTGGTATTATTAATGCCAAGTTTAGATGTGAGAAGCCAAAAGTGTCAAGAGCCAAACTTTATAGCATAACACCATTTTCTCTTCTATTTCATTTTGAACAATCATGAGATCTTTGGTGGGCCTAATGAGTGGCGATTTCTGTATATAATGGACTGGAATGAATAGTAATTGAAGATATCTTTGGAATTTGGAGTCGATTCATCAAAATGAAGTTTAGGAAGGTAGTATATCCTTTTCATTAGAAACCTAGGGTTCGGGAATTTCCCCAAATTAAAAATACTTGATGTTTAGGATGTTTTGTACGAGTTTCTAGGATAGTTTTAGTCATTAGTTCATTAATATGCTCCTTTTACCTTTTCAATACTTGATTCTAATCTCATTTATGATGTTGGGGGTTATTAACCCTTGATCGATGGAGTAATGATATGAAGCTCTAGATCACAAAATAATTTTTACTTTGGTGTAAAATGTGCTATATAATCTCAAATGATGAATTATAATGCCAAAAGGTGAGGTGTTGTTTGTTTTTTAAAAGGTAAATGGTCTGCAGTCTATGAACCTCTATAGATATCTACAGAAGAAGATGTGGACCAAATGTCTACAATTTGCAAGAAAAAAACTGTATGTTTTTTAAAGTTTGTGGAGTATTAAAATGAACTAAATTATATATCAAATAATGTTTTTTGTATATCTAACCTTTTATTTTGTCAATTACTTTTACCAATAATTATCTATAGTTTATATAAAAATACTTTCTTTTTTAAGTTAGAAGAGGTTAGAAGATGCAAAAAAGACCTTGGTCCATGTCTGCAAGAAGAAGAGGGCGCGCAGACCTTTTTAGGTATGTGGTTTTATAAAAAACAAACAGTCTGCAAATGAAAACATTTGTGTGTCGTCTGCAGGTTGCAAACAAAATACGCTAAAAAGATATGCAGACAAAAAATAAACACCCCCTAAGTCAAGTTACTTCAATTAGCTCATTTGTTGTGATTTCAAGTTAATGCAGAGATCATGAGTTATTTAGATGGTTTTGAGCTTTGTGTTTTGTTTGAATGTATTTGATGATTTGAAATATTAAAATGAAACTAAATATAGATTTCTAAATGTATTTAATATGATTAAACATTGATGAGGATCATATAAACTCATGTTGAAGATGTTAAACTTTAATTCTCATTACCTCCATATCTAGCTTGTGAATCATGGTTAATGTTGTTACTGGAATGTTATTTCATTCTCGGATAGAGTATTGGACCTAACACAACTATTAAAAGTCATTGGAATTGATGCTGAGAGTATTAGAATAGATTTTGGCAAAGTATGATGTTATTTTGGAAAAATTGCATATTTTTCGGGTGTACGGTGAAATTACACAACCCATGTAATTTCATAATGTAAAAGGTATGACTCGTACCTTTTGCCATGAATGCAACTTCCAATTTCTTTGGTTCTGACTTGTTTAGCCCTTGTATGCATCTATGACCCCTAAATGAAGTTATAACTAGTGTTCAATCAATAAACGAGATAAGAAAGTTCAGCACCCTTAATATAAGATACTTAAGGATTAATTAACAAGTTAATTTTATCCTTTATATTAAAATTAAGGAGCTACTTATAATTGAAAGTGTAGCATAAGAGTTGCCACAATTGAGAGGAGTATTACCTATGAATACATGTACATATGTTATTTTGATGATTTTAGGTATCAATGCCTTTGTATTACTATCTCTTTGCTTAATGAATATTATACGTATGTTTGTGCATTCTTGAGATGTCAGTTGTTTTGGGAAGAGTTTGTTATTCATGGAGGGTATTTTTTATACTTTTGGAAATGATTCTAAATTATGAGTTTGCGCATCAATAATAGGATGGTTTGAGACTATACGACCTAAGTACCCAACTTTGCGACATTTAGATATTACCTTTGCAGGTTTGAAATATTCCCCTATGTGGGTTGCATAATAGCTTTGCAACCCCTTATGTGGTTCTATTAAGTGGCTCCGCAGAACCTAGTTTTGGATATGTATAAGAGGGTAGACTTTCACACATGCCTAAAGGCCATGAGAGTGTGGAATTATATACAAACGCATAGGGTATGAGAGTTTTTAGAGGTGCATTGTGCTAACACCACACGTGCCCGAAACTTTAGCCATATTTGTTAGTTGGACTTTGAGATTGACTTGGGGTTGAGAGTAGTTGCTTGTGCATTGTATACTTCCATTTGTTGAGTTGTTTAATGTGTTGATATCGAATTATCTATTTATGAGATGTTTTCTTTTCCCATGTTCAATTTTTAACTTTGAGATGTTTTAGAAAATATTTTTGGGGGTTTGACTTTGGTATGATATGGTCGCATCATATCATTTCCTTTAAAGAGTTGGCCTTGTATATACTCATTAGGATTTCTATGCCCAATTTGTATTTTTGACATCTATTCAGCTCATGTGAGTTTGAGATGGATTCCATTAGAGGAAGATTGGACATTTAGAAGATTATGGTTATACAAATGTATTTACTTTGCTTATACCACTTCCTTGCACTGAATGTAACAGCTCGCCTAACTAAACTATGTATTTGGACTTTTGAGACCTAAATTCTGCTACTAAAATCTTTGAACTTAAACTTTTATAATTGAATTGGCTTTTTAAAATGGCCCTAACGAGGGGTGTTATGCAATGTGACAAATTCTCTTTGGATCAGAAAAAGAAAATATAGTAAGATTATTCTGCTTGACAACCAAAAATTCACATATTCTCTCCAAACTAGGAAAAGAGAATAAATAAAGTTATAGTAAAATAATAATATTGAAGTATTAAACAACCATTAAAAACATTTTTTTTTTGGAAAAGTCCCTTTACTTTTTTTAGAAAATTCCTTTTTTTAGTAGAAACCAATGCAACCAACTATAATGTTTTTAAACAAGTTTGGTCTATTAGCATTCCAAGTTTACCAATTAAGTAAGATGAGGGATGATGTCTATATGATTCAATGTTTGCAAATAAGGGAATATGAGGAGATACATAAACTAATTAACAAATCCTGGGAGTGGTCATATTTCCACCATCAATGCAAAAATCTAGTTATTATGTTCTTATTTGAGTTTTATTTTCTGAATTTCGAAGTGAATTAAATTCTACAACCTTTCCCAATCAATTTATAAATTCTAGGGTAAATTTTGTTAATTGATTTCTTTTCACACATAAGTTGATCACAAATCCTTTATGGTCTTGACCCGACTAATCCTGCTACATAGATTTTGTTGGTTCACTTTTGATCATATTGACGACTAGAAATCAAAATTTGGCATCGTTTCCGGGGAGATTGCGTTCTTAGATTTTTTAAGTAGCCATTAAAGTTATGATATTTTTAGTTTGTAATTTTCATAAGTTTATTGTTTTTGTGCAGGCATGTTGGTGTATGCACACAAGATACATCAAGTGTACATGCCCATTGATATTCAATCCTAAGATTGAACGAACACTTAGATGAAACAAATTCGCAATGAGACTCTTTTATATGATAAACATAGACAAAGAAGTAGAAGAAATGCCATTAATATTTTGTCCTTGGTGGGGAGTCATTAACAAGAATTAAGTATTTACCAGAAGCAAGGCAACCTCCGATCCATTTCCATTATTTTTCACCAAACGCCATTTACTCTAAAATCCAAAAATTCAATTGATGAGCAAGTTTTAGTACAATAAAAATATCTTAGGGTTTATTTTTTAAGTTGGCATTGCCATAACACATGAAATTTAGTTAACCAACTTCCATTTTATGAATGATGTTGTTGATGTTTTTAGTGTCATCTAATCATTTAGTGTAAACTGAATTTAAACAAGTTCCAATAGGGACCTAGTTGTGGTCTAATATAAGTTAGGTGGTTTTGATTATATACTTGTGTAAGGTAAGTTTGATCTCACCACAATGAATTGTGGAGGTTAATGGGGTTATGCAACCTTGTGGTGGAAAACACCAACATAAGCGAGAAATAAGCATAAAACTGACTTCCTGGCTTGGGATAGATTTAGGCTATATTTGACGCTTCACAACTAGTTGATAAGCTAGCTTATTTTCGAGCGTTTTTTTGATTGCCATGATTAGCAAGTCAAAGAGTAGTTATAAGCTGCATTATAAGTTAGCTTTATAAAAAGCTACTTAGACTAGCGTTACAACAAACTTATTGAGTTTTTTAAGAATTTTCTGAAATATACCCTTAATTAATTGTAAAAAAACTCATTTTTCTAAATAACCTTTTGTGACATATTAACTTTTTAACTAGTTTATTAGCTAGTTTTTACCAAACGTCGTTTTTTATCAGCTAGCTTTTCAGCTAGTTTGTCCAACATAGTCTTAGTCTTGGACTAACCTGGTTAATCTGGGTGGCCAACTTTAGTGCAAAACTGACTTTATGACTTGTGAGAATTGACGGACCTAGGCGGTTCTCGGGGTAGCACGTGCTACTCCTAAAATTTTCTAGCGTAGAGTAAAATTTTTGGATAATTTTCATCGTAGTATAAATTTTTCGGTGTACTATCCCTAAAATGTTGTGTGCTACCCCTAAGATTTTAGTCTGATTCCGCCACTGCTTGTGAGTTTGAGAGTAAATTGCATCCAAGTGCTTCTGTCTTTTGAAAACTATTATTTTCTTCATCAATATCCAACTTCGGATAAAATGTGTATAAATACTCTTAAAAAACCATTTTCCATGACTCGTTAAGCATAGGAACAATACTTATATTATTTTGGTGCATCGTTTTTTTATTTAATGTGTCTACATATGAAAGTGTCTTTTATTATTATTATTTTTTGCAAGGACAAATCATATACCATGAAATTTAGTAATTATTTTGATCATCAAAACTGAGTTTTTTTTCTTTTTATCCTTGCACTAAAAGATGTTAGGCGAGCAATCAACAGATAAATTCCTATATCTATATTTATATAAAATTTGAAAAGTTTATCCCAACTACGATTCTAGAATATAGTGTACCATTTCCTTGGATCAACCGGCAAAGGCGCTGGAACAAGTAGCAAATGGTTTCCTCCGGTACCGCTTTATGATTCTTCTTTTTCCGGTCGACGAGATATGCCCGGTTTGTCGCAAGGCGTGCTTGGACTCATTTAGGGAACATGCAGTTCATTGTTGAGAGCTCTCAGGTTTCAAATACCGACATGATATGGTTAGGGATGTCCTCTTTGACGTCTGCCGACGTGCTGAGATTTCTGTCAAGAAAGAAGCGCATGTAAACTTTTTGACTGGCCCGTCAGATGGGAGATCCACGCTCAGGCCTGCTGACATTTTAGTCTTCGGTTGGGTGGGAGGTAAACATGCCTGTGTGGACCTTACCGAGGTTTCCCCTCTTGTGAACTTGAGGAATGGAGGTTTCACAGGGGGGCAATCTGCTTTGAAAGCCGCTGCATGCAAAGTGGATAAACACGAGAATGCATGTATTGAGAATCAACATGTGTTTATCCCTTTCGCTTTTGATACTTTTGGTATTCTCGCACCAGAGGCTGTGGAGCTACTCAACAGAGTTCAACGGGTTATGCATAGTTACATAATGTCCCTAGATCTATGGATGTTGTGTTTAAACGAATTAGCTTTGCCATCTAGAAAGGGCTAGCGGCGCAGCTTGTTGCCCGTTCGCCTACTGTCTCTATGTAATTATATTTCAAATAATTACATTTAAAAACTTTTAAATAAAAAAAAGAGAATACCAACTCTCTAGAATATTCAAACTTGTCAAATAGACATATAGTCTACGATCATCATATGCATCGTTGTTAAAATCTTTTTATTAGCTAAAAAACGTGTTACAATCTAATTATATAATATCGTGGATTCTGCAAGCCTTTGAAAGAAGTGGTCACCACGGATGCATTCCGGTTATATCTTGCAACCGAAAATATCTGGAATTCATGATTACTTAAATTGAATAAAAACGAGAGAAACAAAGATGGAAATATTGCGGGTAAGAGAAGTTGAAAGATAAAGATGACAATGTGTTGATTCATCATTCATGGACCACCTTTGTTTGCGTTGTTAAAAAAGTAAACAAATTATCGTTTATTTATCAGAAATTGACATACGCAACTTCTAACAATAGGCGACATGTGAAAGAAAAATATATAATCTTTGTAGTAAAACGAAATCAAATTATATATCGATAAGCCAATTAACCACCAATATATATTTTTTTCTCTCAATAGGTTTAGATTGGGGGTGACAAATCGGGTAGTCGTGTCAGGGTTTTTTGCTGACACGACAAGATACAACACGATAATTTTTTATATAACACGAATACGATATAACACGACGTCGTGTTTCGCTTTACTAACAGGAAAACGTTCCAATTAAAACACGATAAAAACGGCAAACACGATGAAATAAACATTTAGTTTGTTTAATTCATAATTAATCATACAGAACACGATGAACACGACAAACATATGTTAATAGCGTGTCAATTTCGTGTCAATTTTTTAACACGATCATGTCGTGTTCCACTTGACACGAACACGAACTCAAAATTGTATTTCGTCCCAATTTTGTTTCGTGTTGTGCATTTTTGCCGTGTCAAGCCATGGATTGCCAGCCCTAGTGTAGATAGTTGAGTGTGGATCAAATAGTGATCTAAAGTAGTTATGTGTATGTATGCTTGTATATGATGCAAATTTATAAACTCTGCATATTTATCATAGATGATTTCAAATAGAAGCTATGTTATACGCATGCATATGATCAATATTTATTTTATTACAGAAATTGTTCATGTGGTATGAAGTAAATTAATGTTTTCCCCGTTTTTCGTATCATGGTTTCTATACCAAAATTGAGAATTTATTACATTTTTTTCGTCTCTCAACTGTCTGACTTAACATGCTATTCATGTATACCGGTAATTATATGTTCATCTTTTTCATCTCATCACTTCCTTGAAAACCCTAAATCTTAAAGACCCCAAAAACTAAAACTCAAATAAAAAAAATATCAAAACTTAAATAAAAAATCCCAATGAATTAATCAAAACCACATCTGTCATACCCTTTTTCATTCTTCTTATTTTCTTGATAAAATATCGTAGACATATACAGTTGGTTGTATGTAAATTGTAATGGCTATGAATTTTGGTGCAAGCCGCCTATGGTTCATGCAATGAGGTCACAAACAAAGCAAGTTATAGATTTTAAATTATTTCGGGTAGAAAAAGTAAAAAGGCACAAAAACGAGTATGGGCCAAGCCTATTTACAGACTACATTGGGTTAAATATAAATTCCTTTGTGCTTAGAGTATTCAAATAAATTGGGCTGAAGCCCACGATCAAACGCTTTGCAACATTTCCGAAATGGCTGTATATGGCTTATTATTTCCCCCTTGCTAGTGTTGCTACTGATTACATCCTCTTAATTGGCCCAAAAGAGTACCCTTAATTCCATATTTCCATTCGATTTCATTTATTTACAAGGGTGGATTACGTTGCATTTCATGTCATATTTTCAACACTTAGTTGTTGAGAAAATTTGCCGATTGCCTACAATAATAAACTTTCATAATGTATTGGTTTTGATGTGAAGTAGAAGAAAGAGATTTGGTCAATAGACTCAAAACCTTCGAAACAAATTTAAATTCATGTTGTGCCTAAATGAATGTTAATTGTCTTAAATTATAATGTATGTTTTTGTTGTTATAATCAAGTTAAAATATAGATTTTAATTCGAAACAATTTTCGTTTTTTAATTATTAAATTAAACGTTATAATTTCTCATTTGTTATTTACATTTATTTATTAAACAACGTATTAGTTTCTATATCTATATATCTATATTTGTATCTTTATAATTCTTATAAAAAATGTTACCCAAATCAGGGGCGGAGCCAGGAATAGAGCTAAGGGGGTGCCAATATTTTAAAAGGCTCTCAAGTTTGGACTAAGTTTACCTAAGGGGGCCCAAAATTTATCAACAGGGAACAACGTTATGTAAAAAAAATTCCCGAAAAAATTTACCCTACGTGATTGGACCCAAGCGGTAGCCGGTGCTACCTTGGGAACCCCCTACCTCCGCCTCTGACCCAAATCAATGTGGTTTAATACATGACATCCGAGAATACTCCACCCAACATCTGAGAAGAGGCTTCCCTACATCTGGGAAGACTTTTGTTTAAATTAGGCGATTATGGCGTCAACTCCCTACTTCCGGAAAGTCTTTCTCATAGTTCTCTTTGTGGGTATCAGGGTCTCTCAATCATAGCCATCCTACATGGTATGGACAAATAGGATGTCAAAACTCTTTTCAAAAGTATTGTACTCTTTTCTCAAAAATCAACTTTGAAACACATTTTCATGATATGCACAATTAATACATATATAGTCACATTGCACATATATAGAATGCATGAACATAGTTAACAACTCGAACATGTAGGAGATTTTTGTTGGGAATTAATTTTAGTTGGTTTAATCTTTTATTTATAAGGTCTAAAAGTGTTAAAATATAAAGATATGGGTTTAATTGGGAAATTCGGTGTGAACCGAACAACCATGGGTTGTTCGGTCTGGTCCGTGATCGACAACCCTTGTGGGCTTGTTTTTCGGTCCATGGGCTTAGGTTTGCTAGGGTTTTAGGCATAGAGTATTTAAGGCTCAATGGGTCACCATTAGAGGGTGGGTTGTCATCGAAAAGTGTGCTAATTAGAGAGAGAATTTGAGTGTTCTTGTCAACCAAACAAACTTATGTACTAGACCATTTGATTAATTAAAGGTGTGCATTGAAGTTTAATCTCCTTGTTCTTATTGTTCTTGTGATTGGGATGATATCATATAGATCTAGGATTATTGTAGACCTACAATTGGTATCAGAGCTTGATTTGGGTATCAATCTTTTCATTGTTCTTGGAGATTTTTGAAGTTTTAGAGAGTTTTGATCCGTTTTTGACTATTTTCGGTGTTTTTGAGCCTTTTGTTATTGGTGTTCTTGGTTGATCTTCAAGCAAATTCATCAAAATTATTGTTTTTAATCCAAAGCGTGTGTTACGGATCTGTTTGTGTGAATTATGGATTGCTCGGTTAGGCTCCTAGTGTTGTTCGGCGGCGGCTTAGATCTGATTAGGGTTTTTAATTGTTGTTCGGTGGCGGCGCCTTTGTGCTAAGGTTTCTTTGAGTTGTTCGGTCTGATTAATTGCTACTCGGTCAGCCCATTTGATTGTTCGGCGCATTAGGGTTTCTGGTTTCTCGCTTGGTTGTTCAGTGTTCCTAGTTGATCGGTTGATTGGTTTATCGGCATTTGTGGTTGATCGGTCAACCTTCCTTGTTTGGTTAGGTTGTTAATCGGTTGGCTGTGGATCGGTTGGTTGCTCGGTGGTTTTGGTTACTCGGTTTCCTTATTGTTCGGTCCAGCTGAGTTGCTCGGTTAAATTGTTACTAGTTCCAAGTTGTTCGGTCTTGAGATTGTTCGGCGCTATAGTGAAAAAATTTTCGAGGGGTCAAATTTTAGTTTTTCGCCAGAAATATTTTTGGGTTTTTGGTCAACATTTTGGCATTTGAAGGCTTTTCGGGACACTTAACCTTTAAAATGGCTACCACAACAGAAGACGTTTGCGAAAAACCATGCACTCCATATTGCAAAAAGATCATTGCCAAATATCGTGAATTAAACGAAAATCTTGTCAGAGAAGTCCTTGATACGGAAAATCTTGTTTATAAACATAAAAAGAAGCTTAAACCTCTACAAGAAGCATTAGAAGCTAAAACCTCAGACTATCTCAAAATACCAGACGAACTTTGCACAACAATATGTCATCTTAGGTTTGCAAATGAAGACATTGCTAGATTAACTGCTGAACTTGATACATTGAAATCAAAATTTCAGAATAATGAATCCAATCTTAAAAAAAATTATGTATCAAGCGAGGTAGTTGAATCCATAATTGAACATCAAACCATATGGTCAAACATACACGGTGAAGGTCTTGGATATAGTGCTGTCCCCCCTCCCTATAATAATAACTTTACTCCATCCTTGGAGACTAGAGAATTTGAGGAATGCTATCTTTCCAATTTCATTCCAAAGGATCAATCTAGCACCGCTGAGAGTACTGAAATTAACTCTACTGATCCCTCTACCTCATGTGCAGATACAATGAACAAGGAGGATGAAATCAAGGAGAAGAAGACTGCTAAGACTTGTGCCCCTTCTAAACCTTGTGGTGATGGTTTGAATTCAAAAATTCCAAATGTTGGAAAATACAAACCACCAAAGTTTGTGAAAAAGGGTGACATTCCCTATGGACAAAGACCAAGTCCCACAAAATGTGATTATGCTTGTACTTGTGGTAACTCCTTGAAGAATCCAAAAGGACAAGGACCAATTCATAACCTCATCTACTTGAAAAGACAAACGTGTTTCAATTGTGGGATTGCAGGTCATATCGCCAGGAACTGTCTGTATCGCCCGCAGAATGTGCCAAGAGGGAGTTCTTGCAAAAAAAAAGCCCTCAAGATCACGATCAAGAGATGGCACCTGGAATGAAGCTAAGGCCAAGAAGCAGGCCCCCAAGGACAAGAAGATCGATTCGAAAGATAACTCTGCCAAGTCGAAATCGGTAAAGTCGAGTTCATCTCAAGGATCGTCCTCGAGTCCTCACTGGCAACATAAGCACAAGTCAAGGGGGAGTTCTGCTTCAAAATCAACTGCAGATACACCCATCCGGTTAAACAACAAGAGACAAAAACCAAACTATCGATGGGTGCCAAAAGGCCAACATTCCAACTCATTTCATAATTCTGTTAACTCTTTATTTTTATCTGATAAGCAGGATATGACATATGAGTGTGTGAAGTGTGTAGATAGCAACCGTCAACCCAGCTTCCGAATGGACTGGGTTCCTAAAACCAATTGATCCCACACGTGTGTAGGAGCATCTACGGAGGAATATCGTCAGACCACCGTTTGTTGATAGTGGTTGTTCTAGGCATATGATTGGAGACAACTCTCATGTAACACCCCGTCTTTCTTACACCTTATTTCGTGTAATCGTTTATAAAAACATGGTGAAGTAAAAATTTCATTCTTTCAAAAACTTTTCTTTTAGTATTTAAGACATCATTTGAAACATTTGATCCCGATAAAACAATAAGTCTAAAGCTTTTGGTCCCAAATAAAACAATTACATTTAAAAATAATTAAGCAATTCTGGGGGTTACAAACTCAGATCAAAACAACCATAGTAAAGCCTTTAACAACTCAAGTTATGTCCCGTATTAAACTAACATTTCTACCGAAAATTCGGCATAACCTTTGGGCAATATGGACAATTCCATACTGACCGACTAAATAAAACAACTCAAAAACAATACGGGACATAACAAAATTATATTGTACAACTACAAGGGAATTCTAAACCATAATAAGACATCTCTCAATTACATGACAAACTATACCGCAATTGAGATACTCTATCTTCTAAACATCTCTTCTATCTATACTCCTCATATCAGCTTCTAACTCTTTTCCTTCTATCATCTGCTAACCAGCATCCTGTTCCTGAGTACATAGCATTTTAAAACAAAAAATACGTAAGACATAAATGCCTCGTGAGATACATGGGTTTTAGACTCAATGAGTTTAAATCAATTTGAATATCATTTGCTATTAACAAGTAAAGAAAACCTTTCCCTTCTTTTCAAAACCTGCAAACTCCACTGTTATGTCAAAACAATATTTCAAAAGTTCATTGCTATAATCATCAAAACAGAAATCATTACTTATCATCCAAACAAAATCTCATTGTTAAAACTTCAAATACTTTAGCTTAAAATGTCAAGTAAGCAATTCATCATAAGCAAACATAATTCAAGTACTTTCTTAACCAGTATAGACCAACTGTAATTCATGACAATTCATTATCATTTGGCTTTATACGGATTTCCCCGTATCCCTTTCCCTCCCCGGAATAGAACCAATCTATCCGTGAGGGCGTGCTAGTTCCCTTTCCCTTCATGGAATAGAACAAATGTATCCATAAGGGCGTGCTGAAGACAACTACTTCGCGACGGGAGGTACCATCCCAGTAGTGTCTGTTGACCCCCTTCTTGCGGGTAAGGTCCTTGTCCGGACATCTCTCACATTTCTTACATTCAATTCATATTTCAATTTTTGCTATTATCAATTCATCACAAGTTGGTCTCTTTGATAAACATCATTCAAAACATGTAAAATCGTTTCAATTATTCAACATAAAGCAATACTTTTAAATCAACTTTAAAAATCATTTTGTCAGACTATTAGTCATAAAACATTTAGCATAAGAAACATTTAACAGTAAAGCAAAACTCGTTGCTATGTACCCAGAAAAGTCCTCATGTACTCACCTCGGTAGCTAGGTATGTCTAGCTACAAAGATCCACTAGCTCTCGACTCTACTTGCTTCCGACCTCTTTCAACCTCTATTAATTTATTAAGAGGTTAGAACCCATTACAAAACTAAACCAATAATATGTGTTAAATCATATATAAACTTTTTATAGCATCATATAATTCCATTCCAATTATTGAGTATAATTCATAAGACATAATAATTATATTGGACACTTTTACCCCTTTTTCGTCCCACTTTGACTCATCATGAATTTCTTTGGTTTGACATACAATTTAAACAACTTTATGGTTTTAACATGTTTTTAATGCAATACTAATTGCTTAGATGTCAAAAGATCCCTTGTTTTACTCTTTTATACCATTTTAGCAAATTCCGACCATTAAAGTTTCCATAAATAGAAGTTCTTATAAAAACATATTATTTCTCACTTGCTTGACTCCAATATATTACCAATATTTCATAAAAGTCATTTCAATACAATTCTATGATCTATTTGTGTCATATTTTGTAAAATACCAATATTGTCCCAAAGGGTTGGAATGCCCAATTCCATTCCAACCAACTTATGCAATAAACTTTTAAATTACATTTATAAAAATGAAGTAGAACTTAGGTGTCAAACCAAAATCAAATGTCTTCGGACAGATCGGGGTGGTGAATACTTCAATCCTAGTTACTTTGAATCAACTGGAATTATTCACCAAGTAACGGCTCCCTATACGCCACATCAAAACAGTATTGCGAAGAGAAAAAACTGTACTTTGATGGATATGGTTAACTCCATGATGTCTTATTCTGGATTGAATTCTGGATTTTGGGGAGAAGCGTTGCTTACTGTATAGTACATCCTTAACCGAGTTCCAAGTAAAAGGAGTCCTAAAATTCCATATGAGTTATGGAAACAACGACCGCCTCGTCTAGATTATCTGTGTATATGGATTGTCGGGCGATAGTTCGACTTCCTGAACCCAAGAAAAGGAAATTAGGCAATAAAGGAATTGAATGTATATTTGTGGGATATGCCCAGAATAGCAAAGCATACAGATTTATGGTGGTTGAAATAAATGATCAAATATCTATAAATACCATCATAGAATCTAGAGATGCTTGCTTTGACGAACAAAGGCTCAAATCTCTTCCCAAGGCACGTGAAATTTGTATGGAAATTGTGTCAACAAATGTTCCAGTTAATACGGAAAGGGAAAGTGATGAGTCTTCTGTGAATCATCATGGAGAACCTCGAAGATCAACACGTCAACGCACACCTAGATCCTTTGGACCTGATTTTGAAATGTACTTAGTAGAAGGTGACCGTCATGGTTGGATAAAAGAATATCCAATAATTTATAACTTGGATGAAGACCCAAAAACATATACATAAGCAATGAAATCTAACGATGCATCTTTCTAGAAAGAAGCGGTAAACAATGATATGGATTCTATAATTGGAAATAACACATGGATTTTGACAAATCTGCCCCTCGGTTCAAGGGCTATCAAAAGTAAATGGATTTTTAAGAAAAAACTCAGGATTGATGGTACAGTTGAAAAGTTTAAAGCACATTTAGTAGCCAAAGGTTTCATACAATAGGAAGGGTTGGATTACTTTGATACATATGCTCCGGTTGCACGTACTACAACCATTAGAATCTTGATTGCCTTAGCTTCTATTTACAAACTCGTGATTCACCAAATGGATGTCAATACAGTGTTTTTGAATGGTGAATTAGAGGAAAAAGTGTACATGGAACAACCTGAGGGTTTCATTATGCAAGGACATGAAAACAAAGTATGTAAGCTCGTTAAGTCCCTGTACGGCCTTAAACAAGCCCCAAGCAGTGGCATCAAAAATTTGACCGGATCATCCTATATAATGGTTTTAAAATTAATGAATCTGACAAGTATGTATACAGTCGATTTGTTGATAACAAAGGGGTCATCATCTGCTTATATGTGGATGATATGTTGATCTTTGGGATTGATCTGGAACAAATTCAAATAACTAAGAAATTATGTCAGAAAGCTTTGATATGAAAGAGTTGGGGAACACTGATGTCATCCTTGGCATAAAAATTATTAGAAATGAAAATAAACTAATGTTGTCCTAGTCTCATTATATTGAAAAAATACTAAAGCGTTTCAAGAATTCGATTGTCTTCCTGTTAGTACTCTATTTGAAGTGGGTTCAAGATTGACATCTAATAATGGTAGGATTTTGGCCCAAAATGAATATGCTAAGGCAATTGGTAGTCTAATGTATGCAATGACGCGCACTAGACCTTACATTGCATATGCGGTAGGAAGGTTAAGTAGATTGGAATGCTGTAAATCGAGTGTTCAAATATTTAAAGAAAACCATCGATTATGGTATAGAATATAGTGCGTATCCTTCGGTATTAGAAGGATATACAGATGCGAGTTGGATTATTGATCAACAAGATTATGCTTCTACAACTGGTTGGATATTCACACTTGGTGGGGGTTCAGTATCTTGGGGATCAAAGAAACAAAGTTGTATAACAGACTCCACAATGGCGGCTGAGTTTGTCGCACTAGCATCATGTTGCAAAGAAGCAGAATGGCTAAGGGATCTATTAATAAACATACCATTATGGTCGAAGCCCATGCCACCAATTTCCGTGCATTGTGATAGTCAATCTATACTATCAAGAGCTTACAATCATGTGTATAATGGTAAGTCCAGGCACATTGGACTTAGACATAGGCAGGTCAATCAGTTGATTAATGATGGGTGATCACTGTTAGTTACTTACGATCAAGTAAGAACTTAGCAGATCCTTTCACAAAAGGACTACCAAGAAAACTAATTGAAAGCACTTCAAAAGGGATGGGACTCAAGCTTATGTACAAATAGTCACCCATGATGGAACCATGTCTAGAGTCTTGGTATTTCACCATAGTTCAGGTTAAAGTACATCATTCGAACGTGGCTGAAGTTCTGTGAAGTCTATATGACCATCCCACTGATAACGAAACTTGTAAACGTAATGATAAGTAACGTTGAATTTAATTCTTAATGGAATTATAACATATAGTGTTGGGTGTTTTAGTTACGAAAACATCTTGATAATATCCACCAATCTGAATGTAAAAAGTGAGGTCGCTTTTGAAGGAGCTAAAGGGCTTGGCTCTAAAAACATTTTGAGAAACCAAGAATCAGAATCATGGCCTGTTAATGGGTCAATTTAGCAACAAATTTATCAACCAAACGTCCAAGTCATCCGTCTACTTAGCCGTTGTAAACTTCGCTTCAAAGTTCAAACAGACCGCCCCGATATTAAATAATTTGTTAGGATAATATTATTCTAGCTAAGAATTATCTCCTCAGTTATATATACCATTTCCAGACTACGGTTACGTCTCATTTATTACAAATATTGGTTCAAGCTTGGTTTGTTAAGTTAGCACTTGATAAATTTGAGATTATTGAATAATATATATCATTCTTATTTAGAAATTGAGTCACTCTTTCATCGTCCTTCCACTATTGCATTATATGACGGGCGGCCCACCAACTATCAGAAGAAAGTACCTTGTTATAGGTTGTAGTTAAACATGGCTATCATTATGTTGTCCAAGCGTAAAGGAATTTGATGGCACATGTTGAATTTGTTCATGTAGCTTTGGATGGTCTCATGGTCACAATGCCTAGAATTGATGACAGGCTGAATAGATACATGTTTTCCCACGGCGACATAAAAATCCTCTCCTTTCTCCCCTACCCTACTAACGAAATCCCAAGTTGGAAACACAAATAACAATTTCTATGTAACCCAAACAAACAGTCATACAACAAAGAAAATAAGAACTAAGAAGCATAATATTTAAAAACAATGAAAAATAAGAACCATATTGATAGAAACTAAATGGGAAAGGATGGGGTTTAATAGAAGGGACTCACAAAGAGCACCCTAGAACGAGAAAGTGTCATTGGTTGATTGTAACACCCCAATCTTACACAAATTTTTTTTTCAAGACTTTAAAATACAAAATATTTAGTTATACACACGGGGTATTACTCTTCTGTATCATTACCACAATTCAAGCAGCACATACTTTGCACAACGAAAGCTACCGTCCCACACTCGACTCTCCTAATTCCTTGTTTGATTACCTGAGTACATAGCATTTAAAAAAAACATACGTAAGACATACGTCTCGTGAGTAATACGGGTTTTAGACCCAAAATAATTTCTCATATCTTAAACATTCCAAATTTTCATATTATTTAATTTCCTATGAGCGCACCCATAGGTATTCCTTTCCATTTGTGAGCACATTCCTACGAGCGCACCCGTAGGTTTTATACGAGACGCACCCGTATAACTTCTTCCTCAGTAGCATGAAACGGATTCATCTACCAAGGTAAGACAACTACTTCGCGACGGGAGGTACCATCCCAGTAGTGTCTTTGACCACCCCTACCGCAGCAGGCCGTGATCTTTATCCGGATACTAAACAACTTTTCATCATGGGCCAATCACATTATTAGTTCACTGTATTTCTGATTCTCTTTCTTTACACATCATAAGCATATTTTTCATAAAATACTTTTAAAGTCATAAAACCACTTTGACTCCAAAACATTTTGAATAAAATTCATTTTGCTATGTACTCCAAAAATCCACATAATACTCACCTCGAGTCGGCAATGTAGAAATCCGTGCGGCAACTCCGCAAATCCAACCAAGCTCAAAACCGAACACCTTATACACCTATAAGGTATATTAAGTTAATTATTACCAAATACACTAATTAACGTTACTATAAATAGATACTTATAGCGTTGCTTATAGTTTAAATGTTTATAACTTTCGACATGCACCGTGTCTCGACCTTGTACCCCCCCCCCCCCTTTTTTTCTCATTTTCTAAACATGAAATTAGTAGGTGTTTTAATTAGATTTAGGTACGCCCGGACACACACTATAACATCGGCGATCCAAAACCAAAACAATTGACACAAAAGAAACTTGACAGCAAAGCTGGTTTTTTAGACCCACGACAATATTGGTAATATTAAACAAAGGAGAGATTGGAAATAAAATCCAATACAAATCATGTGAAAACTAGACCCAAGCAGAATGTCACAGGGCCTGGCCTCATGTCATTTGCACTTTTCATGAATAAATGAAAATTTCCCAAAGTTAACTGATACAATCAGTCCACCCACTGAACCACACCTTAAAGAAATATTAATCGCTCAAAATTGGTTAAGAACTGAACTCTCAAATTTGGTATGGACAAAATAGACTCCAAAAGTGAACTAAGGCCACAGGCCTTGCCCCCAAACGATTTTTTTATATTTTAATATGAATTTAACAAGACTGAAAACCAAAACTGACAGAACCTGGACCAATTAGTGGAAATGGACAATTCCACATGACTTAGGGTCTGAATCAACTCAAACCCTTTTAAGACAAGAAACTACACAACATTACCAATTCAGGGACATAAATCTTGGATTTAAAGGACATACCTACGATTTATTATGGATTTAATAGGATGATACCAAAAACAGGGAATTTACAAAGTTCACATACAATAATATTAATGTTAGGGCTGTCAACCCTAAATCCAATAAGAACCTTATTAAGACCCATTTGGGTCTGAATTAACTTCAAGGAATACCCAAAAATTCAGCACTTCTGATACAACAATTCATATCGACACGTTATATAATTATAAGTAATAAATGTAAACGTTAATTCGTTCTAAGCAGTACCATGTGGAATGTAGGTTCGGGAAAGAAGAAGAGTTCTTGAGTATCACGTGCTTGTGTGTGCGACCTACTTTTACGTATCAGGTGAGTAGTATGTGGATTTTCGAGTACATAGCAAAAATGGGTTTTATACAAAGAAATGAATTTTATATACAACGTTTTGGAAGTCAAATGGTTTTGTGGAAATTGAAATGATTTAATGAAAATGAAAATGGTTTTATGGAACTGGAAATGGTTTTGTGAAATTGGAAATGATACTATGAAATAGTAAGTATAATGTATACAAAAGATAAATAAGAAATACAAGAAAGTAATAAAGTGAATGAGCCATGTTGATGAATTGAAAAGTATCCGGATAAAGATCACGGCCTGCTGTGGTAGGGGTGGTCAAAGACACTACTGGGATGGTACATCCTGTCGCGAAGTAGTTGTCTTACCTTGATAGATGAATCTGTTTCATGCTATTGGGGAAGTAGTTATACGGGTGCGTCTCGTATAAAACCTACGGGTGCGCTCGTAGGAATGTGCTCACTAATGAAAAGGAATACCTATGGGTGCGCTCATAGGAAATTAAATAATATGAAAACTTGGAATGTTTAAAATATGAGAAATTATTTTGGGTCTAAAACCCGTATTACTCACGAGACGTATGTCTTACGTGTTATTTTTTTAAAATGCTATGTACTCAGGTAGACGATGCGTTAAAGGAACAGGAGTCCTAGATTGATCAGAGTATGTACCTACTTCCTTAAATTATGGTAATGTATTGAGCTTGTGGCACCCCGTATTGAAACTGAAAAAAAAATTTATGGGAAATTTAGCACGAACATTGTTTTATTAAAATGTTGTATATGGGACGGGGTGTTATAAATTTGGTACCAACTTGTGACACCCCAATTCTACTGTTTGCAAATACTATGGTTTTTCGTATAAATACTTGGATATGAAAATACGGTTTAACAAAAACCGATTACTTACATGTTTAAAAACAGTGGGTGTTACAAATCCATACCAAATCTAACCATAGTAAGCAAGAAGGATTAAACCTTGAGTCCAAGATAGGAGCTATGTGGGCTCCACTCCAGCTAAACTTCATCCAATTATAGCATAGCATTTAACCTGGAATACATGGCATAAAAATAGAATACGTAAGACAATAATGTCTCGTGAGTTACATGAGTTTTAGACTCAAACCTTTAACTTCTTTTCCAAATCTTTATATAAAACTTATGACATAAATATCTTTCAAAGTTTTAAAACATTATCATACCATAGTTCTTTATTCTTTTCAAAAATCATTACATATCATACCTTGCATATCATCTTCTTTCAAAACTTTATAATAGCAATATAATATAACTCTTTACTTCTCAAAAATCATTTTATGTCATGCTTTACGAAAATAACTTCGTTCTTATTTTCTTTGACTGGTTTTATAAGCTTGCTGGATTTTTATACTTAGGGCTTTAATCACTATAAGTGATACCCCAAGTCTCTATGGCTAGAAAGAACGGATCAATCCTCACCATAGAAGTGCTGAGGCAATCTACTTCGCGATGAGGCTTGTCCCCAGTAGACCCCTTACCTAACCCGGGAAGGTTGGAACATAGTTCCCTTACTAACGCTGCTTGCTACAATTACCAGTCATACAAAATATTTTCTGCTTGCTTGAACATTACTTACATACATATAACTTGTGGCTAAACGCCAAACTTCATTACTTTCTATCTTTATGGCTAGATGCCGAATTTATAACTTTCATTTCACATAAACTAAACCATATGTTTAAAACATGTCTATATAACATTTTAGGCTTAATGCCAAATCATACTTTCCAAACATTTTGTGGCTATATGCCCTTTCATACTAGAAAACATTTACAATTTGTAACCGAAACATACTTCTTAAACATATTATGGCTATATGCCTATCCATACTTTCAAACATGTATTCAAAATATATATACCTTCATATAATTGGTTCATAGACCAAAACATAGCTTCAATTATAGCATTAAACTTTCACAAACAAGTTAGAAATAAAACTCTTGCATATAATTTCACATATAAGATTTTATAAGAAATCTTGTAAATACTTACTTGCCATGTACCCCAGAATGGGTAAAAATACTGCATGTACTCACCTCATGTATTGCTAGATGATTGACTACACGTTCCTTGTATTTATACTCTTTTGTGATTAAATAATCACTTGGCATGAACCTATAATTAACATGTTATACATTAAAATTCATGCTAACTGACTCTACAACTCATTAGAGTCCTTATAATACGATCTTGGATCATAATAAGTATATAACTTTAAAATGACCAACTTTAGTTAAACCGTATTTTATACGTATTTTACTACAGTACCCTCGGAGGGTCGTATTTCGATTCCGACAATTTTTCATGAAGTTTCATAACATATTAGATCTATGTTTAAAATTTGAGGTCAAACGGACAAGTATAAGACCAAAACTCAAAATCAATTTGGACTTGGCAGAAGACAAATTTCGAAACTGCATTTTTCTTCTGGCGCGAGATCGCGTCCCTACGGGGGTGCAGATCGCGACCCTACGGGGTCTGCAGCAACCATTCTAACGCTCTTCCGGTTTACCTGAGTACATAGCATTTAAAACAAATACGTGATACCCCGTTTGTAATGAAAATACTTGGTTTGTTTTTAAACGTTGTAATAAAGTTTGTAAAAAAAAAATTTGTGTGAGAATTGGGGTGTTACAATGATACATCCAAAACAAATTATACTTTTTCCGTCGGCAATGGTAACATGAAGGCAATATATGTACTCAATGTTTCCTCATCTTCTACTTTGCTAGGAGGCACTAAAGTAGTAAGGGGTTGTTTGCTGATGGAAGAGGGTGAACGAGTCCAAAAGGACGATGAAGTAGTGCTAAATAACGGGTGGTTAAGATGAATAAAGTGGCAATTTAGGTGAAATTGAAATGTAAAATATTATAGAGTAAATTACATGAATGCTCATTGTGGTTTGGGTTGATTTGCATGTTTGATCCATACCTCTTTTTTTTTAAATTCAGACCGTCCTTACTATTTGATTTTTTATGTGCTTGGTCCCTGCCAGATGTAAAAATACAATTATACCATTAATAATTTATTTTCTAAATTTTCTTTCAGTGTTTATTATTTTTAAATCTAAAAAAAGAAAAAATAAAATCCCCTAAACCTCCTCCCATTAAACAGATTCTCTCTGTCTATCTATCTATCTATCTATCTATCTATCTATCTCTCTCTCTACAATCGCTAAACCGTCAATCAAAACCCAAATATCCTCTTTGTAAGTTTATTCAATCGAATCTAAGATGGAAATCTGCATCCGATGGTTAAACAAACTCTACCGGTCCTCAAGTAATTATGATGCAGTTAAAGAAAGAGATTGGAATGCAGTTAAAGAAAGAGATCCATGTCCACCGGTGAACACTACCACTAACCAGTTAAATAAAGAGATTCACGAATACACGGGATGAATTGCTTCATCTGGATTCGCATTAGAGGTTAGGGTCTGAGAAATCACTGAATCTGGAATTTCTTCCGATATTTGATTTATTGTATACTCATGGTGTTATTGTTTCAGATTTGAGATTTAATCAAGGTATGTAAATTTTTGGGATCAATTTTCCAGTGAGGAGTTGTGATGGGTTGGGTGGTGGTACTGGTGGTGGAGACCTGCAATGGGTTCTGTGGTGGTGTTGCAGGTAGTTGTTAGCCGATGATGAAATCCCAAATACGGGTGTGATCGATGGCGGCCTGCACAGGGGATGAAGGGGCGACAAAAATCTAGTAACTATAGGGTGGGGTTGTTGTGGTTTTACCAGAATATGAAGGTGTAGTGGTGAAGTAAGAACCTCAAATTACTTTCATGGTGAATGCAAAGACCTTCTAGTTTATCAAGGAGGATGTCGAGAGGTACATGGAGAGACAGCAGGTGGGGAATTTGGTTTTTCAAGTAGTAGATCTTCTGGTTTATCAAGCTACAAAAAATTATGGTGTCATTGCTGGGTTTTTTTGTAAATAAAACTTGTCAGAGAAGACGAAGAAGAGTGGTGGTTTGCCGGAGGTGAAGGACTTGATGAGGAGGGTAATAAGGGATTGGGTTGGATGGGTTGGAATACTGCCTTTTGGATCTATCGTCATTTTTGCAAGTGGAAGTGAACATTGAGTGTGTGTGTGTGTGTGTGTGAAGGGCGTTTTACGTAATATGTATTGTTTGAATAAGAATGAGGTAGGTTTGTTTTTTCTTCTTTTTATTAATTAAAAATAATAAACGAATAATACAAAATTGAAAAAATAAAATCATGAAGGACAAAATAGTCTTTTCACGTCTGTTAGGGACTAAATGTGCAAAAAAATAAAAAATAGAGATGGTCTCAATTAAAAACCAAACACACAAATTACCCTAAACCATATGGACCCTTTGTGTAATTTAGTGATTTACTCAATATCGTTATACTTTATAGGAGCTTTAGTTGGGTTTTTTTTTTTTTTTGACAAAATCCTTGCAATATGTAAGGATTGTTATGTATTTTGCTTTTTGCTCCACGGTATTCAATATTTTTTATGATAATTAAATTATGTATCAAATTAAGATAATAGCTTTTTGCCATTTTGGACTTGAAAGAGTATGCTTTGAAAAGTTATTGAAGTAGTCAACAGTCAAAATTGTTCAGACGTTAGAAGGTAAAGGCATCAGTCTCTCAACCTATCCAATTTCCAAACGGGGACAACGTTGACTAAATACAAATATGCAATCATGTCTTCCGCTATTTCTTTATTTTCTAAATTCGTTCAACGTTTTGCATAAAAGTACAATGATTAAATATTAGAAAATAGTTATTATTGTTTGTGGAAAATAAATTATTTCGATTCTTTTTTAAACGGCGTGTCGTCTTTTATTATATTAACATATAATGCTTTTGATAGTTATCACTTGGGTTATTTACAGAAAAGTCCCGGTATTTTGGAGGAATTAATGAAAAAGTCCCAAAATATTTTTTTTGAACAGAAAAGCCCACGAAACCGGCAAAATTATTCAATTTAGCCCTTTTTTTACCGGCTACCGGCAGAAAGGGCTAAACTGAATAATTTTACCAGTTTTCTGGGCTTTTCTGTCAATAAATTATTTTGGGACTTTTTCGTTAATTCCTTCAAAATATCAGTTTTGGTCATTCACAATTTTGGTTCTTAACACTTTTAGTCCCTAACAGTTAATCCTTCACAAATTTGGTCCTTAACAACTTTGGTCCTTCACAGTTATGGTCCTTCATGGTTTGGTCCTTCACAGTTTTGGTCCTTCACACTTTAATCCTTAACAGTTTTGGTCCTTCATAGTTTTGGTCTCTAAACCTTAATTTTGTCCCAACTAAAGGAAGGGCTAAAAATTCAGAAAGTCATGGAGATGTTATATGTGGGACAAACAATGTTTTTACGCAGACCCTAGGTACTCAGGAAAACTATGGGCATGTACGTGGGATGAGAAAATATGTAACCCCGCACCAATACTTTTTTCTCATTGTCCATGTAGTGCTTAATGGTCTTGGCAAAAAAAAAAAAAATTGGTGCGGGGTTACATATTTCTGTTACATATTTTCCCATCCCACGTACATGGCCACGATTTTCTTGAGTACATATGACCTGCATAAGAACATCGTTTGTGTCACATAACCTCTCCATGACTTTCTGAAAATTTTATCCATTCCTGTAGTTTGGATAAAATTAAGGATTAAGGACCAAAACTATGAAGGACCAAAACTGTTAAGGACTAAAATTGTAAAGGACCAAAACCATGATGGATCAAACTATGAAGGACCAAATTGTTAAGGACCAAAACCGTAAATGACCAAAGTTGTTAAGGACCAAAACTGTGAAGGATTAACTATTAGGGACTAAAATTGTTAAGGACCAAAATTGTGAAGGACCAAAACTATTAAGAACTAAAATTGATGCTTTGGAGAAATTAACGAAAAAGTCCCAAAATAATTTTTTGACAGAAAAGCCTAGGAAACTGCTAAATTTATTCAGTTTAGCCCTTTTTGCCGGTAGCCAGTAAAAAAAGGGTTAAATTGAATAATTTTTCTACTTTCTTGGGCTTTTCTATTCAAAAAAAATATTTTAGGACTTTTTCGTTAATTTCCGCAAAATATCGGGACTTTTCTGTAAATAACCCTTATCACTTCAACAAGTTACTAAGGATAGACGGAATCGTCCTCAGGTTCACAAAAAGACATTGGAGGGGGGTGATTTCAACATTTAGGCCGGTACGGGTTCGCGATAGATAGGTGAGATGCGGGTTGGTAAACCCATGATGACCGGTGAGAAAGCTTGTGCAATGTGCTTTTGTTATTTGTATATTGAGGTGAATTGAGAAAGATGTGTTTCGCATACTGTAGGTTAGGAATTATGGACATAAGAAGAGAGACAAAAATTGATGTGACATTATGGATCGGATGGTTGTGAGAGATGGATCCCCACATCCTAACTCTCAGTACAACCATCATTTGAGTGGCTCGTCGGTAAAACTTGAGCATTTAATAGAAAATCTTTTAAGTTCAAACATTCGCGGGTTGTTTGGTTTATAGAGTGTTTTAAAAGAAATTGGAATCTCTTAGGCTATACGGTGTGGAGTTTGCCTATGTCAGCGGCATCCGATATGTATGCCTATGCCGACGGCATACCCCCCCCCCCCCCAAATAGCTGCATCTTCGTAGGCATCCTCCCAAAGGCATGAACATGCCGATGGCTTTCTCTCTCATTCTCTCTTCTCCTTTTTGTTCCCACCATCAACACCATGCCATTGTAATGACATCAAAATGACATTGTATTAGGGAGCTTATGTGGAGCCTAGGTGGAGTGATGTCAATGACATTCACGTATTTCAACCTTAGATGAATTTGAATTTATAGGAATTTGAATTTGAAGGAATACAAATGATTAACACGTTTGGTTTGCAATAAATTAGATGGATCTATATACACAGTAAATTTGGTGGCCACCATCTTTTTAATCCTATATATATATATATATATATATATATATATATATATATATATATATATATATATATATATATATATATATATATATATATATATATATATATATAGGGTCGAGATCATGAGAGAACCTAAAAAAACCTAAGAACATAGGAACTTTTTTTCTACACAATATTTTTAAAAAAAAATTGCATCCAATTTTTTTATATAAAGCGTCTAAGAGATTTCTAAACCCTAAACCCTAAACCCTAAACCCTAAACCCATATGAAAAAAAATAAAAAAATGATTTTTTTTGCATCCAATTTTTTTTATTTAAAGTGTCTAAGAGATTTCTAAACCCTAAACCTAAACCCTAAAACTAAACCCTAAACCCTATACCTAAACCCTAAACCCTAAACCCTAAACCCATATGAAAAAAAATTAAAAAAATGATTTTTTTTGAAATTTTTTTTTGATATCTTCTAGATGCATAATAACAAAAATTTTGGTATATTTTTTTTTGAAAAATATTGTATAGAAAAAAAGTTCATAAAATGGGTTATTAGGTTCCTAAGCTTTTTTAGGTTCTCAATTGAACTTTACTTTATATATATATATATATATATATATATATATATATATATATATATATATATATATATATATATATATATATATATATATATATATATATATATATATATATATATATATATATATATATATATATATATATATGAACACTACGTATGAAGATGATTGTAGGCATCATTGTTCAAGATTAGTTAATGTTGACGAAGTGGATCTATAATTGTTGTGATGTTTAATCATATCAAGTTCCTAAGAATTATTTTGTCATTTTGGTAGACCATGACAATGGAATTTAAATTCTTCAGCTTACCTCCAATGAATGATAAATTCAATCAAATACGAATTTTAATTTTAACTAGTGGGTCCCCGTGCTCCGCACGGGTTCGGAATGGCTGGAGCACGGGTCCGGATAAATGCTAAAGACATAAGCGTACTCTGCCGTGTGTTAGCAACTGTTGATGTGAAAATAAGCCCAGCCTTGTCTTTTTTCCTGAATGTCAAAATCGGAGGCTCCTTGTTTAACCTGTAATTATATATATAAATCGAAACTAAGGTTAAAACAGCATTAAGGCCAGAAAGAATTATCTTACTGAAAATTGAAAGGAACCATGGTGCAGAAACCCAGGCTGCCTGCACTCAAAGGTAATCTAGATGACTAAGTGCATCAGAAAATAAGTTGTCATTCATACAGGAAAGCAATTAGAAAAAGAATACTGGGATTATGTCAAAAAAATAAATTAAAAACAAACCCATTTTGGGAAACCTCTCACTTGCAAAATTTGTCAGCAACATCTTGCAAAATTGCACCCGTAGGTTGCCTTGTGGTGTAAGCAAGTTGAAGACAAGTGTATGCATGAAGAAAAGTTGCAGGTTCCTGATTAATAAAAATCTGTTAAATATATAATCAAGAATACCCATTATGCCCTTGAGTTAATAGGAAAACAGACCGGCTGAAAGAGTGGATGAGAAAAGAAAAGACTGCATATGTCCCTCCAAGCAAAGGTTTCATGTCAAATTTTTGGTTTTCTGCAAATATTTATCGACAGCTCTTGTGAGAAAAAGTATCATCTGCATAAATCTAAATTAGATAAAAATAATTAAAACTAAATAATAAGATTTCAAATAAACTACTTATTACCTGGCCATAAAGTAGTTCCAGTTGCCCTCTTAGTGACTCATAACGCTCAGAAATTGGTCCTTTTACAAGGAAAACAACCTATAAAACATACACATTGTTACTTATTTTTATTTTTTTTGTGATGGTAAATGAATAAAAGGATCTTAATTTAATTCCTATATAATTTACTGACCTGGTGTTTTCTACCCTGACCATTTTAACACGTTCTCCTACCAAATGGATGATTGAAATGGGTAGTTTCATACAATACTTTGTAAATTTACATAGGATTGCACATGCAAAAAAAACTGTGTGCAACAAATGAAACAACTGGAAACCAAAAAACACATTTTTGGATATATATAAACCACACAGACTAAACTTGTAATTTAATATTTTTTTATATACATATTTCAATTTACCTGCTCCAGGAAATAAGGAAATAACTGGAAACACCAGGGAGCATTTCAATTCCATTCATCTCTTGTAAGTGGCTTTCATGGCCGGATGATTCCATAGTTCCTCAACTACTGGAGCATATTCCCGTATGGCAGCTGGAAATATATCTTCCAAATTACCAGCCACCATAATTTTCAGTAGCTAATCAGAAAACGTTTTCAGCCTCGGAGATATTGAATAGATAGTTTTCTCATTTTCTGCAAATTGATAAACAAAAATGAAAAAAAGAAAATTCAAGATTTGTTGAGTAATACATCTTTAAAGTTTGAGAAAAAAACAAAGTACCAGAGTTATCATCTTTGTTCATCTCATTCAATGCTTCATCTTCAAAACGCTCTGGATGAAGAATTTGATTAACTGCGGCTGCTGAAATTTTTCAGAAGAAGTCGAAATAAGGGAAAGAAAACGAAAAAATGGGAAGGGCTTACAATTTTACGGTGTTATCATTATCATAATACAAAAAAGAAAAATGAAAACAAAAATGGTTGGTTTAAAAAAATATTCAATTACCATTTCTTATTGTGTAAGTACCATTCTTCGGAACATTGTTTTAAGTGATTTAACTTTCATTATTTCGTGTGTTATACTTATAGCATCCTGTTTTACTTGTTTCTTGCATCGATCATCTACATCTTTTCCAACCTAAAAAACAACAAAACAATCCAGAACAGATGTTTAGAATCAACCAAGTATCAATAATCCCCTTGTATATATATATATATATATATATATATATATATATATATATATATATATATATATATATATATATATATATATATATAATCTTGTAAATTCTTCCTTTAAAAAGACAGAACTCGTGCGTAAAACACAAGAAAGGAAGTTAACCAACCATACCAAAAGGGAAATAAAGTAATTTGGGGAAGAAAATCTACTATGTTACCGGATGTAATCGTATTCTCTGTTTCTCTTTTATTGTGCAAAAATTTCCCAAGGGCATGGAACAGGGAGAGAGTTTCATCTCTACTAAATACTAAAGAATACCCATCATCTAAATCATTGGAATTGTCCGAAATACCCTTTGAATCTTATTTCAGATAGAAGTACTGCAAAGATGTGATTGCGTTTCTGGTATCACCTTCACTTGCTTTAGCTATTGAATCAATCTGTTCACTTGTTATTTTAAGCTTTTCTTCACAACAAATTCTAGAAAGCATATTTCCAATAGCATTCACTGTAATTGGATTAAAAGCAACCTACAAAATAAAGCAACCAACTTCTAAAAAACCATACACAAATTTCAAGCTTAAGTTTATAAATAATGCAACCTTACAAGCCCCAGCATTTTGAAGAGATCTGAGCATATTTGAAAAAAAAAAATATTGGAACCTTCACATGGAGCCTAGTACACAATAACAATTCACAATTAAAACCTCTTCAAACCACATATACTCCACTTCAACCTTCTTTTGACTCGTCTCGCTCATATGAATTTTGGGAAACTCAAAAAAGTACATCGAGAAGCAGAAAAACCAAAAACAAAACTCTAAAAACCCAAAATCGGAAGAAAATTAAATAATGTACTTTCAATTTTTACCTAGAATAGTAACCAACTTACATTCTTTTACCATTTAAATAAATAAATAGTAAAGAAATGTAAGTTGGTTGTTATTATGAGTGAAAAATAAAGTATGTTGCCTTTAATGGTAGAAAGAGGTGGTTTTTATAATGGAACTTACCAGCCTTGGTGGTTCAGAGAAGTCATCTCTTAAATAAGTTCCAGCTAATTCATCTAGGCTTCTTTTTATTCCAATTCCACCCTGTATTTGTAAATAATTAATATAACACTATGAATCAACGATTTTTAACATGGCAATGTATTTTGATGACAATTATTGATAATTTCATGAATAGTTAACCTGAACAGGCATTCCAGGAGGTTTATTGATGACAATAATTGCTGAATCCTAAAATAAAGAATAAAAGAAAAAATGGTGATAATTTGAAGTGAAGTGATGAATATAATGAAAATAATAAAAGGAAACATGGCTTTTAAGAACCTTATATAACTCAAGATCGTAACGCGTGTACTGTATTAGGAAGATAAATGGTGTCTCCAGGTTTCATTGAGTCTTTGGCTGAGGCCTGAAGAAATAGAAAGTAAGATGAACATTCTTTTACAAATGGACACCTAAAAGTCCGATCAAAACTGTAGAAAACTTGTTTTTAACCCTTTTGACTCGAGATCCTGGAGCTTGAACATCTTGATCACAATTGGAGCCAACAAAAGTTTCGCGTCGTACCTGCAACATATCATTGTTACACAACGAATGAGCTTTTAATTTCAGTACATGATGTCTAAATGCATCAAACATTAAGTTTTAAAAGGAATGTGATACCTGTCTCAAACGGAAGAGCTTTTGCACCGGATTACCCATTTGAGCGTCGTCGTGCTGCTTGCATCTCCTTCCACATCAAAGCAGGAAGCTACACCTGGGTGGTCAATACTGATGCATATTGAACTCATAACAGTGACTGAACCCCATTATTTAGTTGAGAAATTGAGTCAAAATAATGGCAAAATACACAAACAATATAATTTAAAAGGTCAAAATCGTTTAAATGGAAAAGAAATAGAATGTATTCGTTCAGATGGGGAAACATATAAAAGAAAACAAAGAATAAAATTCACAAGATCGAAAATATGTAGATAGTTACAACTCATTCGGTCATTTGACATGTGGATAGTTAAAATTCATTCAATCGAGTCGATCCTAAAGTATTAATAGAATCATAAGATCGATTCTAACAAAAGAGGCTTGACAAAAGAATCTAACAAATAAGACACTTGCATGGCCTAATTTGCGAGAGTAACAGATCCAAAATAATTAAAGTTTAAAAGAAACCGATTGACCTGTGCCTACCGTCGTTTGACCTGCAGCATCGGCTAACAGACTCTAACAATCACATCAATTCTAAAAATCCCATCAACTAACAAAAAATGAGAACAAACCTCATTGAACCCTTTTTCCCTTTGGAGACCATGCTGTCGTGAAAGATAGCCTGGGTCCCACTTCGATTACAACATTGTTGAACCATTCTTTTTTCTCTTAGGAGATAAAGCTTTCATCACCTAGGTTTTCAGACCACATTTACAATCACACTCTTCTTTAAATTTCACATTTAAAGCATAACCTATTAATTCTACAACATATTAAGTTAAAATCTGTAAGGGGATCATGGTCAACCCCAGCATCATGATATTCAATTAGAATGAACTGATTTAATTGACTTTTTGCAAAGTATATTCACCATTTGAAAAGGGGTATAACCTATTAATTCTACAACATCGTAAGATCCAAAACTGAAAGCTTTGTAATCACTAATCACACTCTAAACTAAAAACAACAAACACTAAAATTAAAAAAAATAGTATTAACTCTTACGTAAGTAACAAACAGAAATATAATTGCGTAACTTGTGTCAAAAGCTAATTTATTTTACAACTTGGTAAAAGGGTGAAACATGACTGCATAAATATTACATTCATTTGACAAAAAATGTTGTACCTTCAAAAACCAAAACCAAAAACCTCACAAAGCGATTCCTTTTCAATGGTTTGTGATACTTAATATCTCAAATAAACTCCAAAACAGCACCCAACGTCATCTAAAGAAAGAAATAGAATCATGCTCAAGCATGTAAGAAAGAATTAAAAATTAGATAATGCGCAATTTAAATTAAATCTCATGCTCCGACAAGGAAAATCGATTGAAGACGTATTGGACTGTACATAAGTCAAAGCATATGTGACAATAAAAGAAAAATATGTGATTAATTACCTAATAGTTATTAAAATGATTCAAATTCTGATGAAGTCCCATGTTCAGATTGGCTCCATTGAAATCGACCAACAACGACAAATCATCCCCTTCTCCTTCTCCTTCTATTTAGTTTCTCAACATGATCAACATCAACTTCAATAATGCAAGTGTCATTCACAATAAAACCTCTACTGGGGTCATATAAATCACTAAGAACCATGAATGATGTGAACCCCCAATCACTCTCCCTTGCATGGAACTGGTGCTGTGTGTCTGTCAAAAGAAATATGTTATCATTACAAACTTCCCAAAATAACTTACACAAGCATAAGACATACGTTTCTTTATGGTGAACCTGTTTTCAATTTGATTAACAACAGCCAAACTGAATTGTGCATATCTGCTCCATCCATATGGCAATGATGATACCGGTTGCATATCCTACATGAAATTAAAATGATTACACGTTATTATTAATATATACGATATATAATAGTAACAAAGCAAAAAAATCAACAATAACCCCAAATCTGATATACAACAGAAAATTTGAATGTTAGGGTTGTTGTATACCTGAAATCGGACTACACCCCCAACCACCATCCACCGACGCCATCACCGGAGCTCAACACCACCATCGGCGGTGCCCCTTCGTGAAGACAGAACCGACAGCAGCGGTGCAGCGGCTGCCTCAGCCCTCCAACCTCACTCAGTCGACATCCGTCTCCCATCTTCCCTAGATTTCGCATTCAGTGAACCGCACACAATTGATTCCTCTATCTGTCGATCTCGCACCCTCTCTTCGTTTTCCCGTTCTCGCGTGAGGTGGATGTGAAGAGGGAGGAAGGGGTAGCAGTGGTGGCGGAGAAGGGGGACGAAGGTGAAGCGGTGGGAGGTTTCGCACAACCTATTGATTTGGGGAGAATGGGGCGGAAGAAAAACGCAACAAAAAGAAAACAACGACACCCGAAAAAAAAAGTTACCCGAAAAAAAAAACGTACACAAAAGGCAAACAATTACGGGAATTAAATATATACGATCCAAAAACCACGTAAGTGACCCGAAAAAAAAAACGTTGCACAATTTGTAAAAAATGACGGTATTTAATATATAGATTAATAGAATCCAATTCTGTCTATTTGATAACCAAATGCGCCTTAGGAGTTTCAAATAAGGAAAGTCCAAGAGAATAGTGCATGACACCCTCTCCTCCAAACCTTGCAATATCAGGGACCCACAATAGATGGTAGAGAAATCATTTGACTATGAAAACTTATTTACGTACCCGGTAGAATTACTTTCGTTTTACATATTTACTTATGTTTTTTTTTTTTTTTATGAAAAATTAAACACCACAATGAAATGATATTTCTCATCAATTTTGGAACTGAAAAAGGATCTAAAACTTTGCAAATAGTAGTTATAAATTTACGAATATTAAGCATATTGTTTTAGAATAAAATGAAATTCCAATAGCAGTTCATGGGCCATTTTCATAGTTAATTGTCATTTGATGTAAAAAAAAGAAAGCGTATGGTTCTACTTTCTACAAACTTTTTATTTTTCATATATGCTGTTGGTTACCTGAAAAAATGTAAGCATAAATATGAAAAATATTATAAATAATTACGTTAAATACGAAAAGACATAAGTAGAAATATACAAAAATTATATAAAAGTAAATTTATAAAAAAAATAATAATAATAACCTAAGTTTGCGGCAAATTTGTTAAAAAGAGTTTCGACTGAATTCGTTGCAAAATATAACTTTAGGTCAAAATCTATATATATTATAATATAGGCATATTTCAAAGCACCACATGCATTTGAAACTCCCATGTATTTTCATATTTCCATTGATTTTCTAACTTTCTATGTCTTTTCATATTTCCACAACTTAAGAGTTTTTTAACCTATGATACTTTATTGTTAGTTATCACACCTAATTAATATAAGAGTTATACATAATTCACATATAAATTCGATTCTAGCATGAAGAATATGATGGAAGAAAAGATGATTTGAGAAAACACATACTTTGAAGTTGCATATGTTTATATTGTATTACGAAGGAGAAACATGAAGAAACTATAACAAATTACAAGTCGCAAGGCAAGAGAAAAACGGCATGGTTGAGAACACATATTTCGAAGGTACATATGTTTATATTGTATTGGGAATGAGACATGTGAATAAGCTAAAGAAAATTACAAGTTGCAAGACAAGAAACAAAATGCATATTGGTTCTACCCCAACATAACGGTAGGAAGATATATAATAGATTGATTATTCATTGTAACGTTTTCTAATCCATATTCACCAAAATGGTTTTATATTGTTTGAATAAGTGGGCTTATGTTGGTTGATAAAGTATTTAGTGGTCATTTGGTTCATATAATATTTTTTCATATTAGCGTTATTTGACAAGGCTAAATTATATTTATTTACCTACAAGTTTTACGAAGAAACGATCTACAATAATACATTCCTCAAAGATAATATATGTATTATTTTTAGTACGTTTTATTTTTTGTATTAGACTCTAATGTAGTTCATGTTAATGTGTTATATTTTTAATATTGGATTGTCTATATACAATTGACTTAAAATAGATGATTATATTGTTGGTTGAGTAACAAGTCATAATGTATTCAACTCAAGACTTACAATTCCCGAATACATAGAAGTTTGACATACAAATAATTAATGTATCAAATTGAATTATTAAACTATTAAAATACTAAATTATATTTTTCTATAAAACGCTTCAAATGTTCTAAGCACTTAATACATGCTAGACTTGGTTATATTTCTATAATTTTAATTATCAATTTTTAAAGACTGGCTCATTTTTTCAGATATATTTTAAATCTAGATTTTATATCTCTAAATATTGATTACGATGAAGGATTTATAATAATTTTTACATTTATTAGAGCATTTTACTTTCATCATATCGACTTGAAACTCTTAATTATTCAACTTCCAGCATTAAGTTATTTATTAAATATAAAATATATCATCTTGATGATCGAAATTTTGAATTATTAATATACTATACTTAAGTTGTTAATTAATGTATGGTGTTAAATACAAAACCTAAGTTAAACTTTTTAATTGACAATATAATACATTGAATTTGTTGATCGAAAGATGGTCTAACTGTAAAACTAAAATCAAAATATAAACTAAACTAAGACAATGATCAAATGCTTTTTTTCAAAATAGTTAAAAGGCTTCAATCTGTAAAATATAAAACCTAAATAGAAATCTAAACCTAACTAAAAAATATATAATTTATTTTTTATAATAATTGAAAATTTTCACGGATAGTTATAAATCAATTAACAATCTACATATTTATATGAAGATATATTTTTTATAAATATATAATATATGTTTGAAACTTTTAACACTTCAACTTCCTGCTATTATCAACATCATTAATTTATTTTAATACACAATCTCTTCATATTTCAACTAATTAACCACTACAACCCAAAAGTTTTTGAACTTATGGTACTTAATTGCTACTTATGACACATTAGTTAATATAAAGATATATATAGTTCCTATAGGTAGCTTATTTTGGTAGAGTTTAGAAAATAAGATGGAGGAAAATACGACTTGACAACATACAATAATTACTTTAGACTCTTATTTATGTTATTACTGGTATGTTTTATTTTATATTTATTTTAAATTCGGAGATAATTTATGTAAATATATTTCTATATATTTTTAATGTTTGACCATCTATAATAATTAACTCCAAAAAAGGTGTTATGTTTTTTGGTTCGATGTTTGGATGAAAAATTATTATTGATACATATGTCATATGTTTGATTTATTTTTTGTTTTTCATATTTTGATTAATTCTAAAATGTTTATGTTTATATTTGATTGGTCATTATATTTTTACTATATTAATTTACTCCTGCGCAACGCGAGGGAATACGCCTAGTTATAAAAATAAAAGTCGAAGAAATTTTCATAGTTGGATGTCATGTAATAAAAGTTAATACCTGTTGGCTGTTGTACTGTATCTCATAGTTTTTTACCTATTAGGGTAATAATAATAATAAATGTTTATAATTTGAAGACAACGGTATTATTTTAAGTTACAAAACAGATGGGTGACATTCGGAGTACCAAATCGTTACTTTTGGTTTGTTTCCATCTACTTTTTTTTTTTTTTTTTGAATTATATTACTATAGACTATTGATATGTTAGTAATTAATTGTAAAGGTTATAATATTACAATAATGTCTGATTTGTTGAATAAGGTGAAAATAATAATTTAAGTTGATAATTTAAACGATGTAGAGATTGTAAATAAAAGTTAAAGTTGAGACCTCCGACAACAATAAAATAGTGTAAACTTAATTTTGATACTCATTTGGTTTATAACTGAAAATAGTAACTCATAAGTTGATTGGTTTTAGAGCATGCTTAACGGCAGTTTTTTTGGAGCTTTATATTATTTGAAATAATAATTAAACATGTTATTATTATGGAATAATATGAGTTGTTTTGTATTTTAATCTAAATCTATTAAAAATTGGAGATCAGAAAGAAACTTATTGAGATCGATACTCATATGGAGGATGGGCTAGTAACTCTAGTTGAGATCGAACCAAGACTCAATTTACAGAAGTTGGGGGATATTGAGAACTTGGAAGTTGTGGATGTTGTCTACGACGTTGCCAACAATATACCTCGGGTATTATGGTGGTGGTGAGTGGGTTGCAGATTTAAGTGATGTTACAATGAATTTTTGAGATTTTTAAATCGAAATTTAATGTTACGTTAAAAATAAAATTAATATGATTTAAAATAAATAATTAATTATGAAACAATAAAACAATTCAAATCTTTTCTTTTTTCAAGAAACAATACATATATGCAATAAAAGAAATAACAAATATTATATATATATATATATATATATATATATATATATATATATATATATATATATATATATATATATATATATATATATATATATATATATATAATATAAACCACTGTTGATAATGTCAAATCAAGTCAATAGTATTCTATTAGTAAATTGCTCTTTTAGTCCATGCGGTTTATAAATAAACAAAATGACAAAAATAGTTCACGTGTAACAAAAAATTATAAGATTGTCTATTTGTAACAAAATTATTAAAACGACCCATGTTTAAGACAAAGTTATGGAATGATCAATATGGTGGAAATTGTCCCTATTTAACAAGTTACAATAATGGTCACTATATAAGACAAAAATACAGAAATACTCCTTATGTGTAAGACAAAATTAAAGAACTGGTGTATGTGTAACAAATTTATAGAAATCATCCATGTCTAAGACAAAATTACATAAATGGTCTATAAACCCGCCACAACACGCGGACAACCACCACTCGTTTACTTATATTTGACATCTTCATGTTTCATACACTTGTATCATTTTCATATAATGTAACGAAAACGCATTTTCTGAATTCACAATGTTCTACATAGCTTTTTAGAACATCACATAACAATAATAAAAACCATTAGAATTTCGGTTAACTTATACAAATTGATATATTCCAAAGTTGTGTCTGCCTCTTTTTCGTTCAATATAAATACCCACTTCCCAAAATAGAGTTTTGTGCATTCTCAAATCATATTTTCCTTCATACTAATCTACAAACCCTAGCAACATGATCTACTACCTATATGACCTATGTATATCATTGTTAACCAATTAATTGTCATTATTATCAATTAAGTATTAGTTAAAAAATGATTAAGTTGTTGTGATTAATTAGTTGAAAGTTGATGTGCTTTAGTATTTAAATAGTTTTTTTATCCAATCAAATACTTTTTTGTTAAATTAATATGGTTTAATTTATTATTAAAAAAACTCTTGAGTAGTAGTGAGTAATACTTAAAGGTTGAAGAGTTTTATGAGTTTCAAATGAATATGATGCAAGTAATGGTTTATCTTGAACCACAATGATTTGATGACCTCTATTATATTAAAAAAAATCAAATTAATATGTTTTAAGATATATGATTTATTAGAAAACAAATTTTATTTCTATTTGTTTTTTTACCAAGAAACAATACATACATGAAATAAAAGAAAAAATCAAGTTCATAATTACTTATATTTGACATCATCATGTTTCATATACATATCTATTTTTCATATAACAAAAAAAAAATACATTTTTTGAATACACAATCTTCATCATAGCTTTTAAAAACATCACATAACAATAATAAAAATCATTAAGAAATGGGTTGACTTATACAACTTGATATATTCCAAAGTTGTGACTACCATTGTTTTGTTGAATATAAACACGTATTCCAAACTAGAGTTTTATGCGTTTTCATGTCATCTTTCCCTTAATATTATTCTACAAACTCTAGCAACATGATCTATTATCTATATGAAATACATATGTCATTATTAACCTATAAGATGTCCTAATTATCAATTAAGTATTGTAAGTTTAAAAAAAATCTCTTGAGTTGTAATGATTAATTAATTGAAAGCTAAAGTTTTTTAGTATTTAAATAACATTTTCATTTAATTGAGATTGTTTATTATATTATCATGGTTTAATATCTAATTTCATAAAAAAAGAAATCTTGAGTGATAATGATGAACTAGTTACAAATTGAGAGTTGTGAGAGTTTCAAATGAATATAATGCAATGGAATGGTTTATCTTGAACAACAATAATTTCAATAACATCTATCATAAGAGTTATACACATATATATTTGGAAGACAATACAATTTCCTGATGTTTAAAAATATAGTTAGTTGCACGGTTATCAACTGAAGCAGAGTATCATGCACTTGCCTACTTTGGATTTAAATCTCCTTTTTTTAACTAAAGGTTCCATGCATCAATACTCCACACATAATTTATGACAAATTTGGAGCCACATACTTGAGTATCAATCTCGTCTTCCATTCTCAAATGGAACAAACTGTCTTATACTATCATTTTGTTTGTAATCATGTTGCTCAAGGATTCGTCACTATCTCTCATATCGAATCCACATATCATCTTGTTGATGCCCTTGCCAAACCACTACCAACAACTTCTTTCCGACAATTGCGGCCTAAGACCGGTATCTCTAAAGGGAGCACCGCCTTTTGGGGCATATCGAAGACTCTCCTGTGTCAATATCTATTCTTAATCATCTCTAACAGATTATCAAGTCTACCATTTGTGGATAATGTCGGTATATATTTTTCTTAACGTTAGAATTATTGGTTAATTATAATAAGTGGATAATGTCATGTTTTTTTTGAACAGCAAAAACTTTATTAAGGGAGGAATTCCAGCGGGAAGCTCGAAGACCAAGAAAAGTACATCCTTTGAATACAATATAATCAAAATGACAAACTAACAGCTCAAGACTAAATAGCTTAATAAAACCACCAAAAAACAAGGAACTAGCGAAACACAGACCGAGCAACCTCCTAATCATACAGAAGGAGGGACTGGGACTACAAATGATTGAAATGCTAAAATGCCCCAGGGGCAATTTCGACCAAAAAAGCTCGACACCACAACCACCAGAAACAATAGGGCCACAACTCCGCCCAGCAGCTAAGCAACACCTAAACTCAGCAAAAACCAACTTCCAAAAGTATTGACAAGCAACCAGGGGCAAATCTGTCCAGAAAAATTTCAGCAACACATCCACCATGAGCATCAGGAGTCGCGCACCAAATACAATGACCAACTCCTCAAAGCAGTGTACTTTGACTTTTTTTTATAAAAAATAGATTCAAAGCAACCTCCACCCAACACCAAACTACGCCCAAGACAGCAAAACCAAACTCCCAAAAGCATTTAATGCAACCAGGGGCAAATCTGTCCAAATCTAAAACCATAGGACAGCAGTAGGAGCCCAAGAAACAAAACATCCCACGAGACCATCTTAGAACAGGGGCAAAATCGTCCAACCTCAGGGAACTAAGTAGAAGCTTTGTGAATTTTCAAAACAAGGACCAATCAAACTTAAACCCACTAATACACCAGCAACTACCCACCACTACCACCAAACTGAAGCAAGTACCGGAAATGAAAAAAAAGTGAAACAAACACCCACTGACCACACACACACACCCACACCAAGAAAACACCCCCTTCTCCCCCCCCCCCCCCCGCCCTGAAATAGCCAACAAAAAAAAAAGAACACGAAATGAGTGCAGCAGCGTAACAGGAGCCTAAAATTAGCCTACCCATGAAAAAAAAGACTCACGAAAACCTGTTACAAGATCACAACACCAACAACACCAAAATAGACACCACTTGACCCCCCACCCCGAATTCAAAGAAACAAACAAGACAACTGACCAAACTCCAACAAAAATCCAGGAAACAAACCTTATGAGCCCTCAAATCTCTAAAACTTGACTCACACAATTCTCATTATCCTCACTACACTCCTGAACTTAGATAGAAAATCAAACACACGCTCATCTCACTCAAGGGATTAGACCGGAGCTAAATGGGTTACAACACCAAGAGAACCATTCTAAAGCCGGAATCTTACCTCTGAACTTCACCCAGTTAAATAAACTCAATTGAATAGCATCTACTACCATCATAGGGTTATGCTTCTTCTTCCGAAAATTGACATCATTCCTAGCTTTCCAAATGAACCAAAACGTTGCGTTGATAAGAGCATTACAAAACTTTTTCCTTTTTGAAGAGGTGCAAGCAGACATATAATAACTAAATAGATCCAAAAGGTTCGAAAATTGACCGACACTAAAGTCACACCAACCACTTAGACGTGCCCAAATTCTACGCGAAAAGTCACAATTGATGAATACATGCTCAATAGATTCCTCCTCTAAGCTGCAAAATGAACAAGAAGACTCCGACAATCGAATCCCCCTCTGAATTAAATTGGGTTTGAGAGGAATCTTATTTAACACCATCCGCCAGGCGAAACAATTTACCTTGCTTGGCAACCATGAGCACCAATTGGTTATTTTTGGAATGGGATCTTTCTTTGACAGGTCCAGCGCATTTCTAAGAGATTTGATTGAGAAAATCCCATTATTCTCTAGAAACCATTCCCAGCCATCTTCAGTTGGAGAAAACTTGAAATCATTTATTGTTGTTTGAAGATCCTTGAGTTCTTTCTCATCAAGGGGAGAAAGCTTCTGTTTTTTCCACCGCCAATTGAATTCAACTCTTGAATTAGGCAGAACCTTCACTCTATCTGATATGACAGAATTTTTTTCACATTCAATTTTGTAAAGCCTAGGAAATTTTTCTTTACACGGAACCCCTGATAACCACAAATCCTTCCAAAACCTGGTTTTGTCTCCAAGCCCAACTTTCCTTCTGAATAAATCTCTTAGACTAATTCCAGATTCCAAGAAGACAGCTTCGATCTCTGTAACCTCTTTCCACACACATTCAATTTTGTAAAGCCTAGGAAATTTTGTAAAGCCTAGGAAATTCAAAGCCTAGGAAAATTTTCTTTACACGGAACCCCTGATAACCACAAATCCTTCCAAAACCTGGTTTTGTCTCCAAGCCCAACTTTCCTTCTAAATAAATCTCTTAGATTAATTCCAGATTCCAAGAAGACAACTTCAATCTCTGTAATCTCTTATACTAATTCCAGATTCCAAGAAGACAGCTTTCCTTCTGGATAATGTCATGTATTGTAAATAATTAGAATTTACACACAAATATTTAATACTCCTCTTCAACAATGTCGTCTTTTATTTCTGAAAAACATAGAGGCTGCATTAAAATTGACTCTTTAACTAATTGGTCAATAAATCTTTTTTTTCAAAAGTCAAAAACTGATATCATGATTTCTTCAATATAAACACACGAGCGAAACATTGTATACATCATTGGACACCATATGTCAAAATGGCTTAATCATTGGTCATACAATTTAACACGTATAATTCATGAACCGGTCTCGGTGCGAGTACGGTCCCTAGTGCCCGTATCTGGTTTCAACTCGATTCGTTGTACCTGAACCGCGTGGGGTTCACTGTCAAGCTCACACTCCATTGGACTTGTACTGGCCCATTAATATCCAGTCAGATGTCAATGCAAACCCCACCTTCATTTTGCATTTGAATTTGCATTTGCATTTCATCTGCATTTTATATTAATATATTTGCAGTTTTGAAGTGGGTGTGCCTTCAGCTCCACCATTGTTGAATGCTTTGACTTTTGACCAAAAAGGTACTCACACCTTCCTCCCTCCCTCCCCTCGTGTCCTTCCTTTACATTATTTGTATATTCAATTCCATCGTATAAATATCGTTCATTCCAATTCATTCTCTTCATCTTTATCTTCATTGTTCCCCTCGATTCACTCAACAATTTTCTACAACTAGCTCCAGACAGCTTTTGCATCAATCCGATCAATTACCATTTGTTTATAAGGTATGCTGAATCTATTCACCCAATCACAAGTTCTATAAATGAAATTGTTCTCGTACGTTTTTTCTTGTTCAAGTGAAGATTTTTAATGGGTTTCTTTAATTTTTGCAGGTTTTGATGTGTGAAGGATTGTAAACGGTGAGAATTGTTCTACTGGTTTAATCATGGAGGGACTGAAGTTTCAAGAAAATAAATTTAGGGCTCTATTGAAATGCTCGAATTTGCTCGATTTAGCAGCTGCCGATGATATTTCTGGGTTCGTTTCAGAGGTAGAAGGAAAGGGGATCGGTTTAGATGAAGTCGGAGTTTGGTACGGACGGAGGAATTCCAATAAAGGGAAGATGGGATTTGGAGAACGAACTCCTCTCATGATTGCTTCCGTTTATGGAAGCATTCATGTTTTGAAATACTTAATCGCTACCAAAAAGATCGACGTCAACAAAAACTCCGGTTCCGACGGCGTCACCGCTCTCCACTGCGCAGCCGCCGGCGGGTCTCTTACGTCCATTGAAGTCGTGAAACTGTTACTTGATGCTGGCGCCGATATTACTTTAACAGATTGCAATGGGAACAAACCCGGCGACTTGATTGCTCGTGGCATCAAATCCTCCATACGAAAAGGTTTGGAGATGATGTTGAAGGGTTATATTATCGAAGAAATTGTTGCAGCGAAAAAGGAATACCCGGTTGATTTATCTTTGCCGGACATAAACAATGCGTTGTACGGCTCCGATGATTTTAGGATGTATACGTTCAAGGTGAAGCCATGTTCAAGAGCTTACACTCACGATTGGACTGAATGCCCGTTTGTTCATCCCGGCGAGAACGCACGGCGGCGTGACCCGAAAAAGTTCAACTACAGCTGTGTCCCGTGCCCGGAGTTTCGTAAAGGAAGCTGCGTTAATGGAGATGGTTGTGAATACGCACACGGGGTATTTGAATCTTGGCTTCACCCCGCTCAATACAAAACTCGTTTATGCAAAGACGAAACTGGGTGTGCGAGAAAAGTGTGTTTTTTTGCGCACAAAGTCGAGGAGTTGAGGCCTTTGTATGCTTCCACCGGCTCAGCCATCCCGTCACCGAAATCATCGTCTGTTAGCTCCGGCGAAATGGGTTCCATGAGCCCGGGTCAGAACCCGAGTCCGTTGGCTCTTGGTTCGACACCACCAATGTCACCTTCTATTGCTCCGGTGTCTCCCATGAATGGATGGCCGAACAAGATGAACCATTTGACGCCGCCGGTGCTGCAGCTTTCCGGTAGTCGTTTAAGGACTGCTTTGAATGCACGAGACTTGGAGTTGGAAAGCTTATTAAGTCAACAGAAACAAAGACAGCAAATGATTGATGATTTGTCGGCAAATATGTACAGCAACAGGTTTGGGGAGATGAAGGGTACGAATCTCGATGATGTTTTTGGATCTTTTGAATTGCAATCTCCAACTGGGCACCAACAAAACCGGCAGAACTCTAACCAGCTGCGCGGGAATTACTCATCTTCTCCGATGAGAAAACCGGCAGGTTTTGCTTTCGATTCATCGGCGGCGGTTGCTCAGGCGGTGATCAATTCAAGGTCTGGTGCGTTCTCGAAACAACGTAGCCAGAGCTTCATTGACCGTGGCACAACAGGTGCAGGTTCCGGCGCCATGAGTCCACAATTTTCGCAATGGGGTTCGCCTGACGGGAAATTAGAGTGGGGGTTTAATGGTGAAGATGCTAACAAGCTTAGAAAATCGGCATCTTTTGGGTTTAGAAATGGTGTACCGGTGAATGAGCCAGATGTTTCATGGGTGAATACGCTTGTGAAAGATGTTTCGTCGGTTGGCGTTGGTCTTTATAGTTCGTCGGAGAAGCAGAGATACGGCGGCGCTGGTGGAGAGAAACTGCCACAATGGGTGGAGCAGATGATACGAGAGCAGGAGCGGTTGGTGGCATAAACCAAAGTCCAAAGCTATCATTAACCAAACTAGATTTTTTTTAATTCTTTTATTTCGTTTTGATTTTATGTAATCTATTCTTCATAATTTCCCAATAGCGACTTATTCATAAATTGCGTGATCTATTTGGTAAGTGTACATGCTCAATCTCCATTGTTAAGTTAACGTAGCGATAATGACAATAATAATCAAAATAAACAAGGCAGTTTTACTATTACTTATTTATTATTTAATTACTGTTTTAAATTTATAATAGATAAATTATACTTTTGGTCCCCGTGGTTGGCAACTTTTTACAGTTTTAGTCTAAGTTTTTTATTTTTTCACCAGTGATCCCTATTGAAGGTTGCAATTTAAGATTTGGTCACTATCATCTAACACCGTCAATCCTCTTATGTTAACTACATATGAAATGCCTAAAATACCTCGACAATTATCTTTTTCTAATTTTACATTTTCTCTTACCAAAAATATTAAGACTAATAAACTACAGGGACCACTTTTGAAAGTTGCAGGAAACATGAATAGCCCTAAATCTAAAGTTCCAACATCATGCAACGCTAGCTGAAACGAATCCAGACAAATGGAAAGCTGTAGTAATTTCGTGATGTTGGGTCTAGTAGAAACCAAGATTTCCGGCGGTACACCGACATCGATTGGAAAGCTGAAACGGATCCAAACAATTGCAAGGGATAAACATAACCAAATTTTAAACAACCTTTATAAATGGTTGTATAGTTTATTAAGTTTAGTAATTTGGTAAGAAAAACATAAAATCAGAAAAAGCCAAATGAGGGGCATTTTAGTTATTTCAAACGTACTTAACAAAAATGCATTGACGGTGTTAAGAGATAATGACCAAATGTGTAATCGAAACTTTCAATATGGACAACTGGTGAAAAAAATCGAAAACTTGGACTAAAACTACAAAAAGTTGCCAACCATATGGACCAAAAGTGTAATTTACTGTTTATAATATGAGTTAATTGCAAAAGGACCAAAATGACTGGTATATCTATCACCGTTAAGTGAATTACAATTTTGGTCCCTATAGTTATCATTCCCCTGAACGCATCAAGAATATAGCAAAGATAAGAACTGGAGGAAGGAGTGAAAAGCTAAACTTTGATCTTAACTTGTCACTAGAAACTCATAAAGTGATAGATGTTGATGAACTTGTTAAAAATTCATACGTTGTAGCAGTATACAATAGGAAGGCCCCAACTCATGTTTATCAATATGTTTTGGATTCAGAAGTACTATCAGATACAAGTTTGCCTCAAAATCCTGTAAATGATCATGTTGTGGAAGAAGGAATTATGGTGAGAACGGGTTGGCACACGAATCATAGGATACCCTTTTTTAGAAGAGGATATATGTCAAAATAATAATGTTGTCTAATTTTTGATCCTAATGAAGTGGACTCCTATGATCTTTTATTTGATTTGGGAGATAATAGCTTACCTTATGATGGCAATCTCGAAGAGAACTATCAAAAGAACATTCAAGATGAATATGAGGCCTTTGTTAAGGACAACTTGGGTGGATCCAAATTAGATGATATATGTAGGAATGTCAGTAGTTCAATAAGTGACTTCTAAATGGAGGAGTTATACTTTTTTGAAGATGTGGAGGTGAACATGGATTCCTTCATTTGTGTACACCAATGGTTCAGGGATTCCCACAGAACATGAGAATACCATGTATGAAAATTTGGAATATGTTAAGGTTACAATGATAGATACAAATAATTTTATGTCTAATGGTGCAAATGAGGATAAAAGGAAGCAACTATTGTCTAATCTAACAAAATATATGGTATGTTCATCAGGGGAGGTGCATGAGGTTGAATTTACAATTGATGAAACATTTTCAATCAAGAAGTATGTTAAGGATATAATTACCAACCTTGCAAATAGATAGTTGAAGGGACATATATATATAATGAAAAAATGTAAAGTTAAGATAAGGGAAGTTTGTAGGGGTTTGGTGTCAGGGTCTACTATTGGCGGGCCATCAAACATAAAGGGAAAAGGTAAGGGTATTCTATAAATTCCAATGAAAACACTTGCCCTCGGGTCCTACATGTATCCATATCTAAGAAAGAATATAACTGAGGGTGAAAACCTTCGTAGATTACCATAAATGCCTCCCAACTAGATCTATTAGAAGTTGTACTTAGAGTTTTCCTGCTAACAAAATAATACAGCAGATAAAAGGAAATCTAAATATCTTCAATCCTGCTTTGAGAGAGGAACTACAAAAAAGTTCAAGATTTGAATTTCCAGGTGAAGGTTTTCAGAGCAAAGGTTTTAGCACAATGAATACTTCATGGAGATATAGTTTGTTGAGAGATTATGCTCTAGAGCTTTAGAGAAGAAATCCATGCACAATTGTAAAGATAGAGGTTGAAACAGAGTCTAATTACAAGCAAGAGACAAGGAAATTCAAAAGGATTTTAATTTGTTTGGGGTCAGTGAAATAGGGTTTTATAGTTGTAAGAATGGATTTATTGGGTTTGGATAGAGCATTCTTCAAGGGGCCTTACCTTGGGAAAATATTGATAACTGTTGAGCTTGATGGTAATAATGGCATATACCTAGTGGCATATGCCATTATAGAAGTAGGAAGCAGTAACTCATGGAGTTGGTTCTTGGAGTGCTTATGGGAAGCAGTAACTCATGGAGTAGTTTCTTGGAACAATGGTGTAACTTATTGTTTTGGTACAATGGTTTTATCACCTGTTATGTTGGCTCTCTTTTAGTATGTCGGTATGAGTCAACATATGTCTACTAATGGACGTGCTTGGTTGTTTAAACAAACACTTTGGTTAGTAATGATCCATCTTTTATGAAACTCTTATTGTTTAAATGACTGCAACCTTTTTTTGGTTTGATATTATTTCAATTCTCTATATACCCCTTTCGAATGCAAAGTTAATGATTGGATGATGTCAATTCAAAGTCATATACAACATCGATTATAACATTTATTAACTTCTAAATGTTTAAAAAAATATTGAAACTTTATTTGGTTTGATGTTATTTTAGTACTTATATACAGTTCTTTTAAATTCCAAGGTAATGATTCAGTTTCATTTAAAGTTAAATACAACATCGACCATATTTTTTGAAAGCAAATAAACTTTGACCTTTTGGTGGGACCACGAACTGTTTACTTACATTTTTCTATCATTCATATCATTCAAAGCCAGAACAGTCTACTTGTATAACAAAGTAGATTACTACAAAAGGTTAACTTTCATTTATATTTGTAGATAAATTGAGACCACCAAACCTTACCATCAAAAGGAAAATAGAGTACAACCATTTAAAACCATCATTTCAATACCTTCTAACCAAAATTAAACACCTTAACCAACCCAAAAACCCTTTCCAAAATCCCTAATCAATATCCCATCCCATCCCTATATTCTTAGAAATTATTGATCAACAAAACCAGGAAAAAAACCTAGCTTAGATAGAACATCACCTTGTATTTCTTAGCAGCATTCAAATTCTCTTCAAGCTTATTTCTTGACTTTAGTAAACTTGGAATTATTGAATAACCCTTCGACATAATGGTGGGTTGAACCATCCTGAGTTTAGGTTTGTCTAGGAGGTTGGTATGAGGCCTTGTTTCCACATAAACATATCACCGATGCAGATTTGGCGGAGGAGACAAAGATAATTAGTTTTTACAAAAATGAAGTAGAGAGGACTAAGTGTAGAGGATGTAACATCCCAAAATTTTAGGGTAAAATTAAAAAAAAAATTAAACGAACACTTCAATATAAGAAAAGCCACTTAATTAATTTTGACAAAATTCCATAACTTATAAGTTTAATGAAAACATCCCAGGATTAACAAAAGTTAATGAAATCCCAACATAGCGGAACATCCATTAAAAAACAGTCCTCCAATGAAGCAGCACAGTGTATACACGTCACGCCTTGCCATCCATGGTACCTGATGTACCTGAAATAGTAGTTTATATAGGGAAAGGGTAAGCACGGAGCTTAGTGAGTTCCTCAAAATACCATATGATCCATCACATAACATACAACACACAATAACCATTCATATGTCTGTGAGACTCACGGGCTATCCCTGTTCCGCCTGAAGACTTACGAGCATTTCTCGTTCCGTCTTATCGCTCACAGGCTTTTACCGTTCCATCTAATGACTCGCAGGCTATTCCCGTTCCACCTATTGGCTCGCGGGCTGTTCCCATTCCGTCCACAAACAATCATTATCATAACAATAATTCATACAATTATCATAACAGGTAAGACTACCTTAGTCTAACCTATCTTCCTTCCTACGCATGCAATATCACCTATAGTATAGTGAGAAGACTCACCTGATTGTAGTTGACTATATCGTTTATCTTTCTCGCCTTTGTATTTCCTTTAAACTTTAACTGTTAACATAATAAGAAATCTATCATTTCTTAATCCTTAACTATATTATAGTCGCATCATAAAACCCTTCAATAATTCCAACATGATACTCCATGATTTATCAAGTAAAGAACGGCCAGGTAGAAGATTAGATGGGGTGGCAGGATCCTTTCAGCATTTTAGCCTTTCGAAAAATCCAACAACCAGATCCCAAGTAATCGGCCTAGGCACCGTCCTTGTAAGTAAATCAATCGATATTATTTTCAAAATTACGAATTGTTATAATAACGACGTTTTTAAGGTTTTTATTTACTATTGTTGGAAATGAATATGTTATACTTATTACATATTCTACTTCTTAATACAAAAATTATTTTACAATACCTAATTAAGCTATAGAAAGGTTTGTAGTTACCTTATGACCATTCGTCGGGATCTATAACTCCTTCGTTAGGCTTTCGAGCTTCTTCCGCTCACTTGCTTACACTCTAGTGCTTAGAAACCTCTATATATTGGATTGAGATTTAGTTGTGTGGTTTATGATATGTTTTGAGGGGTATTTATACTTGAATTATTGAATAAAAATGACATGACACTTTTGACAAAAGATTTTAATAATATAAATTTGTTGAAATTAATACCTTCTAGAATCAGTCTGTTCAAGACTGGTTTAGCCGACTTTAAACCCACGAAATTCATGTTTTTATTTGTTATTACAGCAATTTATCTCAATACCTTTCCAGGGATGTATTTTACGTATTTATGTGATTTTTCTATGATTTATTATGAATTTTTGAAAACAGACTATCTAATCTGTCAATTCCGAACTAATCAGTAAAGATTGCATTTTTTACCATAGATAATGTAATTTTCAAGCTTACTATTATTTTTGGTAATTATACTAGACTCAATTTGTAAACTTTGTGCATTGGTTTGAGGTCCAAAAGAGTTTCCTAGAATTAATTATGATTTTTCTAAAAACGACACAAAATGCTGATTTTCATAAGAAATTGTAACTAAAGTTTTTCTTAGCTTTATAACTACCAAAATCATATAATTCCTAACACTCTTATTTTAAGTATATGTTATAATCAGGATACGGGTCTTACAAGTCTCCCCCACTTATTTGGATTTCGTCCCGAAATCCGCATTCTCGAACGCCTTTATGTATTTCCCATCGAGTCTTCAAAAATCCTCCTCGTCTTATTGTCGAACCTTTACAAGGTTTCATTATCTTTCCCCTTCAACATTCACATATCTCTGTAATAATGTTTAAGGTCCTATTATTCTCATTCACTCCATTTTTTTTCTTCTAGTTACTCTGGATGTACAAAAAAACTCTAACTGTTTCTCACAGTTCCACACATCAACTTTACCGGCTACTATATACGGTACATATTTAGTACTTTCTAATTAGTTAACCTAGTTAACTTGCAACACCTAATTTTTAACACTATTTCGTATTTATATGAATTCGCATATTTCAACATACATTTGTCTCAATTCTACATTTTCTTTTAAATACTTTTTGGCTAAATAAATCTATATTTGTAAAATCTCCAAATGTTTTTGTTTCTCCGAAAAATATAAAATTTACATCATCTTTTGTAAGTTTTTTTTTTGGAGTACCGAACACTCTTTAAACTATTTCCATTATCAGGAGACATAAAATTTTGTTTTATTTCAAGAGTCTCTTCATTATCTTGTTCTCATCGGATTCAAGCAGCGAATTTTGAAAAGAATATCACTTGGGGTAGTGTAAAGTCGCACCTATTGTAGTTGGTTTGAATTTGGTACTAAAACGTGAGGTGTCCTTTCAGTTCCGTGTGTCCTTTCGGTTCCAGCTGCAAGATACTATATATACAAGTATGTAGTATCATTCATTTTCAGTCTCATCCTCTCTTATCACTAGTTTGTTTGTAAACGAACTCATATTTAAAGCCGAGTCATGGAAAACAGATCTTCAATGGGCGATCTGTCGAACCCTGGACCTGGTTTTCCGCAAGGAGAAGGTACTTCAAACCAAGCATTCTTAATAGAGTTTGGTGACTCTAACATTCTAGACATATATCATCCATACTTCGATTACCTTTCTAATGTTTTGTTTGATTTTGAATTATGGTACAGTCTTCCAGATATACTACCAATAGAGCATCTCCACGATGAGCCGAAATTTTTTCCCGAGTTGAACATTAACTCAGATGATCCGGTGCATGCATCTGACTTTGCACTTGATCAGACTCCATGCCTTCTACCAGGTTAAATTCTTTTGAATGATCCATTTATAAGTATTCTATTTTGTTTTATCATTTGACATGTGTTATTTGTAGACCCATTTGTGGATGGTCTAACTAAGTACAATCCATTCATGGACGTGCACCCAACAAGCAGTGAGTTTGTCCCCATGAATCAATAATTCATGGCTGGTATTCAGGATGAGAATCAATTACAGAGGACTCATAACATAAATATTGAATTGAATCCCGAGTTTGGGGTTGGTTTTCAATATCAAGATCATCTTCGATTGATTCAAAGGAATTTAGAAGGATTTCAGAATCCTGAGATTTTAGTTGAAAACCAACAATTATTACGGATAGAGGCCACTAATTTTGATGAATCAATGTCCATCTTTGGGTCAAAAAATCAGGATCATGTTCAAATGATCCAGAATGATAACAATACAATTAGATTTGAACCTTCTAGTTCAGAAAACATAGCAGGTGGCAGTGGAAGACGTTTCAGACATTTATTAAGTAGGGAAATAATAGCTGAACACTTTAACGAACCAATTGAGAAAGCTGCGAAGGAACTCAACATTGGAATGACACAATTAAAAAAACGCTGTAGAGAATTAGGTATCAATCATTGGCCCCAACGACAACTTACGAGTTTGCAAACCCTTATTGATCGTGCTGAGGTAAAGAACTACATTTTTTTAATTCCTTTATATCATAAGGTTGAAATTACTAAAGTTATTTGTGCCACAGTAATTTGGTAATGAATTTATTGATGCAACAGAATTATCGGGAGATTTAATACCCAACCTAAAAAAAGAAAAAGAAGCGATAATTGAAGGGTCACAATCGGGTCTAACAGACGGCACAAAGAAGCTAATACAAGCTGCTCATAAGGTTGTATTTAGAAAAAGAAAAATTCAGGAAAAGGGGGAAACTTCATCAAGAACTCATACACAGCAGCAATCTCTGCCATATAATTCTGGTATGAGTAGTATTAACCTTGGTTTACTCGAGTCTTCGAGTGAGGAGAATTTTTAAGGCTTTATAGGTGACCTAGCCTGGTTTCCTTCTTCTTATAGCTACCCCAAACTGGTTCCGAATTAGAGCCCTTCCTCATCACTGCCCTACTTACACACGCCCCATATGAGTCAATATTTAGCCCCTAATCATGGGGTTACAGGTTCCAACCCTATCGAGACCCCATACCTTGGAGCTCCTCCTCCAATAACTGAAAGCATACCACTTCCAAATCCTCGAGAAGGTACAAGTCAACCTAATGATGACAAAGATTGGAGTGTAGAAGATCTTTTCTCGCTTCTTTCTGATTCTCCGGTTTAGGTTAGTAGTTCTGTAAACTTTTCTTAATGTATTAATATAAAGTTGTAGTAACGAATTAAATATATTGACGTGTTACTATAATTTTAATAATTTCATCGATTCAATATAATATTCATGTTGTTCCCTTAATTTTATATTCCTCCCCCACTTGGACTAAAGTCCAAGTCTGTTTATTCGATTTATAATTTTTTTTACGAGCCCTTACTCTCGAACAAAAACCAAGCCCACTCTGCTCAGCCAACAACTTGCATCAGGGGCAAACACCATCTCAATAAACATGTTTCGATAATGTAAAGACGTTTACATCAACCACCATATGTTACTCATTCGCTTGCGACCCTAGTCAACACCTCTATCGTCAGTTACCTCAATCACGAGCGAGTGATCCAGACTCTCAACCCACACGACCTGATCAATCGCTCAAGCAAGATCAATACAAGGGTAGGTAGCCCCACTATTACACAGCACTAGGCATGTACAGAGTCGACTCAAAAATACCCGCTATCATCTCAGGCGCCGCTTGCACCTTTTTGACTGTGAGTTGGAAAACTCACCCTTGCATCCTTTAGTCCCTGTCTAACTTGTGCGCCCATTAGTTGCATGAAAAATAGCTACCACAATAGCACTTTGACATTATCCCTTTCAATAGTTTTTAAGCTCAGTAATCAACTTAAGCATGATCGGTCCAACCAAACTGGTATGATCACATCTTAATTGTTCATACTGAGCCTCACATTCAACATTCACCAATCGAATGGATAAAGGTTTACCACATTACACTAGCATTTAAGTCAACTATGCTAGACACTCACATACTCAGCTCCTTGGATCCTTCGTGACGAACTCCCGACTCAAACGCAGATCCTGTGCTTTCGATAGTAGGAGCTCTACTACTACCTTCCACACCTATCCATGTTCATTCCAAGACCCGTCTCGAAATATCCAATTCGCTTCTCACCGATAATTTTAACACATATGCCCTTACAAGGCATATGTCAACCCTTCTAGGAATACTTGGAATCCCACCCCCACCCTGCTATTCTAACTAAGACGAAACTTCCTCCAGTGATGACAGATTGTTTCGCGAACGTAGTTGTATACAATATCGAACTAAACAGTCTTTCAAATAAGAGAATCTTCTCTAAGGCAACAACCAAACAAGGAACATGCAATAAGGTCAACTCACACATTCTATGACTATTCAGTCCATATTGTATACAACTTAGTGGAAATCTCTAAGCAACCTATCGGCACTAGCATACAGTTCTATTAGCAAATAGTAGATAATAATACAACAATGTGTGATCTCTACCAGGCATTTCAGCAAAATATACCATATGTTTTTTTAACATCCACAATATTAAATACTTAACCCTTTTCTCATACCGGCGTTGGCTGGCGGTACACACTGTGTCTTCAGTTCACCCTTCATAAAACATCTTTCTTTCGTAAAAATGTTTTAAGAAAACTCTTAAGCCTTAACTTGAGTCCAGAACTCACTAAGTGAGCCTGATTCTCTCAAGCTGTGCTCTGATACCAACTTGTAACATCCCAAAATTTTAGGGTAAAATTAAAAAAAAAATTAAACGAACACTTCAATATAAGAAAAGCCACTTAATTAATTTTGACAAAATTCCATAACTTATAAGTTTAATGAAAACATCCCAGGATTAACAAAAGTTAATGAAATCCCAACATAGCGGAACATCCATTAAAAAACAGTCCTCCAATGAAGCAGCACAGTGTATACACGTCACGCCTTGCCATCCATGGTACCTGATGTACCTGAAATAGTAGTTTATATAGGGAAAGGGTAAGCACGGAGCTTAGTGAGTTCCTCAAAATACCATATGATCCATCACATAACATACAACACACAATAACCATTCATATGTCTGTGAGACTCACGGGCTATCCCTATTCCGCCTGAAGACTTACGAGCATTTCTCGTTCCGTCTTATCGCTCACAGGCTTTTCCCGTTTCATCTAATGACTAGCAGGCTATTCCCGTTCCGCCTATTGGCTCGCGGGCTGTTCCCGTTCCGTCCACAAACAATCATTATCATAGAAATAATTCATACAATTATCATAACAGGTAAGACTACCTTAGTCTAACCTATCTTCCTTCCTACGCATGCAATATCACCTATAGTATAGTGAGAAGACTCACCTGATTGTAGTTGACTATATCGTTTATCTTTCTCGCCTTTGTATTTCCTTTAAACTTTAACTGTTAACATAATAAGAAATCTATCATTTCTTAATCCTTAACTATATTATAGTCGCATCATAAAACCCTTCAATAATTCCAACATGATACTCCATGATTTATCAAGTAAAGAACGGCCAGGTAGAAGATTAGATGGGGTGGCAGGATCCTTTCAGCATTTTAGCCTTTCGAAAAATCCAACAACCAGATCCCAAGTAATCGGCCTAGGCACCGTCCTTGTAAGTAAATCAATCGATATTATTTTCAGAATTACGAATTGTTATAATAACGACGTTTTTAAGGTTTTTATTTACTATTGTTGGAAATGAATATGTTATACTTATTAAATATTCTACTTCTTAATACAAAAATTATTTTACAATACCTAATTAAGCTATAGAAAGGTTTGTAGTTACCTTATGACCATTCGTCGGGATCTATAACTCCTTCGTTAGGCTTTCGAGCTTCTTCCGCTCACTTGCTTACACTCTAGTGCTTAGAAACCTCTATATATTGGATTGAGATTTAGTTGTGTGGTTTATGATATGTTTTGAGGGGTATTTATACTTGAATTATTGAATAAAAATGACATGACACTTTTGACAAAAGATTTTAATAATATAAATTTGTTGAAATTAATACCTTCTAGAATCAGTCTGTTCAAGACTGGTTTAGCCGACTTTAAACCCACGAAATTCATGTTTTTATTTGTTATTACAGCAATTTATCTCAATACCTTTCCAGGGATGTATTTTACGTATTTATGTGATTTTTCTATGATTTATTATGAATTTTTGAAAACAGACTATCTAATCTGTCAATTCCGAACTAATCAGTAAAGATTGCATTTTTTACCATAGATAATGTAATTTTCAAGCTTACTATTATTTTTGGTAATTATACTAGACTCAATTTGTAAACTTTGTGCATTGGTTTGAGGTCCAAACGAGTTTCCTAGAATTAATTATGATTTTTCTAAAAACGACACAAAATGCTGATTTTCATAAGAAATTGTAACTAAAGTTTTTCTTAGCTTTATAACTACCAAAATCATATAATTCCTAACACTCTTATTTTAAGTATAGGTTATAATCAGGATACGGGTCTTACAGAGGAGTGAGGTAAATGAGACGCTGGGCTTGATCATCGTCTTATTATAAGAGATACACCAATTGACAAAAAATTCCCCTCATGTGAGGGGCACATTACACTTATTAACGGGGAATATATCATAGTTAAACTAAGGGAGTGAATGCGTAATACTATCCTTCAATAGGGACCGTTAACGAAAAAAATTAAAAATAGGACTAAAAGTGTAATACCGTGACAACAGTAGAGACCAAATGATCGGGTGATGACTCTTTTTAAAGTGAGAACTCGTGAGGACACCTTAAAAATTGAAAAAAATAAAAAAATATATAAATAATAAAATAGATCATAGTACTATATTGGAGAAAAAAATTTGAAAAAAAACTTTTGGATCATTATTTTTTTATAATGAAACATCGATCCAAAAAATAAATTTTTTTTGGATCATTACTGTTTTTCAATGATCCAAAAAAAAATTTCCAATTTTTTTTATAATGATATAGTACTATTCTCGATTTTATGATTTGTATTTTTTTATATTTTTTTTCAATTTTTTAAGGTGTCCTTACGAGTCCTCACCGAAAAAAGATTTTTTCCTTACCGTAACTGGACCATATATATATATATATATATATATATATATATATATATATATATATATATATATATATATATATATATATATATATATATATATATATATATATATATATATATATATATATATATATATATATAAATATATATATAATAATAATAATAATATGGATCATAGTACTGTATTGGAGAAAAAAAATTCAAAAAAAAACTTTTGGATCATTATTTTTTATAATGAAACAATGATCCAAAAAATAAAAAAAATTGGATTATTACTGTTTTTCAATGATCTAATTTTTTTTTGATAATAATATAGTACTATTCTCGATTTTATGATTTATATTTTTTTATATTTTTTTTTCAATTTTTTAAGGTGTCCTTACGAGTGCTCACCGAAACGGGACCCTATATATATATATATATATATATATATATATATATATATATATATATATATATATATATATATATATATATATATATATATATATATATATATATATATATATATATATATATATATATATATATATATATATATATATATATATATATATATATATATATATATATATATATATATATAACAATTAGCAACGTGTAAACTATAACCCGTTGCTAATTGTTATAAGTATTTTGTTCCACTAATCAATTTCCCCTCTATTTTTTTTTGGAACCGGCAATTTAGTAGTCTCACAAGAGGGTACTAGACCCCGCCACCCAGGGCGGTTGGCGAATACCGTAGGCGCAAGGCCTTTTCCCTCAACGATGCCTCGTCTCCAGGGAAAATCCCCCACATGGGGTTAGTCGGATTCGAACTCCAGACCTTCCACCACATGGGTATACAACCCGGGTGCATCCACCCAGCTAGGCTGGCTTCACTTGCCAATTTCCCCTCTATTAATCCCCTTTTCAAGGTAGGGTCTAAACTTATTAATGTCCTTTCATTTTAAGAGGTCCTTGTAGTTGTATACTTTACTGTCATCAGTAGTATCTTTCATTCAACCTGACGTTATTGTTGTTAACTATTTACCAAAAGCCTTTGGACCCCAATCAATGTATTATACTCTTTGCATCTATCCTAATAAGATGAATTTGAAACCACTGTGTGAAAGAAGAAGTTTGGCATACAGTATGGCTAGGAAGTCACGGTTTTGTCATTTCTCCATAAACCTGCATATTATTATATAGCCAAAATACGTACATTTCACAACAATAAGGAATCTCGTAAATTATTAAGAAAACCCAGAAGTTATCAAGATTCGTTGATATGGTAAAAAAATTATTTTGCAAAGTTAAGTATCACAAATTGTTTGAGAAACTACGTTATATCAAAAATAATATATGTAAATTAAAACTATTTTTTTCACAAAATAAGTGATTATTTTGTAATATATATGTAAAATTTGGTTATTTTATAATAATACATCTCGGTATTTTTTAAGCCCTAATAATGAACATGTCTATTGTAAATGATTTCTTAATATTTCAATAAACGAATGCTTAAATATGTTTTCTTAAATGATTTGTTAAGTTAGTTAAACACTAAACAAAGCATAAAAGGCATGATACACCTAACACTAAACCAACTTACTCATTTTGTGTAAAAAATAAACCACTTTAGTTGTTATATATTTAATATATTATTATTGTATCTTATAAAGACAAACTTTTTTAGAATAATTAAATTATCCATCACCTAAATCGACTAGTGATTGCAGATGATGGCATGATAAGTATTCCCTATGTTATAGATAATTATATCGACAATAAAATAAAAATAATACGATAAAGAAAAATAAATGTGGACACAATGATTTAACGTGAAAAAAACCCTTTAGGGAAAAAAAACCACGGACACAACCGATGATAATCAATATATGAGAAAAATGAAGAGGTTACAAGATTTGGAACTGAAAAATATATATCTCTCTTTTCTTTTTAATACATAGAGCCTCACAATATATATATATATATATATATATATATATATATATATATATATATATAACAGATTGTTTTTTTTGGACGATTTCATTTGAAAATGATCATCCCTATATATATGGATGAATTGCTGAAAAACTTTACCGTGAAAGTCTAAAAGAAAGTGTGAGCGCCGTATTCTGCATTTGTTGAAGACGGTCCAGTTGTTGGAGAAAAGAATTTTCCATGTTCAAAACTCCACGTTCAAATTCAATTGGAATTTGATTTTGATTACTATTCATGTGGGGCCCACATGAAAATAATTCATTTGCATTCCTTTTTTGCTTTTGAAGTCAATTATTCACAATCTCCACCTTGACTTTAAAAGCAACAAGTAATCAAACAACTCCACCTTGAGACGAATTTCCACTTGTAGAACTCTTCATTATAAAATCATCATGTGCCGACAATCCTTGGAATTAGATTGTCATATCAACCACGCTTGAGCAAAGCTCAAACTTAGTTACTGGAACCGGCTTCATCATCATATCTGCTGGATTGTCATGAGTGCTAATCTTTTGAACTTGAATATCACCTTTGGAAATAACATCTCGAATAAAGTGATAACATACATCAATATGTTTCGTTCTCTCATGAAACATTTGATCTTTTGTAAGATAAATAGCACTTTGACTATCACAAAAAATCTTTGTAGGAGATGTGTCTCCACAAAGTTCACCGAATAAATTTCTTAACCAAATAGCTTCCTTACAAGCTTCAGAAATTGCCATATATTCTGCTTCAGTTGTGGATAAGGCAATAGTGGTCTGTAGACTTGCCTTCCAACTCATAGCACATCCACCAATGGTAAAGACATAACCTGTCAAATATCTTCTTTTATCTAAATCTCCAGCATAATCAGAATCTACATAGCCCACCAGTCTTTCACCAGAACTTCCAAATTGTAAACATGCATTGGAAGTACCGCATAAATATCTAAGAATCCATTGAACAGCTTTCCAATGCTCTTTTCCTGGGTTAGCCATATATCTGCTAACAACACTTAAAGCGTGAGATAAATCAGGGTGAGAACATACCATGGCATACATTAGAGAACCAACTGCACTAGAATACGGAACTTTCGCCATGTTGTTAATTTCATCATTTGTCTTTGGACAATATGCTGAAGACAGTTTGAAATGTGCAGCTAACGGAGTACTCACTGGCTTGGCTTTATGCATGTTGAATCTTTGAAGAACTTTCTCAATATACCTCTTTTGACTTAGGTATAGTTTTCCATGCTGTATGTTACGAGTAATTTCCATACCAAGAATTTTCTTGGCTGGACCTAAGTCCGTCATTTCAAACTCTTTGCTTAGTTGTGCTTTCAGTTTTTCTATCTCTAGTTTATCTTTTGCAGCAATCAACATATCATCAACATAAAGAAGCTGATATATTGATGAACCATTGACTGACTTAAAATAAACACAACTATCATAATATGATCTTTTAAAATTCTGAGATAGCATAAAAGAGTCAAACCTCTTATACCATTGCCTTGGGGATTGCTTTAACCCATAAAGAGATTTCTTCAATTTACATACTAAGTTCTCTTTTCCAGGGATAATGAAGCCTTCAGGTTGCTCCATATAAATACTTTTCCTCCAATTCACCATGTAAAAATGCAGTTTTGACATCTAACTGCTCAAGCTCATAGTTATGCATGACAACAATACTAAGTAAAATACGAATTGAGCTATTCTTAACAACAGGAGAGAAAACATTAGTAAAATCAATGCCTGGAATTTGGCTATAGCCTTTAGCAACTAACTTTGCTTTAAATCTTGCTTCCTCATTAGGAGTAATACCTTCTTTTCTTTTGAAAATCCATTTGCAGCATATATGCTTCTTTTCTTTTGGTAATTTCACCAACTCCCAAGTGCCATTCTTTTCAAGAGATTCCATTTCATCATGTATGGCAGTTATCCATTTGTTAGAATGTTCTGAAGTAATGGCTTCCGTGTAAGTTGAAGGTTCTTTGATACCTTCAATTTATTCAGCAACATTTAAAGCATAAGCAACAATATTTGCTTCTTCTATCAGTCTCTTAGGAGGATGAATGACCCTCCTAGGTCTATCAGTTGCTATAGAACGTTGTGGTTGGTGAATAGGAGTAGGAGTAGAAGACTCTTGCTCAACTGATGGATTTTGATCAATAGAGTTTTCTTTTTCTGGTGTATGTTCTGAGTTAACAGATTGCTCCACCTGCATACTTGTCTTTTATTGACTCTCAACAGGAATATTAGTAGAAGAATCTTTATGTAGCATAGTTGATTCATTAAATACTACATTTCTACTAATCACGATCTTTTTAGTTTCAGGACACCATAACTTATATCCTTTCACACCAGACTTGTAACCAAGAAAGATACATTTAATTGCCCTGGGCTAAAATTTTCCATTATCAACATGAGCATAAGCAGGGCAACCAAAAATTCTTAAATCTGAATAGTTTGCTGGGGAGCCAGACCATACCTCAATAGGAGTCTTCTTATCAAGTGGAATAGAAGGTGACATGTTAATTAAATAACATGCAGTAGAAGCAGCTTCTGCCCAAAAAACTCTTAGATAATCCTGCGTTAGATAACATACAACGGGCCTTTGAAATAATGGTTTTGTTCATACGTTCAGCTACACCATTTTGTTGAGGTGTGTGAGAAACGGTGTAGTGTCTAACAATTCCTTCTAGTTTACAATATGAATTAAATTCATTTGAACAAAACTCCATACCATTATTTGTGCGAGGCTTTTTGACATTCTTACCGGTCTGGTTTTCCACCATGACTTTCCATTCTTTGAATGCAGAGAATGCTTCAGATTTAAGCTTCAAGAAATATGGCCAAACTCTTCTTGAATAATCATCAATAATTGTCAACATATAACGAGCACCTCCTAGTGATGCTTCTTGAGATGGTCACCATAAATCAGCATGTACATAATCCAAAATGCCTTTTGTAGTATGTACCGAGGTGTTGAATTTCACCCTCTTGTGTTTGCCAAATATGCAGTGTTCACAGAATTCTAGTTTGCCAACACATTGGCCATCAAGTAATCCTCTTTTGCTTAATGCTGTTAAACCAAGTTCACTCATATGCCCAAGACGCATATGCCATAGGTTAGTAGTATCAGAAATAGAAGATGAATTTGAAGTAACATTAGAATTACCTGTTACTGTTGTACCCCGAAGATGATACAGGTTTGCTGATTTGATATCGGCTTTCATGACAATCATAGCGCCTTTTGAAACCTTTAAAACTCCACCTTCACCGGAAGATTTGTACCCTTTAAGATCTACAGTACTTAAAGAAATAAGGTTTCTTTTCAAACCTGGAACGTGTCGAACATCAGACAAAGTTCTGACAACACCATCAAACATCTTGATTTGAATGGAACCAATTCCAGTGACTTTATATGGTGCATTATCACCCATCAATACGGAGCCACCTTCTATAGATTGATAGTTTGTAAACCAGCTTCTGTTTAGACTCATGTGAAAAGTACAAGCTGAGTCAAGAATCCATTCATCATTGGTTTTTAGGATCCCTGCAAAAGCTACAAGAACATCTCCATTAGAATTATTTTCAGCAGCATAAGTAGCTTTTCCTTCATCATCTTGATTTGGTTTGGGGTTTTGATTAGCAGCTCTTTTCTACTTGTTCTTCAACTTGTAACATTCAGAGATATCATGTCCTTCCTTTTTGAAATAGTTGCATGACTTGGAACGTCTGGATCTAGATTTGCTTCTGGAATTTCTTTTTTTTCTTGCCTTTGGAATCATTCTTATCTGTTGGTCTGCCACGAACTGCCAGACTTTCTCTTTTAGAACTTGAACATTCAGTGGATACCATATCTTTCATCTTTTCTTTTGCATGCAAAGCTTCATAAACTTCGTGAAGTGTTAAAGTATCATGACTATATAATATGGTATCTCTAAAGTTTGAATAAGAACTAGGCAAAGAACATAAAAGAATTAAACCCAAATCCTCTTCATCATATTTTACCTCCATAGCTTCAAGATCAGTGATGATCTCTTTAAACGTCGAAAGATGATCCAGCAACGATCCACCTTCTTGCATCTTAAGTGAAAATAATTGTTGTTTAAGGTGCATGTTACTTATGAGATCTTTGGTCATAAAAAATTGTTCCAATTTTAGCCATAAAGCGGCGGCAGTACTTTCTTTCATAACTTCCTGCAAAATATTGTTAGATAAATGAAGATGGATATGAGAGAGAGCCTTACGATCTTTACGATCCTTTTCTTCATCTGACCAAGACGCAGGCATTTTGTCTCGTCCTAACAAAGCATCATCAAGGTCCAACTGAGCCAATACAGCTCGCATTTTTACTTGCCATAATGAAAATCTTGTATCTCGATCCAACAATGGAATATCGTATTTCAAAGTAGCCATGTCGATATAATACTCAATAAATTGAGAATGAGTATAGAAAACAACGTGGCTCTGATACCAGTTATGAATAATTATATCGACAATAAAATAAAAATAATACGATAAAGAAAAATAAATGTGGACACAATGATTTAACGTGGAAAAAACCCTTTAGGGAAAAAAACCACGGGCACAACCGATGATAATCACTATATGAGAAAAATGAGGAGGTTACAAGATTTGGAACTGAAAAATATATATCTCTTTTCTTTTTAATACATAGAGCCTCACTATATATATATATATATATATATATATATATATATATATATATATATATATATATATATATATATATATATATATATATATATATATATATATATATATATATATATATAACATATTGTTTTTTTTGGACGATTTCATTTGAAAATGATCATCCCTATATATAGGGATGAATTGCTGAAAAACTTTGCCGTGAAAGTCTAAAAGAAAGTGTGAGCGCCGTATTCTGCATTTGTTGAAGACGGTCCAGTTGTTGGAAAAAAGAATTTTCCACGTTCAAAACTCCACGTTCAAATTCAATTGGAATTTGATTTTGATTACTATTCATGTGGGGCCCACATGAAAATAATTCATTTGCTTTCCTTTTTTGCTTTTGAAGTCAATTATTCACACCCTAGGCGTGACCCAAGTTCAAATCCACCCAAGACACATAAGGGTTGGCTAGGAGTGGGTGCTGACATGTTTGAAAACAGGCCACTGAGCTCAATCATCAACAACGACCCCCATTCGATCGTCAAAGGTGAGACGCTCCCCCATAACCTTGAAACACTATTATGCTCGATGAGTAAATCGTTAAGAATAAGTAAATTAGAAAATAAACCAAATCAAGATTAAAATATTTGATAATAGAATACATATGAAATGTTAAATGATATTAAAATGCTATAAAAACGAGTTTTTAATAAATAAAATAAAAGGTAGTTTTTCTGGAAAAGAAAAATCAATAATTATAAGTCTGTTATATTTGTGAATGTAAAGTTATATAGAATGTGTCGAGGGCCTCCCATCAGGTCGTTGATATACAACATCTTTATGGAAAAGTCATTTCCATCACGTTCATGTTAAAGCTACAAGGTGATAGAAATAGGGGTGAAAATATCAATTTCTGTATATAATGTACTTCTCTTCTCTTTCATTTTATATGACCCTATGTAACACAAATAAGTCATTGGATAATCCAAAAGACACAACTTCGTGTCTTAGGCACATTAATAAGAAACAAAGAAATTGAACTGCAAGGTTTGCTCAAATTCGTACGAGAGCAAAAACATGATATATCTTTACTATATATACTCACAATACCCATAAAATGGATAATGAAGATGAAATAATGACGTTTCAGATATTACAAATAAAAATTGGACAATATATATCGAACCGGTTGGATTTGAACGGTTTAGAAGATGCCGCCCCATCTTCCCTTGTGTTCAAATAACCTTCAAAGTTCAAAAGTATAAAATGCACTCAAGATTCTCAAGTTCAGAAACACTTCAACAATCAAAAGTTTAGAAGGCTCTTCAAGGTTCAAGAGTTCAAAAATACAAACTTCAAAAATTTTGGAGTGTATACTAGGCAGGGTTTGTCTAGTAAAAATCTTTCCCATTATACTAACAACTAGTAAGAATATACGCGCTTTGCCGTGGTTTGTTACTTCATTTTTTATATATCTAAATAAAGAGTTCAAAGAAAACATAATTCAAAAAAACAAAACAAAAAAACATAATTCAAATATAATAGAAGTATAAATAAATACTGAAACTATAGGGATCAAACCTGTAACTTTTCAAAACAACAAAATTTGAAAAGAAATGAAAGTTGGGTAATTTGTGAATAATTGAGAAAAATATAGGGATGATTTATGTAGAAAGAATAATTTAGGTGTCATTTTTATAAATTATGTCTATTTTGTGCAAGTTAGCAAACCTTATTGGTGCATGTTAGCACCCTTCAATGACAAAATGGTCAGAATTGTATATATATAATGTTGGATTAAGGTGTCTAAGTCATAACTATAATTGATACATATGTTTGAATTGATGGCAGCATAGTCCTTTTGGGTTGCCCTCATAACCTGGCAGAGGACAAGATTGCATATCGAGAGAAAGATTGATATATTATGGAGATAATGTATTAATTAGAAAAGAGGAATAAATGATTTATTAATATATTATGAGAATAATATATTAATTAGGAATCATATTATTTAATTAATGATTGATCAGAAATTAATTAGAATTAATTTTGGGATTAATTGGATTAATTAAAAGTACAGGGGCTGAATTGTAATTATTCAATAGTTGAGCAATAGATAATTAGGGTTACCCATATGGGTTTGGACGAAATCTAGGCCTAAGGCCTTGTGGATTTCGAAACCCTAAGGGTTTTTTTTGGCAGTGATAAGCAGATCCTTTTATCTGATAAAAGCCTTATCATATCAGGATCTTAAATAAGGTAGACAGGTAGTTATAGTCCTTATTGCTTATCACCTTGAGACTATAAAATAGAGGACCTCCCCACCCCATATTCCACACCATTCTAAGGGTTCTCCAACCCTTCTCTCTTGCTCTCTACCTTGCCAAGTTCTTGGATGTGAGCCATTAGAGGCACGACACTTGTGATGCTTGCTTCTAAGAGATCTAAGGATCAAAAGGTTAGTTTTTTCTTTTTTATTTCTTTTGGTAATTTTTTTGGCCTCTAGGGATTTTATTATATGTTCAAAGTTAAGAAAACATAGATCCAATCTAGGTTGCATGTGAACTTAGGATTTTAGTTCATAGGTTTGCAGAAAACCTTTTAGTGGTATTAGAGCTTTTGGTTGTTTTCAAATTGAATTGCTATAATTGTAATCCTTAGATTTAGGGTTTATAGAAACTAAACCCTAAATGGAGGCCTAATCGAAATTAGGGTTAGGGTTTTTGAAACCCTAGCCTCCTTTCCCCTTGTTTGCGATTTTGTGCTAGGGTTTTAGAAGGTTTTCTATTTTTGGTAATTGTGATTATTTAATAAATGGAAACCTTAAACCCACTTAATTGCTATTTTTGAGATTTAGGGGTTTACGATAGGATTAAATTAATTTGATTAATTTATGATGCCTATCTGGATTTAATTAATTGTTTAATTAAAAGATAAATTAAATCATTTAAAGGTTTAAATTTAATTTTAAAATTAATAGTTAATTTTTCGAAAATTAAATAGATAAACCAGAAATATTTTATAGGTTTAAAATACATCTTATATATATTATAATTAAAAGCTAATATTATATGTATAAGATAAATTGGTTAGTCAAACAATAGTATGCCTCATTCACGAAGCTGATCTATAAGGAGGGTATAAGGAGACTGTCTATAAAATGACGGTCTAATGGGTGTCCATTCTCACCCACCGCTCTCTTGATCAATAGAGGGTCGTTAGTCGAACAAGTTTGATAGGACTGCTTAATCTCATTAAAAGTATAATGTTATTAATCAAACTACTAGAACAGTTTTATAAAATCCCAAATCTAGTTACTTTAGGAAAAATGTGAAAAGATGCTAACCCATGAAATTGCACATTGCACTTTATGAGATATTAGTGGAGTGTGTGTGGTTAACCGGCACACTAATAGGGCTCATAAAGAGTGGTAATGGGTTTCTCATGATTTATCATTGTTGATGGAGCGTCTGTGGTTAACCGGCACATCAATTTGAGATGATAAATGACATTGAGGTTACCGAGCACATTTGCATGGTTATTCACATCTTGTTTGTGATCCTCGGCATCCTAGTCACAAATAGAAGAGCATATCCGAGATTAAACATGCCATTGAAGAATTCAATGAATCTCACAGATCTAGGAATTTCATAAGATTGAAATTGATAAATGTATATCTACCTTAATAACCACTGTGTTGTGATTACGACATCCCTCTTCACACCATAGTTGGGGTATTTTGGATCCTAGCCTTGTTAAATAATATATTGGGTAATTGTTTAAGAAGGATTAAAATTAAACTAATAAATTCAAATTTTATAGATGTCTAAAGATAGTGTCAGTTCTCCTCCTTCTCCTCCTTCACCCATTTCTGAGAGTTTCATAAAGCACCTGTTAAATATGGTAAGGCTGACTAGCCTGATCTATGTGGTATGGCTTCACAAATAGAGAATGGTTATTAGTTTTGCTGGCAAGCCACATCTTATTTAGTGTCCGCTCCCCAAAGCATAGCATCACACCGCAGCTTGTGATGAGCATGACCCCTTGACTATTGAGTCCAAGGAAGTTCGTTGCCTCATGCTATTGATCATTGACCCCGAGTTCTGCAAGGATTTAGAATTCCTGGGGTCAGATAAGTTAGCACAGCTGGTTGAGGAAAGGTTCCGAGAACCGGTTGAAAAAGGACGAGTTAATATATTCAAAGAGCTTGAAGTGTGCAGGAAGTAGCACCAGTTCACATGTTCTCAAGATTGAGAGACACATAGGTGAACTGTATAAATTTGGTCACCCTTTAATCAGGAGGTGAGCATTAACTCGACTCGCTGGTATGTTCATATGATGTACAAGAAAGGTAACCAGATAAGACAATCATGGAAATGCATTCAATGTTGACTCTATATGAGTCGTTCATGAAATAGCATAGTTCCATTGATTCAGCTGCTTCGGGATTGATTTTAGTAATAAGACACATCAAGAAATAATCCAGATCGTCTGGACCGGTTCATCGATGTCTCAAACTGGGAATCTACAAGGTGGGATACAGTCACAGAAAGATTGTAAAAATGCTTCGAAGCCGAACGGTTTGGCAACTCAGGATTATCTTAAAACTCAGAACTCCTGATCCTTAATTCCTTGATACAGGATGTGTTTCTCACATATGCTCTGTATGCATGGACTCTGTAGGATGCGGGATATTGTTGTATAAGAGCATATTCAGATTGGATCTGAAGCTCATGCAGTTTTGGAGTTTAGTTAGATATTATGACCTTGTTATTAGCTTATTAGATATGTACGACATCGTCTATCATATAGTACATTGTTCAAGGATATTTTGTTTTTTATAAAATGTTGATTTTCTTTTAATACATGTTTGTTTAAAATTATCCTTGAAATGTTGTATGAGTGTGATAATTTCATGAATGGCAATAACTTGAATGTTGATACATCCAAAGTGTTTTGGATTCATGAATTGTGTCCTCTACGATTGTTAAAGCAAATTTTATAAGGATCAATTCAACCAAAGGTCCAGTTGGACAGGACTTTGGAATCATTTGACTTAGAGTCACATGATGAATTGAGTTCTTAATAAAATCATTTGTGGCAAGAAATGAATCACCCAAAGATCTAGTAGATAGGATTTTGGAATCAGTTGACTTAGAGTCAGGTGATGATTGCATATCTTGAACATAATTAACAAAGTCATAAATTTATATAGAGATGTAAAGGACATTAAGATTATGAGCAACGGACACACTAGTTACTGTGTATTGCTCGAGTCTTTGAACAGAACACAATTAGTTATACTTCATAATATTTGTCAATTAGTTTCACAAATATGGCTTCGCTTATCAGAATAATAGATTGATTGAAACCATGAACTGTTCAAGAACTTCAAAGGAAGTATAAGATCAACAGAACCTGGGTGATAACATAAACTGAGAAAATGTTTCACAGTTTATTCTCTTTCGAGAATATTAATGGTTATAATGTGTCTTAGGGAAGATGATGGAGCATTGGTCAAAATAGTCTGATCTTCGATGTATAAGATATATATATATATATATTTCCAATTAGTTTTTAGATGAATTGAATATTCAACCAGTCATAGAAACCATATTCCAACCACATCCTAGACTAAGTAGGTTTTGCAGACACTGTCTGAAATGTAAAGTCGGGATCGTCCCACTTATACATAGAAAGTCCAGGGTTATGTAGCGTTCGTCCGAACCTCATGACTAGCATGTACCTGATCAGCAATGTCGTTTCATTGGCTATCTCGGCTGTAACTGTGAAAGAAGAGTTCTTTTGGAAAGAACTTACATTCTAAGGAAACAGTGGGAGTAAGAATGATCCTGAATGAGTACAGGATTGACCAATTGAAAGAACCTTTAGTCATCATTAGGCCTTGACCAGGAATCAGATTCCTGTTAAACCTGACATACTCTTCTCTTGACCAGTAGTTTTGGTCACCGTCATAAGTAGTTATGATCTGGATGACATACCTATTAGTGGTAAAACACTAAAGTCGGTACGTATAAGCAATCTGACTACTTGAAAGCATTGGTGAGCCCGGTTGCTGCCAAATAAAAGAACCTCAGAGTGACATACAGTCTATGTGACAATTTGATTGATTTTACACCTGGTCTAAGAACCAGTGGGAGTAATTAAATCATCAAAAGAAAGCAACATAGATAGAAATGTACTTATAGAACATAGATTTTACACCTGCAATAAAGTGTATCAGTGTAAGACACTATGGATACATAGAAAGAGTAAAAGATTCATGTAGACATAGATATAAAACTTGAATTGAAAGTTTAAAAGAAAACAAGAAACTGATAATAGCATTATGAAAGATCTGACTTGGTGATTACCTCGTGGAGACTTGGTAATAAGCAAGAGTAGCTGCCAGTCAGATTTTATGTTTCGCTTTCGCATGTTTTACTTCCCGAATACTTTGATTATTCGAAAGGTCCACAGTCGCTCATACTTTGGGAAGTAACTATTGAATCAAGACTGTCATGAATTGGATTGTAGACTCTCTAAGGAGTTAGACATAGCAACAATATTGCTACAACGTTCATGAGTACTTAGAAATAGAGATTTGAGTATTGGATAAGCCCACGCTCAAAGAATTGCTTCATGGATTATATCACGAGCAATTTTGAGACGATAATATCTTAAGGTCTTAAAGCGAAAACATATGAGTTGAAATTTACAAGTCGGTTGTGCATTGATAATGCGTAAACGCATCAGTAACTCGATGTTATAAAACACATTGTTGTGCGTGATTTTGATGAGTAAAAGACACAAGCATATGAGTTGAAGCTTATTCGTTCCTTGACCCTGATGGGAAACAGATATATGTAGGCCTCTTGATGATTTTGAAGTTGACTTAAGTGCTGGCCAGCCAGGACTGAATTGATGTGTTCAATTAGAAGTCTTATGTCATATGCAAATCGGAAATCGGGAAACAGAGTATCGGACAGTGATTGATCTCAATCCATGTCTCACGTCTGAAAAATATCTTGTTGGACGAAGGATCATATGATCACTTATCTATGGACAGAACTGACTGGGTCAGAGTTCGGCAGCAGTTTCTAGGAAGCTACAATTTGCTGGTAAATTTAGAAACCATATGTATTATAGTTATAGACTTATCCAAGTGGGAGACTGTTGGATTAAGGTGTCTAAGCCATAACTATAATTGATACATATGTTTGAATTGATAGCAGCACAATCCTTTTGGGTTACCCTCATAACCTAGCAGATGACAAGATTGCATATAGAGAGAAAGATTGATATATTATGGAGATAATGTATTAATTAGAAAAGAGGAATAAATGATTTATTAATATATTATGAGAATAATATATTAATTAGGAATCATATTATTTAATTAATGATTGATCAGAAATTAATTAGAATTAATTTTGGGATTAATTGAATTAATTAAAAGTACAGGGGCTGAATTGTAATTGTTTAATAGTTGAGCAATAGACAATTAGGGTTACCCATATGGGTTTGGACAAAATCTAGGCCTAAGGCCTTGTGGATTTCGAAACCCTAAGGGTTTTTTATGGAAGTGATAAACAGATCCTTTTATCTGATAAAAACCTTATCATATCAGGATCTTAAATAAGACAGTTATACTCCTTATTGCTTATCACCTTGAGACGATAAATAGAGGACCTCCCCACCCCATATTCAACGCCATTCTAAGGGTTCTCCAACCCTTCTCTCTTGCTCTCTTCCTTGCCAAGTTCTTGGGTGTGAGCCATTAGAGGCACGACACTTGTGGTGCTTGCTTCCAAGAGATCTGAGGATCAAAAGGATAGTTTTTTCTTCTTTATTTCTTTTGGTAATTTTGTTTGGCCTCTATGGATTTTATTATATGTTCAAAGTTAGAAAACATAGATTAAATCTAGGTTGCATGTGAACATAAGAATTTTAGTTCATAGATTTGCAGAAACCTTTCATATAATAATTTACTTATGTTCATGTTTTCCCAACATACAGAGCTTGTGTGTTTTCAAACAGTCAACATTGAAGGCGGTGCACATGATCATGATATGGGTGTTTTGGACTTACCAGGATATTGTAGTCTTTGGAGCAAAGGAGTTTTGCAAAACTTTATTTTTGAAAAAAAAAATAGTTTTTTCTTTCAATTGGTTCATGCATAAAAACCGTAAACTTAAATCCGCTTGGGTTTACCGGTTGTGGTGTCCACTTCTAGGTATTATTTTTTAATATTTTTATCTTTTGCTATTTTCTTGTTAGTTTCTATAAAATCCAATTTTTAAAAGAGTGTGTGGTTGTGTCACCAGACTTGTATTAGATCGTGGTCTACATTCGTGTGAATTCTAATTACACCAAAGTGTTAGGTGACACTAATATCATCAACTCCGGACAATTATTCTCTTAGGTCAACTTTATTTTTCTATCAACTAAAATAAAATAGATATTCTTTATGTTTAAAAGCATATAACTCTTTTTGGTGTCTTAACAAGTTGAGTTTTTATAGAACTATTCGTATATAAATGTACTTATATGCTTATCAATAATTCATAAAAGTGATTATGATTATTATATTATGTTTATTACAGAATATTTTGACCTCGATAAAAAAGTGTGAGATACAAGAAGTGTCATATTGCTTAATCTAGAAAGTGCAACCTTATATCTATGTAATTTATTGAAAACCTTAATTTAAACTTAAAAGTCCATAATGCATCTTAATAAATAAAACAAGCGAAACAAACTTTTAACCGGTGTTATGTCAATTAGGATCGAGATCTTACTATAGTAGAGCATTCTTCATCATTTTCAAAACAAACCAAGATGAATAACATTATATATTTTTAATACATAAGATATTGTTTTGAGCTCGTTTGACATACCCTAATCGTTTTATTGAGTCTTTAAACAAAATGTCAAGACCATCCGTTGATTCAGATTCGTTCATTATGACTAGATGCCTTTCGTTAGTGCAACTTTTTTTGTTGAATATAATACATTTTAAGCTAGTGTCAAGTTTTGCTATTTATTGAGCTTTCTTATTTATGTATCTTTGATCATTGTACTGTATTTATATAAATTTACCGAGCACTCGGTCTAGCTACTTTTATTTCCTGATAAGATCGGGGGATTAAACAAATACTTTTATCTAAGAGGTTGGTATATGTTATTGGTTGGTTTATTAAAATTGATGGTTTAGTTTAGAATACTTTGTCAATGTATATTTGAAACTTTTAAACATATAAGATGGTCATTAATGTCTTCGTACTATATTTGATGGTTTGTTTTTTGTGTGATTGTGTGACATCACCTAAGCTTTTAAGGGTGAAGATAATGAGTCTTTGCCATCCCTTTCATCTCATACTCCAAATGAAAATCACAACATTGGTGGGGTGCTTATCTATTTTAAGGGATGCTGACTGAAGATACCAGTTGCATCATGTCCCGGCCCCACCGAAGGATCTAGGTATCTGCACTTTGACCTCGTGAGGATGTTCCTGTTTCTCTAGGCCCGTTGGGGGAAAAACACTCCTCCAGACCCATTGAGAAATGGTGTCATACCCAGCCTTGTTGGAAGGCAGCACCTCCTCATAATCCCGATAGGAGAATGTCACCCCAACAACATCGGAAAGAAGCACGTAACCATATCTGTCGTACATGGTATGAAAGATTCCTTATCAGCCAACATGAAACTTTTCTAGAAAAGGGCATGCACGTTCAAGGTACCTAATGAATCGGGACCACTACCAGGGGCCTAACCCTAATACGCCATCAGATCCAAGTATAAAAGGAAAATACCCTTACTAAAAAGGTACATTCTTATTGTCACTCTCATTCCATACATTCTCGTTCTGTACCACCACTGACTTTACCATCAGAGCATGTTCCAGGTATCCAACTCTGGTGGAACGGCTGGCGATTTTTTCTTGAGTTCCAAGTCCTGTTCCTAGTCAGCGTATGACTTATCTGAGTGAAGGCTATAATCGTAGATCCCTTGGTAGGAATTCACTTCATCATTGACAAAAGGGGAAATGTTCAGGTTTAAGGAAACATATAAATGATGCAAACCTTCCTCTCATGTAAAGAACATTCAACACAAACCAAACCACCTATCCGCCAATGTTTTGTTAAATTACCTAGGATGAAGCACTAGAAAACGAAAATGAATGGTAGGAGGAGATGGACTCACTATGTTTAGCATTAATTTATAGGTTCTTATTAGGTTAGAAAGATAAATAGGGACTAAAGTTGTCAAACTTGCTAAACTTGATTGTGACTTGCATCTAATTGAACTTCTAGAATATAGTTGTTAATAATTTAATATTTAGTGATTTAAAATAAAATCCTTAAGTTAGAAATATAAATTGGTGTCATTTGTAGAAATTCAAGTATTAGGGACCAAAAGTAACAAATTTGGTAAACGTGGGTTTGTCCATGTGTTGACCTAGTTGGGACTATAAATGCTAAAATATCATTTTAATTTCGAAAAAATGTATTGGAAGTTAGTTGGGTTATTTTGATGTTTAATGGTGAAAACTTTTAATGAATGGCCATTTATGTGAATAAGTGAAAGATAAGAACATTTAAACCCTTTCCCTTTTTCTAATTTTCATTTCAACGAATCAAACGGTGAAGGGAAGGTTGTGAATGGAGGTTTTGAGGTTCTAGTGGAGATTTTGAAGTGGTGCATGAAGAATTAATGAGGAATTGAGCTTAAAACATAATTATGGATTCCTTGGAGGTATGTCTTCATCATCTTCTTTGCCTTGAACAACCTAGGGTTTGATGATTTAATCTAAATTTGAATTTTCTAGATTGAATTTTTTTTGTAGTTTCTAGTTTTCTTCTTTCATTAGATCACTAGTATCGATTCAATCTTCTTCCATAATTCTTGTATATGCATCTAAGTGTTGTTTTGAAACTTTACTCCCCATCAATGGTGGAATTCGATCTATAGCTCCATTTTATGAGTTGAATACTGGAATCAACATTCATTTGAGTGCTTATAACTTATTGGTAGTCAACGAATCCATTGTTGATATTAATCACAACTCTTGATCTAATGAATTTGTACTTAAGTTATGGTGAGTTATACTTAAGCCATGAAGAATTGTACTTTAGCTTATGTGAGTATACTCTAGCTTATTGGTGTACTTTTATAATCTAAGTCATGATTGAACCATGTTAAATCTGTGTGTTCTTATGTTTTGTCTTATCTCTAATTGTCTAGAGAATCATGTTTGTGAGCGTTTGTCGAAGTCCTTAACCCCAAAAACTAGTATCAAAGTTATTGATGAAGATGAGAATATTAAGATTGATAAATTTTAAGGCCATGATTTTTGGCTTTTAGAAGATACAGGTTGAAGGTTGTCTTTACCAGAAAAAGTTATACCCATTGTTGAGTGGAAGAAAACCAGAGCCCATGAACTATGAGGATTGGAATTTGTTAGATCGGTAGGCTTTTCATGTAGTTACGTTGCATACAACATTGCCAATAAAATAACACTATTTGGGTATTTGGTATAACCAATATATTGTCTAACAATATATGAAAAACCCTTAACGACGAACAAAGTTTTCTTGATCAGATAATTGTGGAACATGAAAATGAATGAAGGAGACACGGTGATAAATCACATAAATGAGTTTAACTCAATAATACAAATGATATCATATTCGTTGCAAGAAACTTGGGTTGGAATAGTCGCAACAGTTAGTAGTTCATCAAGCTCACGTTTGAACAAATTCACAGTTTGATCCTCGACAAGGATCTTCGCAGAAGGAATGCTGAAGAGTGCTCCAACAGTTTGTTGCTTACTGAAGATAGGGGCAAAGGACCAACAAAGGAGGTAACAGTAGATGAAGTTCAAAGTCACAGAGAATAGTGTACTCTAGAAGAAGGAAGAAAGTTACCTACTAGAATTGCAAAAAAGCAAACATTTCAAAAACCAGTGTCTAAAACCATCGACTGAGAAGTTGCTGAAGGAAGTAAATGTAGCAAAGGACTTTGATGACGCCTTTATTTGTTTTGTAGATAATATGATAGAATCTTAGATTATGGATTTGGGTGCCTCGTTTCACACAAGTGACTATCAATTTATAAATTGGAGATTATTGAGTTGTAGAGTCTGATCTAAAGAACAAAGCCTTGACAGAAATGTGGTATTGGCATTGACCAAGAGCGAAGCCTCGAGAGTAAAGTTGTTATGACGAAAAAGTTTTAGATGTAAGCTTGAACCAAGAACGAAGTTGTTACAAGGGCGAAGCTCTAAGAGCGAACGCATAAATAGAGCTAGGAGTGAAGGATGTGAAGCGAGGAAGAAGCATATGTGGGCAGCGAATCCAAGCACCGAATCATAAATGTAAGAAGGAGCAACGCTCACTTGAGCTTCATCTTCAATGACATTGCTTCGATTATTCATTAACCGAGAAGCAATTCGACTCAAAGCTTGGATGTTTCCTTACCTTGGAGAGCAAGTTTGCACATCGGTTTGCTTACATCATCGGCTCATATGGCCAACCCATGAAGCAAATTAGGTCAAACTCACTCTGTAAATAGATCTACATGTATTGATTGTTAGTGTATCCCACATTGGTGCGACAATGTCCTTAAAGTGTGTATATATGTTGGAGTCTCACATTTCTGCATAAAGGCTCTTTTAAAGTGTCTTGGACTTGTCATATATCTTACATGGTATTAGAGTCGGTGTCCCGTACCCCTGTGGCATAACAAATCCTCGTCATATATATTATTCATATGTGATTAAGGTTTATTCATATGTGAATAAAGAGATATAAATTTAATCACATGTGAATAATACACATGAAGATAGTTTTTATAAAAAAAATTAATGTATCTAAAAAAATATTATATCGATATGCATGTGCATTTATAAGGAATTAAAATTAATGATTTTATATATATTCAGTTATTATATATATATATATATATATATATATATATATATATATATATATATATATATATATATAGTAAGTGAATATATAAAAAAACATTTAATTCATTATAAATGGACACAGACACATACATACATACATACATACATACATACATATATACATACATACATACATACATACATATATACATACATACATACATACATACATACATACATACATATATATATATATATATATATATATATATATATATATATATATATATATATATATATATATATATATATATATATATATAGTAACTGAATATATAAAAAAACATTAGTTTTAATTCCTTATAAATGGACATACATACATACATACATACATACATTGTAATGTCCCAAATCCAGTAATAAAAATTTTTCGTTTAAAAATGGTTCAAATACATAAAACGGGTTACCAAATAAAACCATCCAAACTAAAAACTGGTTATTCAAACATTAGAAATTGTATTTATCAAAAACATTTACAAACAGTATCCAGCGAAAGGCTTAATTAGCTGGTTTTGGCAGAGAAATTTCTCCATGGATTATGGAATAAAAGATCTATCTTTTGTTGGCTAGCTAACATAAGTATTTTATTTTGTTGTTGATTGTGAGGGTGAGTCCTTTTTTGAAATAAATTACATTGAAAGAGGAATAATACATATAAACTGAATTCGTTTGAATTAAAATGTAAAAAAACATTTAAAAGGTATCTAATGGGAAATGTATATCACTCGTGTGTTTATGTTTTATGGAAAAACAAACCCGAGAGAGAGAGAGAGAGAGAGAGAGAGAGAGAGAGAGAGAGAGAGAGAGAGAGAGAGAGAGAGAGAGAGAGAGAGAGAGAGAGAGAGAGAGAGAGAGAGAGAGAGAGAGAGAGAGAGAGAGAGAGAGAGAGAGAGAGAGTATGGGGTAGGGGTGGGTGTGCTTTTTTTAATTATCTAAATAAAGAATAGATTAAAAAGAAAAAAGAAATTGGAAAGGATAGTTTAGTCTTTTTATATGGATCATTGACCAAAAGTGCAAGTTTTTGACAACCACAATAACCAAAACTGTGAAAAAAGACTTGGACTAAAAAAATTGGACTAAAATTATAAGAACGTGTCAATCACAGGGACCAAAATTGTATTTTACTCTATTATATAATATATATATAATAGATGAAGCGACCAAATCGATCAAATATTCCGTTTTGAAGAACTAATAGTCAAAGTTCAAGAGACAATGGGTAAATATGTGGTTAAACAATAGTCAAGGGACCTTTTTGTGAATCACTACAAACAGATTTGAGTGCACTTTTAAGAGTTCGGACCAACATGACCAATGCTAACGGCTGACTTTTATCCTTTGTCGGCGCAAAAATTTCTGCAATCAATATTTTTTCGATCGTGTTCCATTCCACCTCCGGAATTCAACCTGTACTTCAGTTCTTTAATCTGGCATTCGGTATTCAAACAATACGATGATCGCAGGTGCGTGATGTGCGTGCTTCTTTCGTGTAGTTTAACTGCTCGATAAAATTCCCCAGAGAAAATTGTTTCGCCTTTCTTTCAGTACATTACTTTCTCACAAAATTTCTTCTTATATTTCATTTCCCTTGAATTCCTATTGATTTAATTCGTAATGTGGGCACTAAGTGGTGTTTACTAAGCGATTCACTCTGATACTCACGTATGCCGTATGCCCATGTGTACATTACCATTCTCAATTTCAGGGTGCAATGTAGGATGCCAATATCAAAATAGAGGGCTTCTTATGCACAAATGGCAATACCCTGGTACGTCCAAACTCTATCCCCAATTTATATACTCCCTTACCACGTTCAAATGATAATCACGCAAAACTTAATCAGAATCCCAAACAGAATGATTCTGGTGTCAAATTATCAGAAAACGAACATGAATCTGAAGTTTCAAGCTCATGTATCTCTTTTCTTTCTCTAACTTTGTTAACGGATAATGCAAATGCAAGTACTTTCTTAGTCGACTTTCATCTCAATTTCAGGATTACCATCTATTGCTATTTCATTTTTGTACATTTACAGGTTTAAGAAAGACAACATTACATCCATTACACACAAGGTTTCCAAAAAAGAAACCAGTAACTTGTTCAATACACCAACCAACTGAAATCTCAATTAACAAAATAGCTAAAGACAACAGACCCTTGGTCAAGATGTGTGGCATTACATCACCCAAAGATGCAGCCCTAGCAGCAGAAGCTGGAGCTGACTTTATTGGAATGATCATTTGGCCCGATTCTAAACGTTCAGTTTCAATATCAACCGCAAAAGAAATTTCAAAAGTTGCACGCGAATACGGGGCAAAATCTGTTGGAGTATTTGTTGATGATGATTCAAACACAATTTTAAAGGCTTCTGATGATGCTGATCTTGAATATATACAGGTAAATTATGAGCATAAATACATAAAAAGTTATATGTAGGCTTTTAAATTGCTAAAGTTTACAGCTTCATGGAGATGGATCGCGGTCTGGATTTTCTTTTCTATCAAAAGAAAAACAAATAATTTATGTACTTCACGCGAGTGAGGATGGTAAACTTCTTAATAACATATCAGATGGAGATTGTTCATTGGTTGATTGGATTCTTGTGGACAGTGCAAAAGGTGGCAGGTATTTTCTTTCAAATTATCAAATAGGGTTAATGTCATCTATTTTCAACAAACTATTTAAAATATATGTATATTGGCAGTGGTAAAGGATTTGACTGGTCAAACTTCAAGCTACCGCCAATTAAAAGCAAAAACGGGTGGCTATTGGCGGGAGGGATCAAACCTGAAAATGTTACAGAAGCTCTTTCTATTTTAAAACCAGATGGAGTTGATGTGAGTAGTGGTATTTGTGGTTCGGATGGCATTAAGAAAGATAAATTACGCATTTCCTCTTTCATGAAATCAGTAAATTCGGTTCGATATTGATATCATAATCCATCAGGAAACATGAATGTTCTATGTGTCTAACTATTTTTAATTTCATGTCAAAATCAACATAAAGCAACAACGAAACCTTTCCCTTTGAGCAATTTATATATTTCAAGTACTTGATGTTGGATTTTATTGATTCAAGTTTGGTATAAAAAAATGACCCCACACATACTGTCACGTCCATTTACTCAAAATATTACCGAAAAAACATGGTTTTAAGGGCCCCTCTTATCATGTGGAGATTTCATTGTATGCAAGGATAGAGCATAGACAATTCGTATTGGTCCCTTGAGATAGAATTATATGTGGACAACAATAGTTGGTTTATAGTTATTTCTTTTTGCCTCTATAAAAAAACATACTTTTTGCTACATGTGTTACAAAATAACCGTAAATATTAACAATAATAAATCACTCTCGCCGATTTTATGGAGACATGAATGCCATTATATAGATCTTGATGACGTCACTATTTAGAGGCGCTAGTGAGCTTGGGGTCCGTTTGATAGTATACAATATCTCCTTCATCACTCACATAATGATCTTTTTTCATGCTACTTGCAAGAAGTCCGAGCAAATGGAGTGGAATTGGCCATGATTTCTTTGGCTCCCTGTAATATTTTCCAAGCACTGGTTTTGCGGCTTCGGTCTACATTAATATTGGATTCATGATTAAATTTAAATAAAAAAAAGTAAAAAAGGATTAGTGTTTATAGTGAAGAGTAGTACTTACCGCCTCAACTAAGTTATAGTGTGGGATTTGGGGGAAAAGATGATGTATGACATGGGTTCCTATGTCATGATGGATGTTATTGATCCATCCATAGTCACGATCAAGTGTGGTTAGTCCACCTCTTAGGTAACTCCATTCCTGTTGTCATAATTGAAAAAGATATTGTCATATCGGAAATTATTTTAATTTTTGATTTGTGACTAACATATATAAGACTTGGGGTTAGTTCAAACCTTGCCACGGTACCATGGGAGTTTGTCTTCATGGCCATGGTGATGCAAGTAAGTTACTAAATCTAACCACATGACAAAACCCTGAATTCAAACCAAGAATTTAGTTAAGCGGAAGGGTAGAATAATCATTTGTTAATTATCATTATTTCTTGACAAAAGAGTCAAATGATCATTTGTTTAGATTTAAATATATCGTACAATCCAAAAAAGAAACAGTCTTTATGTATACAACATTATACATCATTTGTCAGTACTCACTCAGCCATTTTGGTCCATACACGACTTATCAGAAGAAAGAAAACAAACCCCCAAGTGATTAATGGGTATAACACACACGTTTCTTTTCTGGATTAGATAAATCGTTTGAGGTTTTACCTTTTTTGTATGTATGAAATAAAAAACGACCATATATATTATTATTTGCCCTGGTCAAGTCCATTAAAAAAAATAAAAAAAAATACTAACCCAATATGGGATGCCATAGAGTTTAAGTACTTGAAGAGGGCCCATTACAAAGGATAAACCCACAAGAAGGGCGGCCATGGCTGTCCAACAAACTGTTGAGGTTATGACGTCTTTCTTCTCATTGGGCAGAAACAAATCGCTGTCTGGATGAAAATGAGACCCTTTCTTTCCTGGACTTCTACCCCACTGATATTTGAAAACCAAAACACGAATTAGGAAAGTGGGAAAAAAACAAAAGAAAACCAATTATTAACTCTTAAAATTATCAATTTACTTGGTTTCTTTTAACTTTATTATTTGATAGATTTAGATATATAGAACTCACCAGATAGAAAGGGTATGCAAGCATCGGAAAAGGCAGAGTGAACCTCAACATCCGAGTTGCCGTATCTAAACTTCTATAAATCTTCTCAGATAACTAAAAAAACACAAATTTCAAGAAATCGGAATTTTGTTAGAAAAGGCAAAAAAGAAAAAAAATGGAAATTGATATAGAGAATCAAGATTACTAGGCTAAAACATGACATACCGGATGCCAAGATTCATCATTTTCGACATGTCCATGATTTTGATGATGAGTTCTATGGCTAATTCTCCTGTAATCATAATCATATTTAATATCCGTTATATTTAATTTAATCTTGAGAATATTTAATAAAAAAGACAAGGAATATACCATCCATGGTAAGGTACAAGAATGGAAGAATGAAGTAGATGCCCAACTACACTATTGAGTTTTGCATTATTAGAAAAGCTTCCATGGCCACTGTTTAATCAAAAAACAGATCATAAATGTATAATTAAAAATTAAAACAATGATTTACACAAAAAGATAATAAAAGTATTTAAAAGATTAGTTAATTACCAATCATGGCCAAGAACAAAAAGCGCCCAGAACATTGTTCCTTGAGCAACCCAATACAGAGGCCAAACCACCATATTGTTAAAATACGCCGCCACCGCCGCCAACCCAAAAACCACCACCACATCTCTCAATACATAACTCATCGACTTCCATGGATTCTTCACCCAGCAATGTTTTGGGATGGCGGCTCTGATATCAGCCAATGTAAAGGGCGGTGGTGCACCGGGGTTGAACTCGCTATCTCCGACGTTAATCTCATTCACTCTTTTTTCATCTTCTTCTACAAGCTGAACACCCACCGGTGCACTCACCTTCAATGCCCACCTCCTATCTCTTGACACCGAAGAATTTGGCCGGAAAAACTTTCCCGGAGTTATCCTGATCGAATTCGGAAAGCTGGAACTCGAGATTCTTGTTCTGGGATTAGAATAAAGTCTAGGAAGTGGTCTTAAACCACATTCGGATAACACCCAGGTAGCCATTGGAGATACCCAGACGATGAAATCGACAAACCAAATTCTAGAGAGAGAAAGTATCAAAGTACAGAGAGACGAACTGTGTGTGTAGAATTGAAAGGTTTTGAAGGTGTTGTTGAGGAGATAAAGTGCCCACGTCCTCTAAATATTTCAGATCTTTGTCCTTGTGGTGTTTCGATCACTCTCTCTCCTATTCTATGGCTCTTCTTTGCTTGCAGTTGACATCTTATATGAATCTGGATACATACATATATATAAAGATTTTACATGACCGTTTTATATATAAAATCTGATGGGTCTCTGTTTCTACCCACTTTCCCTACTCCATTAGCTCTCCTTTAGTTAATTCCCTTTTTCTTCTTTGGTGTGTAAAAGAGGAACATGATTTTTGTGTGTGAAATTGGAGAAATACTAAATGTAATTGATTCATTAGTATAAGAAATCAATTATAAGTAGTTACCATTCACATTCCGACTCTCTTGGATTAGTTTGCTAATTATTATATTTTATTGAGCTGTGTTATCGTGTTACATTTGGTTTTATTGTTGGTTATATCTCCATCGTTATAACAAGTTGGTAATATTATTATAAATAGTAGGGTCCTTTTGGGTTACACGCAAGAGACAATTTAGCTAAAAGATATCGAAAATAAACTTGAGGGGTTAAGTTTATTAATATACCAAAGTAAATGTATATTAATTAGAAACTTAATAAGGATAAAGGACTAAAGTGAAATTATCCACAAGGGAGGAGCACTATAAATACAACCCTAGATCTGAGTTGTAAAGGCTGTCAAAACCCTAATTTTCGTCACTCTCCTCCCACCTCTCGGTATACGGCCGATTTCTTTCAAAACCCTAAGTATTACGTGCAAAAACTTCAAGCAAAGGTATATACTACATCAACGGGTGCTGGATCGTTGTCTTGGGTGCGATTACATTAGAGGAGTTCTACTTTGGCTCTCGTCATCCTAACAAAATCAGATCTGAGATTTAAAAGGTATGTCTTGAACCCTCTTGATTTTACAGTTACAAAAGTATGCATGATTCTGTGATCCTGGTTGAATACGATTTTGTTTTAAGTTTCCGCTGCGTTTGTTTTATGTTATCGTATTCCAACAGTGGTATCAGAGCCACTTTATCATGATTTTGTACTGTTTTGATTCGATTAAAATTGTTAAAAATCGTTTTTTTCTGATTTATCGAATCTGATCGACGTCCGCGCTGCGGTACTTGAAATATCGCGTCGTGGGCTTTTCTAAAGTTACGATCATTAGGGTTTTGCCGCTCGCGTTTCCTAGTGTTCCGCGCTGCGTCGTTCTTGTCATGATCGGTTTCTTTTGATTACCGCGTCGCGTTTTCTCGTGATCCGTGTCGCGACGGTCGTGACGTTTTATTTTCTGAAATCAGATTTCTTGTTATAAAATGGTGATTTTAGTATTGTATGATTGTTTAGATTAATGATTGACATAAAATACTTGCATGCTCAATAGGATTGATAGCTAAACACAAAGTTTAAAATGCTTCAAAATTTAATGGATGATTGTTTAAATTAATTATTAACACTGCATCCTTACGTGTTTAATAGAAGTAATAATTAAACATAATTTTCAAAGAATACTTAAAATTTTAAATGATATATATATATATATATATATATATACTAGTTGTAAAACCCGTGTATTACACGGGGTAATATATATATATATATTAGAATTGTATCTATATGTATAACTTAAAATAAAAACATTGGTCAGACCGTGACTAGGCTCACCTACTCTAAACATGTAGAAGGTTTAAGGAGGTCTTTTTGATTCCTAATGAGGTCGGTTTTTAAACAGCATTCACTGCTTACCACCCTCACCGCCTGTTGCATTTTATTGAGTGGAGTTACCGAAAGGGTTTGATAGGACAGTGTTTCAAGATAAAAGTATTACTGAAAATACACAAGTAAGAAAAATTTGTTAAAAGTTAATAGATTTTTCCAAAAGTCAAATTGGCAATTTCAAACCGATTTTAAAAGTTTAAATTGACCCTTATGCCAATTAAAAGGTTAAAATGTTTTAACAAAAACGAAACAAAATCCCGTTTTATGAAAATGTAAATCTCATGCTACCCACAAAGAACCACACATTTAACCGGGCCTTTCCGGCGTGGGAAGTGCTATAGCCAACGCGTCGGATTGGACTCGGCCAAAATGATGTGATACTCGCGATAACTCATGAATTATGGGCCGGGTGTCACGTGGGTCCTTCGTGGTCGATTTACCATCCAAACCCGTGATCCGCGGCATACCCGTCACGGGAGAGAGGATGAGCATGATGGGACTAAACATTCCATTGATTAGATTCAATGAATCCCGAAAGATCTAGAAGCTTCATAGAGATTGAAGTTGGCAAAGAGTATTGCCTACCTAAATAACTTTTGGGGGTGACTACGGCATACATCTTCACCACCAGAAGTGAAATATGGATTCCAGCCTTAAGTAAAATTATTGTTTTGGGTAATTAATTTTTTAAGGATTAATCAAACTAATTAAATCTACTTTTCATATAGATGGCTCCAAACACAAATGCAAATTCGAATTCGGCTACAAATATCTCACTAATGCAACTCCTCTCTAAGGATAAGCTGACCGGATCCAACTACTTGGACTGGATGCGTTCCCTTCGGATCACCCTCCGGTATGATAAGAAAGAATGGGTCCTGGACACAGCTCTTCCTGAGGCTCTAGCGGATGATGCAACTAGAGCTGTTAGGGATGCTTGGCAAAAGCATAAAGATCAGTCGGATGAGGTTGCTTGTCTCATGTTGGCGACCATGGTTCCGGAACTCCAAAAGAGTTTCGAGACCGCTGGGGCGTTCGACATGGCCGACCAGCTCAAGGAAATGTTCCAAGAGCAGGCTAGACAGGAACGATATGACACTATGATCTCCCTACTAGATTGCAAGCAGCAGGAAGGAACCGCTATCAGTGCACACGTGCTTAAGATGAAAGCGTACGTTGACAGATTGGAGCGACTTGGATTTCCAATCGCTCAGCAATTGGTTACGGATATCATCCTCCACTCGCTGAGCAGTACATTCAGTCAGTTCACACTGAATTTTAATATGAATGGATTGGAAAAGACCATAATAGAGTTACACGGCATGCTAAAAACTGCCGAGGCAAATATGTCTAAATCTAAGAACTCCAGCTCCACGGCTCCAGTATTGGCAATCAGGGAAGGGGTAATCAAGAAAAAGAAAGCCAAGAAGCCTAAAGGCAAATGGAAGGGACAAGTTGGTAACCCCAACTCCAACCCTAGCAACAAGAGCAAGGCTGGTTCTATGATAGTGCCGTCACCAAACCCTGATGAGGCCATTTGTTTCCACTGCGGAGAGAAGGGACACTGGAAGCGAACCTGCCCTAAATACCTGGAGGAGATCAAGAAGATCAAGCCCAAAGTGTCTGGTACCTCAGGTATATACATGATAGAACTCCATAATACTTCTACTACTAATTCATGGGTCCTAGACACAGGATGTGGTACTCACATTTTCTCTGATGTGCAGGGACTAAGAAGAAGTAAAAAGTTAAGGCATGGGGAGCTTGACCTGATCATGGGCAACAGACATACGGCTGCTGTCAAGAGGATTGGGGATTACGAGCTCGTGCTTTCTACTGGATTTTCTATTAATTTATTAGATTGTTGCTATTCGCCAGAAATGGCTAGAAACATTATTTTTTTTAGTTCTTTGTATCGAGACGGTTTTTATTTTGGTTTTGATAATGGAAATATTTTGGTTTTCAAAAATGATTGTCTTTACTTTAAAGCATGTCCTACAAATGGTATTTATGAAACTATCATGAGCATTAGAAGAAATAATAGCTTAATCTTAAATGTTGATTCAGATACATCCAAAGGTGTATTGGATAAATCGTGTCTATGGCATTGTCGACTTGGCCATATAAACAAGAAACGCATCGCCAAACTCCAAGAGGATGAGATTTTGGAATCATTCGACCTCAAGTCTGATGATGTATGTGAGTTTTGTTTATTAGTCAAGATGATAAAAGCGCCATTCACAAGGAACTTTGAAAGAGGCAAGGATCTGTTGGACCTCATACACACTGATGTGTGTGGACCGTTCAAATCAGCCACAAGAAATGGAGAAAGGTACTTTGTCACATTTACTGATGACTTCAGTAGATATGGGTATGTTTATTTGATTAAACATAAGTCTGAGACCTTCGAGGTGTTCAAAAGGTTTTAGAACGAAGTAGAGAATCAACGGGGAAAAAGGATTAAGATCCTCCGATCCGACAGGGGTGGAGAATATCTTAGTCAAGAATTCTACGATCGTCTAAGGAACTGTGGAATTGTTTCACAACTGACTCCTCCTGGAACACCACAACATAATGGTGTAGCTGAGAGCAGGAACCGAACATTACTTGATATGGTTCGGTCCATGATGAGTCGTGCTACGCTTCCAATCAGTTTCTGGGGTTATGCCTTGGAGACTGCAGCAAAAGTCCTGAACCTTATACCAACTAAGAAGGTCAGCAAGACACCCTCTGAAATATGGAATGGGACTAAACCCTCATTAGCGCATTTGAAAGTCTGGGGTTGTGAGGCTTACGTCCGTCGTGAAGCCATCGACAAACTAGAACATAGATCAGAGAGGTGTTACTTTATTGGTTATCCTGCTAGTTCTTTTGGGTATTTGTTTTACAAACCTTCTGAAAACAAGGTGATTGTTGCACGAAGGGCAGTCTTCCGAGAGAGGGAGCTGATACACCAAGAGGCCAGTGGGAGCCAAATTGATATTGAGGAGATTCAAGAACCAACCAATAAAGGACCTGATGTTGGCACTAGCTTTCAATCAGAGGTTGAAAAACCTGTTGAGCCTCAGCCAAGTACAGTTGGGGAATCTGACATACCTCCACCTCCTGTCCGGAGATCTGATAGAGTACGTCATGCACCTGAATTTTATGGTTTACATATTACTGAAGGTGATGAGTCAATGGTAGATGACGATGAACCTACCAGCAATCAGGAAGCAATGGCAGGCCCAGATGCTGCCAAATGGAAGGAGGCTATAGAGAGCGAGATGAAATCCATGTATGATAACCAAGTTTGGAACCTGGTTGATCAAACACCTGGCCTTAAAACAGTTGGGTGTAAATGGGTCTTCAAGAAGAAGACAGACATGGATGGACATGTACACACATATAAAGCAAGACTAATGGCAAAGGGTTATACTCAAACCCAAGGGATTGATTATGAGGAAACTTTTTCACCAGTGGCAATGATTAAATCTATCAGGATATTGTTTGCCATCGCAGCATTTTATGACTACGAAATATGGCAAATTGATGTAAAAACCGCTTTCCTTAACGGAAAACTTTCAGAGGATGTGTATATGACACAACCAGAGTGTTTTGTACGGTCCAAATATCCCAATAGAGTGTGCAAACTTGTGAAGTCAATTTATGGACTCAAACAAGCATCTCGCAGCTGGAATCTCTGCTTCGATGAGAAAATCAAAGAGTTTGGATTTTCGAGAAGTGAATATGAGCCATGTGTATATGTCAGAGCTAGTGGGAGTGCTGTTGTCTTCCTTGTGATGTATGTTGATGACATACTACTCATAGGAAACAATATCCCGATGTTGCAAAGTGTTAAAACTTGGCTTGGGGATTGTTTCGCTATGAAAAACTTGGGAGAAGCGGCATACATACTTGGTATAAAGATCAATAGAGATAGATCTAGGCGACTCATTTGTTTAAGCCAGAGTACATACATAGACAAAATCTTGAAAAGGTTCAAGATGCAGGATTCCAAGAAAGGATTCGTGCCTATGCAACGTGGTATGACATTGAGTAGAGACCAATGTCCTAGTTCTAGTGATGAACGAGAAAGAATGAGTCGAATCCCATATGCTTCAGCAATGGGATCGATCATGTATGCCATGTTATGTACAAGGCCTGACGTCTCTTGTGCCTTGAGTATGACGAGTTGTTATCAGGCCAATCCTGGTGAAAATCATTGAACCGCAGTCAAGAACATTCTTAAGTATCTTCAGAGGACGAAGGAAGTGTTCTTGGTCTATGGGGGCATGGAAGAACTCACTGTAAGTGGTTATAGTGATGCTAGCTTCCAAACCGACAGAGACGACTCCTGTTCGCAGTCAGGATTCGTGTTCTTACTGAATGGTGGGGCAGTAACTTGGAAGAGTACCAAGCAAGAAACAGTAGCTGATTCGACAACGGAGGCTGAGTATATTGCAGTTAAAGAAGCTGCAAAGGAAGCCATGTGGATGAAGAAGTTCATCAGGGATCTCGGTGTTGTTCCTAGCATTGATGGTCCAGTTGAGATCTTCTGTGACAATGAGGGTGCAGTCGCCTTGGCGAAAGAACCCAGGGCTCACAAGCATACAAGGCATATACACCGGAAGTACCATTATATCCGGAGGCTCGTTGAAGAAGGAGACATCACGATTAGTAGAGTTACATTAGAAGATAATCTTGATGATCCATTCACTAAACCATTATCTCAGGCCAAGCTTGATTCTCATACTAGGTCGATAGGCATTAGATTTGCAAATGAGTTGGTTTGAGTGTATTTAATTTAGTTTGATTTGTGTTGGGAACTTAAGCAATGTAAAACTCTATTTGTTTTGAAGATTATTATGTGAAGAACTTAATATATGCATGAAGGCAGTCTTTTCATTAGTTTATGATTGTGTTCCAAATTTGCATGTTTTATTGACTTCCTGAATAATTATTTTATTATTCAAAACGTCCACAGTCGGTCATACTTTTGGGAGTAAGTATTGATTCAAGGCTGACATGAGGAATTAGTAAATTGTCCATAGAGATGGACATAGCATAGAGATGCGCTAATTCTCATCATGTGTACTTAATAGGAATTAAGTATTGGAGTAACCTGTACTTAGAGATTACTTCATGGAATATGTCACGAGTAATTCTAAGATGGTAATATCTTATATTCTTCAAGCGGAGATGCATTGATTCTTAGTCCTGCAGTTTGTTATGTCTTGGTTTTCTCCAACGTTGTCCGTAACTGGCAGCCATACAGGGAATGTCCAGATATGACATGATGAGTGGGCGAGATCCATGTAGTCAAAGTTTATTTGTTCGTTCTGCCCTAACAGGAGAAGCGATATCTGTGGGCCCCTCGATGATTTGGTGTTGACAGCAAATGTACGGCCGTACTCGAACTGAATTGATATAGAATCAATAAGTACAGTTTGTTGTGGTCATCACAAATCTCTATCGGGAAACATAATCTTGAATGTTTGAGACTGATAGAATTCCATGTCAGACGTTCATATGGATATCTTGTAGAAAAAAGGAATATTTGATCACTTGCCTAAGGGCTGTTTCATTAGATGAACACGGCATTTGTCTAGGATGACATACACCTTACTAGGTTAAGGAATATTAGACCATACAGTTGTTATAACAAGTGCAAGTGGGAGACTGTTGGTTATATGCCCATCGTTATAACAAGTTGGTAATATTATTATAAATAGTAGGGTCCTTTTGGGTTACACGCAAGAGACGATTTAGCTAAAAGAGATCGAAAATAAACTTGAGGGGTTAAGTTTATTAATATACCAAAGTAAATGTATATTAATTAGAAACTTAATGGTTAAGTTTATTAATATACCAAAGTAAATGTATATTAATTAGAAACCTAATAAGGATAAAGGACTAAAGTGAAATTATCCACAAGGGAGGAGCACTATAAATACAACCCTAGATCTGAGTTGTAGAGGCTGCCAAAACCCTAATTTTCGTCACTCTCCTCCCACATCTCGGTATACGGCTGATTTCTTTCAAAACTCTAAGTATTACGTGCTAAAACTTTAAGCAAATGTATATACTACATCAACAGGTGCTGGATCGTTGTCTTGGGTGCGATTACATTAGAGGAGTTCTACTTTGGGCTCTCGTCATCCTAACAAAATCAGATCTGAGATTTAAAAGGTATGTCTTGAACCCTCTTGATTTTACAGTTACAAAAGTGTGCATGATTATGTGATCCTGGTTGAATACGATTTTGTTTTAAGTTTCCGCTGCGTTTGTTTTATGTTATCGTATTCCAACATTTATATACTTGTATTTAGATAAGGTTTTGTACCTTTGTTCACGTCGATGCTTAAAAGTTAGTTATTTTACTACGAGTTCAGTCATAAATCATACGTTTGCTAAATTTTTTTATAAAGACGTGATAACATTTTCATGTTTTTTTCTTTAATTAAGTTTTTTTTTGTTTTAACTTTATTTTTTAAATAATAATAATATCAGAATTCATCATCTTTATGCTCTAAAACTAAATATATATTGGAGTAAATTACACTTTTGGTCCCTGTGGTTGGCAAAAACTAACAGATAGACCCTAACTTTCCATTTTCAACATTGATGGTCACTAAGGTTTGCTAAAATTACCAGATAGAGCCCTTGGCTCATTACCGTCATGTATAACCCGTTAAACCCCCCACTTGTGCCGGTCACGTGGGGGTATTACCTTCTTTTCGTCAAACTTTTTTGCATGTCAATGGATTCACGCCTTAAATGAACGTCTCGTCAATATCTACTTCAAATAACTCATTGGTTTGCCAAATTGAGTGCTAACTACATACCCACATCCAAACTGTTGAAGAGCTTCCGATCAAAGCTTTGAAGGTGCAAGAAACGATGTGGGTCATAAGAAAGCAGGAGCAATATACATCTGCATTCAAAAACTATGGTAAGTTTTCATATTCATAAAAAACTGTTAGCACGAATGTTTGCGTAATCGTTTCTGAAAATTTTTGTCGCAGATGAGCACAACCGGCTATTCACCATCAAGCTACATTACGATGGAAAATTTGAAATGCAACCGAGTCTCCAATATTCAAATGGTAAGCTAACTTATGTTGACAATGTCGATGTTAAAGAACTCAACGAAGAGGTAATACTGGCAATACTTAGGGTTTTACTAATCGACACACATAAGCCAGTGTTTACACACTTTGTGCTACCTGGCATCAGTTTAGAGAAGGGGCTAATAGCATTAGATAGTGAGCGCGATTACAAAATCCTAGGTCGATATGTGGCTATTGTTGGTGAGATTACATTTAATGTTGAACATGGTACCTCTTTGGTGAATAATCATGGAAAATCACCTATCCCCGATTATCTTCAAGAAGATGGTATGTTGATCTCACCTGAGCTCAGGAAAATACAACGGTCCGCTAGTAAAAAAGCTTCTTGTAGTAAACAACTAACTTTTGATTTGAACGAACCCTTCGAAGGTCTAGAACCTTTGCAAGAATTGAATGGTCAAAGTTTGGAGTTGGTGATTTACGATCCTGCAGTAACCAAATCTGTAAGTTTAAATGATGTGGGTGTTCTCAACAACACCTTTTGGGAGGATAACGACTTGGAATCCTTTGAAGCTGATGTGTTTGACCCTGTGTTTTCCTTGAACACAACAGAAGCTAACTACCAATGGGAGGTAAATACAACTGATAATTTTACCGTACAAGGAGATCCATATGAAATATGGTTTGAGTCTTTGCAACAAACCAATGATAATACCCAACAAGAAAATGTCCCAATAACAAACTTAGTTGAAGATGTTGAACATTCTCTTAGTGGTGAGCAAAATGTGAATGATGGAGAAGACAGTGTTCATTTAGAGGAACACGAATTAATCGACGACCTTGTAGTGGACATGCCAAATGTTGAATTTCTTTTGGAATCATCTGTTCCTGAAATGCAAGCAGAAGAACCGGTGGACGAAGTTGACACAGATAAATTCAAAAGCTACGAACCTGACAAGACTGCAAGGGAGATTTTCTTGGAGCAAATGGAAACCGAAGCTGATGCTTGTGATGAGATGTCAAATCCTCATGATTTTAAACTAGGTGAGTTCTTTGCAGACAAAAATATAATTAAGGAAGCTATTCAGAACCTATCGGTTTATTCAAACAGACAATTGCGCATGATTAAGAACGATGGTGTGAGAATTACTGCGCGCTGTCTTGGGGATGTTCTAGGTGGTCCAAACTTTGGAAAACGACGGGGTTATGGTTTCAAAGGTAAAAAAGTCAAAAAAGGAGACATTGACTGTCCATGGCTTTTACACGTGTCACAGACTAAGGAAGACGACAGGTGGCGGGTTAAAACATATTACCTTTTACATACATGTTTACCCAGTCGTGAAGTTGATGCGTGCACACAAGGGTACATTACCAATAAAATCTACCAACAGGTCCTTGGAAACCCTAAGATCCCCACATCTGCTTTACGTGAGGAACTCCAACGAACCTACAAAATCAATCTAAGTTTTATGAAAGTACATCGTGCGAAGGAATTCGCAAAGAAAAGAATTGTGGGTTATTACGAAAGACAGTACATCATGTTGAGAGACTATGCCTTGGAACTCCAATTGAGAAACCCAGGTACTACAATCAAGATTGGTGTTGAAGCTTGTACTGACCCAGATGCCCCCACTTGGACCTTCAAGCGTATTTACGTATGTTTGGGTCCACTCAAAAAAGGTTTCAAATTAGGGCAAAGAGACTTGTTGGGTCTTGATGGTACATTCATGAAGGGACCATATCCTAGTCATATCTTAAGTGCAGTAGGGCTTGACGGCAACAACGACATTTATTCACTGGCATACGCTATCATGGAGGCGGAGAACAAAGTGTCTTGGAGTTGGTTTCTTGATTGTTTAGGAGAGGACCTGGAACTTGGATCTAACTCCAACTTCACCTTCATTAGCGACAGACAGAAGGTACAAAATTTACTACTTTATTTCATTTGTATGCGTTGTATTCACTGTTACATTGTCAAAAAAAGTATTCTATGTTTTCAATTGGTAGGGGTTGGTACCAGCTCTAATCCAACGATTTCCAGCAGCTGAGCATAGGTACTGTGTTCGGCACATTCATGAGAATATGAAACTACATTGGAAGGGGAAACCCATTAAAGATCTACTTTGGAAGTGTGCACGAGCTTTTACAAAACCCCATTTCACAGTTGCAATGAAAGAGTTACAAAATGTCAACAAGGAAGCATACGACTGGTTATCAAAAATCAACCCATTTCATTGGAGTCGTAGTTACTTTTCAGGCTAGTATTACATAGTAAAACACATTTTGTATTTGTTCTTTTAGTTAATGTTATCTGTATCAGAACATTAACATCCATTGTGTGTGCATATTTGGAGGTCGATGCCACTCAGACATTTTGTTGAATAACCTGTATGAGGTTTTTAATGCTAAGATTGTGGAGGGTCGGGACAAACCAATCATTTCTGCATTGGAGTACATTCAAGAGTACATAATGCGAAAGATTGTCACTGTTCAAAAGGTTATTCAGAAATGTGATGGGATTCTAACACATTATGCTCAGAAACAAATGGATAAAATCAAGGAAGAAGTTGCCAATTGTAGAAGCATATTCAACGGGAATGAGAAATACCAGGTGGCTACAGAGTTTGGGGACCAGTTTATTGTTGACATGAAAAAAAGGAGTGTACATGTCGAAGATGGGAACTAACTGGCATCCCTTGCAAGCATGCAGTGGCTGCGTTGTGGGACAAGGCTGCACATGGGGAAAGGATTACACATCCTGATGAGATGGTCCATGAATGTTACAAATTAAATACCTGGCGTGAGATGTACACATGTACAGTGGAACCCATAAATGGACCTACTTTATGGCCAAAATCAGATTGCCCAACGACATTACTTCATCCAAAGCATCACACTCAGGTAAACTAACCCTATACATAAATTGTTACACAGAAGTTGTTAAGTAATGTTAACCATTTTGTTAATATACTAACAGGTTGGGCGGCCAAAATTGAAGAGAAAGAGAGGCCCGGATGAGCCACTGTCACAGAGTGGTCAAAAGGGAAAAGGAGTGTAAAATTATCCAAAAAGTACATTACGGTGACATGTGGAAAATGTCACAATCCAGGACATAATTTGAGATCTTGCAAGGGACAGGATGGTAACGAAGGGAGGGGGTCGACAAATGGGCGTACTTAAGGTGATTTTAATGGTAGGAAGTTTTTGCTAGTGAAGAAGGTAATATGGTTGGTGGTTAGCTATAGTATGAGTTGTTACACTTTGAATTTCTGACAAATTTTAAAACTTTGTTGCGATGGTAACTTAAAGCTTGTGACATTTAGTTCATGGTATTATTATGTATCGGAGACAATGGTATTTGTGATATGTATGACATATTATGTGGTCTATTTATGTTAAGTGTGTCTGTATATTGTGTGTAGTTGCTAATGTACATTTTGTGTTATGTATGCTTGTTATGTTGGAGTAATTGAGATACAAATGAAGTTATTGATGGAGCTTTAGCAGTGGTTATCATTAACAGTTTAAAATACTTACTTATGAAACGTATACCCTTGAAATGGAATTTAGGGCAGGCCAATGTCACATTGTTTAACAAATCACCTAGCTTTTGGGTATTTAATGACTTCTAAAACTCAAGTTTTCATTTTGACCAATAGTTTAACGGTGAAAAGTGTATTTCCGCAACAATAATATCAATTTTCCCCAATTTATGCAGCAAAGTGCTTTGTTAACCAAAATATGCAACATATCATCTTGGGACGTACCTAGTTCGTGTTATTGTATCATAAATCATAACAGCAGTTGTTATAAAACAGTTAAAAACATACTAAAAAGTAAGAACCTTATAATACTAATTGCATTATATTGGAATACCAAAATAGCATCACTTACACGTTGCCCATCACAATAACCATGTCTAGCATACGAAATATATTCAACAAAAACCCAGTTTCAACTTCCTAACATCACTTAAACACAAAACTAAACCAAATACCAAAAGCAGTTCTACTTCCCCATCGTTACACTTATTTATGAAACCCTAAAAAACTAGGACGACTTTACAAACATGCTAAGCATGTTCACCCTCAGATTCAATGTGCTTCAACTTCTCTTTGTGTCCATCAATTTCCTCCGATAGCAACTTATGCATCTCGTTAGCAAGGTCCCAAATCTTACCAGCTACGCGCTTACTGTCACCGATCGCCTTGTTTGCCTCCACGTACTTGATGTACTTTGGCCGGCCAGCTTCCACCAGTGCGTTCTTCTCATTGTGGTCTTCTACAAGCTTCCAATCTAACTCTCGAATAAATTTTTGGTTATCCTCTGCCATCTTGATCAAAGATTGAAGCATTGTTTTCAAAGCCTTTGCCTTCATTTTGTTTACTGAGGAGTTGCGTTTCAGAAGCAAATGTCTGTTACTTATACTACAACGTCATCTAGAACCATCATTAGGGGGTGGTGGATTTGACCGGTGATTAAAGGGTCATTAAATGCAGCTGTAGTTGAAAAGACGGCTTCATATCGGTAATCATTTATTTGACCTAATGTTGGACTGCGAATTACGAATAAAACTACTAGGAATTTAATGGTAATTGACCATTTAATTTGTTATAAACGTAAAGATATGGAACGATTTCTTACAACCCACAATGTTACTGAAACACATTATGTAATTGACGTTTTCATAATAATAGTTTCAGTGACAACGATTAAAGACTATAGATAATCTTCTAAATTAAAAATACTTCATTGATTTAAAATGCCATAAAATTTCGATCCTACATCCAAAACATCGAAAATACATATCCAACTTTAAGGTTCCGATTAACTTACGTTAGTGTTAACATAAACATACTTACCTTTTACATTGACAACTGGTCCACAAAAGATTAACAAAAACAACCACAAATCTACTCAAATGTTGTAAACATCCAGTAAATGATGAAGAACATCCAAGAAATTACAACCACCATCATGTACCAACGAGCAACCCTCAGCTCACCTTCGAGTCGTGCTATTTCTTCCTGTTGCATCCTCCTCCCGTGCAACAACCCAGGAATGATTGTCATGGATCTGCGACACATTGGAAGGTCGGACCACCCCACAAAATCACACCGGGTACATCGCCAAAATCGTCTGCATGGATTAAGAGGTGTCCAGGATGTGCACAGACTTGCTCGTATCCCACATTTGCATACCACCATTCTGACTTCGTTTAAGCTCGTAGTTCTTTCACACCAAATATGAGTGTTGATTAAGCTTGACATTTTGATTTTATGCCACTTGTTTCCCGCTACTAATAACTAATGCTCGAGTCTTAGAAGAAATGACTATAATACACCCACGTGACCGGCACAAGTGGGGGGTTTAACGGGTTATACATGACGGTAACGAGCCAATGGCTCTATCTGGTAATTTTAGCAAACCTTAGTGACCATCAATGTTGAAAATGAAAAGTTAGGGTCTATCTGTTAGTTTTTGCCAACCACAGGGACCAAGAGTGTAATTTACTCTATATATTGGTATACAATTACAAATTAAAAAATATATACTTTTTTTAGTTTAAAACGTTAATTTTTAAGAAAATAGTAATTTAATTTATTTGAAAATTTTAAACAAATACATCAAAATTTATCATTTTTATGCTCTAAAAATGATATACATGTTGAAATAAGAACTAAATATTTTTATACATACATCGGTGCATGCATATAAATTCATCAATCCATATGCATGCATATCGATTTTATTTAATTAGAGTGGTAAAAATATATAAAAACATTTATACATTTTATATATTCTATTAAATGATAAACATGTTAATATATAAATAACTAATTTTTTATTAATGCATCAATGCACACATATAAATGCATCAATGTGTGCATATTCATGCATTGCATCAACGCATCATTATGAATGCATGAATGCACGGGAAGCATATTAATTTTTATGCTCTAAAATATGGTATACATGTTTATCTATATAACTACACTTTTTATGCATGCATCAATGCATTCATATGAATGTATCACTAAATATCTTGAGAGATGAGGGGTATAATATATACAAATAGAAAATAGGAGGGTACAATGGGTATTCAACATTTTCATTGAATATATTTGAGTAACTGAGTCGTGAAATTGGCTAAATCGTAATCAAATCAAATATTGCTAAAAAAACTTCCACATTTATCAAGTTAAAGCTTCATTATCGATGGATTTTGGTGAAATTGAACTTTAGACATTGTGTATTCAGGAGAGAAGTTTAATAGATGTTAGTGGTTTTGACATTCGTTTGTATTTTGATGTTTTGGTTGGGGTTTTTGATCAGTGTGCACTGAAAGTGATGGGGTGAGATGATCGAATGCTTAATTGAATATTGGATCGTATGTTCAGTTCAATAAAAAAGAATCAAGGATTTTTATGGTTTTAAGAAAATATGTTTATGTGAAAATTTTGTCACTGGTCACATAATATTTGTTTTTATAAGAGTTTTTTTTTTTGAAAAATTGTTTAATTGATAATGGTGTATGAGAAAATTTCAATAAGAAAAAGGTTATGCAGTTGAGCTTTTCTTGAGTAATGTTTGACAAAAGGTTTACCTTTCACAGTTGTAATTTTGCATCTTTAAAAATATAAGGTTTGGACATGTAAATGAACATTAGGGTTAAAAATGTTGATATTTTCAAGAATCGGGTGATTGTTGGTATTTCTAATTTACTTGATAGAGTAATATTGACAATACATATAAGTGTACAAATGCATGTATAAAAATAAAACACCCCTCGCTAGGGTAGTCTTAAAAATGTATTTTAAAGCCAAAAGATTTTAATTCAAAAGTTTTCAATGTTTAAATGTGCGGAAAGATGGTCCCAAAGTTCAACGCTAAGTTTATAAGTTCAAAATAGCGGGGTTGTAAGAATCAACATCAAAACTTAGTTCAAATAAACCATTACAAAATTGCAGCATTTTAAATGTCCTTGTGTTCTCTAATCTTCATCTCAACTAGCTTTGATATGAGTACATGTCAAATATATTTAGGCATGGAAAGCCCGGTGAGTGAGAATACTTGAGGCTCACTTTTTATGAGTAAGAAATATGACAATCAATTTCACTCAAGCCAAACCTTCAAACTCAATTCAAAACAATCAAAGTCTTTCATCTCATAGTGTAGGTTCTTAAGACCCAAAATCCAAAGTCAAAGGGTGTATAAACCTATAATCCAAAGTTTAACTCCAAAAAACTTCAAAATTTCTAGATTACGATTAACAAATATTGACAAGTAGCAATAAATAAAAACATAACAAGTGAATAGTTCAACAAAATAATCATACAATGCAAATGCTTATATTCCCCATTCCCAAGTTAATCTCAATTCAGTCTAAACTCACAATGATAGTCAACAACCGAGCTCATAGATAGTTAGTACAAAGCATGTCTATCTAATCGCTCAAAGAATAAACTAGGATCTAGTGGAACCATCAAATAGATCTATATTTGGGATAGCTAGTCCACACACGCACCCGTATAGGGGAATATCTCAAGCCTGCTCCTTGGCTCACTTGTGAAAGGAATATCTTAATATGGCTACAGTAGTGGCAAAACCGACGAAAGGCAATATATCAACCAATATGGGAATATCTCAAGTCCAAATAGGTTACATGGGTCGCTCAGTTACAATCTCATGCTAAGTGCATGCACATATAGGATGTCAGATCTTTTTCAAAACAACAATACTTCTCAAGTGAGTAAAAGTCTTTCCAAACTAAGTTTTATGCAATGCGCGATCAATTTTTATAATAGGCATATTGCACAAAGAATATTATATAACATCAAATAAATTAAAGCAACAATATATATATATATATATATATATATATATATATATATATATATATATATATATATATATATATATACACATGTACTCCCGGTAAACTTACCTCGAAAGCTTGTGCTTAGGCTTCTTCACTTCTTCCAATACTCTTAGGTCGCTTAATATATATGGTATATAATTTAATTATATTGTTAATCAAAATGTATACCATACAGATTATATTGTATGAGGGGTGTTTAAAATAGATTTACAGTATATCACAAAATCATGGAACTTATTTGGTCTTTGTATGAAAAAATACATGATCAAGATTAAAAAGCGGTTGAGTGGCTATATGTAGTTAAGAAATAGTGGCTCACCTACAAATTAGTACCGTCACATATATTTGGTCGATGGTCGAAAAAGAGTTATGTGGTGTTGTGATATAATTTGATTTCAGAGTAAATGAAGACTCATAGAACGACACACACGAAGAAGCCTACTCAGAGTAGGAATCATGCACATTATAAAAAAAAGGAAAATGGACGTGTTTTGTATTTATGCTTACACAAATATACAATAACATATATAGTTTGGTTTTATTTTGAATCAATCACTATACGATATACGATAACGAAGTCCCAGATCAAATTGCATCATGCTAACAACATAATTTATATTATTGTTTTTCTTCTAAACGCGTTTATTGTAAAAGAAATAAAAACTTAGCTTATTTTAAGGATACAAAAAACCCAAATGCATGCTTGTGCACCTTCGTCCTCATGTTTTTGTTTTATTTCATATTTATGTGTATACTTTTCATGTATTTAAGCAAGCGATGCTTATTGTTGTACTCATTTTCTCCTTTTTAGCTTTTAAGACCGTGTTTTCTTTTTGAAATCAATTAATTGTGTAAAAGAATTTTAATTGAAGGATTTTGAGGTGAGAAAAGGATATAATGTTCGCATATCTTGAGATCATATTAAGTTCAAAGCTAAAATAGTTTTTATTTATTTATTGTAATTGTTCTCTATGTATTTTCTTTTTTCTTTTTTCTTTTTTTTTCTTTTTTAATAGAATGTTAGTCGTATTTGGGTGTGAATAATCATCCTATCAAGGCCTATAATTCATGGGTATTAATTCGTTGATTGGAAAAGTTTTAATGGCATTAATTCATGTATTCCCGGTAAACTTACCTCGAAAGCTTGTGCTTAGGCTTCTTCACTTCTTCCAATACTCTTAGGTCGCTTAATATATATGGTATATAATTTAATTATATTGTTAATCAAAATGTATACCATACAGATTATATTGTATGAGGGGTGTTTAAAATAGTTTTACAGTATATCACAAAATCATGTAACTTATTTGGTCTTTGTATGAAAAAAATACATGATCAAGATTAAAAAGCGGTTGAGTGGCTATATGTAGTTAAGAAATAGTGGCTCACCTACAAATTAGTACCGTCACATATATTTGGTCGATGGTCGAAAAAGAGTTATGTGGTGTTGTGATATAATTTGATTTTAAAGTAAATGAAGACTCATAGAACGACACACACGAAGAAGCCTACTCAGAGTAGGAATCATGCACATTATAAAAAAGGAAAATGGACGTGTTTTGTATTTATACTTACACAAATATACAATAACATATATAGTTTGGTTTTATTTTGAATCAATCACTATACGATATACGATAACGAAGTCCCAAATCAAATTGCATCATGCTAACAACATAATTTATATTATTGTTTTTCTTCTAAACGCGTTTTTTGTAAAAGAAATAAAAGCTTAGCTTATTTTAAGGATACAAAAAAACCCAAATGCATGCTTTTGCACCTTTGTCCTCATGTTTTTGTTTTATTTCATATTTATGTGTATACTTTTCATGTATTTAAGCAGGCGATGCTTATTGTTGCACTCATTTTCTCCTTTTTAGCTTTTAAGACCGTGTTTTCTTTTTGAAATCAATTAATTGTGTAAAAGAATTTTAATTGAAGGATTTTGAGGTGAGAAAATGATATAATGTTCGCATATCTTGAGATCATATTAAGTTCAAAGCTAAAATAGTTTTTATTTATTTATTGTAATTGTTCTCTATGTATTTTCTTTTTTCCTTTTTTCTTTTTTTTCATTTTTAATAGAATGTTAGTCGTATTTGGGTGTGAATAATCATCCTACCAAGGCCTATAATTCATGGGTATTAATTGGTTGATTGGAAAAGTTTTCATGGCATTAATTGTTTTAGCAAATTGCAAAAGTTTAATGTCTACTTTGTGTGATTTGGGTGCAAATATTTATAGTATCATAGCCTATAATTTTTGGGTGTTATTGATTGATTTCGTTTTTTCCTTATTTATCTTTGCATTTGATTATCATTTCGTGATTATTGTCGTTATGCTAAACGAAAAAGATTATTTTCTTCAGTTGATTAGTATTCAGTTATATGATACAAACTATTGGTATTAGAATTATGTTATGAAAAGTTTTATGCCTTGGATATCTATGTAGGGTTACATCACACAGGTTGGAGTGAACCTCTGAGATGAGAAAATTGTTTACTATGCAATGTTAATTGATGTTTGGGATACTGATAATTCAAAGATAATTACATGTATCAAAATTTACATTATTCAATCTATCAGTGTTAGTTGGCTAAGTATGATACTACTAAAAAAGTCTGGGACAAACTTGTTTAGATTGTAAACTCAATCGAATTTTCCAAACATTATCTATGCGAGACAAACATTTGTGCCCTTCAACGGAACCATATGAGAATTTCACTATTTTTATTCTTTTGTTTCTGTACCATGGGATTATTTGGAACTAATAATAAAATGTTTAAAAGATTCGTTTTGTAAAGTTGCATTTATCTGCATCATACATCGCGAAATAGGGTGAACAAACTTGCTACAATTCCCAATGGCCATTTTGGTTAGATTTTTAGGTTATCTGGGACACGTCATGCCAATGTTCCATACATTAATTTTTTGGTTAATGAATTATTTGCAAGGTTGATTTGTCTCAGGTCCCAAGTCGATAAGGCATCTAAATTATCCCATGTTACTACTATTTTCATCAACCCATATGTAACACCTCATCTTCTATACACCTTTTTTGTGTAATATTTTATGAAACATACTAGGTTGTTAAAATCTCGCATTCTAAAAACATTATTTATGACATAAAATCATATTTTGAAAAACTTTGGTCCCAACAAAATCAATTGAGTTCTAAAAATGTTTAAACAACTTTGGGGGTTACAATATCATATCCACACAACCACAGTAAAGCAATAAGACATCTCAAATCTAATGTTCCATAATAATTCAACAATTCTATTGAAAATTCGGCATGACCACTGGGCTAATTGCATAAAATCCATACTAACCCGACTCAATCAAAAATAGCCCAAAAACAATACGAGACATAGCAAAACATTATAATGCAACTACAAGGGCATACCTATACCATAAACAAAATGTCTCTTAATACATCACATTAGTATATAGTCTATGGGATAAAACTATCCAACAGTATTTGATTCTATCCATAAATCCTCAAATATCTTCTAAGCCCTTTATTTCTTTGATCCAATGCTAATCAACATGTTCCTGAGATTTTCAGATATTAATTTTTAAAGTTTGACAATTAATTTCTCCACTTTTGTTTCCAAATTTCTCATTTTACCCTCGGGCCTTTAAAACTAATTTCCAAATAAAGTAACACTTCAGTATGACTTAACAAAAGGTCTTAACATATAAGTTTTTGTATCTTTACTCTCTTTGAGTATTTTTCCCTTACATCACATAAAATGAAAACCTTACACTTTTAATTATCAAATATACTTATATTTCATTTATTATCTCATATCAAGCTTTAGGTCATCACAAATATCTACCCCTTAAAAGGATCCCGTCCTTCTAAGATGTATTCCACTAGCAATCTTAACAATTTCCCTACTCATGTCATAATAAGATTGCTAGTGGAATACAAAATAATGATGTTACTATATCTGCTTTCTAATAAATAAGTATAATAACATTTTCATGTTTACTTTTTAGCAACAGTAGTCCTAAACACTTTCTTTTAGTTACTTGGCACCCCAACATGTTTACTTTTTAGTATAGCTGCTTTCTAATAAATAAGTATAATAACCTTCATATAGTATAGTTTGACCGTTCTCTCAGTAGCATTTTACCTGGCCATCCATAATCAACTTCCAATCATTAGACTTATATCCATGAGTCTTTCTTTCCTTTGCATTTACTATCCTGATTTGCCTAGATCAGTAAATAATCATTCCATAATTGTAGCTTACTCTTATGCAATCATCTGCTAAATGTTTTCATCATTAACCAATTAGTATTAGTACTCTATTAAGTTCAAAAAATTTTAACCATTCCAGTTGATTATCAAGTTTCTAGTAGCACAATAATGATGTTACTATATTGATTAAGGAATCATCTATTTCGTTTCATTACATGTATACAAACTATTTAGTAGCAAAACTTGATTCTTGCAACAGTCTACCTCAATATTAGGATTTTAACTTTTGTATACGAAATTCATTAATGTTGACTACACTTCAAGTATCCTACAACGCCCTTAAACAACTTTTAAGCTTTTTGTTGAACTCAAATTATCATAACTTGTGGCTTATACTTGCACTGATGAATCCATATAATCATTTTATAACCAAGCATCTAAGTTGTCCCATCTACCCCTTAAAAGAAAAATGAAGATCATTTTTCTTTTAAGGTCTAAGTTCTCAATATGATTTCTGATAGGAAATAGGCAAACAAATAAACTTATACTCTTAAGTTCACATGCAACCTAAAGGATCTATGTTTTCTCTATTTGAACCTATAACTAGAACCCTATAGGCAATTTCGATTTCAACTAAAAGATAATTCAAGAATTACTAAACTTTGTTGATCTTTTGGAAGCGAGCACCCAAGCGTCGTCCCTCAAATGGTTCACACCCAAATGCTAGCAACAATAAAAACCAGAGAGAGGAGAGGAGTATGGAAAATGGTTCCAAGGGTTAGCAAATAAGCCTTATAGATAAACCTTATTTGAATTCAAACGAGATAAACCTTTTATCTTTAATTCAAATCCTTATATATATATATATATATATATATATATATATATATATATATATATATATATATATATATATATATATATATATATATATATATATATATATATATATATATATATATATATATATATATATATATATATATATATATATATATATATATATATATTCGTAAATCAAGGATAACTATATCCTAATTTTCGCCAACTAATATACCCTGCTAAAATTGTTCACTACTCAACTATTGAATAATTACAATTCAACCCCTGCACTTTTAATTAATCCAATTAATCCCAAAATTAATTCCAATTAATTTCTGATTAATTATTAATTAAATAATACTATTTCTAATTAATATATTATCCTCATAATATATTAACAAATTATTTATAGTGATTTATTAATCACATAATAAATCAATCTCTCTCTAAAAGTTATTCTGTCAAATTGTCAGACTTGAGGGCAACCCAAAAGGACTGTGCTACCATCAATCAAGTATATACCAATTATAGTCAAGGCTTAGATACCTAATCCAACAGTAACTTTCTACATAGAAATTATTCTAGTTTCTTTCATTTCATTTTACTTTCTAAACTCTCATAGTAACTTTTAGACACTAATAAAATATTGATTTCCATTCTCAATATGATTTCTACATAGCAATGATTCTAGTTTCTTTCATTTCAATTTTCTTTTAAGGCTCAAGTTCTCAATAAGTTGTGATAACATAATCTAAATTTTGATATAAATTATCGCTGTTATGTGGATATCCAAACAATTCAAACATAATCGTATGTTTCATCATTTGTCAAGTATTGAGATTTACCCAATGAACAGTAATGCAAATGTACGAATCCGGTGAACCATGTGGAGCCATCCAAACATCACAAGTTAAACTTTTACCAGTTTCTAAACTTTGAAATCCTAAAATCATTACATTTTTTGCCACTTTCCACATATATATACAATCGCATCTAAGGGTCATACGAATTATATAGGCGTAACGTTGTTGAAGTGTTTTTAGATAACTTTTGTCAATCGGGGATTGTCGAAGTGGTCAAAAGGAAAGCTTTCTTGAATCACAAACTTCGCCATCATATCCCGAACTCGAGTTGCTTCGTAATGCTACAATGTAGCATCATTCATCATTGTTGTGTGATCATGCCCCAGCCCAAATTTTACCGCTTTGTAATACAAATTTGAATGATTTCTCAAAGTTGTATTTCTGTCTTTCTTAAAAAAAAGCACTACATGTCTTGCATCACACTTTTTTGGACCGCTCGACATTACACAGACATCATAATTGCACCAAATCTTCGTGTTTCTTTTTGTCAGTTTGATTGCAACAATCGTAAAATCACTTTACGAATCTCCAACACCAACAGAAGATTGTGATTGCCCACATCCGGAACTAGAAGTCATTTCTTGATAGTGTTTTTGAGTTTTAAGAGTGTTTTTAAGATGTATGACTTAACCACAATATACATTGCCTATTTATACTATCAAGGTGCTAAAATATGACAAAATCTGTCACAAAAGAGCCTCCAAACGGTCACAAAGGTACAAAAAACGACTATAAAGCCCCTGGAAAAACTAGATCTAAACCGGTTTTATAAACTGGATTGTGAAGAACCGGTTCCAAACTGGATTTAACGGTTGAAATACCAAATCAGTCTAAACATATTGGATTGTAACCGGTTTAATGATAGGATTGGTTCCAAACCGGTTTCTTTTTGCGCACCTCTATATGTACATGCAATAATTTTTAACGAAACGCCTTTTGGAGATGAATGTGAAAAATATGCAGTTATTAAATTAAACTCAATTACTATAAGATAAAATCTAGTTAATAAATTGACAAGTATACACATTTTTAATCAAGAATACATATTTTTTTTACAAACTTCTCAAATATATACCGAAACTATATGTATTATAATAATATATAAATTTTTACAAACTTCTCAAATATATACCGAAACTATATAAATTTTAATAAAATTAAAATTTTAGGTGGATCCTGAGACCCACCTTGACATATACTAACTTTGCCACTCATTTTGTTACAAGTGTCAAATAGTCATTTTGTTAGATACACCCTTACATTTTGTTTTGATTATTTTGTGCTTATCTCTAAATAATACTATTATTTAGAGATAAGCACAAAATAATCAAAACAAAATGTAAGGGTGTATCTAACAAAATGACTATTTGACACTTGTAACAAAATGAGTGGCGAAGTTAGTATATGTCAAGGTGGGTCTCAGGATCCACCTAAAATTTTAATTTTATTAAAATTTATATAGAAAAAAAAAATTTAGGATCTATCTTGGAAAAAATTTAGGACCTATATTATTGTCAATTTTTTTATTTTTGACAGTTTTACTTGACTGGAAACCATGTAGTTTTCTTTTCTAGATTCGCCACTAGCAAAATGATGACTTTTTTTTTCAATGCTTGTTACAACAAAAAAACTTTAAAATTTCAAATCTTCTTTTCAAAAACCTTTAAAATTTTAAAATTTTAAAATTTCTTTTCAAAAATAACATCATATTTTACGAAATTATTTAAAAAACAATTGCACAGTTACAAAATCCATATTATGAAACTGGCGATTATTTAATTAAGAAACGTCAAGATGATCATTTTATTAAATAGTTTATTTTATTTAGATCATTTGTATGATTATCTATATTATTTTATGTTAGGGAATTATAATACAACAACTAATCGTATTTTCTACATAAATTGGAAAGCTGGTAGACGAAGAGTCTGAACAAAACCAGAAGTTACTTTCCTATGTTGCGGACTTGAGGCTGCTAAGGTACAAGTCGTAACCGTGTGCGAGGACTCTTGAATCTTATCCACCGTCAAAAAAAAATTTCTCTATGTGACATAATAAACGAAAACTGCATTGAGGAAAATTACTAACATGAAAATAATAATCTATGTTTATGAGGGAGTTATTTGTGGTATTTTATTATTGAAAGAATGGTAAATAATCATTTTAAATTTCAAGTGGTCAAAAATTAATGATATTTCATAAAAGGGGGTTCACTACGTAATGGGTCACAGGGAAATGATGGTGATAAAAAAATCATCTATTACGTAATTGTGATCTTGAGTGGGGTCTACCACATCCATCCGCAAATGTTTATGGGTGGGGGGGGGGGGGGTGGGGGTGGTTTGGGTGGGTTGGATTATTTAGCACCAAAATGATAGGCCTATGAAAAGGCATGTGAAATGAGGAAGACCGGCCTTAACGGATGCGGAAGGTGCGACCACATGTCCCACGTTGTGAAGTGGCCTGAAATTTTATTTAAATGTGGTTATATCACTATTTCATCGCTAATTTGTCACTAATTCGTTGTTATTCGTCTCTATTTCGTCGCTAATTAACACAACTTTTTTGTTTTTAATTCTTCACTTATAATTTGTAATTATTTATTAAATGTCGAATATTATTGTAGTATTAATGAATTTTGTTTATATATATAAAAAACTATATTTAAGGGCCTATTTTTATTTTTTGCACATTCAAAATTAACGGACCAGCCCTGGAAATAAGTATGTAAAATCCTTAAAAATAACGGGCCCATGAGAAATAGCCTTTTATATATATATATATATATATATATTTATATATATATATATATATATATATATATATATATATATATATATATATATATATATATATATATATATATATATATATATATATATATATATATATATATATATATATATATATATATATATATATATATATGGGTGTGTTCAATGCAGAACCAAATTAAATCACGTAACTGCAGAACCAAGTTTCTAACCGTAAGATTAAAATATAAGTAAAAGGGTATGATCGCCAACAAACGTAAACTGTTATGTTCAGCAATGAACATATGTTCATCAATGAACAATGTTCATCAATAAACACATCAGAATACGTACGATTGTGAGAGACGATTTTTAGCGATCCTTTTTTCCCGATTTTGAATCCGAGAGAACCATTTTGAAAATCGATTATACGTACATACAATTCACGGAATCAAACAAAAAACAACCTATCGTGATCGATTGGAAGGCATCGATTGTTGGTTGACATTGAAGCCGAAATATGTTCATCAATGAACAATGTTCATCAATGAACATATGTTCATCAATAAACACATCAAAATACGTACGATTGTGAGAGACGATTTTTAGCGATCCTTTTTTTTCGACTTTGAATCCGAGAGAACCATTTCAAAAATCGATTATACGTACATACAATGAATTATACGTATCAAACCGGATCAAGCAGGTTCAATAAATTGGTATCAGATATCGATTAGCTCAACTATCAACAACCCACGCTCAAATAACTAAGAATCGAGAACCGAACTGGATGGGTTAAAAAACCCAATATGCCCTTCCCTAGGAATAATCTCCTGCACAAGGTGTATAACTTTCTGGTGCATCCTTTTTAATCTAAGACGTTGATATAATGATCCAAGGGTTTTAAGGATAGTTCTGCAGTTAGGTAATATATTTTTGGTTCTGCATTGAACGTTCCTATCTCTCTCTCTCTCTCTCTCTCTCTATATATATATATATATATATATATATATATATATATATATATATATATATATATATATATATATATATATATATATATATATATATATATATATATATATAGTTAGGTTCTTTTGAGAACTCAAAAAACCCTAAGATCTTGAGAACTCTTTGGAGGCCGTTAGATTAAAAAAAATCAATGGTTAAAATGCAAAGGTGACAGTTTTGTAATTAATATTACTTTCCATGGTAAATTTGACATTTTAAAAAAGAAACCAGGGATAATATGGGTATAGAAAAACAAATTAAATCATATTAAATGGAAACACCATAATTATAGGAAACCCTCTCTCTCTCATCCGATTTCTCTTTTCCCTCTTTCTTTCTTCGTGAACTACTCCATTATCGGACCACACCCCATGCTTCTCTTTCCTTCCGATCAAGGGTGAATGTCATCGATGAAGCCTGGTGCCCTGCCTCTGCCGCCGTTGATGGACTGGACTGAGTACATGTGTGCGTTGCCTCTGCCGCCTTTCTTTTATCTGTGTCTGTCTGTTTCTGATCTCGATCGTTCGATCGGAGGCGGACGATGCCTTCCCGTTTTTCTCGATCAAGGCAGCTAGGGTTCTTCCCAAAGACCAAGACCGGTGATCGTCACATCTCTTATCTTCCCGATCAGGCGAAAACCTAGATCGACCCAACAAACCTAAATTGGGTTCAATTCCTTCGGAACCGACCAGATCGATACATGAATAGTTTTTGTACGCTATGGATTGCTCCTCATCCCGTCCAGATTGATCGGAGAGTAACAAAGCTTGAAGACACACACACGAACAAATTATACCCGGCAGGCCTGAGATGACATGAATACGATCAAACCTGTCGGGTATTCATACCTAGCAACGCCTCCATAACCAGGTCCGATTCTGAAATTGATTACTGATTTGGTTTCTGATCCACCGTTACATAATAATTTGTTGATTGGATACTGATTTCACCCTTTTCTCTAACGATAAATATTTTCAATTTTGCTTTTAACTTTCTTGGACTTTGTTCCATGCATATTTCTGCTTGTATTTGAGATTCTCCCTTTTCTTAAAATCATTTACTGCTGAAAAGATTCTACACTGTGCATATATGAAATATCTCCATCTTTAGTCGACTTTTTTTTATCTTTTTATGATATAATGAACACTTTTATATGTGGGTGATCGACTTTCCAGTTGCCATTGTATGATATTTAAAAATTCACAAAGATTTTTTATAGGAATTTCATACATGTATGTGCATATATGCATATGCAAATGTGCATAAGTGCATATACGTGTGTGCATATATGCATATACATATGTGCATAAGTGCATATACGTGTGTGCATATATACACATTTGTACACAAGTACCCATGCACATATACACATGCACATATGTGGATATGGACATATGAGAATAGATGTGTAAAAACGTATGTGCATATGTGTATGTATACATGTGCATATGTATGTTGAAGTGTGAATATATGTGCAAAAACATACGTGCATATGTGTATATGCATGTAAGTATTTTTTGGGGGTTTTTTAATATGTAGTTTTATAAATGCATATGTGCATATATGTTTATATGCATATAAATGCGTATGTGCACATATGCATATATGCCTATATATACAAAAATAGATGTGCATTTGTTCATATGCGTATATGCATGTATGTATTTATTTTATTGTTTTTGAATATACATGTATATTAATTTTTATTAATGTTATTGTAGGTTTTTGAGAATTTATCGAGCAAATTGAAGAAATGAAAATTAAAAATTTGAGAAATGAAGATATCATGAATTTTCGTTGTATTTTTTATATTTTTGGTATGTAACGTTCATTATTTTTCGTTGTACTTTTTAAATTTTATGTATGTATCGTTAAAAACAGTTGTATATTGTTGTTTATAATAAATGCGTTATTCATTTTTTACATATAGATATTAAAAATACTAATATGTATATATGATTTGTGAAAATATGCATATATGCATTTGCGAGTATACAAATATATACACATGCAAATACACTAATAAATTTTTTTTTAATTTCAAAAATTTGATTTTTTTTAAAAAAAGATTCAGAATTTTATGTTTTTTTTAATTCCAGAAAAATCTATTTAAAAATAAAAACGAAAATTTTATAAAATTTTTAAAATTTAAAAATTCAAATTTGTTAGGCTAATTTTTAGCCTTGATTTTAGGAGTTGTTAACGTTGTTGCAAAAAATAAAACAAATAAAATTAAATGAGAATTGTAAAATGACAATTGTGTCCTTTTATGATCTGACCAATCAGAAAGAGTTCTCAAGATCTCATGGATTTTTGGGTTCTCACAAGAACCCAACCCATATATATATATATATATATATATATATATATATATATATATATATATATATATATATATATATATATATATATATATATATATATATATATATATATATATATATATATATATATATATATATATATATATATATATATGTTGGATTAGGTGTCTAAGCCATGACTAATAATTTGTATTTACCTAATTAATAGAAGCAAAGTCCATTTGGGTTGCCCTCATAGCTGGAGGTTTGGTAGAAAGTTCGGTAGAGAGAGAATGTTGATTTATTATATGACTAATAAATCAAGATATTGTTTGTTAATATATTATGGAGATAATATATTAATTAGAAACAATGTTATTTGATTAATAATTAATCAGAAATTAATTGGATTGATTTCTGTGGCATTAATTAGATTAATCAGGAGGTCAGGGATTAAAGTCGTACAAATTCAATAGTTGAATTGCGGCGCGCGGCGCGCCAATGTAAAGGCCGCGACGCGCGTACGTATAATCCGGAAAATGGCTGATGGCTAGGGTTTCTTGTTTCCCTATAAATAGGGAACCCTAGACCTCATTATTGTTGCTCATTCTATTATTCTCTCTGGAATTTTCGTCCACCCTCTGGCTCCCTGGGTGTGATCTCATTTGAGGCAGCACACTTGTGCTGCTTAGCTTCAAGATTAAAACTAAAGGTTAGTTTTTCTGATTTATTCTTTTAGTTATTTTTGTTTGGCCTTTAGGAATTAGTTACATGTTCAAAGTAAGAAAACATAGATCTTTTCTAGGTTGCATGTGAACTTAGGTTATTTAGTTCATGGTTGCGGTAAACCTTTCAGTGGTATCAGAGCGTTTGGTTGTTTTCTTATTGAATGGCTATAATGGTTTTCCTAAAATTAGGGTTTAAAGTTTATAAATCCTTTGGGCCTGATTTAGATTTTGGGTTTTAGGGTTTTTGAAACCCTAGCCCCTTTCCCCTCCTTTTCGATTTTACTGGTTAGGGTTTTAGGAGGTTTTCTATTTTTGGTAACTTTAATTGGTTAATTAAATGGATAACCTTGAACCCAATTTGTTTGAATTCGATAATTAGGGGTTTAAGATAGGTTTAAATTGATTTGATTAATTTGGAAAAACCTATCTGGATTTGAATTAATTTAATTAATTGTTAATTAAAAGATAATTCAAGGGATTTAATTTAATTTTGATTTAGTGGTTAAATTTCGAAAATTAAAGGATAAATCCTAAAATATTTTAAAAGGTTTAAAATATCTAGATTTAATAAATTTAATTAATAGTTTAATTAAAGGATAATTAAATCAAATTTAAAGGTTTAATTTAATTTGAAATTTAATAGTTGAATTTCAGGAAATTAAAAGATAAACCAGGAATATTTTAAAAGGTTTAAAATATATCTTATATATATTATTAAAGGTTAATACTATATGTATAAGATAAATTGGTTAGTCGAATCAATAGTAGGCCTCATTCACGAAGCTGGTCTATAAAGTGGGTATAAGGAGACTGCCTATAAAATGGTGGTCTAATGGGTGTTCACTCTCACCCACCGCTCGCCTGATCAGTGGAGGGTCGTTAGCCGAACAGTTTTGATTGGACCGCTTAATCATTAAAAGTATAATGATCAAAGTACTAGAACCCGTACAAGAATTCCCAATCTAGTTACTTTAGAAAAATGTGAATTTGATGCTAACCCATGAAATTGCACATTGCACTTTATGAAACGTTGGTGGAGCGTGTGTGGGTTACCGGCACACCAATGGGGGTTCATAAAGAGTGGCAATGGGTTTTCTCGGGTGTTATCATTGTTGATGGAGCGTGTGTGGTTAACCGGCACATCAATTTGAGATGATAATGGACCCCGAGAGTACCAAGCTAATTTGCATGGTTATTCACACCCGGTTTGTGATCCTCGGCATCCCAGTCACAAACGGTGGGGCATATCCGAGATTAAACATGCCATTGAACAGTTCAATGAATCTCACAGATCTAGGAATTTCATAAGACTGAAATTGATAAAAGTTATCTACCTTAATGACCACTGTGTTGTGACTACGGCATCCCTCTTCACAACATAGTTGGGGTATTTTGGATCCTAGCCTTGTTAAATAATATATATTGGGTAATCATTTAAAAGGATTAATTAAACGAATAAATTCAAATTTTATATATGTCTGAAGAAAATGTCATTCTCCTCCTTCTCCTCTTTCACCCATTTCTGAGAGCTTCAGAAAGCACCTGTTTGATATGGTAAGGCTGACTGGCCTGAACTATGTGATATGGTTTTGCAATTAGAGAATAGTTCTTAGTTTTGCTGGAGAACCATATCCGACTGAGTGTCCGCTCCCAAACATGGCATCACACAGCAGCTTGTGATGAGCATGCCTCCTTGACTATTGAGTCCAAGGAAGTTCGTTGCCTTATGCTATTGATCATTGACCCCGAGTTCCGCAGGGATTTAGAATTCCTAGGGTCTGATAAGTTAGCACAGCTAGTTCAGGAAAGGTTCCGTGAACTGGTTGAATAAAAGGAATGAACTAAGATCTTCAAAGAGCTTGAAGTTGCAAGCTAGAAGGAAGTAGCACCAGTTTGCGTGTTCCCAAGATTGGGGGATACATAGGCGAACAGTATAAAACTGGTTTCCCCTTGTGATCAGGAGTTAAGCATTAGCTCGACTCGCTGATCCGTTCATCCAGATGAACAGGAAGGGTAACCGGATAAGACAATCGTGGAAGTGCATTCAATGTCGACTCTGTATGAGTTGTTCATGGAGAAGCATAGTTCCATTAATTCAGCTGCTTCAGGATTGAGTCCAGTATTAAGGTGCATCAAGAAATGATCCAGATCGTCTGGACCAATTGTTCGATGTTTCAAACTGGGAATCCATAAGATGGGACACAGTCACGGAAATATTGGAAAAATGCTCCAAAGCCAAACCGTTTGGCAAACTCATAAATATCTTAGAATTCAGAACACCTGATCCTCATTTCCTTGATACAGGATGTGTTTCTCACATTTGCTCTGTATGCACGGACTCTGTAGGATGCGGCATGTTGTCGCACAGGAGCATATTCCTATTGGATATGGAGCTCGTGCATTTTTGGAGTTAAGCTAGATATTTTTTCTTGTTATTGGTTTATAGATACATTTAACATAGATTCGCATAGTACATTGTTCTGAGGATAATTCTGATTTAATGAAATATTTTTTGAAACATGATTGTTTTAATTGTCCTCGAAATGTTATGTGAATGTGTTGATGACGTAAATGGTAATTACATGAATGTTGATACATCCAATGGGATTGGATTTATGAATCGTGTTCCTTATGATTGTTAAAGTGAATTTTATGAGAATCACTTCAACCAAAGGTCCAGTTGGACAGGACTTTGGAATCATTTGACTTAGAGTCACATGATGAATTGAGTGCTTAATAAAATTAATTGTGGCAAGAAAGGAATCGCCCAAAGATCCAATGGATAGGATTTTGGAATCAGTTGACTTGGAGTCAGGTGATGATTGCATGTCTTGAACAATATAAAAAAAGTCATAAATTTACATTGAGATGTAAAGGTATTAAGATTTTGAGCAACAGACACATAAGTTACTGTGTATCGCTCGAATCTTCGAACAAAACACGATTAGTTATGCTTCAAAATATTTGCCAAATAGTTTGACAAATATGGCTTCGTTTATCGGAATAAGCAATTGATTGGAACCTTGAAGTGTTCAAGGATCTCAAAGGAAGTATAAGATCAACAGAACCTGAGTAACAACATAGAGTGAGAAAATGTTTCACAGTTTATCCTCTTCCAAGAACATTAATGGTAATAATGTGTCTTAGGGAAGATGATGGAGTATTGATCGAAATAGTTTTGATCCTCGATGTATAAGATACATTTCCGATTAGTATTTCAATGAATTAAATATTCAACCAGTCAGACCGCAGAAACCATATTTTGACCACATCTTAGACTAAGTAGGTTATGTTGACACTGTCTGAAATGTAAAGCTGGGATCGTCCCACTAGTACATAGAAAGTCCAGGGTCATGTAGCATTCGTCTGAATCTCATGACAAACCTGAAACTGATCAGCAATGTCGTTTCATTGGCCACTCCGGTTATCCTTTGAAAGAAGAGTACTTTTAGAAAGAACTCAAGTTCTAAGGAAACAGTGGGAGTAAGAATAATCCTGAAGGAGTTCAGGGATTAGCCAAGTGAAAGAACCTTTAGTTACCACTGGGTCTTGACCAGGAATTAGATTCCTGTTAAACCTAACATACCCTCTCTTCGCTTGACCAGTAGTTATTGTCACTGTCATAAGGAGTTATGATTTGGGTGATATATCGGGTAGTGGTAAAACACTAAAGATGGTACGGATAAGTAATCCGACTACTGGAAGCATTGGTGAGCCCAATTGCTGCCAAATAAGAGAACCTTAGTGCGAGATACAGTCTATGTGACAGTTTGATTGATCTTTACGACTGGTCTAGGAACCCGTGGGAGTAATTGAATCATCAAAAGAAGGGAACATAGAAATGTACTTACAGAACATCTGGTTGAATGAGTCATCACTTGGAGTCAAGCAATTGATTCTGAGAGAAGCACTCTCAATAGAAGATGTAATCCGAGAGGATTCTGCGTGGTATAGTGTGAGTCGTTAGTGGAGCGTGTGTGGTTTACCGGCACACTAATAGGGACTCACATAGAGCATGCCATTACAAAAGGTACATGGCCCTGGGATTCGTCCCATGGGCATCTCGCAAGAAAGGATATTCGGATTCTCAAAATAGGCCAAAAGGTTTGGATTTTGTGAATAGCCTGAAAGATTTCCTTTAATATGTCGGAAAGGTTTGGATTTCGGTTTCGCAAAATGTGCCATAAGTTCTGGATTTTGTGAATAGTCCGAAAGAGTCATATAACGGTGTCAAAGCCAGTGGGAGTATCGTTGTTATCTGCTATCATTGTATGTGGATTACATACTGGTTCTAGGAAACGTCTCTTATCATTACAAAGTGTAATGACTTGGTGTTAAGAAACGATTCGCTATAAAAGACTTTAAGAGATACAACATACTCAGGTGGTTGTGAACATCTATTAGATAAAACAGAATTCTGCCAATATGATCTTGATGAGATTTAAGATGCATAACCCAAGGAAAGGAGTTTCCTGTCATTGCAAAGTGTAATGAATTGGCATGAAAGAAACAAAGAAGGTGCAGCATACTCACGTAGTTCATTGACATCTATCAGATAGATGAGACTGATAGTATAGACTTAGCCATTGAGAATATGATCTTGATGGGATTCAAGATGCATGAGAAAGAGTCTCCGAAAGGAAATGTTTCCGGAAATCATGACACAAGGATTATTGGTAATCTTAGGATTCCGAAAGGGTTTGGAATGAGATTACATCAGGTTCCACGAGCCTCTTGGACCAATCAGAAGTGTTATGAACATACCCTGATGACTTGATGCTTAGAGCATGGTGAGTTAGTTTCAGGATATGACATGGCTGAGAGTACTAATTGGATTTTTTTTTGAACAGACGTGAGAAATCATTGGGAAATGATTAGGGTGATTGATTTGAAAGGGTTTTCAAATCGGTAATTGTTTACACCAGAACGTGGTGCTGTAGGACTTCATGGTTAAAGAATTTCGTTGGTTTCTGATGGAGCGCGTGTGGTTCACCGGCACATCATGACACCTCAAAATTGTCTTAGGGTGTAGTCATGTAGACTAAAGACCCGAGAACCATGGGCAGTCACGGTACACATCACCAGAATGGAGTTGTGAGAGAGAATGACAGAATGACAAATTGAGATATCATCGGAAGAGTATCCGATAGGATCATCTGCAATAAAGTGTATAAGTGTTAGACACTTGGATACATAGAAAGAGTGAAAAGGTCATAGACATAGATATAAAAGGCATGAATTGAAAGTTTAAAAGAGAATAAGAAACCGATAATAGTTATGATAAATCCGACTTGGTGATTACCTCGTGGAGACTTGGTAATGGGCAGGAGTAGCTGCCAGTCAGATTTTATGTTTCGCTTTTGCATGTTTTACTTCCTGAATAATTGGATTATTCAAATATCCACAGTCGTTCATACTCTTAGGGAGTAAGTATGAAGGAAGACTGTCATGAATTGGTTTGTAGATTGTCTAAGGAGTTAGACATAGCAATAAGATTGCTGCAACGTTCATGAGTACTTGGAAATGGAGATTTGAGTATTGGATAAACCCGTGCTCAATGGATTGCTTCATGGATTATATCACGAGCAATGTTGAGACGATAATATCTTATGGTCTTAAAGTGGAGAGATATGAGTTATAATTTGCAAGGCGGTTGTTCATTGATAGTACGAAAACGCATCGGTAACTCGGTGTTATAAAACGTGCTGTTGTGAATGATTTGTCGGGTAAAAGATATAACATATCAGTCGAAGCTTATTCGTCCCTTGACCCTGACGGGAAACAGATATCTGTTGGCCACTCGATGATTTTGAAGTTGACTGATGTGCTGGCCAGCCAGGACTGAATTGATTCGTTCAATTAGAAGTCTGAGAGTCATAAGCAAAATCGGAAATCGGTAAACTGTGTCAGACAGATATTGATCTCAATCCATGTCTCATGTCTGAAAACATCTTGTTGGACGGAGGATCATCTGATCACTTATCTATGGACAGAACTGACTAGGTCAGAGTTCGGCAGCAGTTTCTAGGAAGCTACAGTTTGCTGATTAATTAGAGGTTAAATTGGTAATTATAGTCATAGACTTATCCAAGTGGGAGACTGTTGGATTAGGTGTCTAAGCCATGACTAATAATTTGTATTTACCTAATTAATAGAAGCAAAGTCCATTTGGGTTGCCCTCATAGCTGGAGGTTTGGTAGAAAGTTCGGTAGAGAGAGAAGGTTGATTTATTATATGACTAATAAATCAAGATATTGTTTGTTAATATATTATGGAGATAATATATTAATTAGAAACAATGTTATTTGATTAATAATTAATCAGAAATTAATTGGATAGATTTCTGTGGCATTAATTAGATTAATCAGGAGGTCAGGGATTAAAGTCGTACAAATTCAATAGTTGAATTGCGGCGCGCGGCGCGCCAATGTAAAGGCCGCGACGCGCGTACGTATAATCCGGAAAATGGCTGACGGCTAGGGTTTCTTGTTTCCCTATAAATAGGGAACCCTAGACCTCATTATTGTTGCTCATTCTATTATTCTCTCTGGAATTTTCGTCCACCCTCTGGCTCCCTGGGTGTGATCTTATTTGAGGCAGGACACTTGTGCTGCTTAGCTTCAAGATTAAAACTAAAGGTTAGTTTTTCTGATTTATTCTTTTAGTTATTTTTGTTTGGCCTTTAGGAATTAGTTACATGTTCAAAGTAAGAAAACATAGATCTTTTCTAGGTTGCATGTGAACTTAGGTTATTTAGTTCATGGTTGCGGTAAACCTTTCAATATATATATATATATATATATATATATATATATATATATATATATATATATATATATATATATATATATATATATATATATATATATATATATATATATATATATATATATATATATATATATATATATATATATATATATGGGTTTTACGAGTTATTAGATGATAAATAAAATGTTTTTACGAATAATTTGTGATACATAAAATCTTCTTTACGAATTATTTGACGATAAGTAAATTGTTTTTACTGAGTTATTTGTTGTTTTTGCAATAAATAAAATCTTAGACGTATTTCAGTTTTTTTTTTTTTTTGGAAATCATTGTAACATTGTTTGTTATTGAATGTTGAGGTCGTAAAAGATGACATCAAAATTATATAATATAACCATGAAAGGGACCAACTCACTTTTTGCAAATAATTTGGTGATACATCAAATTTTTGATGAATAAAAGTTTGGCGATATATAAAATCTTATTTATGAGTTATTTGGTGATAAGTAAAATGTTTTTACCAGTTTCTTTTACGGTAAATAGAATATTAGGTGTGTCCGAGGTTTGTTGCAACAAAGTCATCAGAGAGGTAGTTGGAGACCTCACGACTCTCATTGCTTCACACACACACACACACACACTCACTCACTCTCTCTCAACGTTTATGATTACCCAAATGGGTCAAAACAATTCCTTATAAAGCTATTCATTTCGATGTATGTTGTATCTTTGTATAATATTTGATCTTACGATGAAAATAACTACAACTCACTGAAGAGGAACAATTAAGCTAATTACTCAGTTATGCGGTCTTTTTCTTTGCTAGAAATGTCTAAGGCGACAACAACTTAATATTACTTTCTATATATCTTTGTATGTTTTCAATCACTTTTTCTCTTTTAATACTGCTTCCAATATCATCAATGATTATGATTGGAACCTCCCACTCTAATGAACCTCTCCCTTATCTCTTTAAGCCATTTGTGGTGCTACATATGGTAGAAAACAAATGTCCAAATGCGTAAACCCAATATTTTGGGGCTAGAATTTTTTTTATAGGTTTTCTATACCTTAGAAATAGTCATCATGGTAGCAGAAACATACAAACGTTATCTAAGGTAACTAACTTTTACTAAAACCTAAAAGGATCGTAGCTAATGATGATTACGACTACAAGAGGGATCAAGAATACCAACCTTTTAGCAAAACTAATTTGCTTGAACGACCTTTGATGTAGATCAAATCCAAGCCAAGGAAGGTAGTACCAGTACCTCTAATGTTTCACACTCAATAAGTCCAAATGATTGGGTTAATTAGTTAACTAAGAAAGCTCGCTATAAAACCCTAGAGTGGGATTATAGATTATGTTGAGAGAGAAGAGAAAATTACAGGCTTATGGAGCTCTAGAATTGGGACGCAGATTATGAGTTCCAGGGAGGGGTTTTTATAGCTTCATAGGACGCTTAGGATAAACCCGATTTGAATTCAAACCGGATAAGAATAATTGATTAAATAATCCAACTTATCTTTAATTCAAATCCTTATCCCTATTCTGGCCACGTATATCATCAACATTACTCCCACACATATTCTGGATTGGAAAACACCTTTTGAAAAGCTGCATAAAAAGCCTCCTACGTATACGAATCTCAAAGTATTTGGTTGTCTTTGTTTTGCAACTAATACAATTCCTCACAAAACAAAATTTGAACCTAGAGCTACAATATGCTGTTTTATTGGTTATAACAGTGGTCAAAAGGCTTACAAGATATATGATTTACAAAAAAAAGGTTATAATGTCAAGGGATGTCATCTTCTATGAATCATTATTTCCTTTCAAAAATGCCCAAGAAAACTCCCTTTCAGAAACGATTGTTCTTCCAAACAACATATATAATGACCCACAGGCATTTGAAGTTGATACTCAAGATTTTATTCCTTCTCCTGAATATAATTCTGACAACATTGATATACTTAATGAAGATGAAGATTTTAATCTGCCACAACAACAATACCACATTGATCATGATTCTGATTCTTTAGTTGAAGCAAATGACCAAAATGCCCCCGGTGTTCCATACCTCAGAAATAGTAGTCGAACAAAACGAGCTCCATCATGGCATAATGATTATGTAATGCATTGCCAAAGCTTCAATAAAGATAAAACCTCTGACACTAACTCCGAGAAATTTACATCACCACATTACCCTCCAACTTTTCCATACTCTCAATCTACTCTTTTAACTCAAACTCATAAAAGTTTTTTAACTATCGTGTCTCAAATTCAAGAACCAAATAGTTATCCTGAAGCATGTAACAAGGATGAATGGATTCAAGCTATGAATAAAAAACTTATAGCCCTGGAAGCTAATGAAACTTGGACAATTGTACCCTTACCACAAAACAAGAAACTAATAGGCTCTAAATGGGTTTATAAGGTGAAATTGCGTCCAAATGGTACTATAGAGTGATATAAAGCAAGACTTGTAGCCAAAGTCTATAATCAAGTTTATGGAATTGATTACCTTGACAGTTTCTCTCCTGTTGCCAAAGTTGTTACAGTTCGAATTTTATTGGCTTTGTCCACTTCAAGAGGTTAGTTTTTGCATCAACTTGATCTCAACAATGCTTTCTTACATGGGTTTTTAGATGAAGTGTACTTAATAACCCTACAAGGTTGGAAAAGCGAAAAAAGGACAAGTTTGTAAACTAAATAAATCCTTATATGGTTTAAAACAAGCTAGTCGGCAGTGACACATCGAGTTTTGCAACAAACTCTTGGAATTCGGATTTTCATAGTCTCCACATGATTACTGTTTGTTTACTAAAGGTGAAGATGAAAATTTTGTAGCTCTTGTAGTATACATTGATGATGTTCTAATAACAGGACCAACAAAAGAAGTCATTAATGAAGTAAAAGCCTTTCTTCACAAAGCTTTTACCATCAAAGACCTTGGAGATGCTAGTTACTTTATTGGTATTGAGTTACTCAAAACTGATCAAGGCTTATACATTAATTAACGTAAGTATATCTTGGATATTCTATCAGAAACTAGACTCACAGGAACAAAACCTGCTTCTAATCCAACCATTAAGAACCTGCAATTATGCACAAAATAAGGAGAAGTTTTGAAGGAACCAGAAAAATATAGAAAAGTGATTGGAAAACTTCTGTATCTTAATTTTACTAGGCCTAATATTAGCCATGATGTTCAACAATTGAGCCAATATCTACATACACCAACCACTACACATCGGAAGGCTGCAATCCATGTGTTGAAATATTTGAAGAGTTGTCCATGGAAAGGATTATTTTTTGACAAAAATTCATCTTATAACAATATCACTGCTTACAGTGATTCAGATTGGGCCACGTGTCGTGATACAAGAAGATCGTTGACAGGATATTGTATTTTCATTGGATCGTCGTTAGTATCCCGGAAGACTAAAAAGCAAAAGACAGTTTCTAGATCTTCATGTGAGGCAGAATACAGAAGCTTGACTGCAACTGGATGCGAGTTATTATGGATTAGCTACATATTAAGAGATTTGAAGATTAAATTTAAGATTCCTGTGGCTTTATGGTGTGATAATAAGGATGTTATACACATTACAGAAAATCTGATACTTCATGAAAGGACTAAACATCTTGATATAGATTGTCATCTAGTAAGAGATCAATACAAAGCGGGATTTGTTATTCCCAAACATATATCAACAAAACAACAAATTGCGGATTTGTTCACAAAACCGTTATGTGGTCCTCAATTTCAGCATTTATTGTCCAAGTTGAACCTTCAAGATATTCATAGAGGTCCAACTTGAGGGGAGGATGATAAGTTTCAATAAAAGATTAGAGGAGTTATTAGTAATTTGTCATAAATAAATGTTAATATTGTAAATACAAAGTTGGTAGTTAGAATCAGTTAGTAGTTAGATTCTGTTAGTTTCAGTTCGTATTACATATATGTATTCAGTTTCATTTTCTCAATTCAATACAATTGAATCCTTCAATATTCTCGTTCTACATGCTTGAGTATCTCTATTGTTAGAAGTGTTGCATTCATGTAATGATGTTCATAAAAAGTTTTTGAAATTGGGTGAATAGTTATGTTTTGATTACGGTTTTGAAATCATGATCATGTAAATCTACTTAGGATGGGATTGAGACTTACATGACCACTTATGATTTGGTTATCCTAATTTGAGATACTCCTTTTTATGGGGTTGTTCGCCAATGTGTCCGCATTAAGGTATTCCCTTCATTAAGTTGAGAAGTTCTCTTTTATGGGATTTACTACCAATGTGACTGTATTAAGATATTTCCTTCATCGAGTTGGGATATTCTCTTTATTATTTTGTTACACCCTTATATGTGTTTACATTTAAATATTTTAATTGCGAAGAACTTGATCGTTTAAGATCTTTTTTCACGAGATGTTTTCTTTAAATGAAATTGTTTTACAAAATAGGTGAGACTTTTATTTTAAAAATCTATTTCAAATAGGGTGAGCAAAAATATCGATGCTACCGAACCGAGACAGTACCATACCTTATACTTCGATCCGGTATCTAGTTCTTACTTTTGAACTATTTCGGTTTCCGTACTTTCGGTATCGATACCGGTTTGGTTCCGTTTCGGTACTTTTCTCACTTTTAAGTTCAAAGTAAACTACTTTTCCAAACCGAACCAGTATTGTATCCTATACTTCGGGTCGATATCCAACACTTACTTTTATGCTATTTCAATACTTTTGCTACCGGTCACGGTCATGGTCCCGATACCGTACTCATCCCTAATTTCGAATAGCCCAAGGGGTGTCACCGTAAAGTATATTGTTATTAGTGTTTCAACATGATTATTTTAATGGTGAAAGTATATTGCTATTCCGAAGTATGGTCATTTTATTCCTTTAATTTTTTTTTAATGAAGTAGATATAGCTTAGTATGTATATAATTTAACAAAACGTTGAAAACATGCGAGAATGCCAAATAGATGAAAATAAAAGAATTTTATAAATCAAACTAAATGCTAATATCGTTTTATATAATTTATTTTAGAGAAGACGAGTTATTTTGAAGAAATTTTGTTTTGTTTTGTTTTGTGTTTTTTTTTTTTTTTTTTTTTGTCGATTATCTTGGATTAAACAGTTTGTTTTTGAAAAAACAAGGTTACATATTTTAGGTTTCTAAAGAGTAAAGAACATAAAGTTCCATTTGAACGTAATATTTAAATTTAAACTCATCGTAATGCTTGTTAAAATTACATTAAAAATGTTTATAATATTAAGTCATTGTGGCGTTTACTGAATTATTTAATAAAAAGGAGTATCAAAAAGTTAAATATCAATCAAAATTTAAAAGTTTTGTTGAAATAAATAAAACGTTTTTTGTAAGTATTATTAAATGTAGTGAAATAAAGTCAAACGTACGTAATAGGACCAACATGATTTCGTTGACTAGGCGTAGAATGCATGCTTCCGAATGCCGTTCCTCGTCACCGCCGTCCACCGCCGCCACGCTTTTCACCGTCCACTGTTTCATAGAAAATTTTATTTTATGTAAATAAAGTTTTTCTCGCTTGTTTCATTTAGATTTATAGAAAGGGGACCCGAGTCTCCTCAAAACTAAGGTGTGTCGTGAGTTTTGCAACATAAAAATCATTACTGTTCGCACTTCTTCTTAAAATCGCGGTTTTGCCGAAGATTTGTTTGGTTTGTAATCTCTTCCGTTTGTTGGTATTATATATAATTATAATTATGAAAAAAGTTTAAAAAGAACAAATAGCTATTTCTTTTGTCCTATTCCGATCATGTTTTTCTTTCTGCAGTGTGTTAGTGTAAATATATATGAAGCCCAAGAATGTCTCTCCAAAAGAGTCCTTGTAGAGAAAAGGGATACTCCAACACATACACACTTATAAAATTGTGTCTCACCAATGTGAAATACACTAACACTCCCCCTCATGGTGTAGGCTCGATGAGGTTACAGGAGTGCGGAACGTCGACTCTGATACCATGTAAATATATATGGAGCCCAAGAGTGTCTCTCCAAAAGAGTCATTGTGGAGAGATGGGAGACTCCAAAATATATACACACTTATAAGACCGTGTCACATCAATATGAGATACATTAACACAATGGTCCCTAAATTTTTTTGTTTGTCCACATTTGGATTTTTCTATCGTCTACCGTTTGTTCATTTTTATTACTTAAGCATTAATGAGGTGGAAATTACGTTTGTCATATGACATAAGTTGGTATTTATAGAGACTCTAATACTCCTTCAAGTTTGATAGTGTACTAAAACAGGCATTGAAGCTTTACAACATTGATTTAGCAAGCAAGAAAGTTAATCATCATCAATAAGCTCCGATCAACAATACACAACATCGATTAAGGTACATTCTTCTCCAGTTTTGTAAAATAACCATTATTTGAAACCCTAATCTTTGTAAGAAAGTTTGATACATGAAGGATGGAAAATTACATGGACATTGGTGTTGTTGATGATGCAACGTTGTTGGCAGTACACATAGATTACAAAGGCCTTTTTGTTTTAAACCCCCTAACCTATGCAGACCCTACCATCATAACTTCCATTAACGCTGATTAATATGGACCACAAAGGCACAAAGACACTGTTGGTTTTTTTCATGAAGTGGTAAATGATATAATCCATAATGTTTCATACTTTATTCCAAACAGATCCTTGTCTAATGGGCTTAGACACTTGAAGTATTGTGATTGTTAGTAGGGAATTCATAATAATGGTCTTAACAATGGAGGTGGGATAAGTGTGTATTCTGAACATCATGGGTATAATGTGCATGAATGGGTTGCAGATGAAATGGATGTTATTGGAAGACCTGAAGCAAAAGACCACGATGAGGATGAAACTGAAGACTGTGATGAGGATGAATGGCTTTCGGATGATGATCTTCCAGTTGGTCTTGAAGTAGAAGAAGGGTTTATGTATTGTTGAACACTTAGACCCTTTCTTGAATGAACTTTTGATAGACATAGGCTTTTATGAAATATTGCCCAGGACAAAGTTCCTAAAACTTATCACGCACGTGATCCAACACAAGATCATGAGTAGAAGATGTCCAAGTCGTCGGCCATACCGTTGACCATTCGTGACAATTCGAGTGACGCAATCGTTAGTAGAGAACTCTATATCCTTGATCATCTTTCTAGAGATAACAAAGGTTAACGGTTCAAGTGGTGTGTCAAATCAAGTGCAAGTATTATAGCCATTATCAATAATTAAAATAAAGTGTGGTCGATGATAGGGCCTGAGTTAGAGGATCTTATATTACGCCACCCCGAACACTCATTAGCTTTTATAGGGGCGTTTTAGAAATTTATACCTTTTAAGGGTGTGAGTAAACCCATTGAACCCATAAACTGTCTTTAACGGTGATAATTTTCCAAATATGCATCGAACTAAGGGAAATGTTCTAACTAAGAACCTTGAGAAGACCCAGCCCCCTTGATCTTTCGGGATGCATAAGTTGTGACACCCCATTTCTACTGTTTTCAAATACTATGGTTTTTCGTATAAATACATGAATACATGGCAAAACATAAAATATGGTTTATCAAAAAAACGATAATTTACATGCTTAAAAACAGTGGGTGTTACAAATCCATATCAAAACTAACCATAGTAAGCAAGAAAGGATTAAACCTTGAGTCCAAGATAGGAGCTAACTTGAGCTCCACTCTGGTTAAACTTCATTCCATTTATAGCAAATCATTTTAACCTGGAATACATGGCAAAACATAAAATACATAAGACAATAATGTCTCGTGAGTTACATGAGTTTTAGACTCAAACATTTAACTTCTTTTTCCATCCTTTTTATAAAACTTGTAACATAAAACATCTTTCAAAGCTTTATAGTAATAACATACCATAGCTCTTTACTTTTCAAAATCGTTTCTTAACATACTTTGTAAAAATAATATCTTTCAAAACTTTATAGTAGCAACATACCTTACTCTTTATTTCTCAAAATCATTTCATAGCATACTTTGCAAAAATAACATCTTTCTTACTTTCTTTGACTGGTTTTATAAGCTTGCTGGATTTTTATACTTATGGCTTTAATCACTATAAGTGATACCCCAAGTCTCTATAGCTAGAAAGAACGAATCAATCCACACCATAGAAGTGCTTAGGCAATCTACTTCGCGATGGGGCTTTTTCCCCAGTAGACTCCTTACCTAACCCGGGTAGGTGGAACATAGTTCCCTTACTAACGATGCTTGCTACAAATACCAGTCATACAAAATACTTACTGCTTGCTTGAACATTACTCACATACATATAACTTGTGGCTAAGTGCCAAACTTCATTATTTTCTGTCTTTATGGCTAGATGCCAAATTTATAACTTTCATCACATATGTAAAATATGCTTTTATAACATTCTAAGCTTTATGCCAAATCATACTTTCCAACATCTTATGACTATATGCCATTCATACTTGAAAACATATACAGTTTGTAACCAAAACATACTTCTTAGACATCTTGTGGCTATATGCCATTCATACTTGAAAACATATATAACTTATAATCAAAATATACTTTCACATAATTGGTTCATAGACCAACATATTTCCACTTAATTTAGCTTGTAGTTCAAAATATAACTTCAAATATCACATTATACTTTCACAACAAGTTTAAAATAATACTCTTGCATAAAATTTCACATATAGAAATTTTATAAGAAATCTTACAAAATACTTACTTGCCATGTAACCCAGAATGGGTAAAAAAAGTACTGCATGTACTCACCTTGTCTAGTTAGAGAAGTCTAACTAGAATCACTTCTTCCCGTTGTGTTTTCCTTTCCTTCAACTTTATTCCTTAATACCTAAGGAGTTCATTTAACATTCTAGTTAATACAAGCTAGGCCTTAGTAACAATTAAAGACCTCTTAATCTACATCGTAATAGATTAATATCACATTATTTACTCATTTTTAGATTTTGATATCTAAGACGCATGGTTAAAGAATTGACCATAACTCCCAACTCAGAAACCCGAATGGCACAAACTCAAACATTCTGAAAAGTAGACACAATACATGACAAGTCTCGAGACGGTACCGAGACTTGAATCACACTCTAAGACCTTAGAAAATAAGTAACACGATTGACAGTGCAATCTGTCACAAATCTGGATTAACGGAGGAATCACCAATTCCATTCCACTTGGGAATGGAATCAAGGAAAACCCTCTTACATAGGCATACTAGATATAACCAAGAGACTACCCTCCGAAATTCAGACCCAAAAGACAAACCAATTAAGAATTAAAAATCATACAATATGAAGGAAATGAGCAGCAACATTTATGTCACAACTCATCATAGGTTGACAAGCTTTGTCCAACAACCTGACTTCTGAAAGGAAATAAGTCAAGCGTTTTGGATGAGTTACACTATACATGAATATAAAGCTCTCATCCAAAAATCAAACTCAAAGCATAAGCCAACTGAGAATTAAAAATCGTGCAACAAGGACAATGTGCACAGCGAAAATTCTGGTTCAGTCGAAGGGAAGGCATTGGAACCCCAGCTTCCTAATAGAATTGGATCAATCCCTCTGGATGGAACACATTAGACATGAGGATGGACTTCCCCTAACATTTCCAGACCTAAATTATGAACCATTTGGGAATTAAAAATTCCACAAGTTGACCTAGGTGTGCAGCAACCAATCTGTGGAGGTCGGATTGCACATACCAAAGTCCAAACCAAAACAATGAACTGAGTCAATCCCTTTTGGTAGAGTATGGCTCATGAAAAGGTTCTTCTCTACACAAAATTTCAGAACAATCCAGTGAACACGCGATTTTACAAGAATTTCACAACACAATTGGACACAGAAATCATACTCATAGAAATCGGGTTCAAAACCCTGGAAAACGACTGAATGAGGTCTGAACCCCAACTGATAAACTGAAGAAGACATCGAGACAAAACCATGGGCACTGGAATCGCCTGATTTGGACAGCGTATGGTTTTTCTACGAATTATACAACATTGAACAAATTTCCATCCGAAAATCAAAGTTGATCATAAACCCCCAAATTCTAGGGTTCTTGAGCTAAAACCCCAAATTCATCAAAACCATTTGATTTAAGTTATGTTCTTAATACTTAGAACATATTTGCAACTGAAAAATCATGTCATACTACTTGATTTCAGTTTCTAATTTACCCACACAAAACCCATTTGATTTCAGTTTCTAATTTACCCACACAAAACCCACCAAGAACACATAGATTATAACTTCAATTACTAACTTTATTGCTTGAGATTCTTCAATATCCAAGCTACTAACTCAATTCCTTGTTCAACCTTCGTGATTTTCAGAAATCGTGGCTTCAAGAATTTCTCCCGTAACTTCCAAATGACCAGCTCAAGGAAGGGAGATATTTTCTCTTTTTTATACTTCCATATTTACACTCTAGCCCCTCAAGTTCCATTTCTTGAACTTTGACCACAAAATCAATTTTTATCACATAGAACTTAGTTTCTTACATTTTTAGTCCTAAAACTAAAATTTATAACTTCATAATGATTTCTGCATATAGCCAAATGACCAAATTACCCTCTTCATGGTAAAATGACCAAATTGCCATTTTTTCACAAATTTTCTCCAAACTCTTGAAATTTTACTACATTTCCCGCTACATTATTTTAAAACTTTCAAAGCATTATCTCGATTATAAATTCAAGATTTTTAGGTCATTACAACTACCTCCCCCTTATTGGGATTCCGCCCTCGGAATCTTTTTGTATTTTAATAGTATAATTATCTTTTCTTTACTTATACTTTTTATCCTTGAGGATATATATATATATATATATATATATATATATATATATATATATATATATATATATATATATATATATATATATATATATATATATATATATATATATATATATATATATATAGATACAATTTTTTTTATTCCATGCCGAAAACTTCCCAAGTAAATTTTCTGGAATTTATGGTTTTAGAAGTTATCCCACTTCTAAACTTTCTTCTTATAACCACTATATTCTTATATATGACTATTTCTTTAAAACTTTACATCTTCCCAGATAACCAAAATATCTTTTTGGTCATTGTACTCTCTTTTCCTTATAATACTTATAACGACATATACATTACTTTTATTAAATGACCAAAATGCCCCTTTCGGTCATTTTATCCGTTTTCTCATCTTTTTAGTCATTCATTCATACTTCATACTCTATATTCTAGTTACATTCCTTTTTACCTCATTTCATTTATATACAAAATCTCTTAGTAAAACTTATTCTACAAAATAGGTCCATACTTTCATACTTTTATCAAAAATAGCAATCTACTTTCGAATTCTTCTCATATCTTTACTACAACATGTGAGATTATACTCACAACATTCTTTACTTATAAAAGTTCCAAATATCACTAAACATAATTATACATAGTTCGTATTTATACAATTTCATAAATACACAAAATCTTTTATTGTAAAATTTTTTCCCTTAGTGGACATTTTTCTTAAGCAAATTTTTTTATAACACCTCCTTATTCTTTTCACTCTCCTCTTTTTCTCATTCCTTTACTCACTCATTATTACATAGATAATTTATTGCTAGTTCTTCTTTCCATAAGTTTTACAAATTCTTATCTTTTATATATTTTATTCTTTAAATTTTTTTTAAACTTCAAGTTTGTTCTTCTTTATATCTACTAACAACTTCCGGTTCATTACCATTTATAAGGTAAGTATTCTCTTTCTTTCGTTACACTACACATCCTCACTTTTCTGTTTGGGACAGAATTTGTCGAAACAGTACACCTCACAGGAGAATTTGCATATCTCACTCTAGAAAAGTCAAAATGACGTACCGATTTTTGTTTTAGAAACTAGACATCCGTAGGTTTCTTTCTATTTATGATACATAATTTTTGGCCTGGTAGATTTGTACAGTTTTGCTGTTGAAGTTGACCTATTATTTCTGTCAACTTCCTTATTTTCTACTCTTGACATTTAAATTACTAATTATATACTTCATTTTAATCCCTATTAGCTTTCATACGTTCACTATAAATTACTATATTTTCCACTCTATAATCTACATGTATTATTTTCTATAAATACATATCCCGTACCATTTAGTACATATATTACTTTCACATCTTAGCTTTTATTAATGACTCAATTGTTGCTTTCATTTCTTAATTCTCAATTTATGAAATTTCATTTTCATATACTTCTTATATTCTTAGGTACCCCGTGTACCATTCTCATATTATTACTTATGTTTTAGTACTTTCTTGTAGTTCTTATTTCTCACACTAATGCTCAATTTAGCACTTTATCTCCTACTTACTCTTTTTCTACCAGTCTTTCAATTGTTCACCATAATTGATTTGATTTTTCAAATAATATATCAAATCTCATACATTTTATGTATGATAATTCATCTTTTCGTACTTATTACACTTTTCATGACGTTCTAACCATTCTTTTAGAATAATGTTCCACTTTACCATCTAGACTTATCTTGCATTCATTAAACTTTATTTTCATATATTTTTCTTCCTTTACATTTTTTCTTCTTTACTAAGAAGAAATATAGCTAACATATTTTAACTGTCATTTACTTTTCAAACAAAATTAAATTACTACTTCCATAGACAACTTAAGTTTTACCTTTTTCCATTCATTACCATTTACTTGTTTTGGCTAATGCCAAAAATAACTTTTACCGTCACCCCAACTGCATCATAATAATACTTCCATAAAGACTTGCATTTCTGACCCAACAATTACTTGTTTTATCTCATCATACTTATTAAGCATACAGTACTTTCATAATTATATAGATTACCACCATCGTTTTTTTATAGACATTCGATCTTTACATCTCATACATTTTACTTATAATCTTTTTAGGTTTTAAACCCAAAGTTTCTTTCATTGTATCTTTTACCATTTCTCTTTATGTGTCATAAGGCTACATGCCTAACACATCGCATTATTCTTTTATTTAAACTTCATTTCTTTACACTCTTTACTTTTTCATATCTTAAGGAGATATACACCATACCTTTCTATACAGTATTATATATTTCATATTTCATATAAGACTCACTTCTTATATACCTTTAGGTGGTACACAACTCCCACTTGTTTTCTCGTTATCTTTCGTTCTTTTGTATTTTGAAGTTATTTGTCAAATACATATCTCACTTTTTATATTATATATTTTTCACATATACTCTTTCTTTCACATATATAAACATATATGTACACTCATACTCGTATCTTTACATTTCATAATTATTAACCATGTACCTACCACTTCTCACAATTATGAAACACTTTTACCTGTTATTCACATTCAGAAGTAGTAACTTCTCGTCTGTTTATTAAAATCCTTATTTTTATTCTTTATCTTATCTGTGATTCTTCGTCTAATTCTTATTTAGACATTTGCTCTTATTCTTTATTTCATATTAATTATGACCTTTAGTCATCATTCTTTCATGCTTCCAATTATCCTTGGTTAACATACCCCTGTATGACCTTTTATCATTTGTATTACTTCTTATACTCATTTTATGTGATCGTTCAATTTGGTTCGAATGACCATTTTTTATAACCTTCTTTATATTCCTCTCTTTATCCTCATCACTTGCCTTATCTTTAATTTCTCGCCTAACACTTGATTAGGCATTCAATCTCCATTTCTCAATTCATTTCCTTATAGTCACATTATAATAATACAAAATACTTAAGATATCATAATCTTTAACAGCTTTCCACTTCTCATTTCTTTCCCATTCGGGTAACTTATTTGGTTATATTACTCATTATAACAGTGTCCTTTTGACGTAGCTATTTACTCCAACCATTAAATGTTTTTATTTGTCATATTTTCTTCGGGTTTGGAAGTCACGACTTCCCATTTCTTATTTTTCATTTCTGTCTTTGATTCCTTATCTAATACTTATAATCTTACTTGTTCTTATTACATATGTATATAATCCTATGTTATTTTTACTACCCTCTTCAAAAATCCTACCCACCAGATTACCATAATTCCTTTATGATTCCACCAGTCTCAATACATATCCTGTGATTATGATAATACGGGCCCATATTACCATAATCACCTATACATATTGATTCTGCTGTTACCATAAGGTCTCATGGGTCATTGGTTCCTTTAACATATAACACCGTTATAAGTACATGGTGATCAATATTAGAAATCTTACTGCTTTATAAACATATCTTAAGTAATGCATAATGTCTTAATCATTTAAGACATCTTATAGCATACTTTCAATAACTAACATTAATATAGTATGAGTTTAAGCCTAGGAGTGGAACAAGCCAATCCTAATTCGCTTAAACTATGGCTCTGATACCAACTTGTGACACCCCATTTCTACTGTTTTCAAATACTATGGTGTTTCTTATAAATACATGAATACATGGCAAAACATAAAATACGGTTTATAAAAAAATGATAATTTACATGCTTAAAAACAGTGGGTGTTACAAATCCATATCAAAACTAACCATAGTAAGCAAGAAAGGATTAAACCTTGAGTCCAAGATAGGAGCTAACTTGAGCTCCACTCCGGTTAAACTTCATTCCATTTATAGCAAATAATTTTAACCTGGAATACATGGCAAAACATAAAATACATAAGACAATAATGCCTCGTGAGTTACATGAGTTTTAGACTCAAACATTTAACTTCTTTTTCCATCCTTTTTATAAAACTTGTAACATAAAACATCTTTCAAAGCTTTATAGTAATAACATACCATAGCTCTTTACTTTTCAAAATCGTTTCTTAACATACTTTGTAAAAATAATATCTTTCAAAACTTTATAGTAGCAACATACCTTACTCTTTATTTCTCAAAATCATTTCATAGCATACTTTGCAAAAATAACATCTTTCTTACTTTCTTTGACTGGTTTTATAAGCTTGCTGGATTTTTATACTTAGGGCTTTAATCACTATAAGTGATACCCCAAGTCTCTATAGCTAGAAAGAACGGATCAATCCTCACCATAGAAGTGCTTAGGCAATCTACTTCGCGATGGGGCTTTTTCCCCAGTACCTAACCCGGGTAGGTGGAACATAGTTCCCTTACTAACGCTGCTTGCTACAAATACCAGTCATACAAAATACTTACTGCTTGCTTGAACATTACTCACATACATATAACTTGTGGCTAAGTGCCAAACTTCATTATTTTCTGTCTTTATGGCTAGATGCCAAATTTATAACTTTCATCACATATGTAAAATATGTTTTTATAACATTCTAAGCTTTATGCCAAATCATACTTTCCAACATCTTATGACTATATGCCATTCATACTTGAAAACATATACAGTTTGTAACCAAAACATACTTCTTAGACATCTTGTGGCTATATGCCATTCATACTTGAAAACATATATAACTTATAATCAAAATATACTTTCACATAATTGGTTCATAGACCAACATATTTCCACTTAATTTAGCTTGTAGTTCAAAATATAACTTCAAATATCACATTATACTTTCACAACAAGTTAAAAATAATACTCTTGCATAAAATTTCACATATAGAAATTTTATAAGAAATCTTACAAAATACTTACTTGCCATGTAACCCAGAATGGGTAAAAAAGTACTGCATGTACTCACCTTGTCTAGTTAGAGAAGTCTAACTAGAATCACTTCTTCCCGTTGTGTTTTCCTTTCCTTCAACTTTATTCCTTAATACCTAAGGAGTTCATTTAACATTCTAGTTAATACAAGCTAGGCCTTAGTAACAATTAAAGACCTCTTAATCTACATCGTAATAGATTAATATCACATTATTTACTCATTTTTAGATTTTGATATCTAAGACGCATGGTTAAAGAATTGACCATAACTCCCAACTCAGAAACCCGAATGGCACAAACTCAAACATTCTGAAAAGTAGACACAATACATGACAAGTCTCGAGAAGGTACCGAGACTTGAATCACACTCTAAGACCTTAGAAAATAAGTAACAAGATTGACAGTGCAATCTGTCACAAATCTGGATTAACGGAGGAATCACCAATTCCATTCCACTTGGGAATGGAATCAAGGAAAACCCTCTTACATAGGCATACTAGATATAACCAAGAGACTACCCTCCGAAATTCAGACCCAAAAGACAAACCAATTAAGAATTAAAAATCATACAATATGAAGGAAATGAGCAGCAACATTTCTGTCACAACTCATCATAGGTTGACAAGATTTGTCGAACAACCTGACTTCTGAAAGGAAATAAGTCAAGCCTTTTGGATGAGTTACACTAGACATGAAGATAAAGCTCTCATCCAAAAATCAAACTCAAAGCATAAGCCAACTGAGAATTAAAAATCGTGCAACAAGGACAATGTGCACAGCGAACATTCTGGTTCAGTCGAAGGGAAGGCATTGGAACCCCAGGTTCCTAACAGAATTGGATCAAGCATTCTGGATGGAACACATTAGACATGAGTCTGGACTTTCCCTAAAATTTCCAGACCTAAACTATGAACCATTTGGGAATTAAAAATTCCACAAGTTGACCTAGGTGTGCAGCAACCAATCTATGGAGGTCGGATTGCACATACCAAAGTCCAAACCAAAACAATGAACTGAGTCAATCCCTTTTTGTCGAGTATGGCTCATGAAAAGGTTCTTCTCCACACAAACTTTCAGAACAATCCAGTGAACACGCGATTTTACAAGAATTTCACAACACAATTGGACACAGAAATCATACTCAGAGAAATCGGGTTCAAAACCCTGGAAAACGACTGAATGAGGTCTGAACCCCAACTGATAAACTGAAGAAGACATCGAGACAAAACCATGGGCACTGGAATCGCCTGATTTGGACAGCGTATGATTTTTCTACGAATTATACAACATTGAACAAATTTCCATCCGAAAATCAAACTTGATCATAAACCCCTAAATTCTAGGGTTCTTGAGCTAAAACCCCAAATTCATCAAAACCATTTGATTTAAGTTACGTTCTTAATACTTAGAACATATTTGCCACTGAAAAATCATGTCATACTACTTGGATCATGACTCAAATTTCAGTTTCTAATTTACCCACACAAAACCCACCAAGAACACATAGATTATAACTTCAATTACTAACTTTATTGCTTGAGATTCTTCAATATCCAAGCTACTAACTCAATTCCTTGTTCAACCTTCGTGATTTTCAGAAATCGTGGCTTCAAGAATTTCTCCCGTAACTTCCAAATGACCAGCTCAAGGATGGGAGATATTTTCTCCTTTTTATACTTCCATATTTACACTCTAGCCCATCAAGTTCCATTTCTTGAACTTTGACCACAAAATCAATTTTTATCACATAGAACTTAGTTTCTTACATTTTTAGTCCTAAAACTAAAATTTATAACTTCATAATGATTTCTGCATATATCCAAATTACCAAATTACCCTCTTCATGGTAAAATGACCAAATTGCCCTTTTTTCACAAATTTTCTCCAAACTCTTGGAATTTTACTACATTTCCTGCTACATTATTTTAAAACTTTCAAAGCATTATCTCGATTATAAATTCAAGATTTTTAGGTCGTTACATAAGTCGACCCATACGACCTTGGCTTTGCCTTTTTCATTTCACCACTACATCAGATAAAACCTTGGAAAAGGTTTTTTAATTTCATCATTAATGGAAAGCGGAATCAAGAAAACCAAAGCCTAGTAGATGTGAAGAGACGCCTGAAGAAACTGGTTCCACATAATTTGAAAAGAGAAATTTGGCATCGTCCAATTACTTGTCAAACTTTTATGCAAAACCAAGGAATTCGTTGAATTGATTTAGGCATCTTTGATGGAGCCGTTTTCTAAATAATTTACACAATTGGTCCTTCAAGAATTGTAACTTGGCAATTTTGGAACCAGTTTCTTCAATCTCCATCTTGGCTTCAAAATTGCACAAATCCCAACTCGTCAATCTCCTTAACTCTGTCAGAACTTGTAATCTTTATATAGAGAAAAATTGATTCCGAAAAAAAAAATTTACTTCCTCCACCATGAGCCTAATCAGGCTCAACTGCGATCAGAAATACCCATTAAGTTCAAACATAGTTTAAACTTGGATATTGGAAGACTCTTTGTGAACATATCAGCGGGATTATAATCTGTATCGATCTTTTCTATGACACAATCACCTTTTTCAATGATATCACGCACAAAATGATAACGAATATCAATGTGCTTTGTACGGTCATGAAACATGTGATCTTTACTCAAGAAGATAGCACTTTGATTATCACAGAATACTGTGGTAACCTTTATTCTATCATCGAGTTCTCTAAACAATCCCTTCAACCAAATATCTTCCTTAACTACTTCTATAATTGACAACGCCTAGTGATATCAAGTATTTTCGGCGTTGTTGAGCACTGTTCTTGATGAAATTATATCAGATATGTCTGGGTATTCTCACTTTTCGTGCCAGGACTTGTTTGGAAGAAAAGAATGGAAACAGGGACTAAAAGCGTGCAAAAGGAAGAAGTTTGGAAAAGAATGAAAAATCAAGGAAACACGTACGCGCGCCGCGGATCTATGAAACGCGCGACGCGAGCTTAAGGTGGTGGAATACATTCAAATGCCAAAGAAACGGTATCTGATAAGTACGCGCGCCGCGAAATCCATAAAAGCACGGCGCGGCCTCGAGAAATTTGCAACTATAAATAGAGACATTTACAGCCGAAAACCCTAGCAAAGACCGGGTGTAAAATCGACCTTGAAGCTCTTTGACTCCAAGATTTCATTCCAGCAAGTTCCCAATTGGTATTTTTATGTTTTGGATTTTATTTTCAATTAGTTAGATAGTTATAAGCTTTGGTTTGTATCTTTGGGAGTGACAACCATTGATATCAAGCTTAGGTTTCTGTTTTAGTAGTAATTAGTTACTGTTTTTATGTTTGGATATGAGTTTGATGAATGAGAAGCATTCGGTTACAATTAATCTTGGTTTTCGGTGTTTTGGATGTTTGTTTGTGTTTTGGTTATTGAATTGTGTTTAAATGTTATTTTGACCTTGGTTGGAACTGTTTTTCTTTGCTGAAATCAGTAGCCAACTAGGATAGCTTAGGTATTGAACTTTGGCCAGTACTTGTTCAGTGGGACTATAGTTATTGGTTTAGGTTATATCTTGTGATTGTTTGGATATTTTGGATGCCTTTGTTTGCTTATGATTTAGAGATGCACTTCTGATTTCAGAAAGTGACTAGGTTAGTTTGAGTTGGGTTAGCTTAGGCTTAGCTTGACTTTTGTTTGATTATTGTTTTTTGGTAGTTGAGAATTTAGGAACTAGATCCTCCGATTGTAGCGTGACACTACTAGTTGGTAATCTGTCATCTGGTCTAACCACGTAGCTCCTGCGGATCGACCCTGACTACCACTGTACTAGTGTGTCTGTTAGGTTTTCTTTATTTTTGACCGCACGACGACCTAGGCGTGTCAAATTTTGGCGCCGTTGCCGGGGAGCTGTGTGCTTAGATTAGGTGATTTGTAGGACTTAGTTTCTGATTTTTGATGTTTGATTTTAGTTTGCTGATTTTTGGTATGTGTACATCCTTATAATGGGTGACTACATGTACCTGGATCAGTATTATGAAGATTATGAAAATCCAGCTGACACCTATTACGAGGATGATTGCTACAATGGATCATCCGATGACAATGGATGGCGGACCGAGGAGTCATCTCAACCTGACATTTCTGCAACTTGGGCCCGACTTTGGGTACTCTGGTATAACACTCACCAAGAGCAGAAGGACCAAGCTGATGCTCTTTTAAGATTGCAAGCTTCTTTATATAGATTAGAGGAAGGTTGGAAATGTTCATCACCCTTGCCAGAGCCTGAGGCGAGTGATTTTTATAACAATGATAATGTGTGTGAACTTGCATCACCTGAATATGTGATGGAAGGGCATACACCTTGGGAAAGTCAATAGACCACTGAGATGGTCGAAACGGTTGTTGAGGAAAAGGTTGTAGGTGACAATGCTACCTCTGACTCAGCAACCTTTGAAGTTTTTGATGTTTTTGAAAATGTTGATCTGGTGATGAGTGAATCCATACCACCACCAGACAATTTGGTTAATGAGGATGTTGTGGAGGGGGCTGTAAGTGACAGTGCAGATTCCAGCCCAACAATTCCAGAAATTTTTGAAATTGCCAATGTTTTTGGGGAAGTGGGTGTAGATGACAATATTACCCCCGAACCTATGATTTTTGAAAATTTTGAGAAATTTGAAAGCAAGGATCTGGTGATGGGCGACTTTGTACCACCATCAGATCAAACCAGTTGCTCACTTTTGGTTCCGATCCACCTGTTGGACAATGACCAAGAAGTTGATGTTGACAAATTGATATTTGAAAATAATAAACATGATTTTATCACCACTCATAATCCGTTCATGAATGGAAAATTAGATGTAATCAATACCATTGATGAGGACATATGGAAGCATCCATATATGTTGCCTTCCGATCCCATTCGATTGGAAAATTTTTATTGGTAATGTAAGCCAAAATTGCAACCTGAAGATAGAATGTGAGACACTAGCAAACGAGGTGTGGAACAACTACTGGAAACAGCATTGGGCGCGCTTCATGTCAAGTTTTTGACTTTGAAGAGATGTATAAGGAAGGACCGAGCTTGGAGGTTCAAAGCTACCTCCAAGCATTCACGCAAAGTAATCAAAAGACGACGATTGGGGTAGCAGCAGGAGAACCAGCAAGCCATTCGACCCAGGGAAGTTTGAGGAGCATGTGGACAATAAAGGGATGGTGGTGACTGAAAATCAGCGTAGGAAGAAGGCGTACGATCCACCGTAGCTGTAGAAGGACTCCACGTCTGGCTGAAGACGTTAAACTTAGCGCTTGTTGGGAGGCAACCCATCGTGTCATAGGTTAGGTTTTATATTTCTTAGAATTTAATTAGGAAGATACATCGATCTTTTGCAGGTATTAGTGGTCTAAAACAAGTATGGGGTCGTGTGAAAAGTTTTGAAATTTTAAATGACCGCGCCGTGGGTTTTTGAATTACGCGATGCGGGATCGTAAACCAACCCGATGCGCAGGGGTTGATTTGGTGACACGCGCGACGCGTAAGGCGTAAATGCGCGACGCGGGAAATGATCAGTCAGTTTTCTCCTATATTAAGGTAAGCCGCGACTCGACACACACCTCACACGACTCGGAGCTCTGATCGACAAATTTCTCTTGTATTTTTTCTTGCTTATTTTGTTTCTACTACCAAGGTACGCTATTCTAACTATCTCTTAGTTGTTAAAACTAGCAATTAGGTAGTTAATTTTAGTGATTTGTCCAGAAAAGTTCAAAACTTAGAATCGTCAATGCTAACTTGTAAGAACCCGCGAAAAAGTTGTAAAAGGGTAAAACGGTCTTTTGACACGTTGTACGACTTTTATGTAAAATAATATGTATTTGTAAAATAATATAATAAGAAATAAGAGTTTATGTGAAATTTGGAGTTTTGTCGCGTGAATAGTGAAATTTGACCAAAAAGGACAAAATGGTCATTTGACATGGAAATGACCAAAATTGTCAAGAAAATGTTAAGTTGGAAGTTAATGAAGCATAAATGGTAAAGTTATGACTCTTGAACCATTTTTGTAGAAGAAATGGAAGTTTAGGGACCAAAATGCAAAGTTTTTATAAAAATTAAATATATATATATTATATGATAGTTATTCTCCCAATTATTTGAAGAACTCAGTAGAACATTTCAGAACATACGAGAGAGAGCTAGAGAGAACGAGAGGAAGAAGAAGAAGCTCAAGAGTTCCTTCAAAGAAATCAAAGGAATACAAGAGGAATTAGTGATTCCAAGCTTCAAAAGGTAAGGTTATTAAGCTCTAAACCTAAAATCTGGAACGGGAACTATATTTTGATTTCTGATTTTCCCAGAAATCATGGTTCCAAAGTTATTATCTAGTTCATCTTGCTCAAAACCACCACAAAAGCATGTTCTAGATATGAACATGTGAAAGTTTAGGAAAAAATGGTGATTTTGCTCAAGAGCCCTAAAAACGGGTTTGCAAGATCAAAGCTGGTTTTTATGGTTTTGTTGAGTCCAAGTGATCAATTAGGATGTGAAAGTTTATGGTTTTGTAAAGAATTAAAGATGGAATCAGTGATTCCATGGCTTAAAACCTGATGTAAAGCAAGGGTTTTAGTCATGGAATGATAGTAAAATGATTAAGTTAAGTAATAAGTACTTAATGGGTCAAAATAGAGGTCTGCAGCTCAAAAATCGGACTTAAAACCAAGTCTGCAGGTCAAGCACGAGTCGTGCTTATTTAACTCACGATCTGCACGAGTCGTGCTCATCAAATTTTGCCAAGAAATAGCATCCTACTATTGGCACGAGTCGTGCCAACCATAGAAGGAAAAGAGCACGAGTCGTGCTCTTACTGGGCAGTCTTCTGTCCGTTTTTTGAGACTTGAACTCGATGCTAGACATATCCGTTTGGTCTGTAATTTTTGCCATAGCCTTAAAAGGGTATGAAAACATGCAGGAAACTTTCAAATTTGTAATCCGACCTTGCGGAAAAACCACTGTAGCGGCAGTGGCCAAATGACAAGTTTTGTAAAAACTTGATTTTTGGGATTTGAGCTAGACTTGTCTAATTAACTCCAAATTTGAAACACAAGTCTAACATGGCCTAAGATTTCATGGAAAAGTGACGGAACTGAAATACGACCCCTCGATGGTACTGTAGCAAAATACACGTATTTCGGAGAAAAACTATAAAATGAGTTTAGTAATGGTTATCTAATTAGTATGACCTGAAGCTGAGACGTATGAGACCTTAGAACTGTAGAGTCAGTTGTAGTATGTATTTATTGAGTATTTATATATGATACTTGTATAGGTGGTGCATCAAATACTATTGAGCACGGGAAAGGAAAAGGAATACGAGAAGCTTAGAGACTTGTAGCAACATCAAGGTGAGTTATATGAGGATTTCTATAGTACATAGCAAAATATTATTTTCAAAAAAGTAAGATTTCCAAATGTTTGCAAATACTAAAGTTTGGAAAATAGTTTTGAAAGAAGCTCTATACAAGGGCTTAGCGTTTTAAACAGATTTTTAAAGTATGGTTTGCAAAGTATTTTGAAAGAAGTTCCTTATGTGAACTAAGATGTCAAAATCAGTTTTTGAAAGTATTTTCAGTAAAGAGTTATAAAATGTTTGAGTAAGAGTTGTTTACAAATTGTGTCCCATTTTGACCAATTTGAGATGAAATGAAGTAAGAATTAAAGAAAGAAAGAAGTAAGAGCCAGTTGTCCGGACTAGGATCACCCACATAATCGGGGGATCAGAAGACACTACTGGGATGGTACCTCCCATCGCGAAGTAGTTGTCTAGCTTAGTATACCCTTGTGCTTGAATCCGTTCCAAGTCACAAAGGGGAGACAGAATGAGCATAACCTAGTGGGCGGATCTGTTCTGTCCCACGAGGGGAGCTAGTAGAATGAATTAAAACAACTTAATTCAAGAGTTTCAGTTGGTCACAAGAAAATGAGAAAGAAAGCAGTTTTGAGAAAGAAAGTATTTTTAAAGTTTGAAAGTAAAGAAGAAAAGACATTTTGAGATTTATGATATAAATTAGTTTTGAGCAGTTTACTTGTAATATTTCAAGTTTTGAACAGGAAAAGTTTTGGGTCTAAACCCATATTACTCACGAGGCTTTATGTCTCACGTATACTATTTTTGAAATGCTATGTACTTAGGTGAGAAGAGCGAGGGTTGCAGTTGGGACCAGTTTGTACGCTGTAAGTTTAAATTATGGTTATCTGTATTGAGTCTGTAATACCCCCTTGAGTTTAAGTTTGTAAAAAAAAATTAAGTGGCTACTTTATAGTCACGAGTTGTAAAATATGTTTGTAACATAAAATGTATTTGTATTAAAATATGGTTTGAGAAAAGGGGTGTTACAGTTTTGGTATCAGAGCCATAGTTTAAGCGAATTAGGTTGGAATACCATCCTAGGCTTAAACTAGCAAGAGTAGTAGTAAGGTGCCTTAGTAATGTAGAGTTACACTTAGACTTATAGAAGTTATAGAGTTAGTGTGACTGTTATAAAAGTGTAGTCAAGATAAGGAGATAACATGCTACCGCTTACAAGATACTATATAGAATTGCGTATTAAACAAATATTTTGTTCATCTATATAGTAATGGAGGGCGGAAGACAAGTTGACAGGGGTGAGGGCAGTCACACTTCTTCAAGAGGAAGTGAACCACATGTTATTCGAAATGATGAGGCTGAGCCAAACCCACCACCACCACAACCTGTCACTATGGAAGCCATTCATTATTTGATGAATAACCTACGAAATGAGTTGAGGCAGGATGTAAATAATATAATCGATAGCCGAATGGGTGAACCTAGTGCCCAATAATCACAAGAAGTCTCCAAGAAGACGACTGAGGAAGAGGTTAGTGGAGGGAACAAGAAGGAATAAAAGGGCTGTTCTTTTAAGTCCTTTATGGCATGCAAACCGCCCGAATACCATGGCAGTTTTGAGCCAAAGGTGACAATGCAATGGGTCCGAGAGATCGAACAAGTGATGCAAGCTAGTAAATGTGGAGAAAAAGATCAAGTCAACTACGCCTCCCGGCAGTTGAAGGATGATGCTTTGGTGTGGTGGAACACCAAATACAAGAGTTTGGGGAAAGACGTGTATATGGTTGGTCATGGGCGGAGTTTGTCTCGTGTCTCAAAGATAAATTCTGTCCCACGCGAGATTTGGAGAAAATGTACGAAGATTTATTAACAATAAAGAAAGGAGACTTGACGGTGGACGAATATACGAAGAAGTTTTGCGACATGTTGCCTTTTGTGGGGGAATCTTACCCCAGTGAGCGGTCCCGAATTAACCGCTATGTCCGGGGTTTGCCATGGAATTATGAGCTAGAAGTAAAGAAAGCTGAAACATTGGATGGGGCGATCAATGCTGCCCGAACCGTAGAGGATATTGAAAAACGACTAAAGGAGGAAGGACCTGGTTTTAGTGACAAGAGGAAGACAGTTAGTAGTAGTGGAAACATAAAGAAGAAAGGGAAGATAAGTTCAAGTCAGACTCGACAGGGAAGTGTAAAGAAGTGTGAAAAATGTGGGAAAGAACACGGTGGCGAGTGCCGAGCGGGATCAAACGCCTGCTTTAATTGTGGCGGACTCGGTCACAAAGCAAAAGACTGCAAAGCCAAGAAAGCCAGTGAAGTGGAGTGCTTTTCATGCCACCAGATGGGGCACTATAGTTTCAACTGCCCAAACAAGGGAGGAGAAACTATGGTGTCAACAGCTCAGAAGAAGACAGAACCCCAGAAGGTGAAGACTAGAGTTTTTCAGATCACCAGGGAAGAAGCGAGGGAGACGCACGATGTGGTCTCAGGTATACTACTGATCAACTCGACACCTGCATATGTGTTGTTTGATTCCGGTTCTACATATTCATTCGTGTCCCATGGATTTGGAGCTAGATTGAAAGTCCCGTTAGAATTGTTAGACATAGTTTTTGAGGTAGAAGTGGCGGACTGGAAATTTGTTGAAGTTCAGCACATGTACCGAGATTGTGAACTTGATATCAATGGCAAGAAGTTCCGACTTAATCTCCTTCCCATTGGAATTAAGTCCTTTGATGTGATAATTGGAATGGATTGGCTTGGTGCAAATGATGCGAAGATAGCTTGTGGACAGCAGAGGGTGTCTGTTAAAACCCTAGGAGCCAAGATGTACGTGTATGGAGAAAGAAGAAAGCATGTACCAAGTATCATCAGTGTAGCTAAGGCCCGAAGATGTATCAGGAAAGGATGTGTATCTTTCCTGGCCTATGTGATGACTGAAGACAAAGTAAAACAGACGTATAAAGACATAGAAGTAGTAAAAGAATTCCCAGAAGTTTTCCCAGATGAATTACCAGGCTTGCCACCGGAAAGGCAAGTTGAGTTTCGGATAGATCTTGTTACAGGAGCTTCCCCAATAGCACGAGCACCGTACCGGTTAGCACCAACAGAGATGCGGGAATTAATGTCTCAGTTGCAGGAGTTACTAGATAAAGGCTTCATCATGCCTAGTTCATCTCCGTGGGGTGCTCCAGTTCTGTTTGTAAAGAAGAAAGACGGGTCAATGCGGATGTGCATTGATTACAGAGAATTAAATAATATTACTATCAAGAACCGTTACCCGTTGCCCAGAATAGACGATTTGTTCGACCAGTTGCAAGGAGCAGATTATTTCTCAAAAATTGATCTAAGATCTGGGTATCACCAAGTCAGGGAAAAAGAAAGTGATGTAGAGAAGACAGCGTTCCGTACACGATACGGGCATTACGAGTTCCTAGTAATGCCATTCGGTGTTACGAATGCACCAGCGATCTTTATGGACTTAATGAATCGGGTCTGTAAACCATTTCTAGACCGATTTGTTATAGTATTCATAGATGACATCCTAATATACTCAAAGAATAGAGAAGAGCATGCAAGTCATCTGCAGTTAGTACTTGAGACTTTGAAGCGAGAACAATTATATGCCAAGTTCTCCAAGTGTGAGTTTTGGATGCGAGAAGTACAGTTCCTTGGACATGTTGTTTCTATCCAAGGTATAAAGGTTGACCCAGCAAAAGTTGAAGCAGTGATGAAATGGGAGCCACCCAAGACGCCAACTGAAGTTAGAAGTTTTCTCGGTCTTGCCGGGTATTACCGGAGATTTATTCAAGATTTCTCCCGTATAGCAGTACCACTTACACGACTAACCCGGAAAGAAGAGAAATTCAGATGGCAAGAGGAACAAGAAAGAGCTTTCGCTACCTTAAAAAAGAAGTTGTGTAACGCGCCTGTCCTTACATTACCAGATGGGACAGAAGACTTTGAAGTATACAGTGATGCCTCACATCGGGGGCTTGGCTGTGTGTTGACGCAAAGAGGGAAGGTTATAGCATACGCTTCCAGACAGTTGAAAGATCCAGAGAAAAGGTACACAACCCATGATTTAGAGCTTGCAGCGATCGTGTTTGCTTTGAAAATTTGGAGACATTACTTGTATGGTACAAAGTGCAAGCTATTCACCGATCACAAGAGTTTGCAGTATGTGTTCACTCAAAAAGAGTTGAACATGAGACAGAGCAGATGGCTAGAGCTGATCAGTGACTATGATTGCGACATTGTATACCATCCGGGTAAAGCAAATGTAGTAGCAGATGCATTGAGTAGAAAAGCTCTTGAGAAAAGAATCAAGGCAAGATCAATGCGTATAGAACTGGTGTCCAGTATCATAGAACAGATTAAAGCAGCTCAGCAGAAAGTTGAAGAAAGTGGAAACTTAAAAGATGAAAAGTTAGAAAAAGACATACAGTTTAAGACCAATAGTCAAGGATTAAAGACCTTCAGAAACCGCATTTGGGTACCGAAAGCAGGAGGTTTGAGAAAGCTGATTTTAGAAGAGTCGCATAACTCAAAGTATTCCATACATCCAGGGAGTACCAAGACTTATCAAGATCTGAAAAGACAGTACTGGTGGCCTGGAATGAAGAAGAGGATAGCTAAGTACATCTCCAAGTGTGTCGTTTGTGCACAAGTCAAGGCGGAACATCAGGTCCCGCATGGGGATGCTCAGTCATTACACATTCCAGCCGGAAAGTGGGAAGATGTAACCATGGACTTAATTGTCGGGTTACCGAGAACGAGAAGAGGTTATGATAGTATATGGGTCATAGTGGATCGGTTGACCAAGAGTGCACTATTTCTAGCCATAAAAGAAACTACTCCATTGGAGCAGTTAGCTCAGTTGTATATAGATGAAGTATTTAGAAGATATGGTGCACCGTTGTCTATCGTGTCAGACAGAGACCCCAGATTTACCTCTAACTTTTGGAGAGCTTTACAAGATAAAATGGGAACGATAATTCAGCTAAGTACAGCGTATCATCCACAAACGGATGGTCAAAGTGAACGAACGATCCAGACATTAGAAGACATGCTACGGTCATGTGTGATGGATTTTGGAGGAAGTTGGGATGAGCATCTGCCATTAGTGGAGTTTGCATACAATAACAGCTACCATTCTAGCATTAAAATGCCACCTTTTGAGGCATTGTATGGTAGAAAGTGTAGAACTCCTTTATGCTGGTCAGAGGCGGGCGAGACGAAGCTTACAGGGCCAGAGATTGTTAGAGTAACTAATGAGAAGATCGGAGTAATTCAATCCAACATGAAAGCAGCACAAGACCGACAGAAAAGTTACTACAATTTGAAGAAAAGACCGTACGACTTGCAAGAATGAGATTTGGTTATGATAAAAGTGTCGCCATGGAAAGGAGTGGTCAGATTTGGCAAGAGAGGAAAGCTGAGTCCAAGGTACATTGGACCTTTTAGAATCCTGAAAAGAATTGGGTTACAGGCGTTCAAGCTGGAACTTCCACCAGAACTCAGTGGAATACATGATACCTTTCATGTATGCTACTTGAAAAAGCATTTTGGTAAAGAAGAGTTAGCAATACCGTATACTGACTTGAGAGTGGAGACTCCTAGCAGACTGATTGAAGAACCTGAAGCGATTCTAGTAATGCAGACTAAGAAGCTAAGGAACAAGGAGATTGACCTTGTATTAGTCAAGTGGAAGCATCCCCTAGGGTCAAATTTGACTTGGGAGACGTTAGAAGAAATGAAGAGAAGATATCTGAATTTCACAGATTACGAAAAGATTCCGAGGACGGAATCCGCTTAAGGAGGGGTGACTGTAAGAACCCGCGAAAAAGTTGTAAAAGGGTAAAACGGTCTTTTGACACGTTGTACTACTTTTATGTAAAATAATATGTATTTGTAAAATAATATAATAAGAAATAAGAGTTTATGTGAAATTTGGAGTTTTGTCGCGTGAATAGTGAAATTTGACCAAAAAGGACAAAATGGTCATTTGACATGGAAATGACCAAAATTGTCAAGAAAATGTTAAGTTGGAAGTTAATGAAGCATAAATGGTAAAGTTATGACTCTTGAACCATTTTTGTAGAAGAAATGGAAGTTTAGGGACCAAAATGCAAAGTTTTTATAAAAATTAAATATATATATTATATGATAGTTATTCTCCCCATTATTTGAAGAACTCAGTAGAACATTTCAGAACATACGAAAGAGAGCTAGAGAGAACGAGAGGAAGAAGAAGAAGCTCAAGAGTTCCTTCAAAGAAATCAAAGGAATACAAGAGGAATTACTGATTCCAAGCTTCAAAAGGTAAGGTTATTAAGCTCTAAACCTAAAATCTGGAACGGGAACTATATTTTGATTTCTGATTTTCCCAGAAATCATGGTTCCAAAGTTATTATCTAGTTCATCTTGCTCAAAACCACCACAAAAGCACGTTCTAGATATGAACATGTGAAAGTTTAGGAAAAAATGGTGATTTTGCTCAAGAACCCTAAAAACGGGTTTGCAAGATCAAAGCTAGTTTTTATGGTTTTGTTGAGTCCAAATGATCAATTAGGATGTATTAAGACACTCCTAAGTGATTAATTTCAAAAAGTTGGGTTTTTGGTGAAAATTGTGAAAAACGGGTTTGTAAAGAATTGAAGATGGAATCAGTGATTCCATGGCTTAAAACCTGATGTAAAGCAAGGGTTTTAGTCATGGAATGATAGTAAAATGATTAAGCTAAGTAATAAGTACTTAATGGGTCAAAATAGAGGTCTGCAGCTCAAAAATCGGACTTAAAACCAAGTCTGCAGGTCAAGCACGAGTCGTGCTTATTTAACTCACGATCTGCACGAGTCGTGCTCATCAAATTTGCCAAGAAATAGCATCCTACTATTGGCACGAGTCGTGCCAACCATAGAAGGAAAAGAGCACGAGTCGTGCTCTTACTGGGCAGTCTTCTGTCCGTTTTTTGAGACTTGAACTCGATGCTAGACATATCCGTTTGGTCTGTAATTTTTGCCATAGCCTTAAAAGGGTATGAAAACATGCAGGAAACTTTCAAATTTGTAATCCGACCTTGCGGAAAAACCACTGTAGCGGCAGTGGCCAAATGACAAGTTTTGTAAAAACTTGATTTTTGGGATTTGAGCTAGACTTGTCTAATTAACTCCAAATTTGAAACACAAGTCTAACATGGCCTAAGATTTTATGGAAAAGTGACGGAACAGAAATACGACCCCTCGGGGGTACTGTAGCAAAATACACGTATTTCGGAGAAAAACTATAAAATGAGTTTAGTAATGGTTATCTAATTAGTATGACCTGAAGCTGAGACGTATGAGACCTTAGAACTGTAGAGTCAGTTGTAGTATGTATTTATTGAGTATTTATATATGATACTTGTATAGGTGGTGCATCAAATACTATTGAGCACGGGAAAGGAAAAGGAATACGAGAAGCTTAGAGACTTGTAGCAACATCAAGGTGAGTTATATGAGGATTTCTATAGTACATAGCAAAATGTTATTTTCAGAAAAGTAAGATTTCCAAATGTTTTCAAATACTAAAGTTTGGAAAATAGTTTTGAAAGAAGCTCTATACAAGGGCTTAGCGTTTTAAACAGATTTTTAAAGTATGGTTTGCAAAGTATTTTGAAAGAAGTTCCTTATGTGAACTAAGATGTCAAAATCAGTTTTTGAAAGTATTTTCAGTAAAGAGTTATAAAATGTTTGAGTAAGAGTTGTTTACAAATTGTGTCCCATTTTGACCAATTTGAGATGAAATGAAGTAAGAATTAAAGAAAGAAAGAAGTAAGAGCCAGTTGTCCGGACTAGGATCACCCACATAATCGGGGGATCAGAAGACACTACTGGGATGGTACCTCCCATCGCGAAGTAGTTGTCTAGCTTAGTATACCCTTGTGCTTGAATCCGTTCCAAGTCACAAAGGGGAGACAGAATGAGCATAACCTAGTGGGCGGATCTGTTCCGTCCCACGAGGGGAGCTAGTAGAATGAATTAAAACAACTTAATTCATGAGTTTCAGTTGGTCACAAGAAAATGAGAAAGAAAGCAGTTTTGAGAAAGAAAGTATTTTTAAAGTTTGAAAGTAAAGAAGAAAAGACATTTTGAGATTTATGATATAAATCAGTTTTGAGCAGTTTACTTGTAATATTTCAAGTTTTGAACAGGAAAAGTTTTGGGTCTAAACCCATATTACTCACGAGGCTTTATGTCTCACGTATACTATTTTTGAAATGCTATGTACTTAGGTGAGAAGAGCGAGGGTTGCAGTTGGGACCAGTTTGTACGCTGTAAGTTTAAATTATGGTTATCTGTATTGAATCTGTAATACCCCCTTGAGTTTAAGTTTGTAAAAAAAAAAATTAAGTGGCTACTTTATAGTCACGAGTTGTAAAATATGTTTGTAACATAAACTGTATTTGTATTAAAATATGGTTTGAGAAAAGGGGTGTTACATAACTCATAGGGTGTTTGTTTTGCCAAATAGAAACCCTAGATGAGTTAGTCGGCACTTAGGCTACCTTGTGGTATGATTGGATTGAGTTTTAGCAGGTTAAAACGCGATTTTGGATTGGGGTTTTGAAACAGCCGCACGCCGCGCCGCGCCCTTGCTCTTGGGCCGCGCCGTGGTGCGGTGGGGAAGAAAAGGACTAATTTTGCAAAAAAAATTCTTTTGTGACTATGTGCAGATGATGTTCAGGTTAGATCACCCTTTCCTCCAGTTCCCTAAGGGACTAGCTAGCTCCACGGAGTACATCTCGCGGAGAGACGCACTGACCAGTCGCCGGGTTCTTGAGGCGACAGTCATCGACCGGGATATTTTGAGAGACGCGGGGCTCTGGGGTGCGATTGAGCCATATTTACATCGCACCTGGACTCTCGAGGAGGCATCGTTCACATGCCGTGGCTGGGACAGGATTATGGCCACGAACGAGGACGTGGTCTACACAGAGCTCCTCCTGGAGTTCCTTTCTACTATCCATTTCGCTCCTCAGGCGTCAGACCCACGATCCAGGATTGTACGATTTCGCTTGGGGGTGAGCAGAGGGAGTGCAACCTCCGCGAGTTTGGGAGGCGAGTCGGCTTATACACTCCGGCGGACCTCCAACACCGCCACTTCACCCAGTTCCTTGGGGCTTGTACTCAGGGGCAGCCAGACAGGGCTGCCAACATGGAGGTTTGGGCTGTCCAACGTCATATATGAGGCGGGGACCTCCCGGGAGAGCCACCTTCGCGACCCACTTCACCGCCTCATGCACCGTATCGTCTCCACCTCCATCATGCATCGGGAGGGGGGCGAGAAGGTGTCGGGCGACGACATGACATATTTTTGGGTTCTCCTGGACCCCTCCAGATTCCTCCACCTTCCATTTGCCCTCTCAGTCGCCCTCTCCACCCACTCGACTGGAGCTTCTACCAGCAGTCCACTGGCCCGGAGGTATTTCATTACCCGCCTGGCCCGCTCATACGGGATCCTCACTGCTCCAGTGGCCGCTTCTTTGACCGCTCTGCCTCCGTCTCGCACTACGGCGCGCACTCTGGAGAGGATGCGGCTCATCGAGCAGCAGCGTCCGGGGCAGTTCATTCGAGTGCCGACGAAGCCACACCAAGACCCCCAGCCGGCATATGCACAGCCGGGCCGGAGACGACAGAGGCGGGAGGCACCCGCCGAGCCAGCACCACAGCCGCAGCCACAGCAGCAGGACCTGGCAGCCAGGGTTGCCAGGATCGAGGACCAGCTTGAGTGGATCGGGGAGGTACTTCTACAGATCGCATCAGCTCAGTGCCAGCATCCCCGACCATTCCCAGCCAGGGCCCACGATCATGAGGTTGGACCCTCCAGGCCACATGGTGGTGATTGATGTACTTTTTCTTACTTTTTCTTTCTTTTTATTTTTTGGGATATATGTACAAAACTTATGGCACCACTATCTGTATCTTTGTTTATATTCTATTTGTCATGCTTTTTTTAATTTGTTTGTTGAGTTATACATAATATACCAAATGAGAAGGAGTTGTCTCAGACAAATGTGGGGTCATAGTGCCCCCTCCACTTGTCTCGACCACCGGCGGCGTGTTCACTGTAGCGCTACAACTCCAGCATACGAAATCAAGGATCCGTTTGTTCGCAATTATACCTGTGATACTGAGTACCAACCAAGCAATCTATCGTCCAACAGGGGTAACTCTTTCTCCCTTATGCTGAAAAATAATTTTTGTACAACGGGGACGTTGTACGGTTTTAAGTGTGGGGTGTGGACGGTCGAAAGAGTAAAATTTTTGGAATTTTTGCAGAAGTGATCAATTTTCAAAATTTTTAGCAATATTTTTCAAAATTTTTAATAAATTGCAATTTTGAAACGAATGGTTGTGATTGTGATAGCATTGGTATTTTTCAAGAGATACTGTTTAGTTATGATCATACTATTAGTTAGTCAAATAAGTTGAGTTTTACGAGTTTAGAAGATCGGACTGTTTTAGGATTGGAATTTAGGAAGGAAATGTCAATCAGTGGCCTTTGTTGTTCGAGCCGGTAAGTCTAAAATGGGTGGACCTTATGCACATTACCACCTAAGATTATCTGGTCTGGGATGGTATTTCTGAAAGCTCGTTACACGGACAACATCGAAAGTCATGGACAATTCTTTAATGGCCTTTAGAATCTGAATGAGTAAGTACACTTTATTGTGGACAGAAAGTTTGTAATCAAGGGTTCTCTAGAAAGCCATGAATTCCAAAGAACAATTCAATTATGTTTTCGCAAACTATTCCACTCTAACTCATAGAGCAATAAACTTTGAAACTGAACACAGTCAAAAATTCTTTGAGTCTTTATTATAATTTGTTAAAAACTCTCTTGCTAGGGGACAAACAAGGCACAAGTGTGGGGTGTTTGACAACGCCTAGTGATATCAAGTATTTTAGGCATTGTTGAGGCATGTTCTTGATGAAATTATATCAGATATGTCTGGTTATTCTCACTTTTCGTGCCAGGACTTGTTTGGAAGAAAAGAATGGAAACAGGGATTAAAAGCGTGCAAAAGGAAGAAGTTTGGAAAAGAATGAAAAATCAAGGAAACACGTACGCGCGCCGCGGATCTATGAAACGCGCGACGCAGGCTTAAGGCGGTGGAATACATTCAAATGCCGAAGAAACGGGATCTGATAAGTACGCGCGCCGCGGAATCCATAAAAGCGCGGCGCGGCCTCGAGAAATTTGCAACTATAAATAGAGGCATTTACAGCCGAAAACCCTAGCAAAGACCGGGTGTAAAATCGAACTTGAAGATCTTTGACTCCAAGATTTCATTCCAGCAGGTTCCCAATTGGTATTTTTATGTTTTGGATTTTATTTTCAATTAGTTAGATAGTTATAAGCTTTGGTTTGTATCTTTGGGAGTGACAACCATTGATATCAAGCTTAGGTTTCTGTTTTAGTAGTAATTAGTTACTGTTTTTATGTTTGGATATGAGCTTGATGAATGAGAAGCATTCGGTTACAATTAATCTTGGTTTTTCGGTGTTTTGGATGTTTGTTTGTGTTTTGGTTATTGAATTGTGTTTGAATGTTATTTTGACCTTGGTTGGAACTGTTTTTCTTTGCTGAAATCAGTAGCCAACTAGGATAGCTTAGGTATTGAACTTTGGCCAGTACTTGTTCAGTGGGACTATAGTTATTGGTTTAGGTTATACCTTGTGATTTTTTGGATGTTTTGGATGCCTTTGTTTGCTTCTGATTCAGAGATGCACTTCTGATTTCAGAAAGTGACTAGGTTAGTTTGAGGTGGGTTAGCTTAGGCTTAGCTTGACTTTCGTTTGGTTATTGTTTTTTGGTAGTTGAGAATTTAGGAACTAGATCCTCCGACTGTAGCGTGACACTACTAGTTGGTAATCTGTCATCTGGTCTAACCACGTAGCTCCTGCGGATCGACCCTGACTACCACTGTACTAGTGTGTGTGTGTTAGGTTTTCTTTATTTTTGACCGCACGACGACCTAGGCGTGTCAGTAATCGCCATGTATTCTGCCTCTGTAGAAGACAGTGCAACTGTAGACTGTAGCTGGGCTTTCCAACTAATAGCACAACCGTTCAGTGTAAACACATACCCTGTAATAGATCTTCGTTTATCCAAGTCTTTGCCAAAATCTGAATCAACATATCCAACCACCCCAGTGTTAGATTGTCCATAGCGTAGACACATAGAAGACGTATCGCGTAGATAACGTAAGATCCACTGTACTGCTTTCCAGTGTTCTTTTCTCGGGTTCGCCATATATCTACTAACCATGCTAACTGCATAAGCCAAATCAGGGCGTGTGCAGATCATAGCATACATCAAAGATCCAACAGCACTAGAGTATGGTACGCGTGCCATGTACTCTATATCAGTCTCAGTAGTAAGACTTAAAGCGGATGATAACTTGAAATGAGCTGCAAAAGGTGTGTTGACAGGCTTTGCTTCATGCATATTAAAACGTCTTAGGACTTTCTCAATGTAACCTTTTTGAGAAAGATGCAAGATCCTAGACTTCCTGTCACGAACAATTTCCATACCAAAAATTTTCTTGGCAGCTCCTAAGTCCTTCATTTCAAAATCAGCTTTCAACTGGTCTTTTAACTTCTGAATCTCCTTCATATCTTTTGCTGCAATCAACATGTCATCCACGTACAAGAGTAAGTAGATCTTTGAACCATCGTCACCTTTCTTGAAATAAACGCAGCTATCATAGGTGCACCTGTTGAATTTGTGACTAGTCATGAAATAATCGAACCTCTTGTACCATTGTCTAGGAGAATGCTTGAGGCCATATAGAGATTTCTTCAATTTACATACGTAGTCCTCCTTGCCAGGAACTACAAAACCTTCAGGTTGTTGCATGAAAATCTCTTCCTCAAGCTCACCATTTAGGAAAGCTGTAGTAACATCTAGTTGCTCCAACTCATAATCATTTGAAGCAACTAACCCCAACAATGCACGAATAGAAGTGTGTTTGACTACTGGGGAATAGATGTCATTATAGTCAACGCCTGGAATTTGACTGTAGCCTTTAGCTACCAACCGAGCTTTATATCTTGGTTTCTCATTCGGGTTAACAGGTTCTTTGAGCTTGTAGACCCACTTGCATTTAACTGGCCTTTTCCTTTTTGGAATAGGAACTAAATCCCAAGTACCATTTCTTTGCAAGGATTCCATCTCATTATGCATAGCAATCATCCAATCACTTGAGTCTTTAGATTTGATACCCTCATAATAATTTAGAGGCTCCGTTTCCGACTCAATATCATTAGCAACAATAAAAGCATAAGCAACAAGTTCAGCTTCAGCATACCTCTTTGGAAGAACAATTTGTCTTCTCGGCCTATCTCTTGCAATGCTTCGAGTAGTAGCTTGTGGTTGTGAACTTGTTGTTTCTTCAACAACGACATGCTCATTTGGCGAGGAAGACTCTTGTTGCTCAACTGGACTCGGAATGGTGACAGGTGAAGTAGGAAACTCCACCTCCATTTGAGCTTTCTCTTCATTTGCTTTTGATGATGCGACTGTATCTTCTGTAGAGTCAGAAGTTTGATGAATCATAGCAAACTTGTCAAAAGTAACATCTCTTGAGATGATGATTTTATTTAGATCATTGCTCCATAACTTGTAACCTTTAACTCCTGGATTATAACCAAGAAAGACACATTTAAGTGCTCTCGGTTCTAACTTCCCATTGTCAACTCGTGCATAAGCTGGACATCCGAAAGGTTTCAGATGTGTATAATCGGCAGGTTTCCCGGACCATAACTCATACGGAGTTTTCTTCTTGATTGCTCGCGACGGTGATCGGTTGATAACATAGCAAGCAGTAGAAGCAGCCTCCGCCCAAAAGGACTTTGGCAATTTGGAATTTGAAAGCATACATCTGACCTTCTCCATAATGGTGCGATTCATCCTTTCGGCTACACCATTTTATTGAGGCATATAGACTACCGTGCGATGTCGAGTAATGCCTTCCTTTCGGCAATAGGCATTAAACTCTTCTGAGCAAAACTCTAGTCCATTATCCGTACGAAGATAATTTACCACCAATCCTGATTGCTTTTCAACCTGAACTTTCCAGTCTCTGAAGGTAGAGAAAACGTCTCCCTTATGTTTTAAGAAGAAACACCACACCTTCCTGGAGAAATCGCCAATGATAGTGAGCATATAGTTAGCTCCACCTTTAGAAGCAACTCGATCTGGTCCCCACAAATCCGAGTGGACATAGTCGAGTGGTCCTTTCGTTGTATGGATACCACTTGCAAACCTCACTCGTTTGCCTTGCCATATACACAGTCTTCACAGAACTCCAAATCAACAATCTTTTGTTGACCAAGTAAACCTCTTCGACTCAATTCTGACATGCCTTGAAAACTCATATGGCCAAGTCGAAAGTGCCAAAGACGGGACTGATCTGGATCAGAAAGAGACTTTGAAACAACAGCAGCATCACTCGAAATTGTTTGCCCGTCAAGAAAGTAGAGGTCGGAGGTTTTTCGATTGGCTCTCAGTTTATCGGAACCATCTTTGAACACCCTGAGAACTCCACCTTTACCGGCAAACTCGTATCCCTTTTTATCAAAAGAACTAAGAGATAACAAGTTTCTTCTGAGGTCAGGGACATATCTAATATCCCCAATGGTTCAGATAACGCCGTCAAACATACGGATTCTGACTGAACCATGTCCAAGAACTGGACATGTAGTATTGTTACCCATCAACACATAGCCCTGGTTAACCTTTTCAAATGTGTAAAACCAACTTTTGTTGTGACACATATGAAAAGTACAACCAGAGTCGAGTATCCAATCACCAGTGGAATCCAGTTTATCTAAATAAACTGTCAAGAGTTCTCCAATACATTCGACCTCTGCTACATCGGCTTCACCCGAAGTGCTAGCTTGTTTACCATTTGCTGCAGCCTTCTCTTTTTCTTTATTCTTCAACTTGAAACATTCTTCAAGCACATGTCCCTTCTTATGACAATAGTTGCAAAACTTTCGTTCGCCTTTTGACTTGGATCTGGTTCTGTTGGAAGATTGAGAAGTTTTATGTAACACCCGGTTTTTAATAAAACATCTTCATTTAAATAAATATCAATTTATTCAATAATTAACATTTTGAAGATATTTAGAAATCATTTTAAACATCAATTTACCGCATAAATCCCCAATTAAGCAGCATCAGTGTGTACTCGTCATGCCTGGCCGTCATTTCCACCTGTACGACCTGAAATGGTAATTTAATAGGGAAGGATAAGCACACGGCTTAGTGAGTTCCAACAACTACACAGCATATCAGTTACACATACTTTACCCCTAACAGGAAAAATACAACCACACGTCACATAATCTGCTCTACCCAGTATATTTGATTATAACCTCTTATACGTATCTGCTCAGTAAATCTAACTCCCCTGCTCAGCACTTAAAGTCGTACATACCCTGTACGTCGAGTCATGCTTATCTGCTCAGTGTATTTTGCACGTATCTCTATATTACTCAGTACGTCGAGCCCACACACACCATAACCCAACCCATACAATTATAACAGAAAGATATATATCAATAATATACACACAACTTGGTACTATTTACCAACATCTTATAAACATCTTATAAGCACACAAAATACAGTAAAGGACATATAACGTCCATACAATGTAGTGAGAAACTCACCTGATTATAGTCGACTACAGCGTTTATCTCTGCTTCGTATTCCCTCTTTAACTGTTAACACCGTAAGACATTTATCACCCTTTACTCCTTAACTATATCATAGTTGCTTCACTAGACCCTTTCATAATTCCAACATGATACCTCGTGATTTATCAAGTAAATGATAGCCAGGTAGAAGATTAGTTGGGGTGGCAGGATCCTTTCAGCATTTTAGCCTTTCGGAAAATCCAACAACCAGATCCCAAGTAATCGGCCTAGACACCATCCTCGTAAGTAAATCACTCGGTATTATTTTTGGAATTACGAATAGTATAATCTCTGCATATTATAGTTTAACACTTATAAACTACTAGAGAAATACGATAGTGATTACTCACTTAAGGTTGGCGTTTTTGCAAAGCCTTGGCACGTTTCCCGTTCCGCTCTTCCAACACTTCCCGAGCACCTCGTTACCAGCTACCGCTCGCTCCTAACTCCTCCCGACCTATTTTCCTCACCAGAACACTCCTTGATATCGTAAGGTTGTTTGGTGTTTGTTGTGGTTTGAAATGAAGAGGTTGGGCCTCTATTTATAGGGATCAAAAACACTATTCACGACGTCATCACGACATCAGCGACACTATTCACGACGTCATCATGACGTCATCACGACATCATTGTCGATGTCATCACGAGGTAAGCGCTTACGTCATCTCTCGGTTACTATTCACACCGGAGCACTATTCACGCCGGAGTTACTATTCATTTTTTTTTTTTTTTTTTTTTTTTGGAAAACGGTCGTTACATTTTACTTCTCTCTATTGTTCTTCCTCTGGCATTCAAACCTTCGGCTTTAGTATCACTTGAACCACCACCGGTAATATGCTTCATCTTCTCTTTAGAATCCAAAGCTGTAAAGACTTCGTCTAAAACAAGAGTGTCACGGCTGTAGATGATCGTATCACGAAAATGGCTATAGGATTCAGGCAACGATGACAACAAAAATAAAGCCAAGTCTTCATCTTCATATTGAACATCCATATTCTCCAAGTTATTTACTAACTCTTTGAATGTAGACAAATATTCAGCTAGCGAGCCTCCTTCAATCATCTTGAGATTGAACAACCGTTGCTTTAGATGCAACTTGTTCGGTAAGCTCTTTGTCATCAATAACTGCTCCAACTTCAGCCACAAAGCAGCCGCCGACGTTTCTTTTAGAACATCTTGTAAAACATCGTTTGACAAGTGCAAACGAATTTGAGATAAAGCCTTCAGATCTTTCATCTCCTTTTCTTCTTCGGTCCATGTAGCGGGCATCCTTTCGAAGCCCAAGAGCGCCTTGTGTAAATCCATCTGAATGAGAATATCTCTCATCTTTACTTGTCACAGAGGAAATCGGGTATTCCGATCCAGCAGCGGAATATCGTATTTCACCAAAGACATGATTTATTACTTGATAAAATGATCCCAACAAGCTAATATCAAAACCCGGACGCTCTGATACCAATTGTTGTAAAATACGACGGATCCAAATTGACTTTAGACAATATTAGCTCAATACTGAATGGGATCAAAATTATCAAACGGTGATAATCACAACAAAAATACGAATGAAGTAAATAAAATAGAGACACAGGGATTTACATGGTTTTTCCCGATTTGGGTTTTCCACGTAAATCCCTGTGTCTCTATTTTATTTACTTCATTCGTATTTTCGTTGTGATTATCACCGTTTGATAATTTTGATCCCATTCTGCATTGAGCTAATATTGTCTAAAGTCAATTCGGATCCGTCGTATTTTACAACAACGCCAACACAGAAGAAAAGAGTTGAAGTTGGCTCGCGAACAAAAGACTTTTTTGAAGTTGGCTCGCGAACAAAAAACTTTTGTTTTTCCAGACAAATAGCCTTTTTTACTTTTTCTATTGAAATTTTTGAAATCACGAGTGATGAGACTAGTTGAAGTGAGAGGAAGACCAATGTATTTAACAAAAATTTTCCTTCATCAAAACACATGATGCTATTTGTAACACCCAGTTTTTCAACACAGAGTACACCCAAAATTTTCTCGTTTACAAATTATAAAATACAACAATATACTCATGTGCTCAGGAAACTACAATAAGATATCTTCAGGAATCTTGTCAACGATCCGAGCCGGGTGCTACGTCACTCTAATCCTGCAACACACCACGAACAACATGTGTAAGTTATAAAGGTTAGTGAATAACATTACAATAGCATACAATAACTCGTTAATCACATATCATCACAAACAATATCCACATATATCTTTCACACATATATAAAACTCGTGTATAAATCTCGTTCAACTATATTCACCTAATGTGATTACAAAGTACTCATTATGTAACTACACTAGTAGTCCCAACACACATAGCCACAAGGTACTCGTTATGTGACTATGTCAACACGCACCACATGGTTGCAAGGTATTCGTTATGCAACCAACTACCCACTAACTACGCATGATCATAAGTCACTCGTTATGTGACCATATAACAAACATCATGTGGCATGCAAGGTGCTCATTATGCATCCACCTTGTTCACGAAATAAAACAAACATATGGTCACAAAGTTCTCGTTTTGTTACCATATACAGTCTATACTTGCGACTACTCGTAACCAGGACACATTATTCCAAGACTTCCATACAGCTTGCCACGTATTCTTATTAATAGGATTTATTACAAAGAATGTTAACACAAACTCCTCGTTATGTGTTATATTCTAATCATCATCATTACCACATGCATACAAGTGTGTGTGTGTCTATATATATATATATATATATATATATATATATATATATATATATATATATATAGGCAAGTGAAGCCCAGCCTAGCTGGGTGGATGCACCCGGGTTATATACCCATGTGGTGGGAGGTCTGGAGTTCGACTCCGACTAACCCCATGTGGGGGATTTTCCTGGAAGGAGAATTAGGTGGAGGGGAAAGGCCTTTGCGCCTTAGGTAATCGCCAACCGCCTTGGGTTGCGGGGCTGATTACCCACAGGTGAAACCATATCTATTCGCTGGTTCCATATATATATATATATATATATATATATATATATATATATATATATATATATATATATATATATACACACACACACATAGCAACCTCGTGTTTACCACATAGATCTATATCCAAGTATCATTCATGCAAAACATAGTATGAATTATATCACAACCACAATGTTATGTAAAGTTACTCATCTCGCAGGATGATCAAAGACATCGTAACAGCACTTACACTTAATGATTGAAAAAGCCCCCTTCTTTATCCAAGATCAACCTACACCAACCGTGACATGAATATAAGTGTTTGTGGATCACTACTACCCTTCCAAATAGTTCCACCAGGGTTAGGAAACCTTAAAGCTACATACTTCTATCAAGTTCCACCAAAAATAAGTTACCAAAGGCCTTTGTCGTTGCTACACATCACGTAGCTCCACCTATACGTCGTGTAAGATGAATGTCTTCAAGGTACACATCGTGTAGCTCATGTTACACGCCTTGTAGCATGAATTTCTAGACTTCCAACCCTAAAAACTCATATAACCTCCATTCCATCCACATAATTCATATGTATACGTTTATCAACCTCAAATACTTTCATTTATAACAATTATACACTACTTCCACTCTGATCCAAACACTCGAGAATCCTAAGTTCAGATTAAACCTCAAAGTAACAACATACCTTTGATTCAAGCACTTAAAAGTAATCCATATCCTTGAGCTTCAGAATCAATTTCCTTTCAACCTTTTGTTCACAAGGCACCAAAATCACCCCTCAGAGGTTTGCTCCATGGGTATGGGGTTGGAAAGGTAGAGAACCGACTTAATACTTAAGTTATATTGCCTCAGCACCTCCTACATGCCGTGTAGGACTATCTACATGTCGTGTAGGTCTCCTGATCCATAAATCTTTAAATTAGCAATGTACTTCCACCTTTTCTTCATGTCTAACAACCTACTTTGCATACTAGGCCTACATATGAACACCTCAATTATAATTAGGTAAGTCAATATCCTCTTTTGACTAACTCATGCTTGATTAATGAAAAACGGTGTTACACTATTAAAAATTCCTTTCATGATCGGTTTAATACCGCCAAAGAAATGTTGGCTCTTGGTTAGACTCGATTCCAACGTAGAAACTTGATAGAATTCATATATTTTTGTCATTAATGACTTCAACGGAATTGCGGTTAACATAGCAAAATATCAGCAGGTCATCAGCAAAACACAAGTGAGTGTTTCTTCTTGTCTACACTTCCAATGGCATTTTAAATTAGTAGGCGCCTTGATTCTTCTTTTGAGAATTAAATTAAACACCTACATGATAATGGTGAAGAGGTAACGGGACAGAGGGTCCCCTTGTCTTAACCCTATTTTTTCATGAAAGAACATGTGGTATTCGAAATTGACACTAATAGAGTAGGACGGAGTTGAGACATACCAAGAAGATTCGGTGAATCACGATCGGATGGAAGTCGAACCACACCATGGCTTAATGAAAAATATTCCAGTTTATAGTATCATATGCTTTTTGAATATCGACCTTAAGAGTGCATATGGGGGTTCCCTTGTTTATATGGTATATGTTCAAAAGCTCTTGGGACATAAGGATATTGTCAAGAATAGACCGGCCCAAAATGAATGGAGATTGGTTATCACTAACTATAGAACCCAAGTAGTCTCTTAGCTGTGCAACAATGATTTTACTTATGCATTTGAGAAGCACGTTGTAGTAGGAAATGGGTCTAAAATTTGTAACTTTGCAAGGAGTATTGGATTCTGGGATTAAAGCAATGTTGGTGGCATTAATTCCCTTGAGAAGTGAACCGCTTTCAAAAAATGCATCAACCCCTTGCACATGCCATCACCCACAATAGACCAACCTTTTTTTAAAGAAGCATATTGAGTACCCATCGGGACCCGGAGATCGGTTATCATAAATATCGAAGATAACGACTTTAATCTCCTCTCAAATGATTGCCTTGACCATAGAATTAGCATATTCATGATTAATTTTATAGTGATGATGAACATGTTTCTATGTAATATGGCATAATTTACATAATTTTATGTTTTGGTGACTGGCTTTATTTTTTGTAGGACATACTATTATCTTTTGGTATCCAACTTATAGAATTTAATGGAATCTAATGTTTATTTAGTTTAGTAAGATTTTCTTTAATTATATCATTATACTTTGTGTAGTACTTAATGGCAGATCCTTGGCAAACCAAATATAACATTGTACTTTGTGTATTAGAGGTTATGCAAGTTTGTAGCAGGTCCTTGGAAAACCAAAAATAACATTACAAAATATATCACTATATTAACATTAAAGAGTTTGTTAAATTCTATGAATCCATTATATTTTTGGAAAAATTGACTTGTATAGAGTTATTTATTCACCCATATATTCAATCTTAGTTTTGCATGAAGCCAACTCATTTTCCACAACTTCAAGCTTCAAATACATTCTTTCATTGTTCATTACTTTCGATTTCTTATGCATATCTGCCATAATATGACCACGTAATGCTTATTTAGAAGCCCGGTGTCAATCGAATGGAAGTTTATTACTTGGATCTCGCATATGATAAATTAAAAGAATTTCATCAAAAATAAAAATAAAGAAGTTGGTATTACCGTCCAATTAAGATGACCCCTAAATCTTCCACATGGGTTATCCTTACTCCAACCAACTATCGTAAACTTTGATTCGTTCCCACGATTACATTACATGGAGAGTTACGTTGAGATTTAATTTCATATTATAGTCATTTTGGTCGATGAGGATGCCATGATCGAAAATCTCAAATCGATCAACTGGAATTTGAAATGGCAAGAAAGAGGACTTCAAGGACCCTGTTCCTGTTGTGAATAATTAATGAATATGTCACTTGCCACGTCATCGATTATGTGCCATGCCCACTTTGGAGAAAATTGTCAAGTTGCCTAGAAATGGGTAATAGTTGTAAAAATGATAAAAATGTGGACAAAGAATAGTTTACGAACTCCCTATGGGCAAATGGATTTGGATCAAAATAGACTGGGGAAATAGTTATCTATAGTTTTTCAACAACTTCCCAATTATTTATGCCACAATTTTTGTTAAATTTGAAAAATTACATAAATAAATGACAAAAAGATCAATTCTTTTAGTTATGAAAGTGCGTCTTCTTTCAGCGTATTTTTTTGAGTCTAGAAATTCATTAATTTCAATTTTAGTTAAGGCGTTAAATTTAAGGACGATATAATGATAGATTAGTCAATATACATGCATATAAAGATGTAGAGGACCACCGGTGTAAGAAAATAAAACCATATAGACTGTCCATACAAAATTCTATAACTTGAACTTAAAAATGCAAATTTCAATGCAACATATGGACCATTCCTTAATTTACTATGTTAAATATTGAACTAGATTTGTATAGTGTCTTTAGTGATTGATGATATTATACATCTTTAATTAATTATCAATTCAACCTTATATGTAATTTATCTGGATAACAAACTTTACGTATCACAAGAACCGCCACTATACTATACATATTCAAAAAAGTGAACTAAATTTTTTTTAAGTTTGGGGCTACTTCATATGTCATGGAAAATTTAAGTTGATAGACTTTGAATTCTATATTTATATTAAATTTATATTTGAATTGAACAAGTTTTGGTCATTATGTGTATATTACCAATTCCATATACCCTCCGAAATGTTGAATCTTGAATATCCAAACCATGGACCAAGACCAAGACCAAAAGCTGGATGCACTTTGGTCTTTAACTTATATAAAATATACTTTTGACTTATTCATAAACTTTTGATAACAATATCTAATGATTCATAAAACATTTAAGACCAAGAAAGACACCGACACTCGAGCATAAACTCTAATAAACTTTTTTTTTTACGGAACACATTATCGTAATTCACTCATTTAAATCAACACCATGGGCAGATATTATGATTATACGTAATAAACTTGGACTCTAAGTGTTCCTAAATAAGTGAAATACGCAACACATTATAAGACGATTTCGTATATTTCTAGTTTCACCGTACCATGTTTACAATTAATGTAAGTTAACAAGCAAAACTAATCGACCGCCTTTCTATAAATGGAAATAACAAGTACAAAAATCATGCAAGTGAACACGTATCTATATTCTTTACAAAGTTTGTAGACACATTATTTGAAAAAAAAAATAGATCAGAAAATTTAAATCGACCAACAAATTGACGTTGAGTTATTCACAGCTGCCACCACTTTCGGTTTTCCATTTGCTTTTTAAGTTGTTCTGCCATTGATGCAAAGTTCTCGGACCCACTTTCAAGTTCTTCAGCATTTTCTCTTAGTTTCTGTCATGATTTAGCAACATATTAAATATAAATAAACAGCATGTATTATTATAAGAAAACCAGATAAAAAGATTGTGGTATCGTATCATGACCATACTGTAACTGATATTATTTCAAATCAGATTACGTATTCAACATATAATTCTATTATATTTTATACCACATTATATGATAAAGTAAATTGTGTGGATTAAAATTACCAGCATTATCATCAGATATTATATCCAACATATAACTTCTAGACATAAAAATTACCACCACCAGGCACTGAGATAAGTAATCATTAGCTACAAGTGGGAGGGAGACTAGTCTAGTTTTTTTTTTTTTTTTTTTTATTATTATTGCTCAAGGAACATATTTCAACATCTAAATAATAATCACAATACTTTCAAATAGGATTTGATTTTAAGCATTTACAACTAAATTCATACCTCAAGTTTCATCTGTCGTTCAAGAAGCTTGTCTTTTGCTTCTTGAGCTGCAGCCGCTGTACCAGCCACATCCTAAATTTCAAAATTTTAATTACAGAATTAAATGAAACATAATTCTTTTAATCAGTAAGATAAATTTATTTTCTTAAATTAGATTTTACCGCTTTTCGATATTTGGCTTTGATTTCTTCTGTTGTTCTAACTTTCGGTTCTGACCCACCTTCGAGTAATCTGTCTCTCTCCTTTTGCTTGTCTACATGCCATGATAAAACATTATTATTTATTTTCCTTTAAAATTAAAATAATCAAATAATAAGAAACATTATTCTTCAGGGTTTGTATTATACCTTTCTCGGTCTGTTTCGGAGCGGGAGCCGGAGATTTAGGCGAAGGAGATTTCGATTTGGGTTCAACTTCAATTTTTTCAACAACTAAAGAAGAAAATTAAATGACAGTCAAAAAAAAAAAATGGAAAATTGTATAATAATTAAATATAGAAACCTAATTTGGTTGGCATTTCGAAGTCGTCATTTCCCAAATCCAAATCTAAATCCAGATCTGAAACTGAAAACGGGGTTCTTGAAAACAAAGCTTCAAGTTTAGGAACGAGAATGTCTCGAGTTTCGTCTATGTTTTCGATTTCGTTTCCCTTGTCTCTCTTTATTCCCTTGATGATACCACCAAGTATTCCTGTTGGTGCAGCCTGTATAGCAAGAAAGATTAAATAAATCTTTAAGCGGTTTTAGGAAACAAAATAATAATAATAATAATAATTATTATAATAATAATAATAATTCACATAGTATTTTTTCAACCTGTTTTTTCTGGCTAAGAGCAAATTTAAGTGCAGCCTCTGCAGCTTCCGCCACTACTTTATCATGAAGGCGAGGTAAAGCCTCTGGTATCCTAAATTATATACCAAAACCCATTAATCAGTGTGTGTGTTTGTGTGTGTGTGTGTGTGTGTGTGTGAGAGAGAGAGAGAGAGAGAGAGAGAGAAAGAGACCTGAAGTCATTTTCAGAGGAGAAAAGAGAGACAACAGCAGATTCAGGCCCATACACCTAACAGAGAATCAAAACATTGAGTTGCCAAAATTGTGAATTACATTTTTGGTCCCTGAGTATGATATGAACGAGAATAATAGGGGCCGATTTGGCCAGGTTTACAGAAGACGTGGCTAGAAGGAAAGGATACCTCTAAATAGTTTCCATTTTTCAATTTAAATCTTTTTGATTTGTTTCTGTTTTTAGTACTCTATTTTGGTTTAGGTTTTTTGTGAGCAGGACACTATAAATATGGTGCTCCAGTCATATTTTATTTTCAGGCAATTATTGAAATAAGACCTTTGTGGTTTTCTTGGAGATCCCCTGTTCTCGAATACAGGCCAGTTCATATCAATTGGTATCAGAGCACGATTCTGGCGGCAACACTGTTCACGGAAATCACTGTTTCACGCGGTTACTGTTCACCGAAAAATCACTGTTCACGCGGTTACTGTTCACCGAAAATTACTGTTCGTGCGGTAATTTTGGTCCTGCAGCCATGTCTGGGAAACTCACCAACACCGATCGGATTGGGATACTGGAGAATGACCTCACGCGAATACGAGAGGAGGTTGAGACCAACCGTATTGAAAGTGCGATGCAGTTCCAGGAATTGCTTAAGGCGATCAAGGATTTGAAAGAGGATTCCGGTAAGAAGAAGACGAAGAAGACAAAGGAATCAAAAGACGATTCAGACTCGTCTGCAGAAGGGGATGATGAGTCCATCGGGTCCAAAAAGAACAGCGTAGGGATGAAGAACAGGGACCGTTACGTGACTGTCGTAAGATCAAGATGCCGATCTTTGAGGGTGAAGACGCATACGGGTGGATTTACCGTATTGAACGGTATTTTGAGGTGCAAGGAATCGAAGGGAAGGACCGGCTGAGGGCGGCTGCCCTGTGCATGGATGGGTCCGCGTTGGCATGGTATCGATGGGTGGAGGCCAGATCCCCCTGTCGCTCGTGGGAAGGGCTAAAACAGAAGCTTCTAGGTCGTTTTCAACCCTCGTATGAGGGAAGTGTATATGAGCAGTTTTTGGCAATTCACCAGGAGGGTACTGCTCGTGAATATGTCTGTGAGTTCGAGAAGCTTGCTGGACAAATGCTTGATCTCCCAGAACAAGTTTTGGAGGGCACTTTTATTAAGGGGTTAAAGCCGGATTTGAGGTCGGCAGTAAGAGTTATTGAACCGGAGAGCCTGGCTAGAGCAATGAGGGCAGCGATTATGATCGACGAGAATAAACCCGGCATGGCATCCAAGGTGGGGATGGGCGGGATACGGTCGGGAGGGAACAATCAAACTAAGTTTGGGTATACCGGAGCATCACCGGTCAACACCGAGAAGAAACCGAGCAACCCCACCAATCCGGGACCGTTCAAACGGCTGACTGAAGCAGAGTTTGCAGATAAGCGCGCCAAAGGGCTTTGTTACCGTTGTGATGGGAAATTTGGTCCGGGACATCGGTGTCCTAGTAAAACACTTCAAGTACTGATCGTGGAGGAAGGAGACGAGGAGAGCGACCCCGAAGAGGCGGAAGGAGACCATGCACACCTTGATACGGTAGAGGTCTCCCTAAACTCGGTCAGTGGCCTCACCCCGCCACATACCATGAAAGTCAGAGGTAACATTGGAGGAACGGAAGTAGTGGTGCTGATCGACAGCGGCGCCACCCACAACTTCATATCTACTAGGATGTTGGGGAAACTTGGGGTGGAAGTAACCAACACCGGGTCGCTGAAGATGAAACTGGGCAATGGTATGATCGACCGGAGCCGGGGTACATGCAAGGGAGTGGTACTCGACCTTCCAGAACTGCAAATCGTGGAAGATTTCTTTCCACTCGAACTTGGGGGATCGGATTTAATATTGGGCATCGTGTGGTTACAAAAATTGGGAGACATGACAGTGAATTGGCGAGAACTCCGCATGAAGTTTTGGGATGGTGATCGACAGGTTACAATCTCGGGGGACCCTAGCTTGTCAAGATCGGCAGCCTCATGTAAGTCTTTACAAAAATTATTGCAGCATGAAATTGAAAGCTATCTGGTTCATATCAATGTCAGCGAAGAGCAACCAGCACCAACCGCCCCAATTCCAGCTGCGATTCAGGCTCTAATTACGGCCTTTATTGACGTGTTTGAGCTTCCATCCGGCCTACCACCACCGCGAAGCCACGAACACGCAATAAATCTTCGCGAGGGTACTGAACCAGTCAGTGTGAGGCCATATCGCTACCCCCATGGGCAAAAAGACGAAATAGAACGACTAGTTCGTGAGATGTTGGTCGCAGGAATTATTCAACCAAGTACCAGCCCATTCTCGAGTCCAGTCCTGCTGGTCAAAAAGAAGGACGGGAGTTGGCGTTTCTGCGTGGATTACCGGGCACTTAACAAGGCCACGGTATTGGATAAATTTCCGATACCGTTAATTGACGAATTACTAGACGAGTTACACGGAGCTGCCATGTTCTCAAAATTAGATTTAAAAACCGGTTATCACCAAATACGGATGAAAGCCGAAGACATACAGAAGACGGCCTTTAGGACACATGAGGGGCATTACGAATTTAGAGTAATGCCGTTCGGATTAACTAATGCACCTGCAACCTTTCAATCCTTAATGAACAAGGTATTCCAACCCTTCCTACGAAAATTTATACTGGTATTTTTTGATGATATACTTATCTATAGTAAAACGGAGAAAGAGCATGTGGAACATTTGGAAACAGCCCTACGTTTATTACAAAAACACCAATTGTATGCGAACCGTAAGAAGTGCACGTTTGCACAAGGCCGGGTGGAATATTTGGGACACGTGGTGTCACAGGAAGGGGTGTCGGCTGATCCGGCCAAGATAGATGCCATGCTACAATGGCCGGTCCCTAAAACGCTACGGGAACTACGCGGGTTTTTGGGTTTAACCGGGTACTACCGCAAATTCGTCAAAGATTATGGCAAGATCGCATGGCCGTTGACCGAGCAGCTGAAGAAGGATAATTTCAAATGGACCAGCAAAGCAACCGAGGCGTTTAAAAAATTGCAGACTGCTATGACACAAGTCCCTGTTCTAGCACTACCAGATTTCAGCAAAAAATTCGTGGTAGAGATTGACGCCTCTGGGTATGGGTTGGGAGCCGTTTTAATACAGGAAAATCGCCCATTAGCGTATTTCAGTCATACTTTAGGCACTCGAGCTCGGCTAAAGTCAGTCTATGAACGGGAATTGATGGCCATCGTTTTGGCAATTCAGAAGTGGCGGCCATATCTGCTGGGCAGAAAATTTGTAGTTAAAACCGACCAGCGCAGCCTCAAGTACTTGCTAGAGCAACGTACAGTAACGGAGGATCACCAGAAATGGTTAAGTAAACTGCTCGGGTATAGCTTTGATATTGTGTATCGACCTGGAAAAGAGAATGGCGTGGCAGATGCTCTCTCTCGCACATCCACTGAACCGCAACTAGCAGCCCTTACAGTTTCATGGAAGACCGATTGGGAGGGGGTATGGCGCGAATTGGAAAGTAACGCTGACATTCAAGCCTTGAAACAGAAAATTGTAAACGGGGAGCAGGTGCCAGCTGGGTACAAGGTCGAAAATAACCGGCTACTCTTTAAAAAACGACTGGTAATTCCAAAGGGATCGACATGGCTTCCGGTAATTTTGCGTGAGTTTCACGGTAGCTTGGTAGGCGGGCATTCGGGAGTGCAAAAAACATACCAAAGATTAGCGCGGGAAGTTTTTTGGATTGGCATGAAGGGTGATGTTGCAAAATTTGTGTCCGAGTGCGAGGTTTGCCAATGACAAAAATATTCGACCATGGCACCTAATGGTCTCTTACAACCCTTGGAATTACCAAATACCGTGTGGTCTGACTTGTCAATGGATTTTATCGATGGTTTGCCTAAATCAAACGGGTATTCGGTCATCTTTGTGGTGGTGGACAGACTCAGCAAATACGCTCATTTCGTTCCTTTGAAACACCCGTACACGGCTCCAATGGTGGCAGGGGTTTTCATTAAGAAGGTAGTACGCTTGCATGGCATTCCGGAGACGATCGTATCTGATCGAGATGCGGTTTTCGTGAGCCACTTTTGGAAGGAATTATTTCGGATGTTGGGAACGGTCCTTAAACGTAGCACTGCGTATCATCCGCAAACGGACGGTCAAACGGAAGTCGTTAACCGTTGTGTCGAGACGTACTTAAGATGTTTTGTTACGGACACGCCCAGGAAGTGGGTCACGTGGTTGCCTTGGGCCGAGTATTGGTATAATACCTCGTTTCACACGTCTACCAAAACAACTCCCTTTCGAGTTTTGTACGGGCGTGATCCGCCTCATTTGTTGCATTATGGTAGTCTACCCACACCTGTAAGTACAGTGGACCAATATTTACAAGAGCGGGATCAGGTTTTACAGGAATTGCGCAGCTATCTGTTTCGTGCTCAGCAGATCATGAAAACAACAGCTGATCAGCATAGGCGGGATGTGCAGTTTGAGGTGGGGGATTGGGTGTACCTAAAACTCAGGCCATACCGTCAACGATCGGTGGCTCAACGCCAAAATGAAAAGCTAGCTCCCCGTTACTTTGGCCCATTTGAAGTTTTGGAGAGAATTGGCAAAGTCGCTTATCGCTTGCAGCTACCTGAGACCGCAAGGATTCATGCGGTGTTTCATGTTTCTCAACTCAGAAAAGCCATTGGGAGTCGTGAGGCTTCTCCTCAACTACCAGCCACTTTAACCGAAGATATGGAGGTCATGTTGCAGCCTGGGCAGGTGGAAGGTGTACGCCAGACAGAAGCAGGAAAGGAAGTGTTGATCCATTGGAAAGATCTTCCTGAATATGAAGCCACGTGGGAGCCGTATGAGGGGTTAAGCCAACAGTTTCCAGAGTTTAACCTTGAGGACAAGGTTCGTGTTTGGGAGGGGAGTAATGATATGAACGAGAATAATAGGGGCCGATTTGGCCAGGTTTACAGAAGACGTGGCTAGAAGGAAAGGATACCTCTAAATAGTTTCCATTTTTCAATTTGAATCTTTTTGATTTGTTTCTGTTTTTAGTACTCTGTTTTGGTTTAGGTTTTTTGTGAGCAGGACACTATAAATATGGTGCTCCAGTCATATTTTATTTTCAGGCAATTATTGAAATAAGACCTTTGTGGTTTTCTTGGAGATCCCCTGTTCTCGAATACAGGCCAGTTCATATCAGAGTATAGCTGATTTTTTGCAATTTTAATCCCAAAAGTTTTTCTTTTGCCATTTTGGTCATTATTTGAGGTTTTTGTAACGTTTTTGGTTCCATGTTTCAAGTGAAATGACTATTCTTGGTCATCAAGTATAGCTGAGTCATTTTCTTGGAACAAGGACCAAAAACGTTAGAAAAATCTCAAATAAGGACCAAATTTGCACAAAAAAAAAAAAACTTTTTAGGACCAAAAATGTTATTTACTCTAAAAATTTTGGAGAGACAATTAAACATGAATGAAGGAGAGTAAAATGCTAACCATTGTTATATGTCCGTTACCAAAAGAACTCATTGTGTTTTCCATTTTGTTCTTGAAATTCCACCTCAAAATGGACATTAAAGAAGTTTCTGCCACCACTTTAAGATCTGGTAACGATCTGCAGTGAGAATATATACTTCAACTGATATTTTTAAAACCTCGTATAAAGAAAATGTTTATAAATATTTCACCTGATTTCAATAATTCCAGTCGTGTATACTAAAACCACTCCAGATTCCTCTTCGTTTTTCTTAAAAATTGTAGTCCAGCGACATTGTTTCTCCAAATCAATTTTGCAGATCAAGTTTGGCTTCTCCTGATTATTTATACTCTTTTAACATAAATTATAAAAATAACTGAAGATGATATTAAACGAAGTGGGCACCTGAATTAGAGACTTGGTTGAGTATAAAATCAATGAATCCTCAAAACAAATTAAAATGAGTGAATCTACAAAATTCTTCCATAATTCAATGGGTTGATTCGAGGTACTTTCTTCAGCTTCTGTTGACTCACTTTCTGGCTCTGTTGACTTTAAAGACTCTTTTTCATTTGTAGTTCCTTGGGATGAGTTTACAGAATTCTCTTCAGGTAATTCAGGGACAGAAAAACTTTCATCTGCATGCAAACATTTTTCATTATAAACAATGACAAGAAATAGTTAAATGCTAAATTGTGACATAAACCCTTAATGTAAGGAATGAAGCTTACCTAAAATGTATAATGAAATTGCAGTTGACTCCTTTGGGTTTACTGACGAACACCAGATCTTTTTACCATTATTAATATCCAGAAAGATGATGTGTGAATCTTTGGTCAATACGAAACCCACTTGTGTTTCTGGATCACTTGTAGATGTGTTTCCGGAATGTTCCGGATCATCAGTATCAGTTTGTAAATATGTTTTCATGGCGATAGAAGCAATTGGAGAAGTAGGGTCGACTAAACAATCAGTAAGAAACAGTACTGATGATGATTGAACATCGAGTACAGCAGCCTGGTAGGTAAAAAAATGAGTTGGTAATGATTTTTAATTAAATAAATAAATTCTAATATTGTAGTTATTATGATGCTTACCTTACCGCATTCATATCCAACAATAACTCTAGCTCCAGAAATTGTATATTGTAGGGTTTGTACACGAGAACTTAGGACAGAAAAGACAGCTGTCGATTGCCATCCATTTCCATGATGCAAATTAATTTCTGTTATGAAGTCAATTATGTTATCAACTTTAAACTGATGTGAGGGTAACATAAAAACAAAAATATGAATGTAACTGTAATTTTACAAAAAGCACCTTGAAGGGGAACACTCGTTTCTTCTGTTTCTCCAACTAATTTAAGTAGATGAACCTGTATACATCGTAAATATAAAACATTTATCACTAAAAACTATACAATATCTAAGCATCTTTTTTCAAGATAATTTTTCCTTCGTCTCACAAAAAATTGCAAGAATTTTCTTTTATGGGAAGTTTCCAAGTTGAAATTACCTATTTGCCCGTTACCATCATTACGAATATATCGACTTTAGTGATTTGGGCTCACAAGATTTATTTTAGATATTTGACAGATAGTATAACACTTTGCTGTTTCACAGATAAGAGGTAGTAAATGAGAAAGAAATTGTACCAGACCACAATTGTTTCCTACAGCTAAACTTGCTGTCTTTGAGTTAAAATCCATTGCTGATATTGGTTCACTTGTACCACGAACTTTGGTATCTTCTTCGGTATCTTCCACCTAAGGAAACATTTTAAGCTCAAATCAGGGAGTTATTGTTGGGAAAATGCTTTCAAAGATTCCCAACAACATGTCCTATTGAAAATTGAACACAAGAATATACGTGGAAAACTCCAAAACCAGAGAAAACCAAGGGCTCCTCAGAGAAAAATCCATTAAATGATAAATTATTACAATCACAAAATGAATGATTTATGAAATTCTTAATCAGACTCATGGTACTAACCTGGAAGTCTAGTGTAAAAATCAGGGAGAAAACTGGAAATGTGGCATCCCATATTCTAACACAGCCGTCTTGATACCCTGCAATATATATCCTCTCAACTCCAATATTTTCAGCTGAAGATAGTTCACTGAGAAAGCCACCACTCACAGGCCACTTTCCACTCCCTGGAGTCTTAGGAGATGTCAATTCACTTTTCCCAGCCAAAACTGTCTTCAAACATGAAATTAAAAAAAAAAACAAAATTAAGCACTAACACGCAACAAAAAAAAAAAAATAAATAAAAAAAAAAAAAAAACCAATCCTAGTAGTAATTTATTTACAAATCACAACCTCATTGAGAACTCTTTGTAAATCCCCATCTTTCGGAACCAAACATAGCTTTGAAATAGTCATATACGGTTCAACGGTTGGTAAAGTTACAGGGCATTGAACTGGTTTTACAACTGATGTTAATCCGGTCAAACATTCATCATCATACACATGGAGTTGACCTGGGTTGGTCAACACAAAAAGTGAAATGTAACTACTTTCTGTTACACCAACAGCGGGGACCACTTCCATATCCGCATAAGAACCGTTAAGTGAAAGGTCAACACGTTTAATAGACTTCAAAGCTTCTATCCCCGATGACAAATCAAGATTCAAAATCTGCAAAAACCCAGAATATATAACATAACTGAAAAAGAAAAAGAAAACGAGGGTCATGGAGTAGTAATTAGTAAAGTGGTTTGAAATTGAATGTTACCGTTAGGACTTCTTCAGATCCAATATCATCACCTCCATAGACAAAGAGTTGACCGGAACCGTTATTTTGACTATTTGGACACCAATGAAGAACAATTACCGGGAGTCTTTTGTCACTTGATGAGAATCTTAACTTGACTGCATTTTTTGTATTCTTATTTGTTTTCTGATTATTGGTGGATAAATTCCATAATATAATATCTCCATCTACATAACCAACAGCGAGTATTGACCCATCGGGAGAAACCCAACAGAGAGCGCTTACTTCCTTTTCTAACTGTTCTTCATCTGATTTATTATTTACACTTTCACGCTTTATTTCGCCTGTTGAACGAATAATTATGTCATCTTTTAATTGGAGATCTTTATAGCTTCTGATGAGTACGGCCTTATCTTCAGAAACATCCCATAAAAACATCAACCCGTTTTGATATACAATCAGCACTCTGCAGATAAAAGATTTTGTAAAAGAGTTGGTAACCAACAGTACTACAGACAATGACGGTGAAATATTACCAGATTCCAAATATTCTTCTACTATACAATTAGATTAGTTACATTTTTGGTCCCCGAGTATAGCTGGTTTTTTGCAATTTTGGTCCCAGAAAGTTTTCTCTTGCAATTTTGGTCCTTATTGAAGGTTTTTGCAACGTCTTTTGCTCCCTGTTCCAAGAAAATGACTATATTTTTGGGACCAAAATTGCAAAAATCAGTTATACCCTGGGACCAAAAATAGTCATTTTAACTGGAACAGAGACCAAAAATTTAAAAAAAAAAAAAAAACCTCAAATAAGGACCAAAATTGCAAACGAAAATGAGAAATGGTCCCAAAAAGTTTACTCTTGCAATTTTGGTCATGGTTAGAGATTTTTTGTAACATTCTTGGTCCCTGTTCCAAGAAAATGACTATACTTTTGGGACCAAAATTGAAAAAATCAGCTATAGTTAGGGACCAAAAAGAGTCATTTTACTTGGATCAAGGACCAAAAAACATTACAAAAACCTCAAATGAGGACCAAAATTGCAAAAAAAAAAATCAGCTATACTCGGGGACCAAAAATGTAAGTCACTCTTACAATTATTATAAACCAAATTAAAAAAAAGGTTAGAAATTTTCCATACCTCTTCCCTAAGGAACACGGTTGGGCAAGTAGGCCCACCACAGACTGATGCTCAGGAATTTGAATTCCACCTCCATCTGCCAAATGGCAAAGTAGTAATAATTATATCAAATGTTTTAACTACAAATTAGTAGTACAATGACCAGTCAGCAGTACCAGCAATGAGATCTGGAGGAATCTGATAGGGCATAGGTTGAATATTCCTTTCATCAAAATCATACTTTAACACAGATAAATACCCATACTCATCTCCAACATACCTGTTTGCAAATTGCAATAGTCAATTAACAATGCATCTTTAAATCATGAACATTCAGTAGATTGGGATGTAAGGAAGTCAACTTTTGGAAAACTTACATGTAATTGGAGCCAGAAATTACAGAGAATGCACTTATATTGGATCCCCATTGTAAAGTAGCAACCAACTGCCTCTGTTCTAGATCCCAAACCTTTCAAAGTCATAAGCACTTTAGCAGGGGTATAAAAGGGAAATTACACAGACGTCTAAATTTCGTACCTGTACTATATTTTCATTTGAGACGCTCACAAGAAACCCTTGGTTTTGTAAGAACTGGAAGAAAACAAAAAAGAAAGAATGTGAAACAAGAGGTGAAGCTCAAGAACAGTAATGAAAAACAAAGCACCAATATCAACAAAAATCAAACATGTTATGGTTGTATAAAAGCCAAAGAGTGTCAAGCTCAAGAACCTCTAGGCTTTTCAAAGGTACTGGCTTTGGAGATATTAGAAGGTATTCAATGTTATCACCACCAATCACCTTTATCCTGCCATCCCTGTATTACCAGGAGAATGAAAAAAAAAATCAAGTAAATACTAGTAACAGTAATAGCATAATATATTATGGGTGTATAGAAACTATTGAAAAGAAGTAGATTGTACTCACAGTGTGCCTATAGCAAGTAAATGCTGAAGGGGATCAAAGGTCAGGATTGATGCAGTAGATGGGATACCATAATGAACAATAATACGTGGTTCAAAGTCTTTCAATTTTGGATCATCATCCTGCAAAAGAAGCATGAGCAGATTTTCAAAATGATAGCAACTAATTTGTAGAAAACATTTGCAAAACAGAAGATACTTTGATAGATTTGAGGGGAAATTATAGCAAAAACATATTGGTAAATATGCTATTTTGTTACAGAAAACACAAATACGCGATAAAAGACCAGTGTAATGAAAGGTGTGTTAATGATAAGAGTAAATTCTGTAGCAACCACTTAGAAGAAAGGTACAGAAAATTCGGAAATGAGATATGACTTGCAGTAGTTGGCTGGAGATAATATTGTCTATAAGCACAAGTTCCTAATGCTAACTAGTTTCAAAAGCTGGCTGCATAGTTTTGCCTAATGCCATTTTTACTCCTAAACCCTTGTGTTCTTCGCTTCCTGTTCATGTGCATATGTGATGTTTGTGTATGAACTGCATTGAATTCGGTAGACATCAATTTTACATTTCTGGCCGATGTGTTATCAATAAAGTTCTTCTAAGCATTAAACAGCTCCATCTATCAATTTCCCTGGCTTTTTGTTTCAATTTCCTGTTGTTTCTCCACAATTACACAAATCGTAGTAATATCAAGCTCCATAAAAAAAGCGAAATTCTGAGCTGATCAGAAACTAAGTGACACGGAAATGTGCAGCTGATGAAGGAATTAAATTCGCTAACGAGCCATATATCGAATCTGAAATCTAGGGTGAAAAATACCTCAGGCGGTGATGGTTGTTGCGGAGTTTTATGAAATAATTTGGCAAACATAGCGCAAGATTTGAAGCTTGACGAGTTCCGTCGTTCCTATTGCTTCATAATTCTTCAGTTTTTCTCTTTAATGGCGCCTTGCGTGTGTGCATGATCTTAGAGATGGGTGCGTTTGATCATCCACGGTTAATCCAAAGTGGTTGGAGACTGGATGTCGTGTATCGCGTCACAGAGAGCAGCTCCAATCTCCAAAGTCTCCTCGAGCGGTGGGGCCACCTTAATTTGGGCTTTGGGTTAACTTCTAAATGGGGGATGCTTTTGCTTTAGTTGGATTGAGCTTCTTTTTATGACATTTTCTTGTAAATGATTCTCTACGAGTTTAGCTTCTATTTGGCCTTTTTATTCAAGATTACCATTCTCTTCGTTTTGAAAAATGCCGTTGTAATTTTAAGCTTATAAACAATTAACTTTTTTTGTATAAATGTAATAAAAATATGGGTTTATCCACTAGTAATCTTTACAATATATGAATTTAATAGTGCTATAACAAAATAACCATAATTTCATCATTTGTTAAGAAATGACAATGTTTATCGCAAAATGATCTTTGCCATATCCACGATCCCTACTATATAGTATAAAACTTTTGTTGTTTTCCTATATAGTATAAAACTTTTGTTGTTTTCTTATACCAATAGGAAATCATTACTTATACTCTTCCAAAATTCTCTTGAATCCATTTTCTTTTAAAACGACTTGTACAAGATAATGACATCAAAACAATTAAGTATTTAACATGTTTTATAAGCATTGAGTCTATGTATTAGGGTATTTACATAATCAAACTGATAATTTACTCTCTTTTTACATATATACTAATTTGCAAAACCCTAACAAATCACGAAACCATAAATACATTTTACAATATGTTGTTTTCCACATTTATTTAAGTTATGAACATATTAGTTTATTAGTTAATATGTTAGATCTATGAGGTACTATATCTACATAAGCAAACCACCAGTTTATGGCAATTTTATCAAGATAGAGTTTCATGAATCCCAAAAAAATCATGAAACCCTAAACACATTTTTGATGTGCTATTTTCACCTTCTCAAGTTATTTGTAGATTGTTGAACATGTTAAATTACTATAGTAGTATATTTATATATTTAAACTCCTACTTTACACTATCCTTACCCAGACTTTGTTTACGAATTAAGCAAATTTCATAAATCAAACATAATTCATTAAGTATATCAATAATTCATTAAGTATATTAAGAAATCATGTTTTTATATATATTTATTGTATTCAACGTGTTAGGATTCTTCGAGATGTATTGATTTCATTTTTTACATAGCTACATACACCGCTGACATTAAAGTTAGGTATGCTGACCTTGTGGCATGTTTTGTACTTGTTTATAGACAATTATGACTGGCATATACTTCGGAAATTGATTAGTGTACATGCCCACAAGAACCAAGCATGTGGCAACCCTAAAGGATGTAACATCATTAGATAGGTGTTTGTTTTTTAAGTTCTTATTGACCTCTTTTGTTTATGGACGAGCATATGTTTTATTTGTTGACTATTTGTATTTTAGAATACCGCTGATCTAAAAATGTTTGTGCACTCTCTTCTAATGCTCTTCCAAAACTCACAGACGTCTTCTAAAATGGACATGTTATCATTGTGATTTTGTTCACTCTTTTTTTTCTTAAAATTTGGAGGAAATATCTAAATTTAAAATAATAATAATAAATATAAAAAAAAGTTCAACAATACAATGACAATGCTCATACATTTATACTTCTATAAATAAATCGTATGTTTTATAAAGTTTTAAAAAGATAATGAAACAATATAGTGGCACTTAACTTTTGATAGCATTTATTTCCATTTTAAATAATTTTATAATTATAATTTAGTTTTCTAGTTTTATTATCTTTTTAAAATATTCAATATTGGATTTAAAAATTAGAAATGACTTGAAGAATATTACATTTTATTGGAGGCACTACAAAATTACAGACCTTACTGCGAAATTGTATTTTCAATAGTGATATGTCGTTTGTGTCATTAGTTTTCATCGATGAGTTATTGCAAAATTGTATATCTCATTGCAAATTAATATACAAAGCTTATTATATTAACTTTTTATTATAGAATATATATTTTTAGAATCAACGTTCATTGTTAATTTTTTTAAGTTTAAATTAGTTTTTTATGTAGCTGCGGACTTCTATATATAAATTGTGTGTGTGTGGTAATACTATAAAACTCCAAGAACTTAATGGTGTATATCCGATTTGCCACAGCTTTCTTTTCGTTCTTTTAAAAGCACATTTAATGAGAGGTATTTTAAAAACTGAAATGTGGTCAGTTGCTCAGGTTCTACCAGTTGCTTGCCATATATTTGACCTATAATAGTCAACCTTTTTCAAAATTGAGGTCCAACATTACACAATCCACTTGATTCTCTCATAGATGTCAAGATTTCATCTTCTTCCACCTTCTTGTATACGAGACCAAGGAATATGGAAGGTGTTGGATTGACATATGATTCTGGTGATCCATTAACGTTCTCAACTTCAAGGGGTCCTCAAAACCATGCACAAAAGTTTAGAGGATGCCTAAATTATAAGGTATTCTCTTAAAATTGGATTTTTAAGTTTGGGTACAGAATAAATCAAGTATGCTTACTTTTATGTAGGATTTAAGTAAAAGATGTCGATTTTTCAAGTAGCTTGATCCACCACTGTCGAATCAGTACCACAAAGATGTAATTATAGAGATGCAATAAGACTTGAAGTCTAAGAAGGCAATTCAGACTTCTCAAATGCAAATACTCAATCTGTAGAAGTTGATACTTTTGTTAATGTTTCTTGTTATAGTGTTGGTTGTAATGTTGAACAAAGTCCATAGGTTGTTGACATAGTCATGTGGCTTGTTTGGTTGATGTTTGTGTGTCTTTTAGGTAGACATTATATAGAATAGGGTTATTTGTGTTTTGTTGTGTTTCAATTAAATTGTGTTTTGGTATGTTTGTAAAGTTTTTTTTTGATGTGGAATGAAACTGTGTATGGAACCAAGTACCATAATAACAACATGCTTAATGATAAAAACAAATAATAGCAACATATTAAATAATACCATTACATTAGCATTGTCATAGTAAAATGGGTACATTAAATAGAACCAAACATCCAATTCATAAACTATCTAACTAACCCAACCACACTTTGTCATTGTACACAAGGACAACATGTCCATGTGGATGTTGATTGAGAATTGGATGATTGTTACCAAAAAAGGCAAGAAAAACTATGTTACCCAAACTACCCTCGTAACCATAGCACCTTACTCTGAAGTAATGGCATTCTTAACAAAAAGCACCACCACAATTATCATCATACACTACATTCTTCAAATTGTTCTTCAAGATCCTATTAGACTTATTCATTCGGACCAAATGCACAACATTATGTGTATTGTCCTTGTCTTTATCACTTCCTTCATCCATGTTAGTGCCCTCTCCAACATTTGGATTTACTTCATGTACACAGATTATGAATATATTAGAAAACGTTGTTATTACATAGTTTGAGTTTGCTAAGAAAATGTTCCCATTTCAATAGGTTCCATGGGTTTTGATATAATCTCCACTCCTACCAAAGCTGCAACAATTTGATGGGGGTTGATAACTTGCTTCCTCTATCAGCCTACCATCCAATTGATCCACCACAATCTTCTTTGGGACAATATCATTAGGAAAACCCTCTTGGAACATCACCCTTTCTTCCTATTGAGTATTTACACCATTTATTCTTAATTTCCCACCTCTTTTCATAGGCAACTTACTCATATTCACTAATATTGATGTTCATTCACCACTTGGAATGGGTGTTATAATACACTATCTCTTTGGCATTCCAATATTGTTAACATGTTATTCATCTATTAGCCTACCTTCATTATTGCATGACAACTTATTGTGTCCTAGCTCTAAGCACATATTACATCTTACAAACCTAAATACCTTTGCTTTAACTGTTGGATACTTGGAGTCGGCCTTCTCAGAAACATGTCTCCTCATTTTTATATTGGGTCTGTCAGACGTATTAAAAAATAAGGAAATTTATTAAGTTTGATGCATTTTCACATAATAAACAAGTGTGAAAAAACAAAAAAATGAAAAAAAAAAAACATGATTCTTAATGTGTGAATTTCGGTTCTTACGGTTGTTAACATTTTAGTGGTTCTCATTTGAACACACACACACACACACACACACATATATATATATATATATATATATATATATATATATATATATATATATATATATATATATGTATATATATATATATATATATATATATATATATATATATATATATATATATATATATATATATATATATATATATATATATATATATATATATATATATATATATGGGGTGGGATCAACATAGAACCAAAATTAGACATAGAACCATAGAACCACTATGTTCAGTACTGAACATGCATATGTTCAGTACCGAACATACATATGTTCAGAGCTGAACATACGTATATGTTCATTAGTGAACATATATTATATATGTTCACTAATGAACATATATGCATGTTCTGAACATATGTATGTTCGGTACTGAACATAGTGCATGTTCAGTACTGAACATGTGGTTCTATGGTTCTATGGATAAAAAGTGGTTCTATGTTGATCCTGCCCCTATATATATATATATATATATATATATATATATATATATATATATATATATATATATATATATATATATATATATATATATATATATATATATATATATATATATATATAATTTTACTGAAACTTTGAAAGGAGTAAGGCATGTCATTCTCTTTATTCCACCATTGAAGTTTGTAAGCACACCCACTCCACCATGGGCACAAGATTCCTCACAACACGCTACTAGCCTGCCATTCCCCTGTATCAAGTTCATTTATTATTTTTACTTTTCAGAATTTTAGGGTCCCCAGCTGGTGCGCTATGCAGTATGACCATTGTACATGTCCATTAGTGTCCACGACGTTTATTACATAGTTAGGACAAAATAAAACACTACTTCAATCAATATACTTTGCAACCAAAGAGTAGTAATCTTACATCATTAGAAAATCACGGTCGTTACACCATCAATGAACCTGATTATAATCTCAAAAGTGATAGTGAAAATTTCTATCTATTGATTAATGCTTATAATTAAAGTAAGCAAACTAAAATAAAAGTATGTAAGTTGTATCTTCTTTATGCCGAACACAGCCTGTAGCATACCATATGAGACTAAATCATAGAACATTAACAATATCTTTGGCCGTACCGATCTTCGGACTAGTAACACTTGTAATAAAAACATGTACGTTAACCATTAAGCTTTCATTGCAAAATAAATAAAATAATAAGCAAATTATGATACAATAATTAAGGATACTCGCAAAAACTGTATTTTTAAATTTTACAAAATATTGGTTGTTAAAATAAAACTAAACAATTGAAAAGTTCGTTGCTATCTAACAAACCTTAATCGAAACAAAAGGATTGTGGGAAATTATTACTTTTTTATATATTAGTATATGGACATGATATGTATACAAGTAATTTGGTCCGTTTAAAAAAAAATAAAAAAATTTGTCTGATACTCTATCATTAAGATAAACCATGAAACAATTGTTTAAGCCTTCTCTAATACTCCATAGTTTTGAGATTTTATTTGAGAAGTGATTAGCGTTCTCTTCATAAAAGTTAATTTATTAATTCAATTTGTGTTGTTTATATCTTCATGGTTTATTAAATGTTAATCAATATAAGTTCAAAAAATTATATAAAAATATCGTGATAGAAATTTCTGGAGGCCAGCTACTATCAGAGATATGATCAATCTTTATTTACATTAAATATTAATAACTATTATTAATAAATACAGACAAAATGATATTATTATAATTTTACAAAAATTTTGAACTTGAGGATTTTAGGTTGACTCGAATTCAGACACCATACAGTAAATGGTTGAAAATATGTTACATTGATTTTTTTAATTTGATTGTTTAACTTTGAAAAATAAAAAGTCTAATGCTTCCTTAATTCATTTAAAATGAAAAGGTTAGAATTTATAACGTCACCAATCAACCTTCCAGTATCTCCAAGAATTTTAGTATTTAATGAAAGAAGAATACTACAACAGTTTCAACACGATCAAAACGCAAAACTGCGCCGGACACCTTCCTTCTATATCAATCGCCGGCGAGCAATTTTTTTCTCTCCCTCAATCAAATATAGATGGCTTCATCGACACAAAATCATCAGCAACTGTTCCCGACGGTGAACGGCACCACATCAGCTCCACCACCAACACCTAACTTCACCTCCACCTCAGACTCAGCCGCCACCGATCTTCTCTCCCGTCTTCTCCACCGCCTCCCACCAACTCTCTCCAACAACCCTCTATTACTCCGCCGCCGTTCTTCACTCGCCACCACCACCACCTCTCCTTCAGTAATCCCCTTCCCCGATCTTAATTCCTCTCTATCGACCGCCCTACCTTCCGTTTCCGAACTCGGCTTCTTCCAACTCACCAACCACTCCATACCCTCCGAACTCGCTCGCGCAGCCGAGTCTGACTCACTCTCCCTTTTGAACCTTCCTCGACACCTGAAACATCAATACTTCCCCAGAAGCTGGCCGCTTGGTTTTGACGATGATGATGAAGAAGAAGACACCGGTGCCGGAGAGTCATTGTTTCTCGACTCATCTTGCTCAACCGATGCATCCGAGTTGTCTATGAGTTCTCTACGCGAGTTCACTCGGGAAATGGAGAAAATCGGTTTAGCTGTCGTGGAAGCGTTATTGTGCGCCATGGGGTTACAAAATCAGGCCCGAGATGACTCGGCCGGTTTTTGTTCGCTAATGTGGGTATCTAACAGCTCGGATTCACCCGATGATAAACTGATCGGGTCGGGTAAATTTTATCCTTATGTGGTCGGGTTGCATTATCAGTTTCGGAGCCAAAGCTGTTCTCTGTTAGCGGATCCGGGTTGGGTGTCCGTTTCGTCTCAAATGGATTCAATCTTGGTTACCCTTGGAGACATCGCTCAGGTGAAAAACCATTTACATTTTTTGATTTTATTGCAAAATACATAAAAACGGACTTTTGGGTTGTAACGACCGTGATGGCCGCTAAATAAATGGACCAAGTATTAGAATCAATTAAATTATACAAATCACAAGGTTTGATTTTTAGGACAAAATCATTGTATTAAATTAAATATAGATTGTGTGCGGATGCAAAAATCCCTTAATGGGGTCTAGAGTCTTATTATTATTTGTTTGACACGAAACGTATAAATATTTGAAATTGTAGGTGTGCGGTGCGCCATCAACGTGATTTATCCTTCAGTTTTGTCATTTTATAATCAAAACAATTGGTGATGTGGCAGAATGTATATTCCCATTAGCGTCTTTATCTGGCTTTAATATCTTTTAAATTTCGAGCAAAATACTCCTTTACTAGTATAACATAAATCGTTAAAAAAAACTAACTTAATGCGGCAAGCTTTGCTATTTTTTATGATGTTATTTGAATGTTGCATAAATTTGCAAATTTGTTTCAATTAAAAGGTCAAAATTTATTTGAAACTTTACTTTTTAGGAAAGGTATTTGCAAAACTTAATACCATTGGAGTTCATATCTTTTTGAGGTTGATGCCAACGTTCATTTGTCTCTTTTTAGTGACATAATCCATTTAGTTTATACATTTTATCCTTCTTTCTAATGACATTTTCAATTTATTAATTATATTTAAAATTTATCCATTTATTAAATTTTAACTAATTAATATATTTTATTAATTTTTTATTTTTCTTATACTTACATACTTGATACGAATAACACAAGAGAAATTGTATTTATTCCTACTTTTTGTTCCTACCAATCTGAAATTGTGACAAGTGTCACATTTAATAAAAATAATAATATTTTAATACACATGTCACAATTTGATATGGATAGGAATATAAGTAGGAACAAAAGATAGGAATAAATACAATTTTTCATAACACAAATATACAAACATCAAATATGTCATGTTTAAAACAACAAATTAGAACGGGTGCTTTGCAATATATTTCAAGCAACATTTAAGTATTAAATTTTATTTAAGTTTTATATAGAAAAAATATTTAGGACCTATCTTATTGATGATTTTTTTTCATTTTTGTCGGCTTCACTTGATTTGATAACCATATAATTTTCTATTATAGATTCGTCTTTAATATGTCACTGCTCTAATGACATTATTTTTTAATAGAGAGGATAATATTCATCAAATTAAATGAGTAATATAATATTTGATACCATATGTTGTTCATGATTTTCATTATAGGTGTGGAGTAATGGGAAATTGAGGAAAGTGAGAGGAAAACCAGCATTAAGCATGGAAGAAGGAAATAACTCATCGTCGTTATCGATGTCTCTCTTAGTGACACTACCGCTAGAAAGTACCGTCTCTCCTCTTAATTCAAGGATGGCGATTAGCAATCATGGTGACAATGGCGACCGTGAGAACTCAAATCAAGACGGTGATTGTGAAATTGAAGAGGTTAATTCGTTTAATTCATTTTCATTTGAAGATTATGCTTGGAGGGTATATCATGATAGAGTTCCTCTTAAAGACCCGTTGGACAGATATCGCATATGATTTATAATTGTAGGGATGAGATGTTTATTGTGGAGCAGAATTTTTTTAATCAATTTCATGGTTAGTTTTACTTTTTTGTGTTCTCTTTTTTAAAACTTTTATACTTTTGGAATAATGGTGTGTGTGTGTGTATTATTAAGTTTACTTGAACCGCACTTTAATAAAGCGTTGGGTTGGTAGAATGTTTTTTAAATGTATGCATATATTGTGGAAAGAAATGAATGTTATTGTTGAAGGAATTGAATACGCAGGAATTGGTATCAGAATGGATTAAAGTCTCTTATGTGTTTGGTAAAATGAAATCAAATTTTTGTGTGTGTGTGTGTGTGTTTGATTTGCAAATAGAAACCAACAAATTGGAGTACAAATTATATTAAAGTATCAAAATATCATTTATTAATTTCTTTTGAAATTTCCTTAATTTATAAAAATGACAAATTTTGCCTATCAAATGTCTTATAAGTTTTACCTGTTAAGTCATAAAATTTAGACTCTTAACAAAAAATTTGTATTTATTTAGAAATATGCTTATTTTTAGATCGAATAGACCTTTTGAAATCTGAATTTTATAAGATTGTTACATAATTCTATTTTTTGTTGTTTAATAGAAGTTCAAAGTTAAAACTTAATTGAATTAAGTGGTTGCAAAACCCAATATTAATAACATTTTTCTTAATATATGTCTTGCTATTTGATATTACTTCGGCCATTAAAACAACTTTGAGTTCCGTGATTGATTTCAAAGTTAAAGAATAAAAAACGTCAAAATTTAAAAATGTTGGTTTCAAATTCAAAAAAATGAATAACCATTAAATACCAATAGATATTAAACTTTCCAAGAAGCAAAAAATCATACAAAAATGCTTTATAGCTTTAGATTACAACAAACTTACACTCGCACTTTTAAAGAACTAGGTTTGACCCGTGCGTTATATCGTTGGGTGGTACGGCATTTTCGGGTCAAATGATTTTTTTTGCTCTCACCAAGTCACTAACACCCTAAATCTCTTCCTTTATTTGTTTTCCACAGTACACCACCTAGATAAACAAAATAAATGCAGGATGAAACTTTGTGGGACCAGAATTGAAAAAATAAGCTATACTCAGGTAGCAAAAATGTAAACGAAGTCATGTTCCATTGAATAGAGCTATTTATCTTGAAATATGCTCTCTTCAAGGGATTTTTTCGCATTGGAAAATGACACGGATTCATGAAAATTAAAAGTGTTTCTATGATTTGGACAGATTTTAGGAGCAATACCCCCGATAATATAAATAGGGTAAAGAATGGAAAAGTTCATAAGATGTCATTGGCGCATTTCAACAAACAGTTGTGATTAAGAAAAACAAACCCACATGAAAGCTCGAACGAACGACTTGCCCTTGCCATCACCTGAAGCCACGATCCTCATCCCATCAGCAAACCACTGTAGATCATCGATTCTTATAAAAAATTGTATGGCAGCAAATACAGATTTAACACAATAATCATTTATATTACAGCAAATACATAATTGACACAATTAGTCATAGCAACCATGCCTAAAAAGTAGGATGCTATTATTACCATGCTTTCAATAGTAGGATGCTAAAAACCAGTTGTGTATTTTTTGCCATTTTTTTGGAAATTATAATTTTTGGCTTTACAAAATTACCCTGTTTTTCAATAGTAGGATGCTAAAAACCGATATGAGGTCATGGACCGGTTATGTCATTTCTCTATAGTAGTATGCTACTATTACCATGTTTTCAATACTAAGACGTTAATAAGCGGTTGTTAATTTTTGCCATTTTCTGGAAATTATACTTTTCGGGTTTAGAACCATTTTTTGCAATTTGTTGATTCATTTGGCTCGTTTCAGACCCAAAAAAGTGCGAGTTGTTCTATTATCAATCAACTCTGAAGTTTGTTCTGGTCTTGAGATACCAAAAACGACACCATACGTCCCATTTAGTTATTTTCTCCTGAAATTGATGGATTCAAACATAAAAAAATATTAATAATAAACATTAACCAATCATCGAGAATTAACGAAAGCCTACACCATGCTTACCAGATAATAGATGTTCAAGAATATTGGTAAAAGATTTTAAGTATATTGTTATAAGTATATTGTTATAAGCAGGTGCTATAACATACTCCAAGCATCAAGAACTTATATGTAATTAAAAACCAACCCGATTCTAAATAAGCCGGTTATTTAATACCCCAAAAAATTAAATTCTGGTTGCGGTTTTAATTGCGGTTGCGGTTTTAATTGCAAATACAGGTAAAATAATAAGATTTAGTACCTCAAAATGCGATCTGTTAGTCCTCGGTTGCGCTTTTAACTGCAAATATAAGTAAAATAATTATATTTCGACCTTTAAACTAAAATTGTTTGACAACCAAATTTGTGAAAATGATACACTTTTGTTCCCAGAGAACTAAGAAAGCCAGATTATGGTACTAATTGTCATTTGTATTTTGTAGTGGTACTTTTCTCTTAAAAGTACCAACTACAGCTACACTTTAGAAGAAAATATTTACATAGTAATATATAGAGAAAAAAAATTCCAAATAAGGTTTAATTAACTCCCAAATGGTATGCCTATTTTCATAATCGCTAATCATGATTGAATAATATTAGGATACAAAAAAGTTAGGATGCTATTGGTTTAGGTAAATTAAATTTCAGATATGTGTAATAAAAATTGAATATGCTATCGTGAATGTAGCTTAGATGAACTGGATGGATTAATTGAGAGTGTAAGCAATTCATCATTGAGAATTGTAACAATTTGTTATTTCAAGACCGTGTAACTGGGAGAATGGTTTTGAAACGGTCAAAGTTGGTATGATTGTTTAATTACCATAGAAAAATAGTTAACCGGCTAAAGAGATAAAATGTTGAAAGTATGTTGTTATAGGGAAGGGGTAAAACAGTATTGTGTTGCCGATTACAGTTGCTGCAATACCAAAGACACCAGCCAAAAGCCCAATAGTATTAGACAAAACCAAAAAACACCTCCTGTGAAACGCCAGAAATCTGAACCGATATATAGAGACAATAAAGTAGGTAAAAGGGTTAAATTTTCTTAAAAAAATTAATTTTTATAATCTTAATTCTCTGATTAACCGGTGTTTAGTCGAATCGGAAATAAGGAATCAAAAATCAGAACACTGTAATCGAAAACCTATAATCCAATGGAAATCATAAAACAATCTGTAATCTGCAATCGGAATTTCCAAGTAAGAATCCGACCAAAGGGTCTGCCTATAAATTTTATGTTCAAGATTGACATGGGGTCCGTAAATCTAGGAGAAAAATGTGCTCTCTTCTGCAGCAAATGGTGCTTGACTTTTAAAGACAACTGATTAAAAAACACTAATTTTGACTTGTGCTCTCTTCTGCAGCAAATGGTGCTTGACTTTTAAAGACAACTGATTAAAAAACACTAATTTTGACTTTCTGAGTCAACTGACGAATAAATACAATCTTTACCTCGCTATCAACCCGACGTCTAAAAAAACCAAGGCATATTGGTTTTCGGTGACCGAATTAAAAATCCCAATCAAATCATCGCTTTGCGGATCCCTACACGACTCATCGTCAAATTGACTCTCAAAGAGTGCACTGTGTGTCCACAACAACCACTCGTTGAAGCATCATTCCAATTCCCATCTTTCCTCTTTCGTTTCCCTCTTCTTTTTCTGATCGTGCCGCCTTTTTCATTGTTCAATTCGATCGCGGTGTTCATACATGATTCTGATTTTCAAAAACAAATTAGAAGATTTCAAGATGATTAGTCAAATACAAAATACAATCTTAAGTGTATAAGCTATAGAAAACGAAAAAATCATATAGAAACTCACATGATGATTGCAGCAAAGGATTATAATTCTTGACCGACGTGTTAGGGTTCGTGGAATTGCGAGTCAAATCAATATTCTGAAAGGATCTCTGTACGGCTTCAAAACTCTTGCCCTTATCCATCAAATTGTGTAAGGAAGGAGAAATCGCCTGAATGGGAATCGGAATCGGAGTTCGAGATATTTTAAAAGATACTCTGTATATTGCAGTGGAAGAAAGAAACGGCGGAGAAAATACCTGGTGAATTGGAGAGGAATCGAGCTAGAAAGGAAAGCCATCAGGAGAGCATATCGAGAGACCGGCAAGAGGAAATCAGAGGGGCGAGAGGCGGAGAGTCGGAAAATAAGAGGTGTAACAGGTATCTTGTCCACCATCTTCACTGTAAAGGGCACGACTTCATAGAAGAGAGGAGTTGTCGCCAAGAGAGCCGGCGGTGGAAAGAAACCTGGTGCAATGTCATTGGTGGAAAAAACCCACCCCGCTTAAAACCCCCAAACCTCCTCCACCCCATCAAGTCTTCTAGAAACCTGAAAGAAAAGAAAAAAAAATTTACATTCCACACCTTATTTGAATCAGTAAGTTGTACTCTTAAGAATAAGTATGTTATAAAATACTGGAAGAAACCAAAAAAAAGACAAACAAAGGAAAACCCATAAGTTAAGCAACCTCTACAATTTAAAAATATTATTACAGTATTTCATGAAAACGGCTGAAAAAAGCGCTCGTGAAGAGCTAGACTCATATAACTGCTGCATTGAGTTGTACCTTACAGAAGAATCATTGTATAAATTACTGGAGAAAGTAAAAAAAGAATTGTAAGAAATCGTAAAAGAAACAAAAGAGAAAACGCATCTTTAAGAGCAAACCTAAGAGTTTCACAAACTTGTACAATTAACAAAACCATTTTCTGAATTCTTTAAATAAGTAAAAGTAGGATTGAAAAAAGCAAAACTAAAATGCAACACCCCCATTAAAACCTGGAACCCCCCCCCCCCCCAACCCACCCCAAACCTTCTAGAACCCCTTGCAATTAATATGTATAATAATGTTTACAAGATTAGAGTTGTAAGCACTCACTAAAGACTTAGATCCCTTGACTTATGTTTTTTTAAAGGAACTTTCCTAACGAATGTATTCGGGTCAACTTTCGTGCATCGACTAATCCCCGCTGCGAGCATGAGGCTTTCCCTTTTACCCTGGAGTCACTGCAGACGAACCTCTATAATCACAGAGGCTAAGCAATACCAGAATTTGAACATGGATAATGGTTACTCTTCCTTTTTCAACTTTAGACTCTTTGTAATATTCACTTTAATTTAAGGCCATCCGGTATGCCCGATACGGGCTCTCACTTTTTTTTCTTCCACATCAGCACCTCTCATTCCTCCCCTCACCATTGGAAATGGTACCTCTCACTTCCCCTCACATTTGGTACAACTCATTATGCATACTGTACAAGTTTGGAAAATACATGCAAATTTCGTCGTGCAACGCCTGGACACCGCGCGAGGCCAAAAGTGAGAGCACATCTCGCTAGGGGGGCGGTGTTCCCCTTGAGCTCGCACACCTCGCACCACCCCGACGTGGGGCACACCGGAGGGCCTAAGGTTTTCTTTTTATTTATTTTTCCTTTGATATATATACAACACCGTAAGTTAGAACTAAATACTTTATTTTGACTACTAATGTTGAGATTTATATTATTTTTCCATATTTTGGCATCACCTCTTAATCTTATCATAAGCAATTTTTCACACAAATAATTATGATGCAGTATATAATATATATATATATATATATATATATATATATATATATATATATATATATATATATATATATATATATATATATATATATATATATATATATATATATATATATATATAATGTGGAAGTGAAAATAGAGACGGAAGATGACGATTCAACAAATAATATATATATATATATATATATATATATATATATATATATATATATATATATATATATATATATATTCTTATTTTTAGTATTATATATTTAATTCTAATATTAAAAATATGATGTGGCATCGTGGGTTCGGTGGGTTCAGTGGGTATTGGTTCCATGGGTGAAAGATTGGTGAAAGATGATGAAAGATTGAAGTGAGAGGAGAGAGAAAAGCTGACGTGGCGCGTGGGTTCAGTGGGATGGGAAAGATCTACTCCCCCACCCTGATAGTTTTTTGCTATTCCTAGAAAAATAAAGATTCCATATAAACTGAACGCATTAATGAAAATTGTAGGGCCCGCAAAGAGCAGTCGGAACCGCTAATGAGTAGAACAACATAGGTGAACATAAAAGTAAAACTTTATATTATATTAAAAAAAGAACGATAACATATCCTCTCAATTTTTTCTTAAATAACTAACTCACACACCCCTAGATATACTAATTCGTCTCAAACGAGACTTGAACAATCAACTTATTGGTTATTGAATACATTTCAAATAAACTCTTGATACCGCTAGGCCACAAACTCTTTAATTTTATCAAATGATTGAGTTTAATTTTTAATACATAAGAATAAACTAAGGTCAAATGATTGAGTTTAATTTTTAATACATAAGAATAAACTAAGATAGTATTTATATAAACTAATCTTATTGATAAATCAAAGAGTTTGTGATCTAGTGATATAGAAGTTATTAGAAACTAGTGGGATGGCCTGCGCGTTGCAGCGGGTTTATTAATTCTATATTTTTAACACCATTTTTGTAACGGTTCCTTATAAAATGTCTATTGCTGTTATTTCTATAAAACACCAGGACCATTTATATTAATTTGTTATTAGACAGAGACCATTTCTGCAAATTTATGAAACATAGGGAGCATTTTTTTTTATTTCGCTATACTATGTTTATAATTTTGTGAAAAACAGAGACCACTTTTAGAATTTTCCAATTAAGTGGTGACTATCTCTGTATTTTACTTAAATGCATGGACAATTTTGGTAATATTTTTTAAACAAAAGAGCAATTCCTGTAAATTTGCTATTAGAATATCATTATTATAACTTTGTGAAACACATTGACCATTTTTGTAAAGTTGCTATTAGACATGGACCATTTCTGTAATGATTCAAATAAGCAATGACCTTTTTGTAATTGTTCTATTAGGCAGTGACCATTTTGTAATTGTTCTATTATGCAGGAACTATTTCTGTAGTTATTCTATTAAGCAAAGATCATTTCTAAAAATTCGACACAATTTCCTAAATTTTCTGATAATTAGTAATAGTTGATAATGTGTTGACTAACCAATATGTTGAAAGTTAAAGTCTCAAACCCATATACTAATAGAGGTTAGAGTGAGATTAGAGATGTGGTATCAAGGTTCAAGCTAGTATTTGTAACAAAAAGATTCTAGATAAAATTGTAAAAACCTTATAAAGCATGTTAAAGATGAATCACTTTTAAACACTATTTTCTAATCCTAGGAATAGAATGTGGTTGGGGATTTGATCTAATCCTATACAAATACTATCATAATCAACAAACAAAATTTGATGTCGATCGACAAAAATATTTGTCAATGGTGGTTCCTTTTCTAAAGAGAGTTCGTTGCAACAGGCCCAATTGACAAAATATAAGGGTATATAAGGATGAAGTCATGACTCATGATTCATGAACACAAAGATTTTCCGACAATTGCATAAAATCCAACCTCCGTATAAAACCACCCGCTTTGAAATTAAAACCTTACGGCCTTGGCTTTAATCTTTCTGTTTCGTTAGTCGACCCTTTTGACCAGTTTTTAGTTCTGATTTTACGGCGTAAACAGTCTATCTTCACTCTCCTTCCCACTAGGAAACACCGGATTGTACAAATAAAAACCCCAATCCGGCAATCCCTTCCCATGAATTCTGCTTACTTCATTAGCGTAATCGATCGGTTTTTCGTTTAATTTTTCCGTCAAATGAGGAAAAGGGCTCGCGTCGCTCAAAAGAAGGTGATTTCTTAGATTTCTAACCAATTGATCATGTTTCAGTTGGGTTGGTTAATTGTTATAAGTTTGACCTAATTATCCATCACAATCACCACCTTCTTATCTGTGATTGTTATTTGTTAATGAGTATGATTATTCAAGTAATTCGAAGATCGAATGTTTGTTCCATCCAATTCATGTAGCTTTCTTAGTTGATAATTATAATTCATGTAGCTTTCTAGATTAAAGTGCTTTCTTATACGTTTGTGAAGGGGGATCATCATCGTCATGAACTCAATTCAAACGATTTCATCAGCCGAATGCCGAATGATATCCTTATCTCAATCCTTTCTCGTCTGCCTCTCAAGGAAGCAACAGCCACCAGCAATCTTTCAACAAGATGGAGATACTTATGGTGTCAAACAGATGGTTTGGACTTTGACGCCAATGAGAAGTTAGATAAAATAGCAACGGATCCAAAATCACGCATTATAGAAAGACCCAAATACATCAATTGGGTAAACCGTGTAACCCGCCAACACAAAGCCCCCACCATTAATTCCTTCAAAATTTCTTTCGATTTAGACAAGACTTCCAAAGGCGCCATTGACAAATGGGTCGATTTTGCAATATCCAAAAGAGCTCAAAAACTAGAATTGGATTTATTAGAGAACGGTGAAACCCTTCGCCAACCTCCAAAAAACTATGTTTTACCCATAAAGTCTTTGAATCTTCCCAAATTGTTTCACGGAAAAGAGACAGAATTAAAGTTTCTTAAATCCGTTTTCTTGAAATGTGTTAATGTGAGTGAAGAAGCATTTGGGAAACTTTTAACCAATTGTTTAGGTCTTCAACAACTATCGATTCATGGGTCAGGCGATTTGGTAAATGTCAAAATAAACGGACCAAATCTTGTATTGAAGTACTTTGAAATAGTATTTTGTTTTGGAGTTAAATCCATTGAGATAAAAGATGTAAAGCTCGAGTCTTTTAGCTATTTAGGACCCGGGATTACTATAACACTTAATAATCTTCCAATGCTTCATGAAATTTCAATTGGTGAAGGGTATTCAGGGTTTGAAAATAATGTGTTTGGGCAGATATCATGTTGCATTTCTCACCTTCAGATTCTTACATTGGACATTTACAGTCCAGAGGTTAGTAAAGTCATTTTGAATGTGGTTTTTGTTTTCTTTTTGATGAATATGAGAGTTTTTACGTTGATTTTTTGAAGGAAAATATAAAGTCTCTTTCTTTCCCTGAACTACCGAAACTTAAGCAATTAATATTGAAAGTTGGAGCTTGGGATGATGATAGTCTTCTTGAGTTTACTTCTTTGGCAAAAGCATGTCCAAATTTGAGGCGATTTGTGATGCAGGTTCTTGCTATACCTTCAACTATAAATTTATCGAGATAAAATAGTATGAACTAATGGAACTTTACTATTTTACTCAAAGAAGGAGTGTATTTCTTCTATTTGTTTTATTTTATTGCTATGAGATGGCTTAGTGCAATTAAGTGGCACCATATTATGCACCTTTATGCCATATTTTTCAGCTAATATGGATGTCACCAGCCAAGAGAAGAAGAAAAGTAAGACATGCAGCTAAGCATCCACATCAGCATCTGGAAGTGGTGGAAATAGTGGGGTATTATGGTCGTACTAGTGATCTTGAACTTGCTGTTTACTTCATTGACAACGCGATTGCACTTCAAAAAATCATGATTGATCCCCGTTACCAGATTTTGGAAAGGACACCAATTGGAAATGAACAATTGAAGAAGGAGAAAGCTGCTAGAAATTGTGCCAAGAAGCAGGTTCAACCAATAACACCTCATGGTGTTGAATTGGTAATACTCTAAATCCGAGTCCTTAAATCGCGCTTTTGAGATTCAACTTTTTTCGGGGGGTTTTTTCATGTTCTTATTTGTAGTGCTTAAAAATCTCTTGAGTTTGTGAAACTGATGCACCATTTTGGTGAGCATGGTAAGGAAAACAGATATGTTAAAAGGGGAGTCTTTCTTGATGTCGAAAACGGTCTAGTTTGATCTCTTGTACAACTTTTATTGGATGAATTACATGTTATGATTGTACAATCTTGTGGTAGTATGTCAATGCTTGATTTTAAGTCTTCAAATAAATAAATATTCTTATTATGATGAGACTAGACAATAGAAACATAATTGTCCCATATATCTAGAAGGGGTGGAGAAAAACAAAGGCAATGTTGTTAGTACATCAAGTATATATGTGATAGAAATTCATCCGCCCTCTTCTAATTCTTGAGTGTTAAGTAAATGTTGCAAAATTTAGATTAGTACAAATGTGCACGAATATAGAAAAATAGAGCAGCTTAAGAGAAGACTTAAGGATCTTGGGGTTACCAACAACGTAAGGGTGTTTGTAGTAGCTTAAATAGTTTATGAACTTTATCATCGAATAATTGTGTATATATGCCTAATTTAACTAACAACATTATTTTTCTTTATAAAGTCCGACTTTCGAAATTGAGAATATTGCATTAGTATAAACAAAACTAAAATCAATATGTTATATATGTATATATATACATACACACACATGCAAATCTCGTTTAGGTCTATTGAGACGATGCAAGAGTTTCGATCTCTTGTGTATTAGTAGGAGTACTCGATGAAGTCTAGAGGAGAGAGATCGCCATATTACAACTAATACGGTTTCTGATGGAGAATTTGTTGGGTTATTGTGTTATGATCATGGAGGGAACTTGAAGACGAAACTTCTGATGTGTCACTGATAACACTAGTTTGTCTCATTCCAACAATATTGATGTTATAATGGTTCAGTGAAACATGACCTTGTATCATTTTTCTCTATTTCCTTATAGTAACCAACGAAGAGGATGAACCAAGAGCATTACTTAACCTCTCTCTTTTTCTCTTGATCTCTTTCTCTTCATTCATAATGATGAGGTATTGTTAGTTGTTCTGTTTCTCTTGATCTCTTATGTGAGGTGCATCTTAAATAAACATACACATAGTTTTTGTAATTTTTCTTGAATTATAGCCTTTTCAATTTATATATATTTCCATCAACACTTATACAACTTCCCAATTCATTGATCCCTTAAAAATGTGTCCTCAAAAACATGGTTCTCATATTTCTTATATCAATATTCTCTTTTAACGTGTTTAAGTATCTATAGAGTCATGCTCGCATTATGTCATTAAACATTATACATGTTTTCATTTAACAGGAAAAATGCATATTAATATTTCTTATGTCAATATTTACTTTTAACATGTTTAAGTATCCATAGAATAATGAAGATTATTCCAAAATTTCTATAACCATTCTTTTCATGGGAATCCCAAAAGTGTTAATCTATTATGAAAGTTTGGTTATGGATATATGGATGGATCTATCAAAGTCACATGTACTTGATAAGAGCAAGTGTTGGATAGACTTGTTGAAATCGCTTCATGGATCGACGTTATACATGATCTTCAACCAACAATACTATGATGTCCTTAGAATAAAGATGTTTGTTATGTCAACATGAGGAATAACGCACTTTAATATATCTTAATGCCACACTTAACTGCATGCTTATACATTTTACTATTAGGTGAAGAGGAATGCATGTAGCAAGGTATAAATGGATAATATAGAATTTGTCCCTCCTTCGATAGAGATGTATATTGGCCCTTCAAAGATTGAAACCAAATAAAACGCGTGGTCATGCTATAGTGTATTGATGTATTAAATGATACATATCTTGGTTATTCTGAAGATCTAGAAATAAAATCATTGAGTAAACAAGGATGATCTGATCCATGTCCTTTTACTCGATATAAGAGATCGTGCAACTAATAGAAACCACAATTAGTGCGATGATTTTTTACCACAAAATGGTTTACAGTTGAAATGCATGTATGGCTTACATTTATTTAGCATGGGTATCAAGGACACATCGCTAAACGTCACGCCTTGTTTGGTTACTCATGAGACTATCGTGTATAGAAAAAATAGGAGATTGTTAGAATATGTACATACAACATAACAAGCTAATGTTATTCTCAACATCGTTTTAACCTATATGGTCGTACAACTAGGAAAAGTAGTCAATGGTAATATTGGAACGATACTAAGAACAATATGACATCTTACAATGGTTTTTGGACTTGATGAATCTTTCTTGGGCTTGTATTGATCATACATACCCGAGGCTTGGCAGAACGTGGATGGTGCATGGGGCTAAAGCCTATATGAAACCATAATTGCCTCCTATGAGTAGGAGGCCTTTTCCTCATTTTAGAAATCAACTTTTGCATAAAATTCACATGTTTAGAGGATTTGTAAATATTGATCCATAATATGCAAGGAGTATCATTCAATTAAACGAACCCTTAATGTTTGTATTGTAATCTTGCTCGTGTATATGTATTAATTGATGAAAGTTATTTTGGTTCCTATATTATACATGGAATTACAACCATACATTACTCACATTTGTACTGGCTAAAGTCTATATGAAACCATAATTGCCTCCTATGAGTAGGAGGCCTTTTCCTCATTTTAGAAATCAACTTTTGCATAAAATTCACATTTTTAGAGGATTTGTAAATATTGATCCATAATATGCAAGGAGTATCATTCAATTAAACGAAACCTTAATGTTTGTATTGTAATCTTGCTGGTGTATATGTATTAATTGATGAAAGTTATTTTGGTTCCTATATTATACATGGAATTACAACCATACATTACTCACAATTGTACCTCAATGTAAGAAATATTTTAGAATCCAATGGTTTGTTGTTAATTGCTTAAATATTTCAGTTGAACGGTTGTTTAGTTTCATGTTAATTACATGATGTTGCTTATGTATAATCATTGTGTTAATTATGAAATCCAACAATTAATTCATAGGTCATATCTGTTACCGAGGGGAACAAGATTTTAGTTGATAGAAACAAAATTTATCAAAGTTATATAAAGATAAATTTTCAATATGGTCTTTGTGTATTTCAAAAAGTCTCAAGTTTAAGACAACTTTGGTTTTGGCTACATCTATGGTCTATATAGCTTTAAAATCAAACACACTTAGTCCCTTAACAAACTCTATTACCTCTCCAAATATCTAAGCTCCATTTATGTTAGACGAAATGGGTTTTCAAAATCGATGATAAACATCGAGTCAATCCACTATCAAGTGCTAGCAAATGGGATATTTATCAAATGTTGTTCTAGATTTGTCAGACTATTAGGCATACCAACATCGAGCACTTTCAGGGAACTGATGTGGTCATCTCGGTGCTTGGGGTAGCTCTTCTACACCACGACGGGATGTGATTCAGGCACCGAGCAAGGCAAAAACAGGTTCGGGCATTGAATCCCCTTCTCTCTCAGATGTTGCACCGGGATTCTTGGACACATCATGTCAAGGTGTGGTTAGGGCACCAAACAATGTGATATGTAGCTTAATGGTGTAGGAGTGTGGGCTTTGTACGCCCACGAGCCTATAAAAATTAGGGTATAAACACATAAAATAGAAAATAATGAAATGATAAAGTAAAAAAGGGAGTAGAAATGTCAGTTAACATTCGTTTAATGGTTAGTTACTAACGATGTTTAACAAAATGACCAACCGTTCAAGGGTTTGAAACTATAAAGACCATCGATGTAACGTTTTACAAAGATTTCATGAAGAATAGATTTTTCGAAAAACATGTTGACCATTTATAAATTTATTGTCTTGTATGAATGAGTTAGAACACACAAAATTAAAAAAAAGTTATTATCATAGTGTATCTAAAATAATTATTAGCATGATCATGCATTCCAAACGAACTTCCATAAGACTGCAGGAAGTGGTGTCGACTACGTGGAAAACCATCTCACTTTGCCACCATTTTTGCCAAGCAAGAGGAGTGGGAAAACGATAAGAAAGATGAGAGAAAAAAATGGTATGTAGAAAAGAAAGAAATAACAAACAGATGTTATGTCTTGGTGTCATAACTCAATGTCAAACAAAAGACGCGGTGGTGTGGTAGATAATAGTAGAGTTCACATAATGTTTTCAATGTAATTAAGAAGATTATAATATCTAATTTTCATAAATAAAAGCGATATAAAATATTACATGTATTAAAAATATATCTGGGACAACTTTTAACCTTTTTTAACCGTCTTTTTTTCTAGCTTAAATTTTTATTATACTTATTAAGCCGTTAAAATTTATAAATATTATAATATTAAACGGACACATTTATGAATAAATTAACCACCATTAACAAGTTCTCAACATAGAAAATAATTCAAATATTATGCTGTTGCACATTTAAATTATTGTAACATACCATCCAACAAAAAATCGAAACGTGGCAAGTGAGGACCGGATCTCACTCCCAAAAAGGCCAAAACTGGTACGCTACTCCATATCTTTCCGGAGATGCAACCATCCGATGAAAACCCTATTTAGCCTTTACATCTGTCCTCAATTTCATAATCAACAACATCTTTGATAAGAAAAAAGAACTCCATCAATCATCAATGGTGGAGATAAATTATGCTGTATTTTTTTAGATCAATACCACACCAGGTGTTGTCTTCATATTCATCTTAATATACTCTCCAGGAAGAGTATTATCTGTTGCTTTTTTTTGTAAATGATCCAAGGCTGCATTTATATGCTTAATTTTTGAACATCTTCACCTCTAATGTTTTAGGTTCGTTTGTTTCTTTTTCTGCATGATCTATACTTAGAAAGTAGAAAAATATTTTCTCGATTGATGTTTCCCTTTGTTTTTGATAGGGAGAATTCGTAACCGAAGCATAAATCAAAGGCCAGATCCTCCCGATTTACTTTTCTTTTGTGTTCATCATATATTTTCGAACGTAATGAAATATTTAGATCTATAATTGGATATGTGTTTTTAATGAGGGTGAATTTTGTTGGATTTACCTTTTTTGTACTAATAGTTTTTTAAGTTTTTGAACATAATCTCTTCTCTTGGATGTGTTTCATGATCTATGTTTAGAAAAATTGAAAAAGAACATTATCGGATAAAAGCTTCCATGTCTTGTTGATGGGGATGAATTTTGTTCCTCACCAATTCGTAAACGGAAGCAAAAGAGAAACGTGAAACTGCTTCTGATTAAGTTCTGCTTTGCGTTCTTCATGCACTGCAGTTCAGGCTGATTCTCAACATTACAGTGTGATTTTTTTGTTGCAAATGAAGAGTATTTTCACATAAATTGGGTTATGAGAAGCTCACGAATTAACGTGAGCGATGTTTGTTTCCTCGTACTTCCATGACTCTGATGCAACTCGATTTTCTTTCCTTCAAGAATATATGAATCCTATTTGATGATTTATCTACCACAAATGGTGTTTTCTGTTAGCTTCCATTGATTATTTTGACGAATAGTATCAATTTTATATGTTCTGTTTTATATAATTAAACCAATCATTACCATTTAACTTTTTCTAATTGTTTTTATTTTTTGCATTCGCATATCATATATTAAAATATTGATACCACTTGAGTCGAATTAGTGAGGATGTCTGTGCATTGCGCGGTTTTATTAATCGTGCATTTGTGTAACACCATTTACGTAATGTCATTTTACACAAAGTTTGTAATTTCGCTATTAAACCGTGACTATTAGGGGTGAGTAAAAGCCGAACTGATCCAAAAAAACCCGCAAAACCGCAAAAAGCCGAAACCGACAGATCAAAGTCGGTGCGGTGCGGTTTTACACTAGAAACCGGCCTTTAAAAACCGAACAGCACCACTAATATTATATATATTAAAATTATTTTATATTGTTATGTATGTTTAAGATTTGTTTATGTTATTACAAATGTTTAAGATTATATATACATATTTGATGGTGACTTAAAATATCAAATGTAACATCATAATTCATAATAGTTCAAAATAGGGGTGAGCACAAAAACCGAAAAACCGAACCAAAACCGAATTAACCGATATAACCGGACCATAATAACCGAACCATTTCAAAAACCGATGGTTCGGTTTATATTTTTAGTTAACCGATAAGTAACGGTTCGGTTTTGGTTTTATAAGATAACCGAACCAATATATAACCGAACCAATATATTTATATGTAATTATATTTAAAATTCAAAATTATACATCATAAATAATGAAATCCAAGTCTAATTAAGTTATTTAAAAAAATCTAATGCTAGGAATTAGAAAACATAAATGAGTCTTCGAGAGGGAAGGACGATTGATCTATAGTATTAACTATTATCCAATGTTATTTATTATACAATCAACTATTACCCAATGTTATTTATTATATCCTAATTATAATTACAATTAATTGATAAATCATTATAAAATTAATCAAACACATAGTACTTGCGTAAAAAGTTTGAAGCGCCAAGTCCAATTAGGTACTACTTATTAGCCAATACACAACAATTAGTCAATTGCCCAATACACAATTACGTATTACCCGGTCTCAATTAGTCGATTACGATTTATGACATTACGCACAATCGCACATCAGCAAGACACATCTCCTATACCTACAGTCGCGAACATACACACCAATTGTAATCAATTACGCACAACAAGCACACCAAATTGTCATCTTTTTGATGTTGCTTGATCAAAATTACATTTGAAAAACTCAACTTTACTTGGGTCGATAGTGGAACTATTGGGGATCAAATTGTAATTTCCTATTTATTGTGCATCCAGTATTCAAAAGAGATGAATACGTGTCTAAATTTCACTTATTATATCAATGTATTTTCATTTTTTTCACTTTTTATATCGATGAACTTTCAATTTTTATATCATTTTTGTTCGTTTTGGTTAACCAATGTTAACCATTAACCAAAACCATTAACCGATAAAAACCGTTAACCATAACCAATGGCTAGTAAAATGCATTAACCGATCATAATGATTATGGTTCGGTTTTGGTCGATAACCGAACCAAACCGCCCCATACTCAGTAACTCATAATAATAATAGTCCAAGAGCTTGATATATGTTCGTATTTGTAGACTAAGATTATGACTTCATCAAACTTTTGATTGTGGGTTAAAAGTGTAATAAATAAAAATTGTTTCATGTTTCTACGCTATGTCGTTTTGGATATAGGACTAAAAGCTAAAATTTTAATAAACAATACTTCACATTTGGTCTCTTGCAGTTCTAAAACCACACCAATTCATTATATGGTTTAAAAACCGAAACTGCACCACTTGAAACCACACCGTTGGGACAAACCGCAAAATCGCACCGCTTGAAAAACCGCATTGTGTGGTTTTAAATTTACAAAAACCGATGCATGCGGTTTGCGGTTTGGTTTTGGCCTAAAACCGCACAATGCTCAGCCCCGGTGACTATTACGATAAACTTCTCATATATAAAGACTATTTTAGATTGATCCGGTTCTATATACAAAAACACAAAATTAAACAATTAAATAGGTTCTTTATTTATATTCATCTAATGATTCAATCAAACTAGAGAGTTTATTCCGCTAACTACACATACACAAAAAGTATATATATTGTTTTTCGTAAAATGATAAATATAGATATTTCTTAAAGTAATTAACAAGTCTCCTAATAAATAATAAGACATCCATGGTTTGGAATAACAAGGTCCATCCAAACCTTTAAACCGTAAACATTACACAAACACTACAAATACTAACAAACTTTTACTATTTTTACCAAAATAAGTCAAATTAAAGTTAATCATATCAAATTAGAGTTAACCATTTTTTTAAATTTACTTTACCATCATAGTTTTACATTTAATAAGAAGCAACTACATATTTTTATATATAACACAAAATAATACCATATTTTTATTTTTAACATAAAACTACATACTTTAATTTTTAATTGAAAACATCAACATACCAATGTCGTCGTCGCATTGCGCGGGTACACACCTAGCAGTGAAGTCATATCATTGGGTAATCGTGTTATAGAAATAGAGATTATATGTGGAAATAATATTGGAAATCGTACGTTTATTCCAAAAATGTCTTTGACGCCTTCAGATAGAAGAATTTCTTTCAAATTTCAAAGAAAACAATTTCCATTGACTGTATGTTGTGCAATGACAATAAATAAGAGTCAACGGCAATCGCTATCAAATGTGGGATTGTTTCTGAGACAACTAGTCTTCACACACGACCAGTTGTATGTTATATTATCGAGGGTTAAAAGTAAAGATAGATTGAAAATATTAATTTTAGACGACGGTAAACTTAGCAATAAAACAACAAATGTTGTATTCAAAGAAGTCTTTCAAATTTTGTAATTTGTTATAATTGTTCAAAGTTTATCAACAATTATGTTGTACTGTTTAATTTAATAATGTATATATCCAAAATTTTCATTATATATTGTCGAGAATTTGTTATGCATAATTATTAGTGTTTAGGTTTTTTATTTAACAATTATTTTGTATCATCCCGTGTAATACACGGGTCTCACAACTAGTATATAATATATTAAGATGAAAGATTAATCAATATGATATTTGTGTAAAGGTATTTCCTGAAAGGTTTTTTATTTTTCTCAAATCAGATCTCTAATGATAGTCTTTGACCAAAATTTTGTTATAAACATTGTTCAATGGTTAACAATTACTTTTTTTAATTAATCAACATTAATAAATAACTATATATATATATATATATATATATATATATATATATATATATATATATATATATATATATATATATATATATATATATATATATATATAAATTAATTAATTAGTATGTTATGATATCTTCAGGTATTTATATCATTTAAAAAAATAATTACTTTTGTATGATATATATTTCAATAAAAAATATTTAAACTTATTTTGCAATAAATAAGTTATATAATAAAATATTTACAATAATTAGAATGTAAAATAAATTATTATAAAATATAATGTTAAAATGGACAAAAACAATAAAATATTAGAATATTAGAATCTACTAGAATTTTCAACACAAAAACATTAATATCTGATGGTAAGAAAATACAAAAACTTTTTCAAATGTGGTAGTCAATGGTGGTAGTGACTGTGATGATGATGGTGGGTAACGGTTGTGGGTTATGGTAGTGATGGTAATATCTGATGGGTAACGGTTGCGGGTGGTGGTAGTGATGGTGATGACGATTGTGGGTGGTGGGTGATGGAGGTGGTGGCGGTGGATGATGGTGGTGACGGTGGCGGTAGTAGTGGTGGTGGATGACGGTGGCGGTGATAATGGTGGTCGGTGGTGGTAATAATGGTGGATGATGATGGTAGATGGTGGTAGGTAACGGTGGAGGCGGTGGTGGTGGTAGTGGAGATAGTGGCGGTAATGATGGTGGGTGACAATGACAGTAGTGATGGTGGGTGACAGTCGTGGGTGATGGTGGTGGTAACGATGACGGTGGTGGGTGGTGGCGGTAGTGGTGGTGGATGGTAACGGTAGTAATAGAAGGTTTCAGTTTGAAAAATAATAGAAAGGACATAACGGTAACCTTACAAATCTCTTTATTCGTTGTATTCAAATTCCTACCTAAGAAATTCGATTCCCTCGTTTTAATGAAATTGAAATCAATTCATTAAACCAAACTTAAAAATTCGAATTAATTGGATTCCAACGAACCAAATTCCCGAGCACTTTCATAAACCCGCTTTTTTTCCTCATAATTTTCTTCATATGGGTACTATTTGGTAATTAAAAGAGAAGCAAAAAATCGTTGATGAAAGTGTAGAAATTCACAGGTATATAATCAAGATCAATATCATGTAAGCTTCAACAGAATTGAAATTATACTTACTTGGAAGTGTGAGGTTTGAAGATGATGTCATGTTCTTGATTCCTTTTCTTCCCGTAATGGTGCCTTTTTTTGATTTTCTGATGGAGAGATTGAGATGCTGATAACATGTTTGATCTTTGTGTTATATAGGGGTTTTAAGACTCTTCATTTTCTCTGTGAGACTCTTCAGATCTCTGTGAGACTCTTCATTTCTCCCCATTGATCGTTTCATATTCTTAGCATTAACAATTCATCAATTTACACCTTATGGAAAAGAAATTAAAACCACACAAATATTGTCACACCGTCAAACCGTATTGGCGGAATAGTTTAAGGGTGGATGACTTCATGAACAATATCATAACAAAGTTGAACAATAGTGAATTCCAAGCACACAACCATCATTTAATCAATTGCAAATGTTACAAAGTTTACTTGTTTCATGTTTCAAATACAATTGATATGATATAAAAAATAGACAAAAAAAAATGACGTCGTAACGTCCCATCTTGTAGCGCCTGAATTTACCTTAACAGTTTCCTGAGAATACAAGTAGTTGAAAAAGTGTCAACAATTAAGTTGGTGAGTTCATAAGATTTTTGTATAAGAAATGTCCTTTATTTGTAAACGATAGTGTTGGAAACCAAGAAAATCCAATATTTTCTCATAAAATGTTCAAGTCTTTAAATCCCAAAGACTAAAATGTAATTATGTAAACTGTAGTGTAACTTTTGTTGAAATGTATATTTCCACGTAAACAATTTATAAAAACATTAAGTTGATTATTTTCCCATGTGAGATACATACCATATAACCATACTGTGACTAGTTGGCCTGCTGCGACGTTCTTCAAGCGTCGGAATGTTAGACATTTGGACACCTCAGACCTGCCGGTCAAGCTGTAGCTAGCAGCTCAGATGCGGGGTTGTCAAGCCCCGTATAGATCTATACTCAAATATCGCGCTCTCTTACCGAGACTCTGGTTATAAAAGTTCAGGACTTATAGTAGGTACTTATAAAAGTACTGTGAAGATTCATCTCACAAAAATGTATGTATTCCAATCAACTTGTTTACGTACGATTTGTATATAAAATCTCTTGTAATCATCCATTATCATTTTTCCCTTGATAATATAGTAATGTTTAATAATTATATAATTTTATATAATTATTCTTGTCATGTTTAAGCGTCAATATAACCTTATGTTCATAAACTATTCCAATAATAGTCTATTTTTAGTAATTACGTCGTAATAATCATATTTTGCGAATAATAGTGATGTAACTTATTCAAATGATTATCAATATCACCTTTTAAGATATTTCTCACAAAAATTGTGTAATAACTTGGTTATAACCATTTTTGTTGGAAAATAGTATTTTTGTTTATTAAAAACGTAGTTTTTACTAGTTTTCACTTTTACAACGTTTTTACTCAAGATTTAGTATTTTTATAAACTTTATTTGTAAGTTGTCATATTTACATAACTTAATATGTCAAGTGTTCATAATTCATGGATTTAATCATATTTTGGGTCAAGTTTATTTGTACACATCTTCCATTTTTCATCTTTAAACTATTTTGTCCAACATCAAGCATTTTACACACTTTAATTATAGTCTAGTAACTTTTATACAAACATATTATGTATCATTATGAACATCTTACAAAGATCTATCCATATTTCATGTCAAATGTATTTTTACCCAAATACTAACTTTATGAACTTGTGTAAAACATCATATATAGCATTTAAACATATATAACTTGAATAAAACAACATTTATAGTAAAGGAACTTGTATTCTCCCCCAAAAAGGTTTGAAAAGATGAAAATGAGGGGTATGAACTCACCTTGAGTGTGGATCTTAAGGTTTCTTGGAAGAAGATTGAAGATTTTGGTTCTAAGACCCGGAGGACTCTTGGACAAATCTATTATCCAATGGATTTTCGTGAGTATGTGTGTGTAAAAGAGTATATGAAGGTATTTAGAAATTAAATCACTAGATGATCATAACTTACCAAGAGAGCTTGAAAGATCTTTGAAGATGATGAAAATTTGAGCTCAAAGACCCTTGGACAAAGCTAATATTCAATGGGTTTTGATGGATGTTAGTGTGTGTAAAAAGTGTAAAACTTGTGTTGTGTATGTTAGAATCAAAAGATGAGTGAAGATTACCTCTTGAACTTGTGAAAGAAGCTTGAAAATGGAATTTGATTATGAGGATGATGGTGGCGGGTTGGAGCCGAGAGCAAGAGGGAGAAGAGGGAAAATGGTTTGTGGTTTGGTTGCTTCAAGTTCAAATGACATACCCCTTAGTTTATTATTAGATTTTCTAGTTAGCTTTTTAGGTATTATAATATTCAAGCTCCATAATGTCCTAGATTTGTGAATAGTAAGTTAGGATTGTGTTGGAAAAGGGTTGAGACATGGTGGCAGCCGATGGGGTGGGGTGGGGGGTGGGGTGGGGTTGGTTTTATAAAATAGCAATGTACTTATATAAAAATGTGAAATTTTTACAAAATAGTAAGACGTTTTAGCGAAATTTTATTCGTTTTTGACGAAACGAAGTTCTAAATAATTATTTTGTATAAAAACATTGCCAAACATCTAATTTGATTGAATTATAATTCATTGGGTGTCGAAATACGCGTTTAAGCGCAATATGCTTCCGTTTTCGCGATTTTTGACGTTTTACCGGAAATCGCATTTAGCTTTGAAATCAAATACTAGATATTATTACGTTACTTATCATATGAATTTTTATTTCACATTTGATGTTTAAGGCACCACATTTTGTATTTTGAGTCCAAACCCTGTGTACATTTATCCGTTCACAGAGATTTAATGGTTGTAACTTCCACATACGAACTCCGTTTTCGACGTTCTATATATCCACAGGTTCGTATTTACGAGTAGATCGTTTTATGAATATTATTATTCTCAAAATAATAATTGTACGATTATCGAATTTTTACGCTACAGTAGTTTGCTGTCCGTATTTTCGATTTTTAATCGGTCATTGTTTTGATTTAGCATACGTAATACTATAATATTAATAATTCATCGCAAAAGTTATGGAAAATAACTTTTCAATATATAGATTAATGTACGCTTCGTTTGACTACAGTTGACTTTTGTTGACCAAAATTTACAATTGTCACAAATATAGTCCCTTGAGTTAAAGACATATGTCATATCCATCATACTACATATTTTTAAGTCTAGGGATTGAGTTGTCATTTTGGCAAATGTTGCGGTACAGAATGTCATATAATAAACAATACAATATAGTCCTAAGGTCATATTTATGTGGTATTTTCCAACATTCTCCCACTTGACCGAGTGACTATTTTGTATACACGTTTCATTACTTGGCCAAGATTAGTTCATCATGTTTCATATTAATACCAAGGCAGAAAAGTACAGCCTGACGCATCGTCTCAAGATACGGGACCCCCACAAATCATACAATGGTACTTCATATGAAACTTACGATTAATTTACACCAAATGACTTTAGAATTAAGTGGTAATGCAATACATTTGTCTATATAGAAAGTAAGTGTGCACAAATTATTAATATAGACAAAACGCATATAATAGAGGAGTTATAATCAAGTACTTGATAATTAAGATTCAAAATTTCCAGTAAAACAATATGCTATAATTACTTCATATTAGGTCTACCCTTAAGCCCATATTGACGACATGTTGTTGGAATACTTTGGGTGGTAGACCTTTCGTCATCGGATCCGCTAGCATATTACTGGTTCTAATATGCTCGATACAAATGTCATTCTCCTCCACTCGTTCACGTACGAACAAGTATTTTGTATCGAGGTATAAGCCAGCCCCACTTGAACTATTGTTATTTGAAAAGCTTACGGTGGCTGAATTATCACAATAGATTTTTAATGGCCTCTCTACGGAATTGACAATCATGAGCCCTTTTATCAAATTTCTCAACAACATTCCATGACAAGTTGCATTATAAACAGCAACATACTCAGCCATCATTGTTGATGTTGTCGTCAACTTTTGCTTATGACTCCTCCAAGATATTGGCCCTCCTGACAGCATAAAAATGTATCCCGAAGTTGATTTTTTTTCATCTTTGCACTTGGCAAAGTCAGAGTCTGAATAACCTATCACTTCCAAATTATCAGTTCTTCTATAAACAAGTTTGTGTTCCTTCGTCCCTTGTAAGTATCGCACGACTTTCTTGGCAGCTTTCCAGTGATCCAGGCCGAGATTGGATTGATAACGCCCTAGCATGCCAGTGACGTAAGCGATGTCGGGGCGGGTACAAACTTGGGCATACATTAAGCTTCCAACCACTAAAGCATAAGGGATTAACTTCATTTGTTCTCGTTCTACCTCTGTTTTTGGGTATTGAAATAAACCAAAAGCGTCCCCTTTAACTACGGGAGCAACTGAGGGGGAGCATTGTTGCATGTTGTATCGATTAAGTACGCGTTCGATATACGCCTTTTGAGACAATCCTAAAGTCCATTGGGCTCTCTCTCGGTGTATTTCTATGCCTATAACATAAGAGGCCTCACCGAGATCTTTCATATCGAAATGACGCGACAATAAACGTTTCGATTCATGTAACAAATCAATATTGTTACTTGCCAAGAGAATGTCATCTACGTAAAGAAAAAGTATCATGAAATTCCTCCCACTCATCTTGAGGTATATGCATTGATCTACCTGATTCTTAATGAAATCGTTTTTCTTCATGACTTCATCGAACTTTAAATACCATTGACGCGAAGCTTGTTTCAACCCATATATTGATTTCTTGAGTTTACACACAAGATGTTCTTGACCATTAGGAATAAAACCTTCAGGTTGGGTCATATAAACATCCTCGTGTAAATCACCATTAAGAAAAGTTGTTTTAACGTCCATTTGATGCAACTCTAAGTCAAAATGAGCTACAAGGGCCATTACGATCCTAAGGGAGTCCTTTCGAGAAACAGGTGAGAAAGTTTCTTGGTAATCGATACCCTCCTTTTGTGTATACCCTTTAGCGACCAATCGAGCCTTATATCGCTTAATGTTTCCATTCCGGTCCAATTTGGTCTTGAAGACCCACTTGCATCCAACAGGTTTGCAACCCACTGGTAATTCACAAGTTCCCAAACATCATTCTTTTTCATGGAATTGAGCTCATCAGTCATAGCTTCATTCCAATTGTTTGATTGATCACAATTTATGGCATCACTATACGTAATGGGGTCACTTTCCTTCCCTATGTCAAGATCGAACTCATTTAAATATGTGATATAGTCGTCAAAATTCGTGGGTCGCCTAGATCGTTGAGATCGTCTTATAGGCTGTTGAATTTCTTGTCTTTTAGTGTCAACTTCTTGAATGGGTTCATTTTGTGGTGTTTTATTTGCCTCTACGTTCGAAGAATCATTTTCGTGAGGCATGTTGTGATGACTTGAATCTCCTAAGGAGGTGTTAATTGAAGCAGGCACTTGAATAATAGGTGCCTCTTCGTTAATCTCTTGGAGATCAAAGTCGCTTGATAAACCACTCCCACTGATGTTGACATTTTCAAGAAAATCAGCATGCTTCGTTTCTACAATTCGTGTACTATGTGACGGAGCATAAAATTGGTAACCCTTAGATCTTTCAGGATACCCGATGAAGAAACAACTTATGGTTTTCATGTCGAGTTTTTGTGATTGAGGGTTATACAGTTTTGATTCGGCCGGACAACCCCACACCTTTAAATATCTTAAACTTGGTTTCCTTCCTGTCCAGATCTCAAAAGGAATTTTAGGGACAGACTTTGAAGGAACTCTATTTAAGATGTGGACTGTCGTTTTTAATGCCTCGGTCCATAGAAATTGGGGCAAGTTTGTGTTTGCAAGCATACTTCGCACCATGTCCATTAGAGTCCTATTCCTCCTCTCGGCAACGCCGTTTTGTTGAGGAGTACCAGGCATGGTGTATTGGTTAACAATCCCATTATCCTTACAAAATTCAAAGAAAAGTCCGGGTGCTTTGACCAACATCCGTATGCCTGCCGTAATACTCACCACCCCTATCCGATCTCACTACTTTTATTTTTCGGTCGAGTTGATTTTCAACTTCAGCCTTAAAAGTTTTGAACATTTCTAGAGATTCAGATTTTTCATTAATCAAGTACAGATACATGTAACGAGAGTGATCATCAATGAAAGTAATGAATGATTTATGTCCACTTATGCCCACAGGAAAAGGTCCACAAATGTCAGTATGAATTAGTTCAAGTAAACCTGAACTTCTTGTGGACCCTTTCTTATTTCTTTTGGTCATCTTCCCTTTCATACACTTAACACATTTATCAAAGTCTGAGAAGTTAAGGTTTGGTAATACTTCATCCTTCACGAGTCTTAGCATTCTATCTCGTGAAATATGGCCTAAGCGTTGATGCCATAACATGGATGAAGTTTCCACTTCTCTCTTTATTTTACTTAAGTTCTCGTTAATATTAAACGATACTAAAGATTCCATAAAGTGATTGTCCAAACGTAATCTATAGAGACTTCCGTCTAGGCAACCATGGCCAACAACTTGGGAACCGGAACTAATAATAACATCATTGTATCTAAAAGTAAGAGTAAAGCCTTCTTTTGCCAATTTAGATACTGATATCAAGTTTCAGGTAATACCCGGTACATAAAGAGTATTATTAAGACTTAAAGTAAAACCACTTTCCAAAAGTAAAGGAAGCGATCCAACAACTTCCACATTTAAGTCTTCTCCGTTCCCAACTTTAATTGTTCTTTGCCTTCTTTCCAGCTTCTGGATTGTATGGAATCCCTGCAATGAGTTAGATACGTGTACCATGGAACCAGAGTCAATCCACCATGAATTAAAAGGGACATTTATATTCAAGGACTCATAAATCATAAAAGCATTAATGTTACCTTTCTTAATACAAAGCAAAGGGAAACTAATTTGTGTCCAATCCAAAACATATAAAGATTGACAGTATATGGTTTTCTTTTTGATTAAATAATTTGCTTTATTTATTTCCACTATAAATACTAATGAAAAAAAAATCTCATCCAACTAGTGGCCAAACCAAGATATGTACTGATTACTCAAAAATCAAAAGCACTTTAAATAAGAAAGGGCATAATTGCCGCAGAAAAGCAAAACATGACAATGGTCAAATAGAACCAAAATACTAATTCCTTTGACTGTCCATACGTTTGAGCAATTGAGAGACTAAACATTAAATTAGATGTTTTGATAATTTATAAAGTGATAAACATATAATCTATGTTTGAAAAGTCTACCAACCATATAATTATCATATTTATATATCATTCACTTGAATATTTTATTATAATTCAAAACAAAATAAATCAGAAACATATAAGGCTCATTGAAAAGGATGGTAGACCAAACTCACCAAAGTGGCGGGCCAGCTTTGGAATTAAGACCATATAAAAAAATTGAAACTTATTTCGTAAAGAATCCTAGGCATGAGCCAGCTTATTAATGGGCAATAGCAGTTCACGCTTGCAGATTCAATCGCAGTCAGAAGTGCAAGCGAAGACCTTTTGTAAATTGAAAATTTATTTTTGACGCAGCCATAGACGGTTTTTTTTTGTTTTCACCAAGGTACGTAAATTTATTTATTTATTTATTTATTATTATTATTATTATTATTATTTTGAATTTCAATTGCCAATATAATCAGAAATCAAACTCAAAATAAATGATGAATGCGGTTCATCTATCTCAGTCTCAGTGATGAACAAAGTTATACTAAATAGAATAAAAGATAACATGTGAATTCAGTCATGTAGGGTTAGCAAATAAAACTTGAAGTTTGAAATCAGTGCACAATATGTGTTTTAAACCTTGCTCTGATACCACATGTAGAAATTCACAGGTATATAATCAAGATCAATATCATGTAAGCTTCAACAGAATTGAAATTATACTTACTTGAAAGTGTGAGGTTTGAAGATGATGCCATGTTCTTGATTCCTTTTCTTCCCGTAATGGTGCCTTTTTTTGATTTTCTGATGGAGAGATTGAGATGTTGATAACATGTTTGATCTTGGTGTTATATAGGGGTTTTAAGACTTTTCATTTTCTCTGTGAGACTCTTCAGATCTCTGTGAGACTCTTCATTTTTCCCCATTGATCGTTTCATATTCTTAGCATTAACAATTCATCAATTTACACCTTATGGAAAAGAAATTGAAACCACACAAATATAGTCCCTTGAGTTAAAGACATATGTCATATCCATCATACTACATATTTTTAAGTCTAGGGATTGAGTTGTCATTTTGGCAAACGTTGCGGTACAGAATGTCATATAATAAACAATACAATATAGTACTAAGGTCATATTTACAATATAGTACTAAGGTCATATTTATGTGGTATTTTCCAACAGAAATGACTATCAAATCGGAGGCAAGTTCAGTTTGTTTGATGCATTGAAATGATCATGACCTCCGATGAAGGACTGACGCCTGATCAGTTTGGATGATGCTGACGAAAAAAAAGTAGTTGGTTCCATCTCGTCACTTTGTAATCCCTGCAATGGATTGAATGGTGCGATGTTTTATGAGGTGAATGGCACGGCATTGAGCTTCACCGGGAAGGCGAAAGGGTGGGGGTGGTAACAACGGAAAAACCAAAACGGTACTCTGAATGCAATCCGACTCTGGAAATAAACACCAAATTATACGCGTTCATCACTTCATTGATCTACAACATCTACAACTAAAACGACCCACCCACACTCCTTGATACTATTTCATTTATTACAACCAACATCAAGCTGAACCTCAGCCAGTAGACTCATCAATGTCGATTCCTTCAACGACACCTTCACGTTCACCGGTTTTGCTACGTTGATCGCCGCTTCGTTTACCGCTGCTCAGACCACCCTTTCGTCCCATCTCTTGGAATCCTTCTGTTCCCACCTGATCCCTTCTCATTTGCCCTCCTCTACTCCTCCCTTTCATTCACAAACAATCGTTTCAACTTTCAAAAAAAAAAAAAAAAAAAAGGCAACATCGAAACTTAAACAGATGAATCGGTTTTGGTAAAATGTCAGGAATAGGAGCGTTTTTATATTGTGATTTTAGTCGAAAATCATGCATTTGTATTGATCAATCAAAAGCATTGTTCATCAGTCGAAAGAGATTTCAATCACAAACAATCAGTTCTGTTTGTTACCTTCAGCAAGTTGTTGTTGCGCCTTGTAACTTTTTCCGCCTTTACCGCCGGGTACCACCGTCTCTCCCCTTCTCGCTCTATCATCTAGCTCCTTCCTTTCCTGTTCCGAAGCCATCTCTCCAGCAAACTTGTAGCGATCTAGTTCACTTGTATATACCTGATTCCGATGCTTGAAGTTTGAAATTTACTAAAACCAAATTCTTCGTTTATATAACAATCGGAAGATCTGGATACAGAGATGATGAGTAATGGGAATCAATCGATGATGTGGAGACGGACAGACATGGAATTTTGACCACGTACGTGATGGTGGTTTGAGGAGAAGCTGTTCTTCCGACACGTACGAAGAGGAGATTCCACAGTTTCCTGCATCGGGGTATGCCTATCTCTTCCCCTTGGGACTCAATCCCATAACAGACAAAGAGGTTGAGTTTTTCTTTTCAATGTTTTTGTTTTTTTTTTTTCTTTAACTGTCACATGTTGGATCTTATAAAAAGTTAGGGTTAGTATATCAAAAAACAAGTTGTAGAATTACGCAAAATTTCGAAAATGGGTGATATTAAACGTATAATTTCTTTTTTGTTGTTGATTTGATCGATCATGATAGTTTTGTAGACTACGTATTTAGCTCTAAGAGTTAAAAAGTGTTAAGTTAGACTATTAATATGCCAATCGCATCGTTAATAATTAGATCCGGTCAAAATCATATTTCGATCTGTATTGATCTGATTGGGAGGGGTATTGCCGGATTTTAGGGTGTATTTTGGATCCAGATTTTGGAAAATCCAGTTTATGATCCAATATAAAATCCAATTTCTTTCGTAGATTATAAATCCGGTGTATCGGATTATCCGATTCGGTTAGATCAAAATCCGGTTTTGGCTGGAACCAGGTTTTGGGTCGGGTCTGAAACGGATATCCGATTTTGTTGTGCGCTCCTAATGGGAGATGCAAAATATTATAAATGATGTCAAGTTTTAAATCCTGACACGTCTAATATACTATTAGTGCTTTATGAATTACTTTCACGTGACGGGCCCTGGGACGGGTTATAGTGCGATTTACCATTTACTTGGACGGATTGTAACTATTTAGCCACTTGGACGGATTGTAGCATGTTAAGTCGGTGCCTACTAATAGGGGTGTGCACCAAACCACATAAACGCACAAACCGCCCATACTGCCCACATCGTACCGAATAATGCGGTTTTTAAACTCCGCAGTGCGGTTTGTGGTTTATAGTCACGAAACCGTGGTTCAAACCGAATTGTACCGCACTATATATATATATATATATATATATATATATATATATATATATATATATATATATATATATATATATATATATATATATATATATATATATATATATACTACATTAAAAAGGAAAAATGGTTTCTAAAAATGGAAACTCTTAAAATTAAGAGATCCAACATTTTTTCCACAAAGTACAAGTAATTATGCAGCTTTCAAAACTCACAGCTATACAATTCCGTTTTTCTATTATTCGTATCATCTAAAAGTCTGATCCTATCTCAAACTCTCAAAACTACTTCCAGTCAAACCGTGATTTCAGCATACAATTTTTAATTCGCCACCTGATGCGCTCTTTCAATCCCGCCCACCCCTTTAAAATGCCATCAATCACCATGTTCACCACTACTACCGTCCTTTTTCTCTCGCCATGACGCCTCCTCAGTCCTCCCACACAACTCATCGTCGAAGGATATGCCAAATACTATTCATCGCTTCAGGAACACCCTTGACGCTACCATCATTCATCTTGCTGCAAAGCCTTATGCCGGTACCGTCTCTCCCTCCCTTTTTATCTCTACATATATCTATCTCTCCCACTACCTCAATCTTACACTCTCACTGCCACGCATTTCATCCTCATCACCACCAGGAACTTCACAACCACCACTACAAATTTAACCACCATAACAAACTTCATCACCACTCATTGCTGGAATAGATCAAATAAATCCAGGACCATCCGTTGAACAGACTAAAACCATCGCCACCACCATTGAGAAGGGCTGGTGGCTGGTTAGGGTTTTCTAGATAGATGACGGTTGGTTTGACTTATGTATATATGATTTAAGTATTTTTATTTTTTCTATTGTAGCAAAACTTTTGTACAAGTTTATGCAGGGAAAACCTGCCACAACCGCCATTCTCTCTTCTCCTACTCCGTCGCTCTCTTCAATTTGAGGATCAAGGCCATAGCTAATGGACTCTGTGTGTATACACATGTGCAATGGTTGTAATGTAAGCATACATGAATAAATTTAAAATTGAACTATTTTAGTTTTGTTGACCTGATTTGATTTTGTGAGTATGAAGTTTTAGACCTGATTTGATTTTGTGAGTTCGAAGTTTGAGGTTTGTTTTTTTTTTAATTTGTTTGATACAAAAGTTTCTTTGAAAAGGGACCAACTCACACCTCTGGAAAGAGTTCTTTCTTACAATCTGAATAACTCAAAGACAGAAGATTGTTTTTTCTGTTTTATGTTCTCCTTTATAAACTAAAGGGGCTGATATTATAATTACAATAGCTTGCATATTTACTATTGATATCTCTTTTACTTACATTCGTAAAGCTTACACAGTTTTTCATTATTGTTGATTCCAACATGTACATCTAATGTGTTCTCAATATCTTGAGGATTGATTTCAGATTTCTTTTATCGTATATTTTCAGAAGGATTCACTCTCGTGCTTCTAAATATGATTCCAAAATAGCTTTTAGAAATCTTAATGTGAAAGTCATGTACTAACTTATTCTTCACCGCAGTTGATACAATATCATACCCACCATGTCTGTTTCAATATGCATGTGTTCGTTTATGTCTACTATGGATTTGTCATTATAAAGGTCATAAATCATTTGATTATGCTGGTTGAGATTATAATTTTGATAATTGTAACTCTGGAAGCATTGGAATTGTATGTAAGTTCCTTATCTTGAAAGTTAAGAAGTTCCTATTTCTCGATCTATATATGTATATATAATTAAGTACAAAGAACTAATACACTCTTTCTGATTATTTGTTTGTTAAACAGAGAGCTGTAGAAATATTGGAGTTATTGGAGTTAAGGTAAATAGTTGTTAATTGGTATTACATACACTTGGATTTGGAATGTACTTGAAACATTGTTTTATTATTAAATTTATGAATTTCTTGTGTTTTTTTTATCAATATATGATTTTCATCATTGATATGGGATTCAGTTGATCACTAAATTTCAGAATTTTTGATGCAGTTCAATCTTCAAAGCAAAAAATGTTAGGTGTTGGATGAGACCCTCCATTCAAGGCAAGAAAACGGTTTGAAGGTTCATTCCTACCTCTATATTCCTTCAATGTAAGGCTTTAAATTCATTAACACACAACCGGTTTAAGCTACTTCTACAAATTTTTTTGAGATTAAGATACGGTAAAAAAAACATCTTCGTGCGAGCTGGGATTTTTATATCACGTTGGCTGAAAATTGTGCCGTAAATAATCAACATTCTGGGCTTTTAAACAGCTTTATGTGGGTTGTATTATTTGAGCTAAATGGCTTCTAAATGAAGAACAAAATAGCCATTATATGAAGCTTTTGTCGTTTATATTTTTAGTAATTTTGCTGCTAATAGCCCTCGATTTGAACAATATTTTCATATTATATTTACCTAGGACTGCAAAGGTGAAGAATTTTCGAAAACCAGTAAACTTAAAAGTTACGCTTTCAAATTGCATGTTTATTATTTGCTCAAAAGTTACTAGGAATGCATTAATTCTCTTTTGGAAACGGGAATATTTTTGAATCTTATTCGGCAATGATTATCCAAATGCTTAAGGTTCTCTCACAAATAGAGAGATTGAGTTTTACGATATATATAATTTGTATGAACTCGGTCAATAAATAGAAAGCATATGTACTTTGATTCATCAGATATATTAACCTACAATAAAAAAATTATTTGTTAAGTTCACTAGATATGTGTGTATGTCATATGCGATTAAGGTTTTTTGTTGTATTGTTTAACATGGTGAATGTATATATGCGATTAAAGCAAAATAATGTATCTTTAATTTTAACCGGATGTAAAAGTTTAATTTTATTGTTAAAACAATCTGCTTCTTTGGGATTCGTGACGTGTGGAATGCCGGAAGACTTGGCTCTCGGGCACTACTAGATGTCCCGACATGAGTCTTTTCCCTCCAGTTTTGCTTCGGAGGGCCCTTCCATTTCTTTCCCTTGCCAGAGCCAATAGCCAGGACAGACGGGTTGACAGGGAGCAGACCTTTTCCCTTTATCCTGTCTTCAGCAGTACGAAGCATGCAGTGTAATTCAGCTATGGTTACCTGATTGTTGTTCAAATGATACGCCAGTGTGAACTGGTCATAAGAACTGGGCAAGGAGTTTAACACTATGTCAACAGCTAAATCCTCATAAACAGGCATTTCCAGCTTCCTAAGCCTCTCCACGTAACCATGCATCCTTTGCACATGAGTGCAGATGAACTCTCCATCTTTAGGCTTGCCGTTAGTGAAAGCTTTTACAACCTCACGCCTTTCGATGCGCTCTTGCTTGCGAAACTTTTCTGCGAGCTCTTTGTGCATCTCGTAAGGCCAATAGTCCTCATAGATACGCTGCAGTTTAGGGTTCATGGTAGCGATCATGATGCAGGCCACTTTGGTCGCATCATCTGAGTGTTTGGTGTACGAGGCAACTTCCTCGGGAGTAGCGGTATCTGGTTCAACCTCAACAAGCTCGGTTTCCAGAACATACTCTTTGTGTTCAAACCTTAGAGCCATTTTGATGTTGTGGATCCAGTCATTGTAATTCGTGCCGTCCAACGTCACTTTGGAGCACAATGACAGAATCGAGGTGACATTACCGGGATTCGAGTGGGGAACGGATTGGTCAGAAGACATCTGAATAAGAAGAAGGTAGTTTTAATTAGACATTATTAAATAATCCTTATATTCACCCAAGAATAAATATAAGGCTAGGATCCTACAATAACAATCTACAATATCGAACAGGGATGCCGTAATCTTTATTGTAAATTTATAAGGTAGGCGAATGACGATTCAGCCAATTCCACCGCGGAAAAATAATCTAATTATAATGGAATTCCTAGTTTCTTTTGAGATTTATCGAACTGTTCGATAGCATGTTTTAATCTCGGGAATGCCCCGCTATTTGTGACTGGGATACCGAGGATCACAAACCGGGTGTGAATAACCATGCAAATTCGCTCGGTACTCTCGAAGTCAATTGTCATCTCTAATTAACGTGCCGGTTAACCACACACGCTCCATTAATAATGACAAAATCGAGAAACCTATTGCGACTCTTTGCGGACCCCAGTTGGCGTGCCAGTAAACCACACATGCTCCACCAACGTTCCACAAAGTGCAATGTGCAATTCCATTGATTAGCACCAATTCACATTTTTAAACTTAAAGTAACTAGATTGGGATTTGTTTAAGGTTCTAGTACTTTCAATTATAGCATTATAGTTTTAAGAGGCTTAGCGGTTCTATCAAACCCATTCGGCTAACGACACTCGACTGACCAGGAAAGTGGTGGGTAAGAGTAGATACCCATTAGGCTGCCATTTTATAGGCAGTCGCCTTATACCCTCTTTATAAGACAGTTTTGTGAATGAGGCCTACTAACAGTAAGACTAACCATTTAATCTTATATATAAATATTAACTTTTAATCATAAATATATAAGATATATTTTAATCTTATTAAAATATATTAGAATTATTTTTTTCTTAATTTTTTCGCAAATTTTAAACTATTTTTCGAAATTTTTTAATTAATTCCTTAAATTGATTTAATTGATCTTTTAATTAACAATTAATTAAATTAATTAAATCTAAGGTAGATAACACAAATTAATCAAATTAATTTACCTACCTTAAACCCCTAATGGATCGAAAATAGCAAGCTAGGGTTTAAGTGTTCCAGTTATTTTATTAATCCAATTACCAAAAATAACAACATACTTTCCAAAGCAAGCAAAGGGGGAACCATATGGGGGTGGCGGCTAGGGTTAGGAAACCCTAGCCTTGAGATCGATTTTAGGCCATTCCAATAGGTGTTTTTCGCAAAAACACTCAAGGCAAAAACAGTTCAAATCAATTCATAAGAAAACAAAGCCATAACTCTGATACCACTGAAGGGTTTTGAAGCAAACAATGAACAAACAATTCTTATGGTTCACATGCAACCCTATAAAGATCTATGTTTTCTTTTATGAAGATTATAAACTAAAACCTAAGGCCAACAATAATTTCTAAAAATCAAATAAAGAATAACCAACCTTTTGATATTGTTATTGAAGCTAGCAGCAAAACAATCCTGCCTCAAATGCAAGTCACACCCAAGCAATGGAGAGAAGATTCCAGCAAAGTAATCACAAATAGAGGGAGGCGTGAATTATGGGGAGCCAGAGGGTTCCTTTTATAGCATCCTAGGGTTACACCTGAAACCCTAAGGAGCCTCCAAATGGGCAAGCCTGTTGACCACTTGGACCAGATCCCTTAAACCCTAATTAGGGTTTTTGCCAACCCTAGAGAAGGCCTCCAGGTTGGCGCCACTTTTGGCCCCTGGACACTGGCTTGCCAGTTATTCAACTATTGAATAAATACAAACCAGTCCCTGCACTTATAATTAATTAATTTAATCACTAAATTAAATCCAATTAATTCTAGATTAAATCTTAATTAATTATTATAGTTTCTAATTTATATATTAACACTTAAATATATTAATAAACTATTTATTTATTTATATTGATTTATTAAGCAATTAATAAATCAACCTTTCTCTCTAACTGAACTCTACATCAATCCTCCAGCTATGAGGGCAACCCAAATGGACTTTGCTTCAATTAACAAGATAAATACAATTATAAGTCATGGCTTAGACACCAAATCCAACAAAATGAAACCTTGAGGACCCATAAAGTGATTTTTCAAAAATTGGACTCTTATTGAAAGTTGGGTCAAACCACATGGACCATTTTTGTAATTTACTCAAAAAATAATAAATCTACGATATATCATTATATGTTACAATATATCATTAGATCGTAAAGGAATGTAAAAAAAATAAGTGAAAAACATAAATTTCATAAAAATATCAAGCACTCTACTATGGGATTATGGAAATCTAATTAAAAAGAATAAAAAATAGGATCTAAAAACTTGAATGTGTAGTTGAGATTACAAATAAGACAATTAAAAAAGAATGAAGTTATTTGAAATTAAAATGAAGAAGTTATGAGAGTTTGAAAAATAAATGTTATTACATAAAATGATAGAAATGTTTTATAAACTCATACTATGTTTGCTAATCTAAATGTAATACTAATGGCTTCAAATTTATCACTATGGTGGTTTCAAACTTATATGAAGATGATGAGTTCATTTGATACTAAAGATATAACTTTTGCATTTGGAATGGATTTGATCGTTTAGAGAATCAATATATGAAATCAAAACTAGGTTGAAAGCATCAAATGAAACTACTAAATAAATATCTAAATGTATTTTGGTTGATTAAATATTGAAATAAACTTATGAATGTAATTTTAGAGCCAGTGAACTTTGAAATCATAATCTTCATGTTGAGTATGTGAATCATAGTTTAAATGATCGATTTGAGAGTTATTTAGTATGTTCAACGTGTTTTAGATGTTATATGATTATGTTAAGACATTGAAAAATGGTTGTAATGGATCTAATAATGGCTTGGACTTAATTTAAGGACTTTACAAAGTTTGGAAAACACTTCAGGCCATCAACCTATTGACTTAACTCGACTTAGTCGAGTCAGGACTTCCTTTGTTGGCTAACTTAGTCTAGTCAAGCCACCGAAGGTTGCATGTTAATTTTATAACTTTTGCATATGAAGTTCGAATCAAGTATAATATTCTCAAATGCTTTCCTTTGGACTTAGAGATGATATGAAGAGTGTAGTTTGGTATGTTTGAGATTATGAAACATAATTACGATGATTAATGCTATTAGTTATTAATTACTTAAGTTATTGTTAATTATAGGTGACCATTAAGTGTTTTATCCGCATTAGAAGTGAAATGTGTGCCTATACTTGCTAATGTGAGTATTACCCATAAGGCCATGAGTACATGTCATTATCTTATCTTGATAATTTATCAAGGTTTTCCCTTTTATACAAACACCAAATATCTACGTTATGTGTTTATTATACATATGCTTGCATATTTATATAAATGATTTCGATTGCAAATGATTTTGATTTGAGTTTTGGGTTTTGTATAAATAGGGATAATTGTTGATGATTTGTATATGATTTTAACCATATAATTATTCCAATCCATTAAACTCTACAAATATCAATGAAATCTTTTTTTTTTTTAAATACGTATCATTTTTTGTGGATCGTTTTTTATTAAACAATTAAATATACATTAAACCCCAAATCCATTTTATGTTAACTTGACATCCCATTCTGTTCAATAAATTGTACGTCAACTAGACATTTCACATTGTTCAACTATATATTATGGATGTCGTAACATCAAATTTATAAGCTATTATTCATCAACATTGAGTTGGTGTCCAATTTACCGATCAATTGGTGTGAAAATAAACAACATATCATTATTTTGCCGATTGATTACAATTAACCTTAGTAGTCTATAAATAGTGAGATCTTATTCATAGTTAGTTATTGAAAGAACTAATTTGACAAACAATTTTGTCATTCCATAGAAATTCTATCACAACAATAACAAAATACTATGGGTATTTTTGTAAGTTGAGCATAATACATGGGTGTTTTTGAAACTTATCAGAAGATGATAAAAAAAAAGAAGAAAAACTGAAATTTTCATTTTCGTTTCTCCACCTTCACTCTCTCTCTCCGCTCTATTTTTATTTCGAATTCTTTCTTGCTTGTGTTTTTCCAAGTCTTCGCCTCTAAGAAGAACCAGACTCCACATACTCTCTCTCTCTTCTTTTTCTTCCTCTCTCTAGATCTCTCACCTGCGGGAGATCGCCCAGCGTCTGTTTGTCCGGTAGGCCGGAATTTCTTTGCCGGCGAGTCAATCTAAGCAAGCATCTCATAGATCATATCTATACCTGATCTGCCGTCGTTTTGATCTCTTTCGCCATCACCATGGCGGCCGCTAACGCTCCAATTACTATGAAAGAGGCACTCACGGTATGTGAATTTCTCCGGAAACCTAGTATTATTATATCCACATAGATGAATAGATCACACTTATATTGTCCAACCTAGCTCAATTTACATTTTAATCGTAATTTTTTAGTTTTAGGGTTAATTGAAATCCGGAATAAAAATTGGAGCTTCTCTACTCTCATATTGTATAGATTTGGTAGATTAGAGTTATGTTTACTGTATTTTATCGTGTATAAGAACAGGTTTCCACTCTAAACGTAGCTCAATTACACCATTTTATTGTTTTAGTTACCTATCGTGTTTTTGTTGGTTTTAATTTGATTTGAAGTGATCACTTTGCTAGCTTATCGACTTTCGTTGCTTAGATTTGTTGGATGAGCAGATTTACTTTTATTGTTATTTTCAGATCCGTGGGATATAATAACTGATATCTTTCTTAATCATTGATTGTGCGTGCATTGATCATAATGGGTTTGAATTTATGTGATGTTGCTGCAGTTGCCCAGCGTAGGGATCAATCCTCAGTTTATTACGTTTACCAATGTCACAATGGAATCAGATAAGTTCATTTGCGTTCGAGAAACATCACCTCAGAATAGTGTGGTGATTATCGATATGAGCATGCCTATGCAGCCACTGAGAAGGCCAATCACTGCTGATTCGGCTCTTATGAATCCTGTTTCCAGGATACTGGCTTTAAAAGGTACCTCTCAGTTCTGTGAAAGTTATGACAACTGACTATGCTTGGTTATATATTCGACTATTAGTCAAACGTAAGAATGTCTGAAACAAACTTTAGGTTTCCAATTGAGCAATTATCGTTGACCAAAATCAATTACCACTAAGATGTATGCAATCCTGACAAGGGGGATGACTAAGTAAATTTTTTTTTAAAGTTCAAAAAGTGAAGCGCTGCATTTGCTTCTGGATGACTCGAATCGAAATGTTTAGAAACTTTTTGTGAGATGGATGGGATACAATTCATGTCTGATTCATGTTGAACATTTGGTAAGAATATGTTCACCCTTTGGTTGCGAAGTGTACTAGGGATTTACAATTTTAGCCCTCGTTATCCACACAAAGGTACTTGCCAACTTTAGAGTTTGTGGTAAATTTGATCTCCAATTCAGTGTTCATTGCTCTCGTAATTCTCTTCATGCTTTTGATAGAACTTTGCATCTATTAAGCTATTGATTTTTGTGCTGTGAGCATGAGGCCCACATACCCAAACCTATTACGTTAGTCTAGAAAGTACCAAAAAGTTTACAGGATTTGAAAACTTTCTATTGCAAGTAATGGTGGTAGAAGACTTGGAATAAACGAACCCTTTTTATTTCCTCCATTCACTATGTGAAGTTTAAAATCATCTATAGCTTACAATAGAATGCACCAAGGAAGCTTAAAACTCATATGAAGGTTCTCAAAGAAATAGCTAGGCCTGTTTTCACTTCTATACCTAATGGATGGTTTCATTTTCTTCAAGCTCAACTGCCGGGAACTACTCAGGACCACTTACAAATATTTAACATTGAGATGAAAGCCAAAATGAAGTCCCATCAGATGCCTGAACAGGTAACATCAATAAAGTTATAATTAATGGTTTTCTACCTTTTCATTTTGGTTGCTAATTTTAACATTTATATGATCTTATCATACTTTCTTTTTTAGGTTGTCTTCTGGAAGTGGATTACCCCCAAGATGTTGGGCATGGTAACCCAAACCTCAGTGTACCATTGGTCAATTGAAGGTACATTACCATCATTTTCCTAAATTCACACTGCTTCGTTTTTTTTTTTTTCTCTTCTTTTGTTATGTAGGCTAAAGGTTATATTTTGTTAACCTGGTGCAATCTTTTTCTTCAGGTGATTCTGAACCTACAAAGATGTTTGACAGAACAGCCAATCTTTCAAACAACCAGATAATCAACTACAGATGTGATCCATCTGAGAAATGGTTGGTGTTGATTGGAATTACCCCTGGCTCACCAGAGGTTTGTTGTTATTGACTTATTGTACTTTTCATTTTATTGAGTAATTTATGCAATTTTACGAAACTTTACCATTTTGATTTTAACAGAGACCCCAGCTAGTAAAAGGAAACATGCAGCTTTTTTCTGTTGACCAGCAGCGCAGTCAAGCTCTTGAAGCACATGCAGCATCTTTTGCCTCTTTCAAAGTACAAATCTTTCCCTTAAGGATTACTTTCTTTTCTATTACCTTCACATACGCTGTTAAAAAATAAATATTTATATGCTTTGAACAGGTTCCTGGCAATGAGAATCCTTCTATACTTATCTCTTTTGCAACAAAAAGCTCTAATGCTGGACAAGTTACATCAAAGCTTCATGTCATTGAACTTGGTGCCCAACCAGGTTTATTCTCAACACATGCTATTTTCATTCTTTTGGCTTTTTTTTTTTCTTTTTCATTTTTAATGAAAGCTAATGCTTTTTGTTTCTATATATGAAGGAAAACCCTCGTTCACTAAGAAGCAAGCGGACCTTTTCTTCCCTCCTGATTTTGCAGATGATTTTCCAGTTGCCATGCAGGTAAATTTTCAGTCATTTTGTGTTTGAAATAGGGAGATGCATTTGCATTGTTGACTAACATGTTTACTTCTGATTGTTTTCAGATATCCCACAAATATAGTTTGATCTATGTGATTACAAAGCTGGGACTTCTATTTGTGTATGATCTTGAAACAGCTACTGCAGTGTATAGGAATAGAATTAGCCCAGATCCAATTTTCCTTACCTCTGAAGCTTCATCAGTTGGAGGCTTTTATGCTGTCAATAGACGTGGCCAGGTGTTACTTGCCACTGTAAATGAGTCAACAATCGTTCCTTTTGTCAGTGGACAAGTAAGCATCTATCTTACTTTCTTGAATTTACCATTTTCTTTTTTCTGGATATGGATTATGATACAAATGTGTTTTATTTCAGTTAAACAACTTGGAGCTTGCCGTGAATCTTGCTAAAAGAGGAAATCTTCCTGGTGCAGAGAATTTGGTAAATCTTTTAATGACAATTTTCTTTTTTCCTTAACCAACTTTGGAAGTAGATTGAAAATATATGCTACCATAAGTGAAATTGTAGCCGTCTGGTCTTAGAGAATGTAAAATTATGATATTCTATGCAGCTCAATTGATTGACTTATTTGACTTTTACATATTCCAGGTAGTTCAACGATTTCAAGAATTGTTTGCTCAAACCAAGTATAAAGAAGCTGCTGAACTTGCTGCAGAATCTCCTCAAGGCATTCTGCGTACACCAGATACTGTTGCAAAATTTCAGGTGTCTACTTCTTTAAGCTCTAACAGCTTTACTGAAAGTTCTTTTCCATTTTGATCTTTTTTAACCTGTATATGTGTCATATGCAGAGTGTACCTGTTCAAGCTGGACAAACACCACCATTATTGCAGTACTTTGGGACACTTTTAACTAAAGGAAAACTCAACGCATTTGAATCATTGGAGCTTTCTCGCCTTGTTGTAAATCAGAACAAGAAGAATCTTTTGGAGAACTGGTTGGCTGAGGACAAACTGGAATGCAGTGAGGAGCTTGGAGATCTTGTGAAGGTATAAAACATTAAATCTTTATGCTTTTTGGGTGTTTTTTTACAGCATATCGTCCACATTTATAACTTGGTTTCCTTTTTTACCTTTAGACTGTTGATAATGATCTTGCCCTGAAAATCTACATCAAAGCGAGAGCAACACCAAAAGTTGTTGCAGCTTTTGCTGAACGAAGGGAGTTTGACAAAATTCTGATTTACTCCAAACAGGCAAGTGTTTATTGCAGTAATTTTTAAGTGTCTGGTAGAATTTTACTCCAAATGGGTGTGGTTATAACTTATAACTTATAATTACTCCTGATCTGGCAGGTTGGGTATACACCTGATTATCTATTCCTCCTGCAAACAATTCTTCGATCAGATCCCCAGGTACTAGAGCTTTTCCAATGTAAAAATGAATGTACATGTTATTTCAATTTTCAATGCCCAAATTGTTTTTGTTAATGTTTAAAACTGGTTACTTTGTGTTGCTTTCTGTAGGGTGCTGTTAATTTTGCTTTGATGATGTCTCAAATGGAGGGAGGCTGTCCAGTTGATTACAACACAATAACAGATCTTTTCCTCCAGGTATTTCAACTAAATTTATAACTTGTCTAAAATTATCAATTATTAAAACTGGTGTTAAATGCTAACTTTCTAAATTTGATCTCTTTAGAGGAACTTAATACGTGAGGCAACTGCTTTTCTCCTGGATGTCCTTAAGCCCAATCTTCCAGAACATGCTCACCTGCAAACTAAGGTACATTCACTAATACTAAGTTACTAACAAACTTCCACCATCTAAATGTACAATCAATCTCAAAATTTTCTATTTGTTTTAGGTTCTTGAAATCAATCTTGTCACATTCCCAAATGTTGCTGATGCCATATTAGCAAACGGGATGTTCAGTCACTACGACCGTCCTCGCATTGCTCAACTTTGTGAGAAAGCAGGTCTTTTTGTCCGTGCCCTCCAGGTTGGTTAATTTCCAGAAACTTCTCTGTTTCCCATGTATATAATTATATATTTTATCATCTTGATTCAAACTTTCTGCTTTTTTCAGCATTACAGCGAACTACCAGATATCAAACGTGTTATTGTCAATACCCATGCAATTGAACCACAGGTTTGTCTATTGCTGGACTTTTGTACTTTACGTTGTGAGGTTATCTGGACAGCACTTTTGACTATCTTTTATTTTCAGTCTCTTGTAGAATTTTTTGGGACACTATCAAAGGAATGGGCATTGGAGTGCATGAAGGACCTTTTACTGGTCAATCTAAGGGGGAACCTTCAGATAATCGTGCAGGTAAATAGTAACACCCGATCGTAAAAGGTCAATATGCTTGTCATTTTCCAATTTACTGACCTTTGTAAGAACTGTAGGTTGCTAAAGAATACTGTGAGCAACTTGGTGTTGAAGCATGTATCAAACTCTTTGAGCAGTTTAAATCATATGAAGGCCTGTACTTCTTTTTGGGGTCGTATTTGAGCTCCAGGTAAGCTGCTTAGAAATGACACCTATATATGCAAAATTCTTACTTGTGTCGCATACTTGCTTTAACGAATGTCAAACATCACAGTGAGGATCCTGATATCCACTTTAAGTATATTGAGGCCGCTGCAAAGACGGGACAAATTAAGGAAGTTGAACGTGTAACAAGAGAATCAAATTTTTATGATGCTGAAAAGGCTAAAAACTTTCTAATGGAAGCCAAACTTCCTGATGCAAGGCCATTGATCAATGTGTGTGACCGCTTTGGATTTGTCCCAGATCTCACCCACTATCTCTACACCAACAACATGCTCCGGTATATTGAAGGCTATGTTCAGAAGGTATAGAGAATTTTTTTTTTTTTTTAAATTCAAGTTTTTACAAAAGCTTGTGTGTCTTAATGCTTATGAGATATTTTTATAGGTCAACCCTGGAAACGCTCCTCTAGTTGTGGGACAGCTTCTAGATGATGAGTGCCCAGAAGATTTCATCAAAGGCTTGATTCTATCTGTTCGTTCTCTTCTTCCAGTTGAGCCTCTTGTGGACGAGTGTGAAAAGAGGTGTGTTCTCTTATTGCTTTTTATTCTGTTAGTTTTAATTCTTATATTATTTGCTTATGGCTTTTCAGGAACCGACTACGGTTACTTACTCAGTTTTTAGAGCACCTTGTGAGTGAAGGAAGCCAAGATGTCCATGTCCACAATGCTTTAGGTAAAATCATCATAGACAGCAACAACAATCCAGAACACTTCCTCACCACCAACCCCTATTACGATTCACGTGTTGTCGGTAAATACTGCGAGAAGCGCGATCCTACGCTCGCTGTCGTTGCGTACCGTAGAGGCCAGTGCGACGAAGAACTCGTCAGTGTCACAAACAAAAATTCTCTCTTCAAGTTGCAAGCCAGGTACTTAAATTCTTATTATTTCTCATGTTTCTTTATAAATGAATTCACACGTAATAACTAATATCTATTTTTGTCATAGATATGTGGTGGAGAGAATGGATGCGGATCTCTGGGAGAAGGTTCTAAACCCCGAGAACGAATACAGACGCCAGCTCATTGACCAAGTCGTCTCAACCGCCTTACCCGAAAGCAAAAGCCCTGAACAAGTCTCAGCAGCTGTAAAAGCATTCATGACAGCCGACCTCCCTCACGAGCTAATCGAACTCCTCGAGAAAATCGTCCTACAAAACTCAGCTTTCAGTGGAAACTTCAACCTCCAAAACCTTCTCATCTTAACCGCCATCAAAGCCGATCCATCACGTGTCATGGACTACATCAACCGCTTGGACAACTTCGATGGGCCCGCAGTCGGAGAAGTCGCTGTAGAAGCACAGTTATACGAAGAAGCATACGCGATATTCAAAAAATTCAACTTAAACGTGCAAGCAGTCAACGTTCTGTTAGACAACATCCAAAGTATCCCACGTGCTGTTGAGTTCGCTTTCCGTGTTGAAGAAGACGCGGTATGGAGCCAGGTGGCGAAAGCTCAGCTCAGAGAAGGTCTAGTCAGCGAGGCGATTGAGTCGTTCATTCGTGCTGATGACGCCACTCAGTTCCTAGATGTTATTCGCGCTGCTGAAGACACTGAATGCTACCATGATTTGGTTAAATATCTACTCATGGTTAGACAAAAGACGAAAGAGCCGAAGGTGGACAGTGAGCTTATATACGCATATGCGAAAATTGATAGGTTGAGTGACATTGAGGAGTTTATTCTCATGCCTAATGTTGCTAACCTACAAAATGTTGGTGATCGTTTGTTTGATGAAGCTTTGTATGAAGCTGCCAAGATTATATATGCTTTTATCTCCAACTGGGCTAAGCTTGCTGTCACGCTTGTTAGGCTTCAACAGTTTCAAGGTGCTGTTGACGCTGCTCGTAAAGCGAATAGTTCAAAGACATGGAAGGAAGTTTGCTTTGCTTGTGTTGATGCTGAGGAGTTTCGATTGGCTCAGATTTGTGGCCTCAATATTATTGTCCAGGTGACATTTTTTATCCATTATTAGTTTATTATTCCATTTTTAAAACTAAAAATATTCTTCCAAGTATATTCCTTTTTTCTAACTTGTATAGATTTTCAATACACTTATATCTATGGACAGATATTAGAAAAGCCCTCACATTTTAGACATCTTTATGGAGAAGCCATTATAATTTTTTTTTTCATTAAACCCATACAAAGCTTTAAATTTTTTCATGAAAGCCACTTCAGAATATTTTAGCTATTTAATATTAGGAAAATGTCGGTAAATCCCTTATATTTATACCTTTTTACAGGATTTTCCATAAAGTGGTCCAAAATAAGGGTTTTTCCATCATTTATCCTAATATTGAATGGCTGAAGATTATGAAATGGTTTTAGTGAAAACGTTTTGAATCTCAAATGGCAATGCTGGAAAACTTTTTCATGATGGTTTCTTCATTAACATGTCTAGAATATAAGGGTTAGCCTTTGCCCTATATTTATTAGCTATTTACAAAATTAACCCATACCTTTTTTCTAAGTATATTAATTCTATAGATTATATTTTCAGACACTTATTACTAAAATCCAAAATAATTATGCGTATGATCTTATCTAATCAATTTTGAATTTATCTTCATATTATTGAAATAATGGATAATCATAAAAATGACCACTTTATGATTTGATATTTAACAAACTGACCAGTAGCGAAATTGGTTGTCATTTTGTGCTATTGGTCAAAAAAGATGGTCACTCCGTGTTTCACATTAGAAGTGGTCATTTCTGCTATTATCCCTATAACAAACATTATGTTAAATGAAAAATCACATTTATAACACACGTTTAAATAAATATTACACAATACACAAATTTAAGCCAGATATCTGACATTTATGCATTGAATAGTTCTCCCCTAAACGATCAAGTATTACAGTTAAATATCAGTATACTATTAAATAAATTAAAGTGGGTGTTTTACTATTCACCAACACCGAAATGATGTAAAAAAACGGTTTTGAGTTGGAGAGAATTACCACCATCTTTGGTGTAAAAAATGAGTTTTGGTGTTGGGTTGGAGATGTTATGTTGAGTTTTGATAATAATGGAAGTGTTCTGAAATTTTTTAGGTGGATGATTTGGAAGAAGTGAGCGAATACTACCAAAACAGAGGATGCTTCAACGAGCTAATATCTCTAATGGAAAGTGGTCTAGGCTTAGAACGTGCTCACATGGGAATCTTTACCGAATTAGGTGTTCTTTACGCAAGATACCGTTATGAAAAACTGATGGAACACATTAAGCTCTTCTCAACACGTCTCAACATCCCAAAGCTAATCCGTGCATGTGATGAACAACAGCACTGGAAGGAACTCACATATCTGTACATTCAATATGACGAGTTTGATAATGCTGCAACTACTGTCATGAACCATTCTCCAGACGCTTGGGATCACATGCAGTTCAAGGATATTGTAGTTAAAGTCGCGAACGTTGAGCTTTACTACAAAGCTGTTCACTTTTACCTACAAGAGCACCCGGATCTCATCAATGATGTTTTGAATGTTCTCGCACTTCGTGTTGACCATACACGTGTCGTTGACATTATGCGCAAGGTTTGTTTTCATGTAAATTTTTATTTTAATTTCCAAGAGGTTGGACAAGGTTTTTATAGTGTTTCTGACTTTGCTTGTTACAGGCTGGACATCTTCATCTTGTGAAACCATACATGGTTGCAGTTCAGAGCAATAACGTGTCGGCTGTTAATGAGGCATTGAATGAAATATATGTTGAGGAGGAAGACTATGATAGGTTGCGTGAATCTATTGATTTGCATGATAACTTTGACCAGATCGGCCTTGCACAAAAGGTTAGTTCAACTGCACGTCAGAAACTTCTAGAAATACCTGTTTTTTGCATTTTTTGTCCCCAATTGTTCTTTCATTTTGGTCCTCGTTTAAGGTTCTTGTAACGTTTTTGGTCCTTGTTCGGTTGTTCATGTAAAATTTACTATTTTTTGGTCCCCGAGTGTAGCTGATTTTTGCAATTTTGGTCCAAAAAAGTCATTTTCTTGGAACAGGGACCAAATACATTACAGAAACCTCAAATTGGACCAAATTTGCAAAAATTAGCTGTAATCAGGGACCGAAAATGTAGTTTATTCTTTTTATCTTGTTTTGTTTCATCAATTATTTATTTATTACCAGATTGAGAAACACGAGCTTCTTGAGATGAGGCGTGTGGCTGCATATATCTACAAGAAGGCAGGTAGATGGAAACAATCGATTGCATTGTCCAAGAAAGACAAAGTGTACAAGGATGCCATGGAGACTGCATCACAATCCGGGGATCGTGAGCTCGCAGAAGAGTTGCTTGTTTATTTCATTGAGCAGGTACCAACTATCTTACTGCATATTCACATTGTATATTTATCTTTACTTTTTAAAGTTTTGAGTAAACAAGTAATGTTTCTTTTTGACTTGGTTGTGCAGGGAAAGAAGGAATGCTTTGCTTCATGTCTGTTTGTTTGTTATGATCTAATTCGCGCAGATGTTGCTCTTGAGCTAGCCTGGTTGAACAACATGATTGATTTTGCCCTCCCGTATCTGCTCCAAGTAAACTCTTTACTCTTTTCTTCATCTAAGGGAGGTTAAAACTTAAATGTAATCAGATATTTACATTTATGTTTTCTTTTGTAGTTTATCCGTGAATACACTGGCAAGGTTGATGAGTTAATCAAGGACAAGATAGAAGCAGTGAAGGAAAATAAAGCCAAGGAGAATGAAGAGCAAGATGTCATCAAACAGCAGGTTTTTGCTTCTTTCAATCTCCCCTTTTGCTTATTCTTTCAACAATAAATTACAAATTCAGTCCCTGTGCTTTACTCAAAATCACAAGTTTGGTCCATAAATTGGACTAAACTTACGATTCTTAGTATAAAGCACATGGACCAAATTTGTAATTGACTCTTTTGCCTTAAGAGATGGATTGATGACATGGTTTGATTGGTTTGCAGAACATGTACGCCCAACTATTGCCACTTGCTCTACCTGCCCCACCAGGTATGGGTGGTGGTGGATATGGTCAACCACCACCGCCAATGGGTGGAATGGGAATGGGAATGCCACCAATGCCTCCCTTTGGAATGCCACAAATGGGGTCCTACTAAAAAGAAGAATCAACATGTGGTTGCATTTAGTTGATTGTTGGTTGTTGTTGCTGGTGGGAGGGATAGAGAAGAATAATAAGATTGATGTGTTTTTTTTTTCTTGGTTTGTAGGGGTGTGGATAAGTTTTTCTTGTAATATTCTTTGGATAGAGCCGTAGCCGAGGCAATTTTTTGCAGGTGGTAGGGCAGCATTATGAGTATGATTATGTATTGTGTACCAAAACAAAAGGGTTTCATAGGATGTATATGCTACTACTTTTTGTATGCTTTCTGACGCCAGCATTTATTTCTCTTTGTTGAGACTTTAATATCATTTGTATTCTTTTCGGATTTTATTCCTTTTATCTCTGTTGAGATTTTAATAGCATCTTTTTCTTTTCATTGGAAGTTTATTTTTTTGTTCTCGTAATATGTGTAAAAGTAGAAGTGTCTTTGTCAAATTGTAGGTAAGGTATAGCCGTATAATATAGAATCTTACTTTATTGTTAAAGCAAGAGGATAGTTCAAAACTTCAAATGTTGAGATGGGATAGCAATTAATTTTGTAAAGGAGAGAATTTATATGATGGAAATTTTTTTGCAACTAAACCAATGCTCTTTTCGTAACAATGTCTGTAAGCCCTAAAATATGAGGCTTTTGATAAATGCTGCCCCATGAGTCATCAATACGAAGTCTACACTTTTGGGACGATCAAATTGGATTGCTTCCAAAAAATTAAAATTGGTCTTTGATTATTATACTTCAACAACCAAACAAGTCATTGTGAATGCAAAATATTGATCCAAAAGCAATCACTCTCGCGACAATTGACATGAGTGGATTCAATTCCTAACTAATCATATTGTTGGTCAACGTTACAGCTGTATTAAGAAAATATACGCTTAATACTTTTGTTTTAACAGGAATTGTGAATTTTACTTTAGGATTGTTTGGTTTTGGTTTTTAAGAAACTAAGAATTATTCTGAAGTCCATATATAAAGATAGAAATTTCAAGGATTTGCGATTGTCGATACACTTGACATAACTTGTTAGGATCTCAAAGTACTTGCAGGCTGTTCAATCATTAAAAATGAGTCCACCTCAAAGTACAGAAGGACTTGAAACAATATATTAGGCCAGTTTATTATAAAATGCAAAATTAACGGCTCCAAATCACAAACAAAATTGTAATGTTTCCATTGGGCACATGATTCAATGTCATTTGACAATGACGGAAGCTAACTTCTGGACCAAAACCGAAGTCACAGATAAGTAATTTCGAATAGAAATCTCACCAAGGAAGAACAAATGTTGCACTTTTTGGGACAGCCGAAATTGAAAGTTGGTCTCTGGTTTCTTCTGATCCGAAACTGAGCAAGAGAGTCGCTAATACTCACAGTCAAAACCAGAGAACCAGTGAGCCAACATGCTACAAGAAAAAGAGAGAATGTTTTCAAAATAGCGTACTGAATGTTGCCAATGTTTTCAATTGGCAATAAGAGATTAACGGGATCTTAAAAACTTTTTTAAACTCAGAATCGTAGGGCTTTACCCAGTTAAGGGAGCCCTTCCAGAAATTCTCGATGGCCAAGGGAGACCCAAGGCCAAGGAGGGGGTTTGGAAATAGTTTTCAACCAGCAATTGACGCGCCTCGGTTATTACCTCATTAGCTGCGTCATTGCCCCAAGCGCAAAGATACTATTAGCGTTACCCCCAATTCACCCTTTATACTAGCCTCTCTTTCAATCGCCTCAGGATCGCTACCGATGTGGGATTAACAAATCCTTTTTCCCGTTGACTTATCTTGATTATGCTATAATTTACAAGTGTATTGTAAATTTACGAGTGTATTGTGCAAGTTAAAAACTTTTTAATGCCTTCAGAATTTATATTTATATTAAAAACATTTTGAAGCTCTAAACAAAAATGAATCTTTGACATTACCCATTACCAATGGGTACTGCAAGTTGTAGCAGAATTAAATTAATTCCTTTGTCAAGCAAAAGCTACAATGTTAATCCGAAGTTCTAAATTTGCCTTAGAATGTATACCAATATATCAAGATCATTTGAAGATGGTATATTATCGGTTTTATCCAAGTAATTTCAAGCGATTAACCTTTTTAGTTTAACTATTTTAATTGGTTAAACTGGAAACTTAATATTTTTGAATTTGATCTGATGTTTGTGGAAGTATAATGTTGACGTCTGTTGTTGTGATACATAACACATATTTTGGCTTTTAACAAGTATATCATTTAATATAATCCTGGTTAAAAGAATAAATTGTATTTGATGCCCATCTTTTTTTCTAAGCTTGTTGAAATGCGGAGTTTGGTAACTAGTAAAGTTGCTTATAAGCTATTTAAAAAAAAAGCTGTTTGAGATAGCTTATTAAGTGTTCTTAATATACCTTAAGCCCTGCTATTTTTGGATAATATTCTTTTTGGTTGTAAATATGCCATTTTGGGTTGTTTTTTTAACGCAATGGGCACCCAAATACCTTACAAGTGGGTTAATATTGGTTCTAAATTTAGAATGCCATGTAAACAAAAAAATGGTTTTCTTCTTGGTGTTGAGATATACAGAAAAGTCATATATTGCAAATATGATATAGAATGCAAGAAAAATGTTTTAAACCTACAAATAATTGGAAAACACTTTGTTACTAATCAATTCAATATGATGCAATTTGTGATTTATTTTAATATTGTTTCATACAATATGACGTTAGTTTTTAGTTATGTATGTAAATGTCATTTTTATGTTATTTTACATTTGTCATGTAGCTACTACCTAGTTTTATCAAACTTTATTACTTTATAGTCTACGAGTTATCAAGCAAAAGCTATATTTTTTTAGCTAGTTTGCCAACACAACCTAATAAAATTGATGTGTTTTTTTTGTAGGGCTATGGATAAAAGAACAATAAGTTTATAGTGTTTTTATTTTAGTTAAATGACTTTTAATGGTAATATATTTTTAACTTTTGCCCATATTTAGTCACTTATATTTTGTTGTACACATATGACTATTAAACTTGTTTATCATGTTCAAAAAACGCCTTTATGACTGGTTAGTGCATGTTTTGCTAATTTGGTATCATACGTGGCATATTTAGACCTAAAAACGTTGCCCCTTTAACACTATGTTGGAGGCATGTGATTTTTCCCTAACATCAAGGTAAATGTCAACGACTTCAACATTCTCGAAGTCAGACATATGGTAAAATGAAATTATTTGTGATCACAGTCTCCCATCTTGAATCCATACCTCTAAGATTGAAGAAAACCTTGGAAGAAGGCTTTTAATTTGCCCTAATTTAATGGTAGGTTTCGATTTTGTTTTTTTAATTTTGAATTGTTAGTGTATCTCACATTGGTGCGACACGGTCCTATAAGTTTGTATATATGTTGAAGTCTCCCCTCTCTCCAAAAGTTAGTGTATCCCACATTGGTGCGACACGGTCCTATAAGTTTGTATATATGTTGAAGTCTCCCCTCTCTCCACAAGGGCTCTTTTGGAGAGACATTATTGGGCTCCACATATATTTACATGAATTTATTAACTATTGTTTATAATACATAAGATTGCTAGGAAAAAAATACAATTTTAGGGAATGGGTTGATATATAACTAGTTTTGAAGTTGAAAATGTTAAATATGAGATGTTGCGTCTTAGAAAATAGTTGGATGAAATCAATAAGAAGTTTATTAGTTATAAAGTTTTCATGGTTGATGATTGTTTTGTTTGTTATGTATGCACTTAAGATGCTGGCTTCAAATCATGTTTTTGAATTGTGTTGTAATCTCATGTAATCAAATAAAATAATATTTTTGAACTATATTGTTGGTTACTATGAACATGGAAAACACTATGAACAAGACAAATAAAAGGCATTAGATGACAATGTTATGTGTATAGAAAGTGGTTACCAATAACATATTACATTAATAAATATCAAGAGTTGTTCCCACAATCAAAAGATGGTCCAACTATTAAAACATGACCCTATAATTAAACATAGACATCAAAGATTAATTGTTTGTCTGTAAACACCAAGTTAATCAAGAGGTGACCCAACAGTTACATCTAAAACAACCATATCCTATCACATCAATCTAGACCAACTGACTTCTCTTAAGTGCATCAACTACCATTTTTCCATTCAACATTCCTCCTAAGACCGAGCTTGGTGATACCCTCGAAAATTTTCCTTTTTTTAACAACTAGTTTCATGGAATATGTATCTAGACCTGCAGTATTTTGAGCTTGCACATGTACATTTCCACTTATTGTCTTTGAACTACCTGTAGTATTTAGTGATTGTATATTTATATTTCCACTTATTGTCTTTAAACTACATGCAATCTTTGGATCACATGCAATACATAAATATGATTAATGAGTTGTAGTATATACTCTTTATAAAGTAAGACTTACATAAGTCATTGTTTGCTTTTGTTGGACATGGACAGCTAGCTTTGTTGTGCCTAGTTTCACTACAACTACTACATTTTTGCAAACATCCTGACCTTGAAATTGTATGTATTTTTGCTCCACTACTTTCTCTTTCTGGATGATGTCATTTTTGTTTAATTGTTGGTCTACTTGGTAGTCATTTTTTAGACAAATGAATGTTGTAAGCAACATATGACCACATACAACTACCATTAAATGGATGTATGGTGTATGTGTAGCAGGTAAGGAACTCGTCCTTAGTAAAATATGTTGTTATATATGACTTTGCATCATGGCTCATGTATGAAATGACAGTCATGGCATGCAAACATGGAATATGTGTCAACTGCCAACTTCTACATGCATATACCCTGTTGGTTAGGTCAACACCATATGCATCATTCACTAACCTAACTTTAAATTGTTGATACACATGCATTAGTTATGATAAATATAATGAAAATTAAAACAAACTTATCATTGTGATGTCTTTACATTTTCTAACTTTCTTTTGAATTGATGGGTAGATGGTCAAATCCCAATTCATTTCCTTGATCCTTTGTATATATAATCTATTCATCGCAAAAAAAAAAAAAAAATCTATGATGTCCTCCAACATTGTGATGATTGGCTTCCTTCAAGAAATTATAATTGCAACATTGAAGCTTTATGAAACCTCATTTTCCATAACATCATGACACATATCCTATTAAAAAAGCCCTTGGCTAAGATTTAGGGTCCCTTTCCATGAGACGGTCATATGAACCGGTACCTGTTTTCTTTAATCTCATCCATCACAACTTGAAACTTTTGTCGAGTGGTAGATTTCACAGCAGTCCAAAAACATTTTCCTATAATGTTCAACACTGAGCATTTTCTTGAAGTCCGTAGTCCAAAAACACTTTCGGTACCATTTGATTGTCAGTTTCCATCAAACCCAATGCAAAATTAAATAGTTTAGTATATGTAGAAATAAAACAACAAATACATATCCAAAATGTAAGAGAAGGGCATGCCTTATTTCCATTTGAAATGAGGGTAAGTCCACCACTACTGCCCCCTCTAATGTCACACATAATAAGGTATAGAAACCATTTCCATGTGTATTTATTCTCAATATCGAATATAACTTAAGAAGTAGAATAAACATGGTTATTAACATCACTACCTACAGGTTGAAAGAATCTCACCTCTACAAAAGTCTTTCAAAAATAGCCCTCGACCAAACTTACTATTCTATAGCCTTTTATCCAACCATCCCCAACATCTTCAAAGCAAACATGATACTTTGAAAAAATATAAGGTTGAATTAGGCATAAGGTTTATATCCATTTTAATAATAGATCGTGGATTAGCCCTCCTAATTTCCTCACCATAATCCTATAATTGTCCATAGTGCTCAATAAAACTACCTAATATTACTCGATGCAAATCGTTTTTGCATTTTAACATTGATATAATGGCTTGTTAGGGTAAAGGACTTTTAAAATTGTTCACATTTGGTCACTGAACTTATTTTTGTACTTGATTTATCCATGAAATTTTTAAAATTGTTCACATTTGGTCACAAAACTTATTTTATGCTTGATTTACCTATGAACTTTTTGAAATTCTTCACATTTAGTCACTTATGTTTTTTTGTCCACAAATATAACCATTATGTTATTGATCATATATGTAAAAAAATAAGTTTAACGGTCATGTGTGTACAAAAAGAATAAGTTTAATGGTCATATGTGTACAAATAAAACATAAGTGACTAAATGTGAAATTTTTTAAAAAGTTCATGGGTAAACCAAAAACAAAAATAAGTTCAGTGAACAAATGTAAACAATTTTAAAAGTTTGTTACTCTATCAAGTTATTATCCATTTTACATTGTCCAACACTAACATTTAGATTAGTTTTCTTTGAAATTTAGGCTTTCATTATTATTAAACTCGGTTTGACCTTTCCAAAATTTCATTTACAAAATGGATTCCTATCCACTAATTATAAGCCAAAGTTACTCCAAGTTTGAATGTCCTAAAGCAGTTATGATTATCATTATTACGTGACTTAGTTTGGAAAGTTATTTCTTTACTCACCCAATAGGCCCACAATATAAAAGGACATGTAGGCTTTTTACCTCTGTAGTACCTTACTAATAGACTATTTTTATCATTCTTTTCATACCATATATCATAACCATGTGAAACTACACAGTTACTCAAACATTGTTTAAGCTTTATAGGATTAGAGAATTTGATATGTAATAAAGGAACCATCTTTCTCTAGTCCTGAGATCATCATAAACATGGTAGGCCGGTAGTTTAATATAACGAGTGTCTAGTCCTTCAAGGTCATCGGTAATGCAATCATCTTCATCTTTCTAAACATGACAGAGTGCATTCAACAAGAAATCAACAATTAGTTTGTTGATTGACACCGCCTCCTCATCCTCATTGTGATGACAAATGTCATCATCATTTTCTTATAACTTGGAATCAACATCCTCATTATAGTTGTTGTCATTGTCAACATCTAGGTCTTTCATTTCAATTAAATCAAACACTAGTTCATTGTAGTAGTCCATATATACATTTATTCTCTTATTATTTCCAAAATAACACTCAATAAACTCTTTGCAATCACCTTTGTTTTGTATCACGTTTAACCCCTTGAGTTAAAGTTTCTTGAGGAAGACATAAATAGACACCAATACATTTCACTCTAGTAAGCTTTTCAAGAAAAGCAATGAACTCTAAGAACTTCATCCCATTGAAATCAACATCTTGAGCCAATGCTCTATATGGGCTGAAATATACAATTGGTTTGGGGAAGAATGCTCCGTTGTAATGGACATCCACGATTAGAAGGGTACCGTCACATATTGCGCTCTTTTTGTATACGATTGTGTTGGGTTTGGGGAGGAACACGTTTGTTTCTAGAATCAATATGATTTCAAATTACTTGAAGGGTTGTGTTTTAACACTTTTTGATTATGATATTTCGAACCTGTGTCTGGGTATCACGAATTCCAGATTATATCTGTAGTTCTTTATTTTAGAGCAGTGCCTTAATCTGAAATTGTCCTTGAAGGATTATCCATAAAGTCAATAAACATGTTCCTTAAATGTAGAGTGACACACAAGGTGGTGGAGGAATATTGGCCTAATTTCAGGAAAATAAAAAGAAAATCAATATTTCAATAATGAAAATCAATATTTTTCATAATGAAAAATCAGTACTGCCCCTTGGACCCCTCTAGGGGCACTGCCCCTATGACCCCGCAAGGGGGCGCATTCCCTTGATCCCCACCATTTTGGTCGAATCAAGATCAAACTCGTTATATATAAGTGTACACTTCGCATCTTTTGACTTGTCCAAAAACAAGATTTGAACTCTATTGGTAATCTTGTAAATTCAATTATATAAAATGATCTGGCGACATTGGAATCACAAACAGATTGACCAAGAAGGTGGGTGTGTAATGAGGAATCAGTGCCCTAACTCGGTGTAATGGAGGAATCAAAGCAAGAATGTGGGTGCATAATAGAGGAATCGAAGCAAGAAGATGACATAATGGAGAGTCGGTGCCCTAATTTCCACGTATTCATATAATTTCCATGTAATACACATCTAGTATTACAAATCCGAAAAACCAACATAACCGGGTAAAACGGTAAAACTTACAGTAACCGGTCATATTGGTGTTTTTTGAGCAACCTAAACAAGTTTAATGGTCATATGAATATATAAATAAAACATAATTGACTAAATATGTAGACGGGGTAATGTATATTACCATTATAAGTGTTTCTTGTAATATTCTCCGGATAAAGCCACAGCCGAGACAATTTTTTGTAGGTGATAGGGCAGCGTTATGAGTATAATTAGGCATCGTGTACCAAAACAAAGGGATTCCATAGGACATATATGCCACTACTACTTGTATCAGTGTATGCTTTCTGACTTCAACATGTATTCCTCTCCGTTGAGACTTTACTGGCATCTTTTTTCTTTTAGAATTTTATTCTTCTATTTCTCTCTGTTGAGACTTTAATAGCATTTTTTTTGCAAGTTAAATTTTTTTTATTTCTCTGTTGAGACTTTACCAGCATCTCTTTTCTTTGGGAGTTTATTTAATCTCGTAATGTTCGTATAATATAGAATCCAACTTCATTCTTGTAGGAAAAGAGTAGTTCAAATGGGGAAGCGGCGTAAGAAAACTAATATTGTAAAGGAGAGCAGATATATGATTAAAACAGGGAGTCCTTGCTAGGAAAGACAAACGGCATTCATGCCTAAACCAAATCAACTACCATGATGGAACATCTCTTTGCAATTAAACCAATGGTCTTTTAGCAAAAATGTCCATAAGCCCTAAAATGGGCAAAATGATAATCACTTCACATAACCTGTTCAGATATCAAAGACTCATGAAATTAGTTTTTCATGCACAAAGATGAAAATTCAATATATTTCCAAAAGATAAAAGTTTTAACAGCAAGCTTTTTCGAACTGAGATATTTTAGGGCTTTACCCAGTTAAGGGAGCCCTTCCAGAAATTCTCGATGGCCAAGGGAGACCCAAGGCCAAGGAGGGGGTTTGGAAATAGTTTTCAACCAGCAATTGACGCGCCTCGGTTATTACCTCATTAGCTGCGTCATTGCCCCAAGCGCAAAGATACTATTAGCGTTACCCCCAATTCACCCTTTATACTAGCCTCTCTTTCAATCGCCTCAGGATCGCTACCGATGTGGGATTAACAAAATCCTTTTTTCCTCCCATCATTGTTCATTTGTTTGATACACATGTATACATCACCTAATATCTAACGCCGGCAATTCGTTCCCAGTCTATTTATTGTTAAGTTACTATGCTACACATTATATTTTAATGTCATCAGAATTCATATTTAACACATACTATAATAAATAAATTTTTAGCGTTACTAATGAGTGCACCCTATGTTGTGGCGAAATTAGAGTGCTTACAGTTTGGATTTTGCCATTCAATGTATAATGATATAGCAAGATTTACGAGACTTCCAATCGATAATCAGAATAGTTGAAGATCATTTGAATACCGTTTATTACCAAGTTTCAGGGGATTTTTTTTCTGAAAAATATATTATCATTCACCTTAAAAATGATATTTTATTAGATTTTTTTAAGAACTGATTAAATTAAAAACTTTATGTTTTTGAATTTGGACTAAAACTGGAAAGGCAGAGTAAAATTTTGATCTTGATGGACACGATTGTTGAAGTATTCAGTCCGAACGTTTGTTGTGATACATTTTGTTTTTTTTTTTTTTTACGAGTAAACAATTAATGTAATTGTTATCATATCATTCACAATCACAAATGTGTGTAAAGCAGCCATGCAAATGTCTATGACATTCTTATATGAATTTTTCAGCGTTTTATTTATTTTAGTATAAATAGGAACCATATTCATTATTCAACAAATTTGATCTTTATGGACACAACTGTTCATGAAAATATTCAGCGTGGACGTTTGTTGTGATCCATTACATATATTTTGGCTTTTTACAAGTAAATCAATAAACGTAATTGTTATAATATCATTCACAAATATGTGTTAAGCAACAATGCAAACTAGTCTAATATCCTCCGGTGTCGATTATTTTATTATGGTTTAATGTCAAATTAACTTACATACTTTTGTCTATCTTTATGACCAGATGCAATTTAACGTTTTTATTAATAAAATCGGTATATACAATAAGTCGTTATATCATTAAATTCACATAGAATTTTTTTTTGGAACCAGCGAATAGATATATGGTTTCATCTGAGGGTAATCAGCTCCGCAACCCAGGGCGGTTGGCGATTACCTAAGGCGCAAAGGCCTTTCCCCTTCACCTAATTCGCCTTCCAGGAAAATCCCCCACATGGGGTTAGTCGGAGTCGAACTCCAGACCTCCCACCACATGGGTATATAACCCGGGTGCATCCACCCAGCTAGGCTGGGCTTCACTTATATTAAATTCACATAGAATAGTGTAAATAAAAATAAAGAACCCTTAATTAAGGTTAAAATGTAAAATCACAAAACTCCAAACAAAACACTTTAATCTGGTTATCACATTTAAAATTAAAGAACTCTTAAAATGTAGATATTTGATTCAAAATATTAGTTTTCTTCATTGTCATTTGTGGCTTTATGTGTCTCCAGGTCAACAAAGTTGTCCTAAAATATGACCCATCAAAGTCTACCTGTTGTTAAAGAAATATTTGAATATCCACAAACAAAAAAATGTCGATAAAACCCTTTGAGACCATTCATGACACATACTTTATGCATATTACCTCTAAAGGTACATATGCATTAGCCTAACCTCTGGTTTGTTCTTGTGCTTTCTTCTATACTCTTCATTATCTAAGAGCATGCATGAGAACGAAAGACATATAAGATCAAAGTAATAGACAAACACCATGGAAATCAAGTTTCTAAAAACACTATTTACCAATTTAGGTTAGGTCACATGGAATTTAAAAGTCAACATTCAAATATGAAAACTTTACCTTCCACAACCAAGTCGATTCCTCAACTAAGCTGCTTTGGCAACCAAGCTGATTCTACAACCAAACTTCTATTAAATATTGAATAGCTAGTGTTATACCAATCCGTTGGTCGGGTTGAGCAATGAAAAAAAAAACAAATTGGCTGATTCTACTTTCTTTTATAGCATCACCCTCCCTAATTGGTTAGTTTCTAAAAAAACTCAAAAGTGAAATACTATAATTGGTTAGTTTAAAAAAATTCTGAAAGTGCAACGCCACTATTGATTAGTTAAAAAAACTAAGAGTTGAATGTTATAATTGGTTGCTTTTTTGAAAATGGCAAAACATAATGCTATAATTGGTTGGTTTAAAAAACCTCAAAGTGCAATGCTATAATTGGTTAGTTTTGTTAAAAAAACTCAAAGTGCAATGCTATAACTGGCTAGTTTTTCAAGAATATGCATTTCTATTTGATATATTGATAAATCCTTTGATTGTTACTCGTTTTGTGTAAAACGTTTAGTTCTCTTTTGGTTTGTAATATATAATAACTATAAATACAAGTTTAATCATACAACCTGAGATATATAAGTACATTTGAAAATATGATGGGGGCAATTAGGTGTAATTTCAAAATCGGCCTAGGAGGGAAGGCTTATAAAAATAGTAACACCATAACTAAGCATGATGGTTTAACCCACATGATCAAATAAGAAATTACTATTAATCAAATCGGATTAATAACAGTGTTTCGTGATCAAGAGAGTAGCGATCGACTTGTGTTACTATGGGTGGTTAACTTGTGCAAGTTCGAAGATTGACTAAGATAGAATTGCAAGACAAAAAGGCGAAAGGATTATGTTTGTTGTTTGATGAAAATTTGGCACTTGGACATCAATACACTAGTTAAACCTACAATTTTTGTTAGTAGTTGATGAAGAAGAGACAAACGAAAATGGGGAACTAGTGGATGACCAACAACATCAGCAATATGCAACTTTAGCACCCAAATTTCCACCTTGAGGAAAATGTGACTTTTTGGGAGGTGAGTAATGATATGAATTGTGTGGTTATGTAAAGGTTAAGGATGTTCAAGTGATTCTACAATTGTTAAGGGCTTAATTTTATTCTCAGTTGATAGTTCTCTTTTATTATTATTAGTTTTTATTTATTATTATTATTAATTAGTTTATCGATAAGATTTAACAATTAAGGTTAGTTTAGATAACCTCAAGTATGTATATTATTGGAGAGCCTACATCTTGAATTGTCGAAATTCTATGTTTGATTTTTTATTTTTTTGTGAGTAATATTGTTGGATGCATTTATGCACCCTTTTTGGACCACTTTTCATCTCTTTTCCATGTATTTTAGTTAATTCTGTGCATTTCCATCTATTTTTCGGGGACAATCTTTCTTTCATGGTTTGTGATGGTTTTTACAGGTACATTGGGATTTGGAGCGAGAAAGCTTGGAGAACCGGAGCGAGGAAGCTAGATCGTGGGGGGCATTAGGAGCCTTGGAGCACTTGGAAAACATTTGTGTAACGCCAAGATACTTTATTATATAATTATAATAAAAGGGTAAATTGGTCATTTTACCTTGTAAGGGTAAAATGGTCTTTTGGACAGAAAAGTATTTGGTTAGAAATAATATTTTGAGTTTTGGACTTAAAATGTTATAAAAACTGATTTTTGGTCGTTTTACCGAAAAAGGGTATTTTGGTCATTTGACCAAGTCAACGACCAATTATGTAAAAATATTGTTGGTTGTGGCCAAAATGTAAGAAATGAAAGTTTTATTGTAATAAAACTTGATTTGGTGGTCAAAGTTCAAGAAATGGAACTTTAGGACCAAAATTGTAACATTTTATGGTATAAATAAGAGAGAGTTGACTCTCTCTTTGACCAACCAAATGTGCAGCAACGGGAGGAGCTTGGAGGGTGCGATTTCTGCAGGAAATCATGAATTGAAGCAAGGAATTAGAACTATGGCTTGGAATTGATGATTCCTAGGCTTGAAAGGTTAGTAAATTCATTTTCTAGCCAAGTTTTTGAATGTGTTGTTCACGTGATGAACTAAAAACTGAAATTCAGTTGTGAATAAGTGTTGGAATAGCCTAATGCTTCCATTGAGTCATACTAGAAAGGATTTAACTCAATAAAATGGAAGTAGGTTGTTATAATTGATAAATTTGAAGTTTGGGGTTGTTAGAACTAAGAACCCTAATTCTTCATTTTGATTGATTTGGTTGTTTTGAATGGTGGAAAACCTTGTCAAGGTATAAGGTTTTAGTCCTAGAACAAACCCCAATCGATTAAGGACCTGATTAAGGCCTTAATGGACCAAAACTGCGTGCTACAGTGCACAAATCGCGGCTGGACAGGAGCCTGTGCAGGCGACAGGCGCGATGCGCCCAAACCCCTGGCGGGGTGCGCCCAAGGCGCAGTGCGCCCCTATCTGGGCGGGGTGCGCCCATCAGACAGGAACTTTAAAACGCTAACTTTTGCGTTACTTGTCCGATTAAGCTCAAATTTGGACCATAGGCTCGTTATGGTCTGAAAAGTTTGGGAAAATTTTTAGATTGAGTTTCCGACCCCTCGGGGGCACTGTAGATCGTTTTCAATGCCTCGGTGAATAGTAAAATTCATAAAAAGTTAGTAAACGGAAAGTTTATTAACTAGGCATTGTTTGTAATTATAATGTGTTGAACTCTAGTGTATTAGAGTCAATGTAGATGATTATTAACCTATTATCATTTGGTATATAAATGGATAAATAGGTATGGGACAAAATGGTTGTGGTGCACGCAAAGGCAAGAAACAACCGAAATTGAAACGCAGCTAGTATCCAGGTGAGTAATCTCACTGATATCATATGTGATATATGATGATTGTATTGTTACAGGTTGAAACGGCTTCGAGGGACGAAAATGACAAGTGTAAAAATATATGTAAAAGACAATACCAGATAAGCCGTGAGTCATTGCGATGACAAGAACGGAGCTGTGAGTCAATACATATATATATACACTATGATACGACAATACCAGATAAGCCGTGAGTCTATAATAGACAAGAACGGAGCTGTGAGTCAATAAAATAAAATGACAAGACCGGAACCAGCCGTGAGTCAATAAAACTTATATAGACAAGACCGGAACCAGCCGTGAGTCTAGGCAACAGCGGGATTTTCCTGTGAGCCATAATTTATTCTGATAAGTCAAACCAATATATAGACAACAGCGGGCTAACCCGTGAGTCTAGGCAACAGCGGGTTAACCCGTGAGCCATGGTTTACTTTGATGAGCCAAACTTATATAGACAACAGCGGGCTAACCCGTGAGTCTAGGCAACAGCGGGATCTTCCTGTGAGCCACGGCAACAGCGGGCTAACCCGTGAGCCATATCTAACCGGTGCGGCCTTCGGGCTATGTCTCCGATGCGGCCTTCGGGCTATGCTTTTGTTACAGGTACATGATGCGGCCTTTTTGGCTATGATATCGGGTTGTTAAACCCAGTTGGTGCGGCCTGCGGGCTATGAATTGTACATTGATAATGTTTTGATGCAGCTTATATAGCTATGACACAGGGTGCGGCTTGAATAGCCATGAAATACGATGCAGTCCGATGTGACTGAGAAAGATGGGACAGAAATAGTTGTGTATAGTTATTTGTGTAAATAACTGACTTGGTTTGATAATTGCAGGTTATCATGACATAGTCTGTAAGACTATAACTTAGGATGTGAAATCCTAGAGATATATTCGGTCAGCCAGTAAGGCTAGGAATTTGGATTAGATATCCAGATAAATACATGAGTGTATTTATTACGTGTTATTGTGGAATTGATTACTCACTGAGCTTTGTAGCTCATACCGTTTATTATTGTCCCTGCAGGTTAGCATGATACTGGTAGGGGACAAGATAGAGTCCGTGACTTTGAAGTGGGACTCATAGATGCTGTCAGTAGCAGCCCGGCTTTAAAGGAGTTATGGTATTTTATACTCTCCTTGATACACTTGTACCCATTTTTATTAAAATATACCCCTTGTTATGGTTTTAAGTATTGAAACCCGTGTTTTAAATGAAAAATTTTTCAGGGGTGTTTTTGTTTTAAAAGCCGGGTGTTACAAGTTGGTATCAGAGCCGTGGTTTAAGTGAACTAGGTGTCTATAGAGTAGATTCCTGGACTTAAACCCTGAAACAGTAGACATGATGAACTGTTAGGTGTATATAGTTGTTGTTAAACATATATAACCTAACTATTGCTGACTTCTAACGTATAAGAAGTATGAGCAGCGAATCGTATTTGGAGAAATTTAGGGCGTGCAGCTTTAAGAAGTGAACCAGCCCTGTTTCTCAAAGCTCCATTGAACGAGGGGCAATGAGATGAATAGCAGAAAATCCACATGACGAGCAATGTTAGCTGATGTGGTCAGATAAAGAAATCGGTTGCTCACCTTAGTTGATATCAAGGTGAAAGACAAGTAGTTGAGACTACAAGGAAAAGCAGAAAACGATTAGTGGACTTCTCAGAAGAAGTTGTCACAAATTGGGTCCAACCTTATAGGGAAAGGACCAAAACAGAGTCACTATGTATAGTGATCAGTGCAGGAAAGGCACTAAGGAAGATTGTAGAGTTGAGACTCTACCGTTGACATGCTGAAATTGCAGATGATAGGAGCAGATTGCTCGAGCTTGTTGTATGGGACGGAAGTGGTTCCAGTGTGGAACTATAGATCACTTCTTATTGAAATACTCACGTGCTGAATGTGGAGTGACGGGTGATGAACCCAGGAAAGAAAGAAGGAACGAATGGTCGAAAAGGACCCATGGTACCATGAGCATTCCAGTAGATTGTGGGAGAAGCTCGTGAGGAGACTGATATGGTCGTAGATATCATCGTTCTGAATATAACTCGTGTATGTTATATTTGATCCATGAAGCTATGCTTTGGATCGATGATTCGATGTTTTGTTTGAATTTTTCATCAATGATTTTGGATGAAATATTTGAAATAGCTATTGCAGATAGCAAATATGTTCAAGATAATGAACACCTGGAAAGTAGTCTGCCTAGGATTTACGGGACCCTTTTTCCCTATGAATCTGAAGCCGATGACTACCGGTGAATCTGAAGCAATTGTACTTATGAATTTGTTAGCAATGAATTATGCTAACATGAATTGTAGAAATAAGAACATTATGGTTCTTGAAACAGAAATGAGCGGATGAAAATCCATGGTGAATGACCGTTGTTGAGAATACCGGTTAGTTTCTTTGCTTAAACTCGGAAAAGAGTTAGTAAAGGAATGATGTTGTAGTCGGCATACGTGGTATGGGCCAAGCTTAATAAAGTGGTGATAGTAGTGTACTACTTTAAATAAATTTTCGGATGATTCTTTTGAAAAGAACTTCCAAGATTTCTGCCAGGTTGGCAAGAAGAGCTTATGATTAAGCTGGTATGGGGAGCCGTTCCTGTTATCTAGGCTCTGTGTTAATTGGCCTCTGCAGAGATGGCAGAGTGGTAAAACAATTGGAAGAAATTGTCTTTAAATTGGGGTCTTATATGACTGTAAGTGTCATCAGATAGAACCCTATCTTGTTTGAAAAGAAGAAAGATAAGTTAATGTGTATGTACATTGACTACTGAGAATATGATATTCTCGAAACCAGATTGAAAATGAGGTACAGTTGTACCAGATACTGGAGTTACTTCACTGAGTTAAGTGATATGTTAAATTCTCCAAGTATGAAAATATGGCTAAAAGAAGTTTCAACTCCTTGGGCATGATAATACTGCCAAAGATGATGAAATAAATCCAGTGGGATAGATGATGTGGTAAAACTGGAACCGCCTGAGGAATCCGACTGATATTGTAGTTCCTTGGATTTGGCGGGTTACTATAGGAGAGTTGTAGAAAACTGCTCCTTGATTGCGGGTTAGCTGACTAAAGTTGACCAAGAAAAGTGTAATGTCTGAGTGGTAGAAAGACCACATATATATTGTAAAGGTTTGGAATGAACCTTGTGTGAACCTCTAACATTAGCATTGATGCTAAGTGGAGAAGACGGATTGGATCATTGAAATGTATCCAACGTAGACTGTGGATGCATGATATTGCGGTAGCAATTATGAACGTGGCATTTAAGCTTTGGAAACACTACTTGTATGGTGTAAAGCTTATAGCGATAAGATCATAAAAGTTGAAATACTTAATTAATCAAAAGAAACGGAAGATGAGATAGTAAAGATAGATGGGTTACTTAGAGATTTCAGGTATGAAATCTTGTACCATCTCAGAAAGGCGTATGTGATTACAGATGTCTTGAATAAGAAAGAATAACCTTTGTAGGTTACATCCACGTGTATGAATGTGGCAGATTGATTACCTGAGTTGATTCGGGTAGCACAGAAAGATGTGTGCAAGTCTGAAAACGTGAAAAGTGAATAAATGATTGAAAAGTAGCGGAAGTTAGTTGGAATATCACAGTGATTTAAAACCCGTGGTGGTTGTGAATGTGAATTCCAAAGTCAAACGAAATATAAAAATCATCTTGAAAAGATGTATTTTGTATCAATATGCAGCATACCCGAGACAATACAAAACTGTATAGGTCGATAAAACCTATGTGTTGGTGGCCGGGGCTGAAGAAAGACATTGAAAGACATGTAAAAAAATGTTTGACTTGTGTGTAATTACAGTCAAATCATTAGAAGTATGTGGACTGTCGGTCCCAAAAATAAAAAGGGGACGAAAAATATCATAGACTTTGTAGTAAAGTCTTTGCAAGTACCGTATGGGTATGACACCATGTGAGTGAATTGCAGTTTGCTTGATGAAATCAGTATAGATTTATACTGGCTAAGAAGGAATTAAGAGTGGAAAAGTAGTGAAAAACTACATAGGAAAAGAAAATTGTCGACGAAAGTTATCGGTACGAATTGTATCGAACAGAGATAACAGAATTATTCTTTGAATTTGGCATTAATTCTTAGAATAATTAGTCCGAAAGTACTAGTAAGTACTGTGTGCGGATCGCAGATGGATTGACGAGATGAGATAATGATGCAGACCTTAGGAGATATGCCTGAAATTTGCATAACAGACCCTAGCGGAAAACTAGACGACCGTTTATCCTTGGTAGAAGTTGTAGATTAGTATAGGTATTATATTAGTGTTTTATTGACTCGTAGGAAGTATGGTATAGACTACCGTGTTGCACGCTGATTTGCTAGACAGAAGTTGGGGTGAAGCTATTGACTAAATCTGAGATTGTATCTCAAGCAGAAGGAAAGATTTGGCAATGTCGAGAAAGCTTGGAAATAGATCAAGATCGACAAGAGTAGTATGCGGATTGTCGAGTAAAACCCTTGAAACCCCAAGTAAAGGAAGATAGTGGAACTCAAAGTGACCCTCCGGAAGAACTAGAAATTGATGTGGGACAAAAAGGAAAGTTGAGTCCTTGTTTATTGGACCTTTTCGTATGTCCCAAAAGCAAGAATTGCAGTGTTTTGATTGAATATCCTTGATGAATTTCAAGATGATTGTAAATGTTTTCTATGGGTCTCAGGGTTCTGAGAACATAGATTGATAAATGTTAACGAATCCCTCATGTTGAAATGAGGAAGAAAAGTGATTATAGTGCCCGGGACAACCGGATGAGCGATATGCGCGTGGTGATATAACCACGAGATACGAAGTTTGGTATGGTTTAAGAGCTGTAGCAAAAACCATGAAGGTTTCCTTGTGATATGAGAAACCGAAATTGTAACGAGAAAGAAATACCCTCGCGTGATAGTATGATTTCGGGAACGAAATCTTTTGAAGGAGGGGAGAATTTGTAACGCCAAGATACTTTATTATATAATTATAATAAAAGGGTAAATTGGTCATTTTACCTTGTAAGGGTAAAATGGTCTTTTGGACAGAAAAGTATTTGGTTAGAAATAATATTTTGAGTTTTGGACTTAAAATGTTATAAAAACTGATTTTTGGTCGTTTTACCGAAAAAGGGTATTTTGGTCATTTGACCAAGTCAACGACCAATTATGTAAAAATATTGTTGGTTGTGGCCAAAATGTAAGAAATGAAAGTTTTATTGTAATAAAACTTGATTTGGTGGTCAAAGTTCAAGAAATGGAACTTTAGGACCAAAATTGTAACATTTTATGGTATAAATAAGAGAGAGTTGACTCTCTCTTTGACCAACCAAATGTGCAGCAACGGGAGGAGCTTGGAGGGTGCGATTTCTGCAGGAAATCATGAATTGAAGCAAGGAATTAGAACTATGGCTTGGAATTGATGATTCCTAGGCTTGAAAGGTTAGTAAATTCATTTTCTAGCCAAGTTTTTGAATGTGTTGTTCACGTGATGAACTAAAAACTGAAATTCAGTTGTGAATAAGTGTTGGAATAGCCTAATGCTTCCATTGAGTCATACTAGAAAGGATTTAACTCAATAAAATGGAAGTAGGTTGTTATAATTGATAAATTTGAAGTTTGGGGTTGTTAGAACTAAGAACCCTAATTCTTCATTTTGATTGATTTGGTTGTTTTGAATGGTGGAAAACCTTGTCAAGGTATAAGGTTTTAGTCCTAGAACAAACCCCAATCGATTAAGGACCTGATTAAGGCCTTAATGGACCAAAACTGCGTGCTACAGTGCACAAATCGCGGCTGGACAGGAGCCTGTGCAGGCGACAGGCGCGATGCGCCCAAACCCCTGGCGGGGTGCGCCCAAGGCGCAGTGCGCCCCTATCTGGGCGGGGTGCGCCCATCAGACAGGAACTTTAAAACGCTAACTTTTGCGTTACTTGTCCGATTAAGCTCAAATTTGGACCATAGGCTCGTTATGGTCTGAAAAGTTTGGGAAAATTTTTAGATTGAGTTTCCGACCCCTCGGGGGCACTGTAGATCGTTTTCAATGCCTCGGTGAATAGTAAAATTCATAAAAAGTTAGTAAACGGAAAGTTTATTAACTAGGCATTGTTTGTAATTATAATGTGTTGAACTCTAGTGTATTAGAGTCAATGTAGATGATTATTAACCTATTATCATTTGGTATATAAATGGATAAATAGGTATGGGACAAAATGGTTGTGGTGCACGCAAAGGCAAGAAACAACCGAAATTGAAACGCAGCTAGTATCCAGGTGAGTAATCTCACTGATATCATATGTGATATATGATGATTGTATTGTTACAGGTTGAAACGGCTTCGAGGGACGAAAATGACAAGTGTAAAAATATATGTAAAAGACAATACCAGATAAGCCGTGAGTCATTGCGATGACAAGAACGGAGCTGTGAGTCAATACATATATATATACACTATGATACGACAATACCAGATAAGCCGTGAGTCTATAATAGACAAGAACGGAGCTGTGAGTCAATAAAATAAAATGACAAGACCGGAACCAGCCGTGAGTCAATAAAACTTATATAGACAAGACCGGAACCAGCCGTGAGTCTAGGCAACAGCGGGATTTTCCTGTGAGCCATAATTTATTCTGATAAGTCAAACCAATATATAGACAACAGCGGGCTAACCCGTGAGTCTAGGCAACAGCGGGTTAACCCGTGAGCCATGGTTTACTTTGATGAGCCAAACTTATATAGACAACAGCGGGCTAACCCGTGAGTCTAGGCAACAGCGGGATCTTCCTGTGAGCCACGGCAACAGCGGGCTAACCCGTGAGCCATATCTAACCGGTGCGGCCTTCGGGCTATGTCTCCGATGCGGCCTTCGGGCTATGCTTTTGTTACAGGTACATGATGCGGCCTTTTTGGCTATGATATCGGGTTGTTAAACCCAGTTGGTGCGGCCTGCGGGCTATGAATTGTACATTGATAATGTTTTGATGCAGCTTATATAGCTATGACACAGGGTGCGGCTTGAATAGCCATGAAATACGATGCAGTCCGATGTGACTGAGAAAGATGGGACAGAAATAGTTGTGTATAGTTATTTGTGTAAATAACTGACTTGGTTTGATAATTGCAGGTTATCATGACATAGTCTGTAAGACTATAACTTAGGATGTGAAATCCTAGAGATATATTCGGTCAGCCAGTAAGGCTAGGAATTTGGATTAGATATCCAGATAAATACATGAGTGTATTTATTACGTGTTATTGTGGAATTGATTACTCACTGAGCTTTGTAGCTCATACCGTTTATTATTGTCCCTGCAGGTTAGCATGATACTGGTAGGGGACAAGATAGAGTCCGTGACTTTGAAGTGGGACTCATAGATGCTGTCAGTAGCAGCCCGGCTTTAAAGGAGTTATGGTATTTTATACTCTCCTTGATACACTTGTACCCATTTTTATTAAAATATACCCCTTGTTATGGTTTTAAGTATTGAAACCCGTGTTTTAAATGAAAAATTTTTCAGGGTTGTTTTTGTTTTAAAAGCCGGGTGTTACAATTTGGCGGTACTTGGAAGCTTATAGAGCTATTTGGAGCAAAAGAGATGCGGAAAACTGAAAAATGCAAAACACGGGGGGCGCGTGTAGAAAAAAATGTTGAAGAACACACAGGCCGTGTGTTTTTACATGGCCCGTGTCCAGAAAAGTTCCCATCGAGAAACCCAAAACACACGTCCCGTGTAAAAACATGCGGGTTGTGTGTCGCGTAGAAAACTGCTTTTTGGCAACTATTTTCTCACGATTTAAAAGGGTGATTAGGGTTCATCTATGACTCTCAGTTACGATTGCGTTTAGGTAGAACAAAGGAATAGATGATCACTTATCTAAGGGTCGACTCCAAGAATTAGATTCAGAGTTCGATAGTGGCTAAGGAAGCACGCTCTGCAGATTAAGAGACTTATGATCAATTGTAGTTGATGACTTGTCCAAGTGGGAGACTGTTGGAATAGTGTCCAACGTCATAATTTATTGATAAGGACTTTCCATTAATAACAAGTTCCTTTTTGGGTTGCCCTCAGTAATCCAAATGATATCAATGTTAATTAAGAGAGAGGGATAATTGGTTTATTAATTTCTCATGTGATGATAAATTAATTAGAAACTATTTTGGAAATAATTATGATTCATTTAGAATTAATTATAATTGATCTATAATTAATTGGAATTAATTTGGCAATCAATAAAGTGCAGTGGCTGAATTGGAGTTATTCAATAATTGACCAATGAACATTCTGGAACCATGGAATAGGGGAGAAGAAATTCTGGAAGGATCCTTCCAGAATATTTCGTCCAAAAAGTGGAGAATCAAGGAGGATTTGATTATTGGTAAGATTAGATTGTTTTCTTAATAATTATCATTCAAGTCTGCCTTATTTATGTCTCACCTTCAAGTATAAATAGAGGTCCCCTGACACCATAGCCCCATTCCAAAGCTTTTTAGACCTGAAATTTCTTTCTACCTCAGCAGAATCTACAATCCCTCTCTAGGGTTTTATAGCGAGCTTTCTTAAACACCTAAATTAACTGATAATTTAGACTTATTGGGTGTGAATCATTAGATCTAGATGTATTCTCTTTTGAGTACTACCTTCTTTAGCATGGGATTTGATCTACACAAAGGTTCTTCAAGAAAATTGGTTTTGCTAAAGATTGGTAATCCTAATCCTTCTTGTAGTTGTAATTATCATTAAATAGCTTCCTTGTAGGTTTTAGTAATTGTTACTAGCCTTAGATAATTTTTGTATGTTTTCGCTGCCATGTTTGACGTATATAGGGTATAGAAAAGCTATCAGTCATATTCTACTAAATGTGTTTGAAAAAGGTCTCGAGAATCCCCATCAACGCTTCTAATACAACATATAGAAAAAATCGAACAAAATAATATATGTGAAAATCTAAAACCAGAGAAAAATCACAGGCTCTAAAAAGAAATATCAGTATATGAAAATTATTACAATCATACAAACTAATATTCCAAGCCTCCCCTAAAATTACACTCACACTATCGAAAGTTTTGACTAACACTTTTCAACACTCTAAAACAATATAAGAAAAACAAAAGAAATACTTTAAGTATATTTGATTGGGGTGCTTTGAAACCAAATCCTTAGACTCTTTTTATAGGATTGGAGACCACTGTTGAGTTTTGTAACACCAGGTGTCCTGTAAGCTACTAATAAGTAAATGGTATGGTGAATTGGCATAACAGGGGCAAGCGAAAAAGTTTGGTACAAACTAAGTGCAACAGAGAACTTAGCGATGTTACCATATGTCGGTAATGACGCGATGCTTAGCGACACAATGTACAACTTTAGTGGCGCAATTGTTGTCTAGACAAAAAGGTTTTTAAGCCTTGAGTCAGCCATTTAGTTATTTACCCATGTACTTGCTTCGGAGAGAGGGAGGGACAAAATCTTGGAGCTTTGTAGCTTGGACTTGTAGAAGGAACAACTGAGAAGAAATATTGGAACACCCTCTTCATTATTATTAAGGTAGATTTTGAATTCTATGTAGAAATCACTATTTAAAGCGGGTTAGGGTTGTTGGGCTGTAAACCCAGTTATTGTATGTTCTGAGGAGTTTATAATTCAAGTATGTAGTTTAAAGAAGTGAATAAACATGGTGTTTGGTGCTGGTGTTATGGAAAACATGAGTCCAATTGGGATTTATGGATTAATTATTGGCCCTAAGTGTGTTGTGAGTTAATCTAGAGTTTGGGCATCTTTGGGATTGGAACTGATTAAAAAGAGGGTTAAATGCAACATTAGGAACTGATATGAAGCAATTCATAACTGGATTTTATGGTTGTGTACGTTCTTAGATAGCGGCGCGATGACCATATGGTATTGGCTCTAAGGAAGATCTTCATCGGCAGCGACGCGATCTCTTGTTGGTTGCGACACTATGGCTTGTGATTAGTGGGATTATAGTTTTGTTGTTAGATGAATAAAGTCCTTGTTATGACGAATAAGAGATGTAAATTATTGTATTTGAAAGTAGTTGGAGCTTGCAATCTGGAACAAGCACCACTAGAAAAAGCCTGAATAGCTACGAAATTTTGCTACGGAGGTGGTATCCGTAGCAATTATGCTACGGAAATGCTATGGAATAACATTCTATAGCAATTTTGCTACGAAATTTGCTACGGAATTGCAATCCGTAGCTAATATCTTAACAACTACGAAATTTGCCTACGAAAATAGAATATGTAGTTATTTTTCTACGGAATTTGCTAAGGAATGGAATTTCGTAGCAAGTTTGCTACGGAATTGCACTCGGTAGCTATGCAGTTATCGCGGTCAAAACCGTAATCGCGGTAACCTACCGATATTTAATTTTGCGGTTCTCGCGGTGGTATAGCGGTGATATAGCAGTTTTTTAGTAATATGTAGAATTTATATATTAGACTATTACTAGTAGAATTAATATCATAAAAGTCATTCAAAAAACATCACATAATGCTTAATTTAAGAAATAAGTCACATAATATAACATTCTAATATAGAAAATGTCAAAGTATCAAAAAAAAAAAAAATTCCTCCGCCCGGATAATAGCGGTAAATCGCGGTCATTATCGCGGTAAATCGCGGTGAATCACGGTAAATCGCGGCGGTATACCGGCGCTATACCGGTACCGCTATTTTCCACCGCTAAACTGAACCGCGATTATGCTGACCACCGCGGACCGCTATACCGGCGCTATACCGGCGCGATTAACTACATAGCTCGGTAGCTAATATCTTAACAGCTACGAAATTTTGCTACAGAAATAGAATCCGTAGTTATTTTTCTACGAAATTTGCTATGGAATGGAATTTCGTAGCAAGTTTGTGTTGGATTAGGTGTCTAAGCCATGACTAATAATTAGTATTTACCTAATTAATAGTAGCATAGTCCATTTGGGTTGCCCTCATAGTTGGAGGATTGGCAGAAAGTCCGGTAGAGAGAAAGGTTGATTTATTATGTGATTAATAAATCAATAGAAATTAAATAAATAGTTTATTAATATATTTAAGTGTTAATATATTAATAAGAAACTATAATAATTAATTAGAAATTTTTCTGGAATTAATTGGAATTAATTTGGCAGTTAAATTGATTAATTAAAGGTGCAGGGACTAAAACTGTAATTATTCGATAGTTGAGTAAGTGGCAGTGTTAGTGACCATGTGGTGGCCGAAAATATATATATAGATATATATATTTTCGAAATATATATATATATATTATAGATAAATGGTGTTTGAATGATTAAAATAATAGTTTATCTTAATTCGAATTCAAAAAGGCTTATCTGTAACGATTATCTGATCACCACATGGAGGCTATAAATAGGGAGGCTCTCCCTAACCCTAAAGCCACGAAATTTGACTCTCTCTCCCAAGGAATTTTCGGCCAAGACCTCAGCTAAGGGTGTGACTTCATTTGAGGCAGGACATTTGTGCTGCTTGGTTTCCAAGAAATCCTAAAAGGTTAGTTTTTCTTATTTTATTCTTTTAGTTAATTTCTTCTGGCTTTCTAGGATATGTTATATGTTTAATTAGAAGAAAACCTAGATCTATATAGGTTGCATGTGAACTTAGGATTTTTAGTTCATAGTTGCAGAAAACCTTTCAGTGGTATCAGAGCGATTTGGTGTGTTTTCTTGTTAAATTGCTATAACTGCTTTCCTGAAAATTAGGGTTTAATTGTTTATAAACCCTAATGTGGCCAATTTCGAAATTTAGGGTTTGTTTTAGAAACCCTAGCCCCTCCCCTATGATTTGGCGATTTTTTGTGGATTAGGTTAGAAGGTATTCTATTTTTGGTAACTTTAAATTGTTTAAAAGATAAACCTTAAAACCCTTTATCCTAAAAATCGAAAATTAGGGGATAAGGATATGTTTTAATTAATTTGATTAATTTGATAAACCTATCTACTTTTGAATTAATTTAATTAATTGGTAATTAAAAGATAATTCAAGGATTTAATTTAATTTAAAATTTAATTGCTTTAAATTGGCAAAAATTAAATAGATAAATCCTAAAATATTTTAAAATGTTTAAAATATCAAATTTAATTAATTTAATTAATTGGTTAATTAAAAGATAATTAAAATCCATTTTAAGGTTTAATTTAATTTGAAATTTAATAGTTTAAATTGGCAATAAATTAAAAGATAAACCAGAAACAATTTTTAAATGGTTTAAAAATTACATCTTATATATATTATAATTAGGGAGTTATTATTATATGTATAAGATTAAAATGGTTAGTCAAATCATTAGTAGGCCTCATTCACGAAGCTGGTCTATAAAGTGGGTATAAGGAGACTGCCTATAAAATGGCGGTCTAATGGGTGAACACTCTCGCCCACCGCTCGCCTGATCAGTGGAGGGTCGTTAGCCGAACATGTATGATAGGACCACCTAATAATCACTAAAAGTTAATGATTCAAAGTACTAGAACACTTAATAAAATCCCATATCTAGTTACTTTAGGAAAATGTGAATTGGTGCTAATCCATGAAATTGCACATTGCACTTTATGAAACATTGGTGGAGCGTGTGTGGTTTACCGGCACGCCAATAGGGGTTCATAAAGAGTTGCAATGGGTTTCCCGGGTATTATCATTATTGATGGAGCGTGTGTGGTTTACCGGCACATCAATTAGAGATGATAATTAACCCGAGAGTACCAAGCTAATTTGCATGGTTATTCACATCCAGTTTGTGATCCTCGGCATCCCAGTCACAAACAGTGGGGCACATCCGAGATTAAACATGCCATTTAAAAGTTTAATGAATCTCATCAGAACTAGGAATTTCATAAGATGAAATTGATAAGTGTTTATCTACCTTAATGACCATTATGTTGTGATTACGGCATCCCTCTTCACACCATAGTTGGGGTATTTTGGATCCTAGCCTTAATAAATAATATATTGGGTAATTATTTAAAAGGAACAGTTAAACTAATAAATTCTATTTCTTTTATAGATGTCAAGTGTCAATTCTCCTCCTTCTCCTCCTTCACCCATTTCTGAAAGCGTCAGATTGCACCTGCTTAATATGGAAAGGCTGACTGGCCTCAACTGTAAAGAATGGCTTCGCAATTGGAGACTGGGTCTCGGCATTGCTGGCAAGCTACATCTCACCGAGTATCCGATCCCAGTTCCACCGGAACAAGTCATCATAAAAGGTCCTTATGATGAATCCGAAGAGATTCGTGACCTCATGCTATCAACCATTAACCCCGAGTTCCGCAAGGATTTTGAATCCTTGGGGCCATATGAGTTGATGCAACTGGTGGAGGAAAGGTTCCAAAAACCAGTTGAAGAGGAACAAGCTAGAATCCTCGGAAGACTTGCAGAGTGCAAGCTAAAGGGAGGAAGTAGCATCAATTCGCATGTTCTTCAGATTGAAGGGTACATAGGCGAGTTATATAAACTTGGTCATCCCATGAGTCAGGAGGAGAGTGTTAACATCCTGCTCGCTTCGCTGACAAATGAGTACGATCTGTTCATTCAGACGTATAGAAAGGAAAACCAGAAAAAGACCCTCATGGAAATGCGTCCACTGTTGACTTTATACGAGTCACTCTTGGACATGCATAGCTCCAATGGCTCAGCTACTTCTGGATTAAGTCCAGTAAAGAGACGTAACAAGAAACGGTCAAGATCGACTGGACATGTCTCAAACTGGGAATCCGCTAAATCGGATACAGTCACGGAAAGATTGGAAGACGCTCCAACTCTTTTGAAAGCTCAGGGAATCAAGAAGGCACGGGACTCTGGTGCATAGGAGCACATATGGATTGGATATCCAGCTCGTGCAGTTTTGAAGTTTAGATAGATATTAAATATTGTTATTAGTCTTTAGATACATTTTTGACATTGTCTATTACATTGTTCAAGGATTTTATTTTTAATAAAATTGTCATATTTTCTTTTAACACCTGTTGTCTGAAATTATCCTTGAAATGTTATATGAATGTGTTGAATGTATGATTAGTAATAACTTGAATGTTGATGCATCCAAAGTGTTTGGATTCAAGAATTATGTCATTTATGATTGTTAATACAAAAGTTATAAGAATCAATTCAACCATAGGTCCAGTTGGACAGGACCTTGGAATCATTTGACTTAGAGTCACTTGATGAATTGATTTCTTAATGTGTCAAGAAATGAATCAACCAAAGGTCCAGTTGGACAGGACTTTGGAATCATCTGACTTGGAGTCAGATGATGATTAAGTTCTTTATAAAGCACATGTGGCAAGAAATGAATCACCCAAAGATCCAGAGGATAGGATTTTGGAATCAGTTGACTTAGAGTCAACTGAAGATTGCAAGTCTTGAACAAAGTTAACAAAGTCATTAGTCTACATAGATATGTAAAAGACATAGAACACAATTGTTTGTACTTCGCAATATGATGAATATGACATTGCTTATCGGGATAAGCAATTGAATTGAAACCTTGAAAATTCCAAGGACTTCAAAGGAAGTACAAGTTTCACAGAACCTGAGCGATAACATAAACTGAGAAAAAGGTTTCACAGTTCATTCTCTTCCAAGAGCATTAATGGTTATAATGTGTCTTGAGGAAGATAATGGAGCATTGGTCGAAACAGTTCGATCCTCGATGTATGAGATACATTGCAAATTAGTTTTAAATAAGTTGAACTCTATACCAGTCAGTCTATATAAACCATATTCCGACCACATCCTAGACTAAGTAGGTCTTGCTGACACTGTCTGATATGTAAAGCTGGGATTATCCTACTTGCACAGTGAAACTCCAGGGTCCTGTAGTGTTCGTCTGAACCTCATGACTAGCCTGAACCTGATCAGCAATGTCGTTTCGTTGGCTATCCCGCTACAACTCTAAAAGAATAGCTCTTTTAGAAAGAACTCATGTTTTAAGGAAACAGTGGGAGTTGGGACAGTCCTGAATGAGTTCAGGATTAGCCAAGTGGAAGAACCTTTAGTCATCACTAGGCTTGGAGCAGAAATCAAATTTCTGTTCTACAACTGACATAATCTTCTCTTGACCAGTAGTATTGATCACCATCATAAGTAGCTATGATTGGGGTGACACACCGATTGGTGGTAAAACACTATAGTTAGTACGGATTCACAATCCGACTATTGGGAAGCATTGGTGAGCCCGGTTGCTACCAAACAAGAGAACCTTAGGACGAGACACAGTCTATGTGAAAAAATTTGTTTGATTCTACACCTGGTCTAAAAACCAGTGGGAGTAACTGAATCATCAAAAGAAAGCAACATGGACAAATACATACCTTCAGAACATCTGGTTGAGTGAGACGATACTCAGAGTCAAGTAATTGATTCCGGGAGAAGTAATCTCAATAGAGAATGGAATCTGAAAGAATACTGTACGGTACATTGTGAATCGTTAGTGGAGCGCGTGTGGATCACCGGCACACTAATAGAGACTCACAAAGAGAGTCCCGGTACAAAGGTGAATAGTCCCGGGTTTCGTCCCACGAGCATCTCGCAAGAAAGGATATTCAGATTCTCAAAATATGCCATAGGATTGGATTTTGAGAAAGGGCTGAAAGATTTCCATTAAAATGTCAGAAAGGTTTGGATTCTCAAAATGTGCCATAAGTTCTGGATTTTGTGAATAGCCTATAACCGTGTCAAAGCCAGTGGGAGTCGCCGTTATCCACTATCCCCACATGTGGGATAAATAATGGTTCTAGAAAACGTCTCTTTTCATTACAAAGTGTAATGACTTGGTGTTAAGAGACGGATCGCTATGAAAGCCTTAATAGAAATACGGCATACTCAGGTGGTTGTCAATGTCTATGAGATAGATCCAGATTCTGCCAAGATGATCTTGATGAGATTCAAGATACATAGACTTAGGAAAAGTTTTTTCTTGTCATTGCAAAGTGTGATGACTTGGCATGAAAGAAATAAAGAAGGTGCAACATACTCATGTAATTCACAGTCATCTATTGGAAAGATGAAATCACCAGCATAGACCTAGCCATTGTAAGCATGATCTTGATAAGATTCAAGATGCACGAGAAAAGTCTCCGAAAGGAAAATAGTTTTTCGAAAATCATGACACAAAGGATTATAAATAATCCTTGGACTCCGAAAGGGTTTGGAATAGGATTAGATCGGGTTCCACAAGTTTTGGATCGATCATAAAGTCATGAACATGTCCTGATAACTTAATGCTTAGGGCATAGTAAGTTGGATTCAGGACATTGCCTGGCTAGGTATACTGGATGGATTGTTTGAACTCAAGTGAGAATTCATTAGGAAATGATTGGGGTGATAGTGTTAATTTGAAAGTTTTTCAAATGGGTAACGTCAGGACATGATGTTGAAGGACATGATGGTTAAAGAATCTCGATGGTATTCTGATGGAGCGCGTGTGGTTCACCGGCACATCACAGCACCTCGAAATAGTCTTAGGGTGCAGTCAAGTAGACTAAAGACCCCAAAACCATAGTAAGTCACCGTACACATTACCAGAATGGAGTTAGGAGAGAAATTGACAGGATAACATATTGAGATGTTATCGGATGAGCATCCGATTGGATCATCTACAATAAAGTGTACAAGTATAAGATACTTTGGATACATAGAAAGAGTGTAAGGTTCATAAAGACATAGATGCAAAATTAGAATTGAAAGTTTAAAAGAAATTTTTGAAACCGATAATAGTTTATGACAAGACCAGACTTGGTGATTACTTTGTGGAGACTTGGTAATAAGCAGGAGTAGCTGCCAGTCAGATCTTTATGTTTTGCTTTCGCATGTTTTACTTCCCGAATAATTTAATTATTCAGAAAGGTCCACAGTCGCTCATACTTTGGGAAGTAAGTATTGAATCAAGACTGTCGTGAATTGATTTGTAGACTGTCTAAGGAGTTAGGCATAGCAATAGGATTGCTACAACATTCATGAGTACTTAGAAATAGAGATTTGAGTATTGGATAAACCCACGCTCAATAGATTGCTTCATGGATTATATCACAAGCAATATTGAGACGATAATATCCTATGATCTTCAAGTAGAGAGATATGAGTTATAATTTACAAGGCAGTTGTTCATTGATAATACGAAAACGCATCGGTAACTCGATGTTATAAAACGTGTTGTTGTGAATGATTTGACTGGTAAAAGATATAAGCATATGAGTCGAAGCTTATTCGTTCCTTGACCCTGATGGGAAACAGATATCTGTAGGCCTCTCGATGATTTTGAAGTTGACTAAAGTGCTGGCCAGCCTGGACTAAATTGATGTGTTCAATTAGAAGTTCTAAAGTCATAAGCAGAATCGGAAATCGGGGAACAGAGTATCAGACAGAGATTGATCTCAATCCATGTCTCGTGTCTGAAAATATCTTGTTGGACGAAGGATCATATGATCACTTATCTTTGGACAGAATTGACTAGGTCAGAGTTCGGCAGCAGTTTCTAGGAAGCTACAGTTGCTAAATTAATTAGAGGGTAAATTGGTAATTTTAGTCATAGACTTATCCAAGTGGGAGACTGTTGGATTAGGTGTCTAAGCCATGACTAATAATTAGTATTTACCTAATTAATAGTAGCATAGTCCATTTGGGTTGCCCTCATAGTTGGAGGATTGGCAGAAAGTCCGGTAGAGAGAAAGGTTGATTTATTATGTGATTAATAAATCAATAGAAATTAAATAAATAGTTTATTAATATATTTAAGTGTTAATATATTAATAAGAAACTATAATAATTAATTAGAAATTTTTCTGGAATTAATTGGAATTAATTTGGCAGTTAAATTGATTAATTAAAGGTGCAGGGACTAAAACTGTAATTATTCGATAGTTGAGTAAGTGGCAGTGTTAGTGACCATGTGGTGGCCGAAAATATATATATAGATATATATATTTTCGAAATATATATATATATATATTATAGATAAATGGTGTTTGAATGATTAAAATAATAGTTTATCTTAATTCGAATTCAAAAAGGCTTATCTGTAACGATTATCTGATCACCACATGGAGGCTATAAATAGGGAGGCTCTCCCTAACCCTAAAGCCACGAAATTTGACTCTCTCTCCCAAGGAATTTTCGGCCAAGACCTCAGCTAAGGGTGTGACTTCATTTGAGGCAGGACATTTGTGCTGCTTGGTTTCCAAGAAATCCTAAAAGGTTAGTTTTTCTTATTTTATTCTTTTAGTTAATTTCTTCTGGCTTTCTAGGATATGTTATATGTTTAATTAGAAGAAAACCTAGATCTATATAGGTTGCATGTGAACTTAGGATTTTTAGTTCATAGTTGCAGAAAACCTTTCAGTTTGCTACGAAATTTACTATGGAATTGAACTTTGTAGCCAATATCTGAACAATTACGAAATTTTGCTACATAAATAGAAATATGTAGCTATGTTTCTACGGAATTTGCTATGGAATTTGCTACGAAAATGAATTCGGTAGCTAAAATGTAAATATCTACGAAATTTTGCTACGGAATAGAATTTGTAGCTAGCTTGCTACGGAATTTGCTATGGGATTGGAACTTGTAGCTATATTGATTTGTCGCTTGATCTTGATTTGTAGCTTGTTGAAGTAGTAAATATTTTTTAAGACATCATTATATGTATCCAAAATGATATACTTTACAAACTTGTTCAAAATAAAATAGCTAATCTATTTCTATTTTTTCAAATGAATACATGATCATGGTCATTTTTTGCTACAAAAATATCCCATGGTCAATTGTTATGAATTTAGCTACAAATTAAGTTATTGCTAAGTTGCTATGAATCTATTCCGTCATATTTTTTTGCTACAGAATATTAACTACGAAATTAGTGCGTTCATACGCCGATACAAAATATTTGTTATGGAATTAGTCTGTGGTAAATTTGCTACAAATATTTGCAATGTTTTGAAAACCGGACCGGTGATCGAACCGTTTGGCTTACCAGTTTGATGGTTTAATTGGTCCGACCGGTTGGACCGTCTAAAAAACCGGATGACGTCATTATTTTGTCATAATTAAGTATAAAGTTATATAAATACAAATTACATAAAAATACTCAAAAAAATTAAAATATCAAAATATAAAAATATAAATCATAAATAAAATGCCAAAGTTTAATTACATCTCATTCATTTATAGCTCATTCATTTATATGATTTAATTAATTATAGGAAAATAATTAATATAATTAGCATAAAAAAACGAAGTAAGAAAAGAAAGTTTCTAGTGAGAACTATCCCACATCGGTTGGTGGAACAAAAGTCAGCAAAGGCGCTTCGGTATATAAAGAGTTTGGGAGGATACCTTCAAAGCATTATTTGGAACTAAAGCGTCTGTTGATGGCGGTAACATGAGTTCGAACAGTTAGTTGTTTTTTCTTTGAGCCGGTTTTATACGGGTTCGACCAGTCCGGTTTTAAAAAGAATCGGCTCACGAACAGATGGTTTTTGGACCGAAAAAAACCAGTGATGAAAATGGTTCCTGGTTTAACCGGCCGGACCGGTCCGGTTTTCAAAACCATGGTTCATATTTGTTACGGAGTTAGTTGGAGTAAGCTACAAAATATTTGTTACGGAATTAGTCCGTGGGGAAATGGTTACGAAAAATTGTTACATAATTAGGATGTAGCGAAATTACTATGGAATATTAGAGTTGGAATTAGTGCGTAACAATTTGCTACGGAAAACTGGTTACGGAATTAGACCGTAGCAAATTTGCTACAGAACATTTGTTACAGAATTAGTCCGTAGTGAAATTGCTACAAAAATTGTTACGGAATTTCTCCGTGGCTAATGTGTTACGGAATAATTCTGTAGCAAATCCCGTAGCAAAAATTGCTACGGATTCCGTAACGACCCTTTAGCTACGAGGATTTTCTCAACGGATCAGTTCCGTAGCAAAATCCGTAGCCATTCGTGTTTAATATCATGCTTTTGCTACAGAATTTTTCCGTAGCTATTTCACCTTTTTCTTGTAGTGAAGGGACGTATAACAAATTCGAAGTTCTTACGACTAGTTAAGCGAGGTGAGTAATTTTACATAACATTGTTTTGTGATATTTTACATGCTATGCTTTTCTTGAATGATGGATAGTTGGATACTAACTATGTGGTGGACTTTAGTATAAAATATATATACTTGTATGTATGTGATAGTGGTGCTATTAGAAATATAACACATAACGAGGTGTTTGTGTTAATATTCTTGTGGATGAATCCTATTAATTAGTTTATGAGGTGAAATGTGTAAAGATCTTAGGATACTGAATCCTAGAAACGAGTGGTGATTAGTGTATGTTGTATATGGTAACGAAACGAGAACTTCGTAACCATATGTGGTGAGTTGGTTCGGGAACGAGGTGGATGCATAACGAGTACCTTGCATGACACATGGTGGGTGTTGCACGATCACATAATGATTACCTTGTGATCGTGTGTAGAAAGTGGTGATGTGGTTGCATAACGAGTATCCTGCAACCACGAGGTGAGTGTTAGCATAATCAACAAGTAACATATGGCTATGTGTTGCGATTGCCGATGTGGTTACATTACGAGTACCTTGTAAATATGTTGAACGTGTATAGTAAACGGTTATTGTATGCTAGTGATGGATACCTGAGGTGGCTGTATGTGAATATATGTTGATAACGAGTTATTGTATGCTATTCTAAGGTTATTCATTAAGCGTTGTAGCTTACACATGTTTGTTTGTGGTGTTTAGCAGGATTATAAGTAATGTAGCTCCCGACATGATTCATGAAGATATCTTCTTATAGTTTCCACAACAAATGGATACATTGTTGTATTTTATAAACTGTAAACGGAAAGTTTTGGGTGTACTTTATGCTGAAAAACTAGGCGTTAGTGTTACCATCCCACATTGGTTGAAGGATGAAACTTTGGGTGGATGCCAAGCCTATAAAAGAAGTCCAAGGATTTGGTTTCAAAGCACCCCAATCAAATACAACTTCAAGTGTTTGGTTCTTTATTTCTTTATCTTATTTTAGAGTGTGAGTCTCTAACAATTTATTATATATTGGATGTCTCTTTCTCTGAAGGCCCGTGATTTTTCTTTGGATTTTGAGTTTTCCACGTATATTATTGTGTCTAGTTATTTTTCTATTATTGCCATCAAGAGATTTGTTAAGGATCATTGAGGCTATTTTCCCAACAACACTCCATCTTACTACCTTCTACCAATGTGGGTGTTGCACGATCACATAATGAGTACCTTTGTGATTGTGTGTAGAAAGTGGTGATGTGGTTGGATAACGAGTATATTGTCACCACGAGGTGAGTGTTAGCATAGTCATATAACGAGTACCTTATGGCTATGTGTTGAGATTGCCGATATGGTTACATAACGAGTACCTTGTAAATATGTTGAACGCCTATAGTAAATGAGTATTGTATGCTAGTGATGGATACCCGAGGTGGCTGTTTGTGAATATATGTTGAACAAGTTATTATATGCTATTGTAATGTTATTCATTAAGCTTTATAGCTTACACATGTTTATTTGTGGTGTTTTGCAAGATTAGAAGTAATGTAGCGCCCGACTTAGATTGTGACATGATTCATGAAGATATATTCTTGTAGTTTTCAGAGCACATGAATACATTGTTGTATTTTATAAATTGTAAACGGAAATTTTTGGGTGTACTCTATAGTGAGAAACTAGGCGTTACAAGTTTTGCCTAAAGAATGAATAGTGTTACCATCCCACATTGGTTGAAGGATTACACTTTGGGTGGACTCCAAGCCTATAAAAGAAGTCTAAGGATTTGGTTTCAAAACACCTCAATCAAATACAACTTCAAGTGTTTGGTTCTTTCTTTCTTTATCTTATTTTAGAGTATGAGTCTCTAACAATTTAATGAATTTACCATATATTGGATATCTCTCTCTCTCTCTCTCTTTGAAGGCCCGTGATTTTTCTTCGGATTTTGAGTTTTCCACGTATATTATTTTGTCTAGTTAATTTTCTATTATTGTCATCGGGAGATTTGTTAAGGATCATTGAGGCTAGTTTCCCAACAACCACTCCGTCTTACTACCTTCTACCAATGTGGGATGAAAAACACTCATTTCTTGTTATCCAAACTAGATAATTTTTGAATCTGAAAAGCCGATGTAACCAGCTCCAGCTCCAGCTCCAGCCCCAGCCCCAGCCCCAGCCCCAGCCCCAGCCCCAGCCCCAGCCCCAGCCCCAGCCCCAGCCCCAGCTCCAGCTCCAGCTCCAGCTCCAGCTCCAGCTCCACTAATTCTGGCTTGATAATCCCCTGTTTATAACCATGAACATGTAAAACTATGATATACCACAATTTTCTAGCGTAATTCCTTTGCCCTTATCGACAAACGTTTGACCAACTCCGATGTTTGTTGGGTTGGGAAATGAAGCTTCATGAGGAATTGAAGGGGATAACCCTATAGTCTCCCCGAATGAACTTGGACCATCTCCTTGTAAAGGCTGTGTCGCTGTGACTAATAAATACGACATGTCCATTATATCGAATTGATTATATGCATATGCATGGATAATTTGACTTACAATAGTCAGAATAGAAACTCTTTGTGGGCCTAATGATGGTGATGGTGATGGTGATGGTTCTGGTTGATGCTGTGGTGTAGTAGAAATCATAGAAATAATAATCACTCGGTTCATAATCCTCCATAAACTGTACATTCGAATGGTAGGGCATCTTCTCTCTCTTTTAATATCAGAAGCATTATTAAGCCAAGATTCAATCATCTCATTATATATTATTGTTTGCTCATCGTATCTCACTTTTCTTCTGCGGGGTCTTCGCAAAATTTGAGAAACCGATAAATTAATTAGTTTTTCTGAGTTGAAAAGAATCTATATTTATAAACAAATATTGTGTACTATCGCAATAGTATACTCATCAATATGTTCCTAACATGCAAATCTTACAAATTAAAAGAGTGTATCGTTGTCCTAATACACACACACACTATCTAAATTATTAAAATAAAACAATAAAATAATAATAATAAAACAATAAAATAAAACAATTAAAATTAATATATAAAATAAGGGATGTTTGGATGTTGATGGGAAAGGGTGCATTTGTTAAGAATGATTTGATTGATTAAAGTTGAAATAAATTTGATTTATTGATAATAAGGCTACGATCGGTATTTCATTAGATTTTCGAATTTGAATTTTAAATCGATTTACGACAATTTAGCTTTTTAATTGATCTTATAATTACGTGAGTACATATACAGAAATCATTCGATCTCAACCGCTGCGACGACGTTGTTATCCCCATAATCGACCGGCCAATTTTCAATGAATCCGCGGTAGTCGTAAACAAACTTACTCACGCAAGGAAGTATCTACGTACTTTTGGAGAAAAAGCATAATTTTTCAAAACAATTTTTTGTGCAGTGTTTGTGTTGTTATGTCGAAGACCATTCTTGGAGAATGGTTGTTAGTTTTGGTTGTGTGTTGCCATTCATTCTCTGAGAATACATAAGCACATTCATTCTTAAACATGCGTATATCACATATTAACATTTATTATTTATCACATATTCTCAGAGAATGTAGAGAACTTACATTCTTAGATAATATTGATCATATTGTATTCGAAATAACCACTTGATAACTCAATACTTTGATTGGTTCAACAACGAACTACTCATTCTTTGAGATTTCTATCCCTGGCATAGGCGATTACTAACCAGGTGCTACTAACAACTAACCACTAACTTGCCGTTCAAAAAACATGTGTATATCATGTTGGAAATCATGGTTCATGTAATTAGTTTCAAAAACATGAGTTTGCAACGGAAGCATAAAATCATGAACACAAATTCCATTTTCAAGAGGATCATGCTACATGCATGTAGAGATAAGATGAAGAACAAACATAGTTTAAGTTCAAGATCATAACCTTTGTTCTTGGGTTTGGTTTGGATGATTTTGATAGCTAGGAATCAAATTAGAATCCCTCTATAGTTGATCCACCACAAGCTTGAACACACTTGAATGCTAGTTCCACAACTTGCAAAATATGACTCCTTTTCTTATGAAACCAAAAACCAATTTTTGCTAAGAGCTTAAGGAGAGTTTTAGGCTGATTTTTTGAAGCAAGAATGATGTAAAAACTCACTCAAAATCGTGGCCAACATATACCACACAAAAGAAAAGAAAAGCACATGCAACTAGCTTAAAAGAAAGTCCCATTTGATTTCTATAATCAAAAGCTAGAAGACACAAAGCATCTTCCTTTTCTTTTAAGTTCTTAATGCATTCTTTTCCTTCCAATATGGCTGATTTTATGATGACAAATGAAGTGCTAGTGAGTTGTTATTATTTATAAAACTTAGATAATAAAAGCTTATAAATAATACATCTTCTTATTTCTTAAATGGGATAACATTTAACCCATAATCATATACATAAATAAACCATCTAAATATACAATCTTAATTGTATAATTATATATATACATATATATATATATATATATATATATATATATATATATATATATATATATATATATATATAACAATATATATATATATATATATATATATATATATATATATATTATTTAATTTACCAATTAAATTAAATAAAAGGCTTACTTATAAATCAATTAAATCGTTTAACAATTTAAACAATTTAATTGTTACACTTAATTAATTCATCACATATGAATTATTAATCAACCTTTAATATTGTAGTTATTATTATTTACCTCAAATAATAATAACCTACAAGATTAAATTGCAAGTTTAGTATCATTTGATGTTAAATCAAATTTAACGTTCTAAATGATCAATTGGTGTCAAACTTGTTGTTGGTGTGACCCTATAGGATCATGTATTATTAGTAATATCATTTTATGATCATCCTTGGGCATATAGAACTAACAATCTCCCACTTGCACAAGGTTGCATCACAGAATGATATAGACAGTGGTAAACGTCTAGCAACATTTTATTGTCCCCAATAACACATGACATTGTGCCATTCAACAACATTCAATTCTTCAGAAAACACGAGGCTCTAATTGATGTATTAGGTTATCTATCAATTATCCCTTTGTCACAGACATCATGTTGAACATGAGACATGGATCTTAATCATTCTCATTTTATGTTCAACTTTCAAACAGGCGCCTTAGATGTCTAACTCTCAACACATAAGAGGAACAAATCCCGTCTTGACTACATACGCCCCTCATATAGTTAGTACTATGCATGAGTATGGCCTTTATGGTTGTCTGTATTTCAAGAACAACAGTAAACCATATCAAAGCATAGTACACTCTACACTTGAGTCCCAAATATGTATCTCAGGTCAAAGGATACAATGATAATACCTTTATTCAAGAATCACTTATGATGATGATCCATGGAGTAATCTTGAAACGGGTCAAGTCCAATACTTGTTTACTGACAAGTACCTATGAATTTGGTTGCAACCTTTTGCTACTTTTACCCATAAAAGTCAACCAATCCAATTCATATTAGTCTTACTTCATAATTGCTCCCACAACTATGATCGACTATGGACGTTTAGAATAACTAATTTATTCAAGGATTAAACATGCTAATAAAACACAATAATTATGAATGAAACATCACGTCACATATATTACAAAATTCTTGTCGTTTACATAAGTTCATATTCATAAAACATTAAACACAAATCAAATCCATTCATTAGAAAAACGGAGTCCTATACCCTTAGCATGACTTTCATGCTTAGTTTGGGGTAAAGGTTTCGTGAATGGGTCTGCCAAATTTTGATCTGTATGAACCTTGTGAATACTTATTTCACCATTCTTAACTTCATGTCTAATGTAGTTATACCTTCGGTGAATGTGTTTGGTTTTTTGATGCAATCTAGGTTCCTTTGCTTGAGCTATAGCACCTAGATTGTCACAGAAGATTTCTATAGGGTCCCGAATGGAAGGAACAACCCCTAAATCTTCTATGAACTTTCTCATCCAGACAGCTTCTTGAGCAGCTTCTGAAGCAGCAACATATTCTGATTCTGTAGTGGATTGTGCAATCACTTCTTGTTTGGAACTCTTCCAAGACACGGCTCCTCCATTTAAAATAAAGACATACCCAGATTGAGATTTTGAATCATCCCTATCTGTTTGGAAGCTTGCGTCAGTGTAACCCTTTACCTTTAAGCTTTCTTCCAAACCGCCGTAAACTAAGAACATATCTTTAGTTCTTCTCAAGTACTTAAGAATGTTCTTTACAACAGTCCAGTGGGCTTCACCTGGGTTCTGTTGATACCTACTAGTCATACTTAAGGCACATGAGACGTCGGGCCTAGTGCATAACATGGCATACATGATGGACCCAATTGCCGAAGCATATGGGACATGTTTCATCCTTTCAAGTTCAGTCCTAGTGTTTGGGCACTGAGACTTGCTTAGGATGGTGCCATGTGGCATTGGCAAGAATCCTCTTTTGGAGTCTTGCATCTTGAACCTTTTCAAGATTTTATCAATATATACACTTTGGCTAAGACCAATAAGTCTCTTAGATCTATCTCTATAGATCTTTATGCCTAATACATAAGCAGCTTCCCCTAGATCCTTCATTGAGAAACAACTCTCAAGGAACGCTTTGACACCTTTTAAGGTTGGGATGTCATTTCCAAATAAAAGTATGTCATCTACATACAATACTAGGATTATGACAATGCTCCCACTAGCTTTCTTGTAAACACAGGAGTCATCCTCATTTTTGATGAATCCAAAACTCGTAATCTTTTCATCAAAACGGATGTTCCATGTTCGAGACGCTTGCTTTAATCCATAGATAGATCTTTTAAGCTTGCACACTTTGTTTGGATGCTTTGGATCGACAAAACCTTCAGGTTGATCCATATAGACATCTTCCAATAAGTATCCATTAAGGAAAGCGGTCTTGACATCCATTTGCCATATCTCATAATCATAGTACGCGGCTATGGCAAAAAGTATCCTAATCGACTTGATCATTGCCACTGGAGAAAAGGTCTCATCATAGTCAATACCATGAGTCTGTGAGTATCCTTTAGCGACAAGTCTAGCCTTAAAAGTGTGAACATTTCCATCCACGTCGATTTTCTTCTTGAAAACCCATTTGTTCCCAACAGTCTTACAATTGGTGGGAAGATTAACCAAGTTCCAAACTTGATTATCGTGCATGGATTGCATCTCAGTGTTCATGGCCTCAAGCCATTTATTAGATTCAGGATCTGATATTGCACTCTGATAGTTGACGGGTTCATCAGAATCTATCGTATAACATTCCTCTTCCATCAAAAGGTAACCATACCTTTCTGGTTCAATTCGAACCCTACCAGATTTGCGAACACCTTGTGTTACAATTTGTTCCTGATCAACCGTTTGTTCAGGTTCAACAATTTCTTGTTGAATGCTAGATTCAACTTCTTGTGTATCAGGTTGTGGTTCCTGAAGTTCCTCAAGTTCCACAAACCTCCCACTAGCCTCTTCCGTCAGAAACTTGTTTTCTAGGAATTCAGCTTTTCGAGAAATAAATATCTTATTCTCGATGCGATTGTAGAAATAGTATCCAAGACAATCTTTCGGATACCCTACAAAGATACATTTAGTTGAACGGGGTTCTAATTTGTTTGAAGCTTCTTGTCTAACATAAGCTTCACAACCCCATACCTTGAGATAGGATAAAGATGGAACCCTTCCATGCCATATCTCATAAGGCGTTTTATCTACCTTCTTAGTAGGTGCCATGTTTAGGAGACGAGCAGCTGTTTGTAAAGCATAACCCCAAAAAGATAAAGGTAGAGTACTTCTACTCATCATGGATCGAACCATATCCAATAGTGTTCGGTTCCGCCTATCAGACACACCATTATGTTGTGGTGTTCCAGGTGGAGTAAGTTGTGAAACAATTCCACAAGTCTTACAATGATCCATAAAGTTTGTACTTAAGTACTCACCTCCTCTATCAGAACGAAGAACTTTAATTGTTTTGTTGAGTTGATTTTCCACTTCACTTTGAAACGTTTTGAACATTTCAAACGCCTCATGTTTATGTTTAATCAAATAAACATATCCAAAACGACTAAAGTCGTCAGTGAAGGTGATGAAATATCTTTCACCATATCTAGTCATTGGCTTGAAAGGACCACATACATCCGTATGTATGATTCCTAACAAGTCCTTTGCTCTCTCATTGGTTCCGGAGAAAGGAGCTTTAGTCATCTTGCCATGTAAACAAGATTCACATATATCAAATGAGTCATTCTCATTTGCCTTCAAAAGTCCACTCTTTTGAAGTTGGGATATGCGATTCTTGTTTATATGCCCAAGGCGACAATGCCATAGATAGGTTTGACTCAAATCAAATTTGGGTTTCTTGGTGAAAGTGTGGTATAAAGAGCCATTGTTAGTCTTTTCATCAAGGTTTACTTCATAAATTCCATTTAAAGGCCTAGCCTCAAAATAGAATACATTATTTTTGTAAACACAAATATCATCATTATTAAAGGAAAGATCAAATCCACATTGTCTTAATTTAGCAACTGAAATAATATTCCTAGTCAAGCTAGGAACATAGTAAACATTCAACAATGTCACACACAAGCCATTAGGTAGTAATAAATTAAAACTTCCAATTGAATCCACCGCAACCCTTGCATTGTTTCCAACTCGAAGTACTACCTCATTTGCCTTCAGTCGCCTACTCCTTTTGAACCCCTGCAACATATTACATATGTGAGTTCCACAACCAGTATCAAATACCCATGTGTTAGGAGATAAATTATAAAGTTCTAGGTCTATCACATAGATACCTGAAGTGCCTTCACCGGCCTTCTTCTTCTTCAACTCCGCAATATAGGTAGGGCAATTTCTCTTCCAATGCCCAGCTTTGCCACATTCAAAGCATGTTTCATCTTTGGCAACCTTTGCCTTTTTCTTGGGCGGATGGGAAGGTTGGACAACTTTCTTGCCCTTACCTTTGAAAGCTTTTGCTTTCCCTTTGCCCTTGGAGTTGTTGGGGTGTTCTGGTCTAGTTCTCTTTGTTCCACCTTCCTTGATCATGAGAACTTGAGTGGTTTTCTTAGGCAGATTCTTTTCCGCGGTAATTAGCATCCCATGTAATTCCGGGATAGTCTTGTTGAAACCATTCATGTTAAAATTCATGACAAAAGGATCAAAGGACTTTGTCAAGGAGTTAAGGATCATATCCGTTGCTAGCTCTTCGGGCATCACTACTCCAAGACGTGCCAAATGATCAATGTGACTCTTCATTTTGAGCACATAAGAGCTTACCGACTGCCCATCCTCCATCTTGCAAGCATGGAAAGCCCGAACAGTTTCGAACCTTTCCGTTCTTGCAAGTTGTTGGAACATTTCCTTTAGTTGATGAATCATGTCATAGGCAGAATGATTCTCCAAATCCTTCTGAAGGTCGGGAATCATGGTTGCCAACATGAGGCATGATGCATCGATGGAATCATCCATCTTTTTAAGCCATGCATCGTGTGCGGGCTTAGGAATGGCAGGGGGCTCTTCTGGAAGTGGTTCATTGAGAACATATTCTTTCTTTTCTTGTTTGAGAACAATTCTCACACTACGGTGCCAATCCAAGAAGTTGGTATGGTTAAGTTTTTCTCCTTCAAGGAGAGACCGTAGTGAGGTTTTGTTAGGAGCCGAGTGTGTGTTGTTTGGTGCCATCTACAAAATTTTAACAAGGTTCTATTTAGTAAATTATGATATTAAGTCCTTAATAATTAATACCCTTTCTTGTTTCATAAACTTTAATTAATTAAGGTCTAGAATCCAAGTTGCATCACGAATAAGTGGTTAGGTATCCTTTATCCCGCCTATTCGAATCAACAAGGTAGGTAACGGTTTACCAATTATATCCAAATATAATTTCTAGAGTTATGGGATCCTATTATAACATTTATAGGTTTGGCATGTTTGATCCCATCTATGCCTTGGATTTCTAATGCTTAGGTGACCTTTATCACAAGAGATTTCCAAACGAATCATCCTACTTAAACGGACGTGTAGTTTTGACAACTATTAATGGTTAGGTGTCCTTTATCCCATCAATATTGCAAAACTACTTCTTGTATCACAAGAAGACTCCAAGTGGTTAGGTATCCTTTATCCCACAAGGAAATACAAGTGATACATGAGTGTCTTTAAGAAGGATGGCATTGATTCGTATTTCGTAAGGGATTTGAATGTTTTACAATTCTAATTTTGAAAAACATATGGTATCATGTAGATTGCATGCTTCCAATGAACATGGTACCATTAAATCTTATTTTGTTAATTGGTTCCTAAATCATAAAATCTCCATTTTATTGATTCTTTGTTTGTGGTCAAGATTACAATTAATATCCTATATTAAGTTTGAGTTTGATCACATATATAAGAACCAATTTACAATCCTAAAAAATTACCATTATTATTTAGGTTTGGAGTTTGTAAGAGTTTATAAAATCTCCATTTTATATCTTGTTACAATCATTTTCAAAACTTGACTTAATAGGTTTTAAACAAAACCCATTTTAATAAAACCCATTTTATCACATCTTATGTTTTAAATGTCAATTTTTGAAAATACAAACTCCTTGATGATTATGTTTAATTATCTAAGTTGTCTAGCATGCAAAATCTTATTTTCATCCACAACATAACATAATAAAACATTCAAACATCATAAGCATGCATGGGTGCATAAACACAAGCCAACTAGTTTGATATTTCATGTGAGCCACACATGAAATATCAAGTCCAAACCTAGGGACAAAAAGGTGACAAAAACTCAACCAAATGATCTCCGATTTGGCTACAATTTTGCCAAGCTTCTTATATCACCAAATGATACTTGAACCACCATTTCTTGACACCATTGAGTGACATGTGATTTTTCTATGGAGCCCTCAAAATTTTCGAAATCAGGGGCAGCAGGAAGGAATTTTTGTTGTTTTTGTTGCATTTTTCAATTCATTCTTGGCTATATTGATGCTAATACTTGTTGAAACTTAATGTATATACTAGATATTAAAGTTACCAACAAGTATATCACTAAATGACCAAGATATGAATTTATAAAACACTTCCAAAACAATTTTGAAATCTGGACAGCAGCTCTTCAGAAAGTGCTGCTGTTGGGTGCAATCTTTTCTTACTTCCTTCTCTTGTTACATTTTGTGAATGAAATAAAATACAACTATTCTAACAATTACAAAATGAATAAAAGAAGTAAATAACTAATTATTATTACAAACCATTTGAATAAAAGAATAGATTACAACCAAATCGAATACAAACACAAAACATGCATCATATGGTCCTTGGCTTGTTTATGCACCATTTTATCACATAAAATCATAAGAAAATCAACACTTTGTTTTTCTAAGGCAACAATTTATGTAACCAAAAGCATGCATACATAAGATATATTTGGTTACATAAAATCATAGATAATATACTTGCATGTTGCCAAAGAAGCCATGCATGAAACTTTCATTTAAGAAGATGAACATTCATGGCTTCCAAAAACCAAGTTTATCCAAATAAACTTATTATCTAAACATGCAATATAGCCATGGCTCTGATACCAATTGTTGGAAATCATGGTTCATGTAATTAGTTTCAAAAACATGAGTTTGCAACGGAAGCATAAAATCATGAACACAAATTCCATTTTCAAGAGGATCATGCTACATGCATGTAGAGATAAGATGAAGAACAAACATAGTTTAAGTTCAAGATCATAACCTTTGTTCTTGGGTTTGGTTTGGATGATTTTGATAGCTAGGAATCAAATTAGAATCCCTCTATAGTTGATCCACCACAAGCTTGAACACACTTGAATGCTAGTTCCACAACTTGCAAAATATGACTCCTTTTCTTATGAAACCAAAAACCAATTTTTGCTAAGAGCTTAAGGAGAGTTTTAGGCTGATTTTTTGAAGCAAGAATGATGTAAAAACTCACTCAAAATCGTGGCCAACATATACCACACAAAAGAAAAGAAAAGCACATGCAACTAGCTTAAAAGAAAGTCCCATTTGATTTCTATAATCAAAAGCTAGAAGACACAAAGCATCTTCCTTTTCTTTTAAGTTCTTAATGCATTCTTTTCCTTCCAATATGGCTGATTTTATGATGACAAATGAAGTGCTAGTGAGTTGTTATTATTTATAAAACTTAGATAATAAAAGCTTATAAATAATACATCTTCTTATTTCTTAAATGGGATAACATTTAACCCATAATCATATACATAAATAAACCATCTAAATATACAATCTTAATTGTATAATTATATATATACATATATATATATATATATATATATATATATATATATATATATATATATATATATATATATATATATATATAACAATATATATATATATATATATATATATATATATATATTATTTAATTTACCAATTAAATTAAATAAAAGGCTTACTTATAAATCAATTAAATCGTTTAACAATTTAAACAATTTAATTGTTACACTTAATTAATTCATCACATATGAATTATTAATCAACCTTTAATATTGTAGTTATTATTATTTACCTCAAATAATAATAACCTACAAGATTAAATTGCAAGTTTAGTATCATTTGATGTTAAATCAAATTTAACGTTCTAAATGATCAATTGGTGTCAAACTTGTTGTTGGTGTGACCCTATAGGATCATGTATTATTAGTAATATCATTTTATGATCATCCTTGGGCATATAGAACTAACATATCATAGTTTTGATGAATGCAGCTCTCTGAGAATATAAACATGCGTATATCACAGTTTTGATGAATGCAGCTCTCTGATGAATGCAGCTCTCTGAGAACATAAACACATTCATTCTCTGAGAATACAACCAACTACTCATTCTCTGAGAATATAAACATGCGTATATAACAGTTTTGATGAATGCAGCTCACGAAGAATGCAGATATAGAAGAATTGTTGTTGCAGTCGTTGAATCGTATTGTAATTTATTTTGTTCGTGTAAATCGATTCGCTGATGATAGTATTTATTTGTAACGGAATGCAAAATCGTGTCCGTGATATTAGCATATATATCCCATTATAAAGATCATATCCCGTAGTTATAGGTTAGTTTATTTTACTGTTATATCCTTAATCGTCTATTTTTAATAAAAATAATTAAATTCTTTGATTTTATTTACAAAAATGTCCTTTGATCACATCCATTGATTCTCTCAATCTAATGGTCTAAATTCGGTCCAAATCTGAGAAGTATATAAAATGCAATTTAAATAGGATGTAAATTGAAGAACTAAGAAAATAAAATAAAATACAGTGTCTTAAGTGTACCCCTTTCCTTTTGGTCCAATCTAGATATATAGTCATCGTAAATGTTGGATTACCCCATCATGAAATTGACTTCGGTTTGCTCCCTTTCACTAATTTAAAGAAGGTTTTGTACCGAGCCGGAATAAACTATTCTCAGACTCTTAATTGATACGACATGCTATTTTTTCCATTCATTTCTTTCATGATCAGTCGTGGTCTAAAAAGGTATTTGAACAAACAAAGTTTGGAAAAACTCAAACTTGGTAAAACATACTTCATACTACACTTGCTAAGTCAGGTAATCGTGTTACATGGATCAAAATTACATAAATATTGAACAGGGAACATACTTAATTAATGATTTCATAAAGCACATTTGATTGAAAAGTCGAGATAAATGTAAAACAAATGAACCTACAACATTACAGAAAAAGATACAACCAACTGTCTCCTCACACATAACATGAAAAGAAAGGTGAGTGAATCAAGATATTGGAATCAGACCCAACAAACATACCTACATGCGAATCATTTACCAGTATTGCGCGTAATTAAAACTACTCATCATGCTTATACAATTCTGATTTATGGAAACCAGAATTTTGATGGCAAATAAGACGGAACTGAAGGTGAATTAGAAATTCGATATATGGATACCACATCTATGCCAAGATTTCGAAGACTTGACTTTCAAATTACTCTCCGCATTAGATAATTGCAACTATCAATTACCGAAATAAGATAATATGTTAAAAACTTTGAGCCTTCAAACTTTTGAAACTGAGATATTTTAGGGCTTTACCCAGTTAAGGGAACCCTTCCAGAAATTCTCGATGGCCAAGGGAGACCCAAGGCCAAGGAGGGGGTTTGGAAATAGTTTTCAACCAGCAATTGACGCGCCTCGGTTATTACCTCATTAGCTGCGTCATTGCCCCAAGCGCGAAGATGCTTCTAAACGTTGCTCCCAATCCACCCTTTATACTACCCTCTCTTTCGACCGCCTCAATATGCCTGCCGATGTGGGATTGACAAAAACCCCTTCTCTTTCCTCATGGTTTGATACACAACACATCACCTCATTTAAGCCTGGCAGTTGACGGTTTCGTGCCCAACCCTATAGTTATACGTCGACTTGTCTTAATTATGCTATAATTATACGTTTTCCTATTCATAACCCCTTACCCTAATTGTTTCGGATGCCATGCTTACGTACATGACAACCTTGTAAGCAAGACAAATTTAGTGAAATAAGGAGGATGTGCTCATTCTTGGGGTATCTGACGAGACAAAATGGGTACAAATTTTCGACTTGAAAATGAAAAAATATATATGCTAGCCAAAATATTGCAACACAATTAATGATAACACAAACATGGGTCAGGCCGAGATAAACACAAACGGTCCACAAGATACCAACAATAAGCAACATGAATAAGGTACCCACAAACCTTCTAACGGCCCACAATCATCCGCTGCTGGAAATATGGAATGGATCTACAGTTGATGAATATTGAGCCCGCTAGACAACAAACAATACACAGTACTCGAACAAAAATGAGGCCGAAGCACTTGGAAAATTTTCTCATGAACATGCCACCCTTACTTGAACACTTGTGAACGTTCCCATATAAAGTTCATCCACGGTACATCCCCTTTCTCTTTTTGTCTAACGGTATGTTCTCAAGTTTTTAAATGAATGGAAAGGGATGGAAGGAAATAGAAGGAAAATACAAATAAGTATTTGTGTTCTTGAGTTGGAGGGGAATGGAAAGGGATGAAAGGGGAATTTACGTTTTGGTCAATGCTGAAACTTGATAAAGGTGAAAGTGAAGGTGAATATTAATGGCAAATAAGTAAATTGAGTGTCGTCCCTTCCTAACCCTCCCAAAAGTGGGGTGGTAAAAAATAACCTCTTTTTACTTCCATTCCCTACCATCCCATCCCCTTCCCCCTCTTAAAAAAAATCTTGAAAACGCATCTGATAGTTGGTTTCCTTCAAATACTTCCATTCCATTCGCTAAGTAAACTCAAGAACATATTGTAATATAATAATTTTCAAAATCTCATCGAGCCTTTCTAACCTGGATTACATCCCACTATGAACCCGAATGTTCTTCACATGAAATTGGTGTGAATCTTGTTGTAATGAAGGAGATAGAGATTTCATCATGTATTGATTATTCAAACATCTTCAATACAACTATATACAAGAAGAAACGGAAATAAGTAACTAGTAGCGTAAAAATACAGGACTACCCTGAAAGCTAACAAACTTAAATAACTGTAAAAATATAGTTTAGCTACCCCCCACTAAAGTTGGAGAGCACTTAAAAGCAACAAGCTTGGAAACTACGTTTGTATATTTAGATCCAGTAAGATGTTTGGTAAAAATATATGCTCTTTAATCAATAGCAGACACGTGCGATAAATGAATAAGACCAACTTGAATTTGTTCTCGTACATAATGGCAATCAAGTTCAATGTGCTTCGTGCGTTCGTTAAAAATAAGATTGGAAGCAATGTAAATGGACGACATATTCTCGTATTTTAATGGAATAGGGGTAATATTTGGCACATTTAACTCTAGAAACAATCGACTCAACCATGCTAATTCAGCATAAACCATTCTCATCGACCGATATTCAGCCTCTGCAGAAGATAGAGAGACGGTCACTTGCTTTTTTGATTTACATGAAATAGGAGTTCCACAAAAAATGATAGAGTATCCATTAACTGATCTTCTTGTAAGTTGACAAGATGCCCAATCTGAATCACAATATGCTTCAAGTTTAAATTGTGATGTATCATTGAAATATAAAGCTTGATAAGTAGTTCCTTTTAGATATTGTAAAACATGTAATGCTGCTTTTGTAATGAGCTTGAGATGGAGTCTTGTTAATTTGACTTAAGTATTGAACAAATAATGAAATATCAGGTCTGGTGTGAAGAAGAAAATTAAGTTTGAGTTATGTATACTGTTGCATATGCATCATGCAAAGGATCCTCCATGACAAGCAGAAGTTTTACTTGAGAAGGAAGATGAGGAATTGCAATAGATGAATAGTCATGAATATCGTAGGACTGTAACAATTCTTTAATGTATTTGCTTTGGTGGACAATTATACCTCCTAGTTACAATGTAATGAAATTCGAGTAATCGAAAAAACTGGAATTTGGATTTCAATTAAACTCCTTCGAGAAAGAAGAGCAATAAACTTAAAGTAGGTATATAAAAAATAAAATACAAACCAAATGGAGATGTTGATTTATACAAAGTTTGATTGTTTTCAAAAGGATTCACGCAAATTGAAGGTATAGACTTTCATGAGACTTTTGCACTTATCAGAAAGCTTGTAACGGTGTGGTGTGTTTTATCAGATGCGGTTAAAAAAATAAATAGGAAGTTCATAAGTTGGACATTAACAATATGTTGTTGTATGATGATTTATATGAAGAAGTTTACATGAAGGTGCCTTGAGGTTTCATCAAGGTAAACAAAACCCATGTTTTCAAACTAAGGGTGAGCTTTAGGCCCGAATTAATCGACCCGACACTGGTGTCGGAACCAGACCAGTTTACCTCCTTCGGGCCAGTGCACGGTTCTTCTTATGCTATGATTTCTATGAAATTTGTTATGCCATGACTTGATTGAAAGTTCTTATCCTATGTTGTTAAGAATAAACTTTTGTTGGTAATGCTGGATTATGAATTTGCTTATAAAGTTATTGTGCTACGATTTTTAAGTTTTGGATTGGTTTGTTAAATATGAAAATTTGTTTGTGAAGTTAGACAATGAATTAGTTTGTAAAGTTCTTATGCTATGATTTTGTTTAAGTCGTGAATTCTATTGTTAAGTGTGAATTTTTTTTGTAGGATAATGAAGATGGGTTTATTGATGATGCACCACCAATACTTAAACAAATTAGTGATGAATTGGAAAAAGAGGACGTACCAAGGCCTAAGAAACAAAAAAATAATGAAAAAGAAGGTAAAACTCATTGTTAGGCAGAGTTCAATGTATGGTGGATAGTAGAGGATGACGATGTTGAAAGACCATGATTCCTATAATAGACAACTTCAACAACATATTGAAAGACGATGGTGTAGCTTTTGGTATTTTTATTTTCAATTATTGTTTTATTTTGATACAATCTTTTCATATTATAAAATAATAACAATGTTTTCGTTTTGTGTTTTATATTGAGATTGAGGAAGCTATGAACAAAGTAGATTACAAAAGCTATGGGAAAGATGCCAATAGAGAATTAGATAATGTTTTGGATGAATTATTATTAAATTTTTTGGATTGGTTGGTATTAAACAATTTAGATTAGATAATTAGTTTGTTGACTGAGTTTGTTGGATGTTTACAACTAATTTTTTGTGATGTGAAGTCATTGATATTTCCATAATAGAACATGTTTTCTTCTTATGAGTGGATGTGAGAAATATCAACGTACTACTGTTTAGTTGTTAGTTATAACATTGTACTTTCAAAACCCGTTCCATTGACAAAAAAAGGGAAAACTGACACCGGTTCACCAACTCCGGTACGGCTCAGTTATTAGTTTTGCTACTTTTCCGTCCCGGTTCCAAACCGGTTCGGACCGGTTGCTCGTCCCTATTGCAAACTACAAAAATATACTTAGGGCTTACAACAAGCCTTCAAAAATTGGTATCAAAACTTCACTAAAGCACGTATCAGTAATGGCTTCTAACAATCCAAGGCTAATCACTCTATTTTTGTTTTCAAAATGGACTTAGTGCATGTCATCAAACTAACATACGTTGACGACGTGCTATTGTTGGTAATAGCAATGTGAAGACAATTATATGTCAAAAATCCCCTACAACCACTTTTCAGTATCAAAGGTTTAGGGTCGCCCAAGTAATTTTTTTTTGGGTATTGAAGTCGCCCGATAGGCCAAAAGAATGGTCGTTAGCTAACATAAATATACTTGATATATATTGAAAGCTCGTGGCGTCCAAGGATGCCATCCTAGTGCCTTTAGCCTTTATCTTGGAACAAAATTGCGCTTACACAAAGATGACAATAGCTTGACGGTTGATACAACGTAGTATCACCGCTCTGTAGGATGACTACTTTATCTTACAACTATTGGGTCATATGTAGCATTCTCAAACAACCAACTCAATTCCTTAGTCATCCACGAAAGATACACATGGAAGCCGCTTTTCTGAGTCATATGTTATATAAAGGCTACTCCTAGGCAAGGGTTATGTTAATTGCAATCGGTAACCTTGACTCTGTAGCATACATTGATGCTAGTTGGTTGTGAACCAATACAAAGTGTAGCGGCTCATTCATCAGCCAAGGCAACATCGTGCTACTCTACTGGTAACAAACTGCTCATTGCATTGCTTTTCATCTAGTGTGTCCTGAAAGAATGAAACATGTAGAGATGAATTGTTATTTTTTAAGAGAACGAGTAAATATTGGTGACATTAAATTACGTCCCATTCACTTTAATTATCAACCAACGAACATTTTAACAATTCCCTTGGAGCTAAGCATTTATGTTCTTACATACAAGCTAGGTATTTGTGACCTCCATCGTCCAATTTAAGTGATTGTGCATGTTGAGATAGAAACTTATTTTTATCACGTGCATGCATATATTCCTTATTATTTAGTATTTATTGTTAGGGTAAATTTCATAAAAAACACTAACTTTTCAAAAAAAAATCGATTTTGACACTGTGTTATTTTTTTTTTCAATTAAGTCACTAAGTTTTCAATTTTTTTCAATTAAGTCACTATGTTTTCAATTTGGTTTCAATTTTGACCATTTAACCGGTCAACCCGGTAGTCAGCTGACGTGGCATGATGACGTGTCAGTCTTTGATGATGTGACGATGACGTGGCATGCTGACGTGGCACCCGAGTGTCAAAATTGAAACAAAATTGAAAACATAGTGACTTAATTGGAAAAAATTGAAAACTTAGTGTTTTAATTGAAAAAAATAACAAAGTGTTAAAATCAATTTTTTTTTTGAAAAGTTAGTGTCTTTTTTAGAATGTTTTCTACATTTTTTAAAATGATAAATTTGTCTTTTTACGTTTTTAGAACGTATAAATATATATTTTTACAAGTATAAAGACGTATTTTTATACTTTTAGAAGCATACATACATTTTCATAAGTATATATACGTATTTATACTTCTAAAGACGTAAAAAAACGTATTTATACTTCTAAAGACGTAAAAAATGTATTTATACTTCTAAAATGTATTATACTTCTAAAAATATAATAATATGTATTTATACTTTTAAAGACGTAAAAATATATTTATACTTCTTAAAATGTATTATACTTCTAACCGAACGTACTTAAACCAACATAAAAATATATTTATATTTCTAAAAACATAAAAATATGCATTTATACTTCTAAAGACGTAAAAACATATTTATACAACTAAAATGTATTATACTTCTAACAGAACGAACGTAAACCAACATAAATATATGTATTTATACTTCTAAATGAAAAAACATACACAGAGGAACTTAAATCAACATAATGGAACAAATATAAACAAACAAACATAAATTAACGAGCAAATACTTATTTTTATATTTTTAGAAATATAAAATACGTTTTTTACATATAATCACGTATCGTATCAATCAAAAGCACGTTTGTTTTGCATATAATCACATATCGTATCAATCAAAATCATGTTTATAATGAAAAAAATATCAAGAAAGAGTTTTAAACTCGTTTTATAATACGTATTTTATTGATATATACATGTTTATATGCAGAAAAACGTATTTATATTTTTAAAAGCATAAAAATATACATTTATATATACTTATGACAATGTATCTATGTTTCTAAAAATATAAAAATACGTATTTATACTTGTAAAAAATATATTTATACGTTCTAAAAACGTAAAAATACGAATTTATCATTTTAAAAAATGTAGAAAAAATTCAAAAAAAGACACTAACTTTTCAAAAAAAATTGATTTTGACACCGTTTTATTTTTTTTCAATTAAAACACTAAGTTTTCAATTTTTTCCAATTAAGTCACTATGTTTTCAATTTTGTTTCAATTTTGACACTCGGGTGCCACGTCAGCGTCGCATCATCAAAGACTGACACGTCATCATGCCACGTCAGCTGACTACCGGGTTGACCGGTCAAATGGTCAAAATTGAAACCAAATTGAAAACATAGTGACTTAATTGAAAAAAAATAAAAAACTTAGTGACTTAATTGACAAAAAAATAACACAGTGTCAAAATCAATTTTTTTTGAAAAGTTAGTGTCTTTTATGAAATTTGCCCTTATTGTTACTTATGAAACTTAGTATTTGTCTTTCCTATTTATTTTTGGAAACTCTCAACTATATAAAATGATGTACGATGTACACTTCTTATCCGATGCAACAAATAATAAAACGATTTGCATTTATCAAAAGATATTAAAGTCAATCTTTATTTTTTGTTTACACAATTTTAGGCAAAAGTATGTTGTGGACGTTTGTTGTGATACATTACATATATTTTGGATTTTAACAGGCAGATCATTAGTTGTCACGGCTTGGTCTACTCTCTATTAGTTGTAGCAAACCTATAAAAGGAATTTTCTTTATGTGATCCAGATATGGTCAAACCATCCATGTGACTCACATGAATAGGCTCTTTAATTAGGATAATTGGTGTTTTCTCCCACATGTGTTTGGTGTAATTGGTGTCATGGCTCTTACCTGGGTGGGTGGCTTTGGAAATGCAAATTAGAGGTTAGAGGTGTGCATCAAACCGCATAAACCGTCCATGCCGCACCGCATAATACAACTTATAGTCACGAAACCGCGGTTCAAACCGCATCGCACCACACACACTATATATATATATATATATATATATATATATATATATATATATATATATATATATATATATATATATATATATATATATATATATATATATATATATATATAGTTAGGATCATATATAAACTCTATATATTTTGTAAACTAGTTGTAAAACCCGTGTATTACACGGGATGATACAAAAAAATTATTAATTAAGAATATCTTAACATTAATAATTTTACATAAAAAATTTGTTTGTGTATCGTGACATCTTGCTTTTGATTTTTACTATTACGACTTTGTATTTTGATAAATATAATTGATTATGAGAATGTCATCGGTACTAAAATCAAATTCACTATTATGATTGGAATCGTTCTTCAAAATATTATGACGTCAATTGTCTCTCTATTGTCTCCCAAATCATTCTACACATTAAAAAAATAATATGATATTAAAAAACAATTAATTTTGAAATTGAATGATAATTAAACCAATCATTAAGAAGTTAGAAACGTTTCAAACCAATTAGTTTTTTTATGAAATTTAAAATTATGAGAAAATGACATGTGACGAATTCAAGGAGGAGATGACATATGACTTTGAATTACTAAAATAACAAAGTAACAATATCAATTAAGTAAATAACAAAAAAATAAAGGCTATATTTATGATAAATATGTAGGACTCATTTTCGACCAATCATTTGACAGGGTAATTTAGGAATTTTTTATTAAATTAAATTATTATCCTAAAATAACAAAGTAACAATATCAATTAAGTAAATAACAAAAAATAAAGGCTATATTTATGGAAGAACCGTATGCAGTTGTGATTATATTCTTCCGCTCGAACACCCTTACACTACCCAAGCACCGTACATCCATCACCCCCACACCCTAGATATGGTTTGGATGTTACAAACAACATGAAAAAAAATCTTAGATCCGGATAAATTTGTGATGGAGTTTATAAATTAATCACTCGATGGTGATGGCGGAGGAAATTATTCCTAGATCCAAGCAACAATCGCAAGTGATGGACCTAGAGAGGAAATTATTCCTAGATCCAAGCAACAATCGCAAGTAATAAGATACATGTGTAATTGCTTTCTATTAATTTGAATCATATTCAATTTTGTTCTTTTAATGCTTGTAGTGGCCTTAGTTGTAGGCCCTCTGTCTGTACCGCAAGTGCTTGTTGTATCAATCTAGTTATTTGTTTTATAATTATTTTGGTATCCTCCTTGTATATATAGTTGTTTATTCCGGTGGCGACTACCGACAATGACGAATCTGATCTTGAATACCATGATGGAGCCGATGAGCAAAAAGGTAGTGTTCCTTTTACCTTCTCTTGTTATCAATTCCACTTACTGATGTTACGACATTTTAATATTTCGTACGTGCTCTACTAGTTTAAAATTTGAGGATATAATCTTCTATCATGAATTATCGATTTTTTATCATTATTTGTTGAACGATCTTCATATAACTCTTTCTTTCGTTTTTTTTTTTTTTGTTAGAAATATGAACTTGTCACAGTTTATTCATAATCCTTTTTGTAGATCGCTTTCTTCATAACGCCTTTTATGGTGGACCTTTGTTAATTGGAATTGGGTTATTAGTTCAATATATAATAATAATAATTCGTTTATGTTTCATGCATTATTGGCCTCTAGTTATCTTTTTAGCTAATGTCATTTAGTCTGTTTTCGTATACTTTTTTCGAATTCAATCGTATTATATTTTTTAGGGTTTCAGCTTTTGTTTGAAAAAATTAAATCATGAAATTGATCGATTACATGTTCTTTTTTAGGAAGACACGAAGATGAGTAAATAATTGATTTGCTGGTTGTGTTAGGAGGGCGGTGATTAACGAATGTTTTCGTATTCTTCAAGAATGAAATACTAGATCTAACTTATGGTTAGTGTATTATTTAAGAATGAAAGACTGAAACAGAGCATTCTTTAAGAATGAAGACCAAAAAAGAGAGGATTAATAATTCAAGAATGTTTCAGGTAGTGGTGGTTGGTCGAAGATAAATAGAGTTGAAAAAACGATGAACAATAAGGAAGAATGTAGGATTTTCGTATTTCAATTGGTATGGTTACAAACATATTCTTGAAGAATGTAGTATATGTTGTACTCTTTTTTACATATTCTTCAAGAATGTTGTATTCTAAACAAAGAATGTTTTATATTTTATAAACAGATTCTTAAATAATATAGTATAGAAATTTGTGTATATTCTTATAAGTGTTGTATGTACTCTTGTTTATGTTATTGTAATGATTGTATTATTTAAGAATGATTGAAAATATGTGTTCATCTAATATCAAATGAATCTACATTTTTTGAATATAATTGTTGTTTTTATTAAGAGTAAATTACAAAAATGGTCACTGAGGTTGGCAGAAACTAACAATAATGGTCCTACTGTTGAAAATAACACGAAAATGGTCATTAAAGTTGCCAATTATTGACAAAAATCGTCCAAACAGACGTTACCGTCAAACTTTCACGTTAAGTTTGAAAAACACACATTTACGTTGAAGGGTATTATCGGTTTATCATGTATTGGATTTTGTTTAAAAGCGGGAGCGAACAAAACACCCTGACATCGATTTAAGGCGGAGACACAAATAGATAATCAAATACAGGTTCGATCAACGATGGTGTTTTGCCAATGCGGAACCACAGCGTACATTTGCTCGTCTTGGACAAATATCAACCCCGGCCGGAGGTTTTGGAGATGCAACCAATGTGGATTTGTGTCGTGGTTCGACCCACCGATGTGTCACCGGTCTATGATGATTATTCCAGGTTTGTTACAGGCAAAACGAAATCTGTTGGCTGAAATAAGCAGGCTTTCTGTAGAAGTTGAATCTGCCAGGAAATACAAGATTGCACTGGTCTTCTCGTGGGTGTTCTTCATATGCTTTGCCATGTTCACTGTGTTTGAGTAATTTCATGTGTCGATGATTAGCTAGTAAGGTTAGTCGTTAAACTTTAGGTGTTTAAATATAATGTTTGTGTGGTAGACTAGTTCGTCGTTTTAATCGAAACTGTGATTTTAATGCTAAGGTATTGCTATAATGCAGCCGGATTTTGTTTATGGTTAATGTTATTTTTAGTTTAATCTTATAGTGGATTAAAATCGGTGAATTTTGTTATATGGTAACAAAGTTGTGTACGTTTGTATTTTTTAAAACAGTTGGAATTATATACATAGTGGGTAATGTGGTGTAAACAGTCCGAATTTTATACCTCTGGTCTAATGTTTGACTGGGTCTAAAAAAAATGAGGGAAAACGAAGGGCTTGGACTAAATACCGCCAATAAAGAGAACGGTTGGTATCCCAAGTCTACTATAAAAGTATCATTTCACGTTTAGGTTTTCATTGTGAGCGAAGATGAAGGCTGATGATCTAGAAGCAATGGTGCTGGGATTCGTTCACAGAGCCCAAGTGAAAAGAAGGATGCTGTTCGAGTTGACAACACAAATAGAGAAAGATTACGATATATCAAAGGCCCTTTTCGATATGATGTATACCGCACCCGGATACATGAACTTTGTTTTAGTCTCACAGGTCATAGCGGAGAGCAAGATTAGACTAAGTCATTTGTTGGAGCTGGTATGCCAACTTCAAGAGAACCTGACTAAGGAGATACACTGGTACAAGGAGATGCTACAAAAAATCGAGTATTAGTAAAGTTGTTTCAATAGTATGTCGGAGTTGTTTTTCAATTTAGGGTTTTGGGTTGTTTTGTTTCGGTACTTATTGTTATCTACTTTGTTATCGTTGAACGTCAAGGTTATATGTGTTGGTTTCATGTCCTGATCATTATGGTAATATATTGAAGTACTAAATGCTTCCCATTTTCCCATAATTCGTCTTCATTGTATTTGCACAATGTCTGATTTCGAATACCCTTTATAAGTGTGTTAAAAATTGTAACACCCGGCTTTTAAAACAAAAACACCCCTGAAAATTTTTCATTTAAAACATAGGTTTTAGTACTTAAAACCATAAACAAAGGGGTATATTTTAATAAAAACGGGTACAAGCGTATCAAGGAGTATACAAATATAGTAACCTCCATATAAGCCGGGCTGCTACTGACAGCATCTACAAGTCCACTTCTTGAGTCACGGACTTTATCCTTACCCTTCTCAGGGTTATGCTAACCTGCAGGGACATTTAACAAACGGTATGAGCTACAAAGCTCAGTGAGTAATCGTATCTGCAAATAACACGTATAAAAATACATTCATATATAATTTCCTATATATGATCGATCTATCAACCGTATATCTCTGTCCGGATATCGGTCCCAAACGCCTAGCCGTTCTGGCTAACCATATGTCTTAGGATTGCCCATCCTATTGCATAGTCTTACGGGTTGTTATTTGCATACATTTCTGTCCCATTTTTCTTGGTCATAATTGACCGCATCGTATTTCATGGCTATTTCAGCCGCACCCTGTGTCATAGCTATATAAGCTGCACCAAAACATTATCAATATATAAATCATAGCCCGCAGGCCGCACCAGCTGGGTTCAATAACACGATATCATAGCCAAAAGGCCGCACCATGTACCTGTAATAATATCATAGCCGTATAGGCCGCACCGGTTGGATATAGCATCCAATATCATAGCTACAAGTGGCCGCACCATCTATTAACAGCTTGTTTCACGATCAATTATGGCTCACGGGTTAACCCGCTATTGCCTAGACTCACGGCTCCGTTCTTGTCATCGCAATGACTCACGGCTTATCCGGTCTTGCCTAATTAAAGTGGACTCACAGCTCCGTTCTTGTCATCGCAATGACTCACGGCTTATCTGGTCTTGTCGCATTATTGACTCACAGCTCCGTTCTTGTCTATCATAGACTCACGACTTATCTGGTCTTGTCATATTTCAAATCATGTAATTTGTCATTTTTGTCCCTCGAAGCTGTTTCAACCTGTAACAGTTCAATCATCATATATCATATATGATATCAGTGAGATTACTCACCTGGATGCTAGCTGCATTTGAATCCGGTTGTTTCTTGTTTTTGCGTGCACCACAACCATTTATCCCGTACCTATTTATTCATTTATATACCAAATGATAATAGGTTAATAACCATTTTAGTTGACTCTACTACACAAGAGTCCTATACAATTCAATTGGGAACCATTTCCAAGTATTTCCAATCAATAACCATCGTTATATAATTTAATACACTTCCCGAAATACGCGTATTCTACTACAGTACTTTCGGGAGGTCGTATTCGTATTCCAATAATTTTCCATGAAGTTTCACAACATATTAGACCTATGTTTAAAATTTCAGGTCAATCGGATAAGCCTATCATCAAAATCAAATTTGGAAAATGCACCAAATTTTAATAGAGGCTGAAATGGTTTCTGCCCAGGGCTCGAGTCGCGACCGAACCTATGGTCGAGTCGCAAAGGCCAAGCCTTCGGGTCGCGAGGGTCGCTCGGTTCAAGTCGCGAAGGCACACCCTCGAGTCGTGAGGACCATGCTGGTCGAGTCGCGAAGGTTCTCACCCTCGAGTCGCGAGGACCATGCTGGTCGAGTCGCGAGAGCTGATCAGCAGGCCAGAAACTCCGATTTTCAAGCTACAAAATCCCATTTTCTCATTTTAAGCCCTTAATACTCGACTTAACGATCAGGGATTGTTCTTGGACTAAAACCTTTGTCTAATAACAAGTTTTAAGCCCTTAGAAACACCTTAATCACATCAATTCATGATTTAGGGTTCTTGAGCAACATTTCAAATTCATCAACAATAGCAACCTACTTCCATTTTTCTTGAATTAAGTCCTTTTTGCATGACTTATTGGAAGTATTAAGCTACTTTCAACCACATATCATAACTGAAATTTGCAGATTTCAGTTTCTATCAAACCCATCAAGAATACCTCAAGAACTTGGCTAGAAAATCAAATTACTAACCTTGTTTAACTTAGGAATCACCAATTCCAAGCTATGATTCCAATTCCTTGCTTCAAGCTTCAAAGATTTCCAGGTTTTTGCTCTCAAAAACCCTTCCCGTTGCTGCACAAATGGCCAGTCAAAGAAGAGAGTCAACATCTCTATTTATACTTCCAAAATTTACAAATTTGGTCCTTAAGTTCATTTTCTTGAACTTTGACCACAATAATCAAGTTTTATTACATAAAACTTTCATTTCTCATACTTTTGCCACCAGCAATATTATTTTTACATAATTGGTCTTTCACTTGGTCAAATGACCAAATTACCCCTTTTATGGTAAAATGACCAAAAATCAGTTTTTATAACATTTTAAGTCCAAAACTCAAAATATTATTTCAAACCAAATTCTTTTCTGTCCAAAAGACCAAATTACCCTTCTAAGGTAAAATGACCAATTTACCCTTTATTATATTTACATAAAAAGAGTGTCTTGGCGTTACAAATTCTCCCCTCCTTCAAAAGATTTCGTCCCCGAAATCTTACAAACAAGCGAGGGTAATTCTATCTCGTTATAATTTCGGTTTCCCATATCATACGGAAACATTCATGGTATTGCCAAAGCACTTTTACCATACTAGTCTTCTTATTTCGTGATTATATCACTGTTCATCTAATATTCCTCCGGTTGTCCCGGGTACCTTAACTACTTATCTACCTTCATTTCAGCATGAGATATTCGTTCAAATTTATCAGTCTATGTTCTCAGAACCATGAGACCCATAGAAAACTTTATCATTATCTTGAAGTTCATCAAGAAACTTCAATCGGTACACCCCAATTCTTACTCTTTGGGACATATGGAAAAATCCAATAAATCAGGGCTTGACTTTCTTTTCGTCCCAAGCAGATTTTTAGTCTTTCCAAGGGATATTTTGAGCACTGTCATCTTTCCCTATTTGGAATTTCAACGGTTTTACTCTATGGTTCATGTACTACCGTTACTGCTTCTTAGCCATTTTCCAATTTTCTCGTATTTATCAAATCTTCTTTTTAGCTTGCACCACCGTCTAGGATCTAGCCAACGGCTGTTCCACATCTTCAATCCTATAAATCAAAGGATAACACGGTTCCCCGTACTACACTTCATACAAGTCTATAGAATACTAATATATAAACTATTATTTCTTACAAATTTTACCAACGATAGACGATCTTCTCATCTTCCACTAGGGTCTGTTGTGCAAATTTCAAGCACATCTTCTAAAATCTGCATCATTATTTCACCTTATTTATCAATCTGCAAGTCTTATACAGTACTTACTAGTACTTTTGAACTATTAATTCTAGGAATTAATGCTAAATTCAGCAAATAATTCTAGTATCTCGATCTGATACAGTCGACACCTGCAGCGCATGTCGACACATTTATCCTTCTATGTAGTTTTTCACTACTTTTCAATCTTACTTACTTCTTTGGTCGGTACAAATTTGCACTGGTGTCATCAATCAACCTGCAATTACCCATATGGTGTCATACCCATGCGGTACTTGCAAAGACTTTATTACAAAGTCTATAATATTTTCGTCCCATTTCTTCTTTGGGATCCACAACGGTTAAATTTTCCGTATGTTTCTAATGATTTGACTGTAGTTACACACAAGTCAAACACTTTTCACATGTCTTTCAATGTCTTTCTTTAGCCCCGGCCACTAATACATAGGTTTTATCATCCTACACAGTTTGGTATTGCCTCAGGCATTTTGCATATCTACCCCAATTTACATCTTTTAAGGGTAAATTTCATATTTCACCTTGCTTTGGAACTCACATACACAACCACCAAGGGTTTTCAATCGCTGTGAGTTTCTAATTAGCTTCTTTCAATAGCTAATCATTCATTCACTTTTCACATTTTCAAACTTGCACACTTCTTCTTGTGCTACCCGAATCAATTCAGGTAATCAATTCGCCACACTCATGTATGTGGTTGTATCTTTCAAAAGATACTCTTTTCATTTCAAGGCATCTATAGCCACATCCGCCTTTCCGAGATGGTACAAGATTTCATAACCGAAATCTTTAAGTAACCCATCTATCTTTGCTATCTCATTTTTAGCTTCTTTTAGATCAATTAAGTACTTTAAACTTTTATGATCCGTATCAACAGTAAGCTTTACACCACATCAGTAGTGTCTCCAAAGCTCAAATGCCAAAATCATAATTGCTACTGCAATATCATGTATCCAAAATCAACTCTGGATGCATTTCTATGAAACAATTCATCTTCTCCGCTTAGCAATAATGCTAACACCGGAGTTTCACACAAGGTTTGTTTCAACCTTTAATAATATACTTGTGGTCTTTCTACCACTCAGATTTTTTTTTTCACTTTTCTTGGTCAACGTTAGTCAGCTAACCAGCAATCAAGGAGCAGTTTTCTACAACTCTCCTATAATAACCCGCCAATCCAAGGAACTACAAATTTCAGTCAGATTCCTCAGGCGGTTCCAGTTTTATCACATCATCAATTCCACTGGATTTACTTTATCATCTCTGGCATTATTAACATGCCCAAAGAATATGAAACATTCTTTTAGCAATTTTTTTTTTACTTGGAGAATTTATATATCACTTAACTCAGTGAAATAACTCCAATATCTGGTACAAATGTACCTCATATTCAGTCTGGTCTCGAGAATATCAGATTCTCAGTAGTCAATGTACATACACATTAACTTATCTTTCTTCTTTTCCAACAAATAGGGCTCCACACGATGACACATTCGGCCATATGAGACCCCAATTCAAAAACAATTTCTTCCAATTGTTTTACCACTCTGCCTTCTCTGGAGAGGCTAATCAATATAGAGCCTAAATAACAGGAACGACTCCTAAGACCAGCTTAATCATAAGCTCTTCTCGCCAATCTAGCAGAAATCTTGGAAGTTCTTTTCAAAAGAAACATTCGAGAATTTATTCAAAGTAGTACACTACTATCACCGCTTTATTTAGCTTGGCCCATACCACGTATGCCAACTACAACATCATTCCTTTACTAACTCTTTTCCGAGTTTAAGCAAAGAAAATAACTGGTATTCTCAACAACAGTCATTTACCATGGATTTTCGTCCATTTCATTTCTAATTTTTGAACCATCATGTTCATATTTCTACAATTCATGTTAGCATCATTCATTGCTAACCAATACATATGTACAATGTCTTCAGATTCACTGGTAGTCATCAGCTTCAGATTTATAGGGGAAAAAGGTCCCGTAAATCCTAGGCAGACTACCTTCCAGGTGTTCAATATTTTGAAAAATTTTGCTATCTGCTATAGCCAGTTCCATAATTTCATCCATAATCGTTGATGAAATATTCAGACAAGACATCAAAGTCATCGATCCAAAGCATAGCTTCATGGATCAAATATAACGTATACGGGGAGTATATTCAAAACAATTATATTTGAGACCATATCAGTCTACTCACGAGCTTTTTCCACAGTCTGCTGGAATGCTCAAAGTATCACTGGTCCTTTTCGATCATTTGTTTCTTCTTTCTTTCCTCCCCGTTCTTTCCTGGGTTCATTACCCGTTACTCCACATTTAGCATGTGAGTATTTCATAAGAAAGTGATCTATAGCTCCGCGCTAGACACACTTCCGTGCCATCCAACAAGCTCGAGCAATCTGCTCCTGCTTTCTGCAATTTCAGCAATTCAACGGTAGAGTCTCAACTCTAAAGTTTTCTTAGTGCTTTTCCTGCACTTCTTGCATCGCATCGTCTTTTTCATTTTGGTCCCTTCCCTTTAAGGTTGGACCAGTCTGTGGTAACTTCTCCTGAAGCGTTCACTAATCGTTTTCTGCTTTTCTTGTAGTCTCAGCTACTTTTCTTTCACCTTGATATCAATCAGGGTGAACACCCAATTTCTTTCTCTGACCACAGCAACTACTGTTGCTTGTCATGTGGATTTTCTGCTACTTGTCTCGTTGCCCCTCGTTCAATGGAGCCTTGAGAAAGGGATGGTCCGCCTCTTAAAGCTCCATGCCCTAAATTCCTCCCGGTAATATTCGCTGCTTATACTTCTTATACGTTAGAAGTCAGCAATAGTTAAGTTATATATGTATAATAACAATTTATATACACCTAACGGTACATCGTGTCTACTGTCTCAAGGTTTAAGTCCAGGAATCTACTCTATAGACACCTAGTTCACTTAAACCACAGCTCTGATACCAACTTGTAACACACGGCTTTTAAAACAAAAACACCCCTGAAAATTTTTCATTTAAAACATAGTTTTCAGTACTTAAAACCATAAACAAAGGGGTATATTTTAATAAAAACGGGTACAAGCGTATCAAGGAGTATACAAATATAGTAACCTCCATATAAGCCGGGCTGCTACTGACAGCATCTACAAGTCCACTTCTTGAGTCATGGACTTTATCCTTACCCTTCTCAGGGTTATGCTAACCTGCAGGGACATTTAACAAACGGTATGAGCTACAAAGCTCAGTGAGTAATCGTATCTGCAAATAACACGTATAAAAATACATTCATATATAATTTCCTATATATGATCGATCTATCAACCGTATATCTCTGTCCGGATATCGGTCCCAAACGCCTAGCCGTTCTGGCTAACCATATGTCTTAGGATTGCCCATCCTATTGCATAGTCTTACGGGTTGTTATTTGCATACATTTCTGTCCCATTTTTCTTGGTCATAATTGACCGCATCGTATTTCATGGCTATTTCAGCCGCACCCTGTGTCATAGCTATATAAGCTGCACCAAAAGGCCGCAGCAGCTGGGTTCAATAACCCGATATCATAGCCAAAAGGCCGCACCATGTACCTGTAATAATATCATAGCCGTATAGGCCGCACCGGTTGGATATAACATCCAATATCATAGCCACAAGTGGCCGCACCATCTATTAACAGCTTGTTTCACGATCAATTATGGCTCACGGGTTAACCCGCTATTGCCTAGACTCACGGCTCCGTTCTTGTCATCGCAATGACTCACGGCTTATCCGGTCTTGCCTAATTAAAGTGGACTCACAGCTCCGTTCTTGTCATCGCAATGACTCACGGCTTATCTGGTCTTGTCGTATTATTGACTCACAGCTCCGTTCTTGTCTATCATAGACTCACGGCTTATCTGGTCTTGTCATATTTCAAATCATGTAATTTGTCATTTTTGTCCCTCGAAGCTGTTTCAACCTGTAACAGTTCAATCATCATATATCATATATGATATCAGTGAGATTACTCACCTGGATGCTAGCTGCATTTGAATCCGGTTGTTTCTTGCTTTTGCGTGCACCACAACCATTTATCCCGTACCTATTTATTCATTTATATACCAAATGATAATAGGTTAATAACCATTTTAGTTGACTCTACTACACAAGAGTCCTATACAATTCAATTGGGAACCATTTCCAAGTATTTCCAATCAATAACCATCGTTATATAATTTAATACACTTCCCGAAATACGCGTATTCTACTACAGTACTTTCGGGAGGTCGTATTCGTATTCCGATAATTTTCCATGAAGTTTCACAACATATTAGACCTATGTTTAAAATTTCAGGTCAATCGGATAAGCCTATCATCAAAATCAAATTTGGAAAATGCACCAAATTTTAATAGAGGCTGAAATGGTTTCTGCCCAGGGCTCGAGTCGCGACCGAACCTATGGTCGAGTCGCAAAGGCCAAGCCTTCGGGTCGCGAGGGTCGCTCGGGTCAAGTCGCGAAGGCACACCCTCGAGTCGTGAGGACCATGCTGGTCGAGTCGCGAAGGTTCTCACCCTCGAGTCGCGAGGACCATGCTGGTCGAGTCGCGAGAGCTGATCAGCAGGCCAGAAACTCCGATTTTCAAGCTACAAAATCCCATTTTCTCATTTTAAGCCCTTAATACTCGACTTAACGATCAGAGATTGTTCTAGGACTAAAACCTTTGTCTAATAACAAGTTTTAAGCCCTTAGAAACACCTTAATCACATCAATTCATGATTTAGGGTTCTTGAGCAACATTTCAAATTCATCAACAATAGCAACCTACTTCCATTTTTCTTGAATTAAGTCCTTTTTGCATGACTTATTGGAAGTATTAAGCTACTTTCAACCACATATCATAACTGAAATTTGCAGATTTCAGTTTCTATCAAACCCATCAAGAATACCTCAAGAACTTGGCTAGAAAATCAAATTACTAACCTTGTTTAACTTAGAAATCACCAATCCAAGCTATGATTCCAATTCCTTGCTTCAAGCTTCAAAGATTTCCAGGTTTTTGCTCTCAAAAACCCTTCCCGTTGCTGCACAAATGGCCAGTCAAAGAACAGAGTCAACCTCTCTATTTATACTTCCAAAATTTACAAATTTGGTCCTTAAGTTCATTTTCTTGAACTTTGACCACAATAATCAAGTTTTATTACATAAAACTTTCATTTCTCATACTTTTGCCACCAGCAACATTATTTTTACATAATTGGTCTTTCACTTGGTCAAATGACCAAATTACCCCTTTTATGGTAAAATGACCAAAAATAAGTTTTTATAACATTTTAAGTCCAAAACTCAAAATATTATTTCAAACCAAATTCTTTTCTGTCCAAAAGACCAAATTACCCTTCTAAGGTAAAATGACCAATTTACCCTTTATTATATTTACATAAAAAGAGTGTCTTGGCGTTACAAAAATCGGGTGATGCTATCTAATATTTCCGTTCTTAAATATGTTTGTAACTGGGTGTTTGCTTATCAAAATTAACAACATACTGGGATGTTTCATTATCTAAAATATCAACATACTTTACCCTTTTATGAATGGCATAAGGAGACGTCATGTTAGGTCCTAAAAATTGTGAAAAATATTGTGGGATCTGAAGCTTTTGGTATGGTCTATAATACCTTCATCTATACTAACGTGTGCAAGTTCTGTTTGTCAATATTACTAACATACTAGTGCGTATTTTGTATGCTTACCCTACCCATTGCTGATGATGCCTGCTAAATGGTTATCAAAAAGTATATTATTCGTTGTATCATTTTGTCTGGACTAAACAAAGATCGAATATACTAACAAATGAATTACCATGACATAGATAATGAGATCCATGATTTAAACAAATACTTAGATTGAAGTGGTTCAAATAGGTGAAAATATGAACCCACTCCTAGTAATTGTAACATACATCAAACACACCAATATAAAAGTTACACACATAATATCCGATGCCTACTAGTACATGTTACTACTTTAAAAACACAACACTAACGTTTTAGTTCCACACTAACAAACTTATTTAGTACAAATCCTGGACCATAGAAACCGCCACCTGCGCATCACACGAACACCAAACTAACTCCACTGCACTATTCCACCACCATATACTCCGTCAAACCGGCTAACCCTTCCACACACATACTTCTTAATCTGCTGTGAACCCCCCAACCTGTGATTTGCATGATTTGGGATTGTGACTTGGTATGTTGCATTTCCCACAAGAGATGACAGTGTATTTTCTCGATAATTTAGTAGCCTTAGAACCTGCTTGACTTCCCTGGGAGACGACCTCATCTATGCCCCCTTCTTCTTTTTACTCTTGGCCTGCCAACCTGTTTGAAAGTACAACATTTGTACATCAGTTTTTATTGCTTAGGATATTGCCAGAAGATGATAATGGAAACATTTACCTGCACATGGTGTTTGGGTGTGAGTATAATAGTAGGACATTCAGACTTAGGCAACATTTCTGGACCGTTTATGGGTTCGACAGTGCATGTGTACATCTGTTTCCACGTCTCCATTCGGTAACATGGGTGAACCAGATCCTCTGGTTGCCTCAACAACTCTCCATTACCCACCTGATCCCACAAGGCTGCCACAACATGCTTACACGGTATCCCTGATACTTCCACCTACGACATGTGCAAACACCTTTCACCATGTCCACTACAATTTGTTCATAGTTATCACTAGTCACCTGATACTTCCCCCCTCCATTGAAAATACACCTACAATTGCTTGCTTCTTCTTTTATTTTATCCAACAATTTCTGAGCTATTGGAGTTAGGAACCCAGAACTCTTGGCTATCATTCTTTGAACAGTTACAATTTTCTTCATAATGTATTCCCTAATGAACTCCAAAGCTGATATTATCGGTCTGTCACGGCCATCTACTAGTTTTGCATTAAACACCTCGCACACATTATTCAGCAACAAGTCTGAATGTGCACGTCTTGTTAGAATACAAATTGTTATTTTAATACTTATAAATTCCTGAAACATACTGACAAATTATTTTGTATAAGGTATTCTATTAACTTACCTGAAAAAGAAGAACTGCTCCAATGTTTTGAAGGTATGGCAAGTAACCACTCGTATGCTGCTTTGTTCAGGGTGTTGAACTCAGCCATAGCTTTTTTGAAATGCGGTTCAGTTGTTGCTGTGGCACACCTCCATAATTGTTCTTTCAAGTTGTTACCTTTCCAATGCAGCTTGATATTCTCGTTAATGTGACGAACACAATATCTGTGTTCTGCAGACAGGAATACCTTCAAAATTGCAAGTAGTAATCCCTATATATGTAAGTGTGTCAGCATATCATACGTAAACAATAAATTATAACGATAATAAATACACAATTAACAATGAAACAGTGCATACCTTTTGACGATCGCTGATGAATGTAAAATTTGTATTTTTTGTCCCATGTCGAAATCTTCCCCAAGGCATTCCAAAAACCAGATCCATGAACTCTTACATTCCGATTCCACAATTGCATACGCAACAGGATAAATCCCGTTGTTCCTATCCATCCCCACCGCACTAAGAAGCTGTCCTGGATATGGACCTTTCATGAAGGCCCCATCAAGCCCTAAAATTTCCCGTTGACCATACTTGAAACCATTCTTAAGGGGACCAAGACAAATGTAGATCCGCTTAAAAATCCGTGTGGTTGAGCTAATATCAGGCTCCGGTTCGACACAAATCTTAACCGTGGTTCCAGGGTTTCTCAATTGAAACTCCAACCCGTAATCTCTCAGCATCGCATATTGCTTTTCATAGTCACCCCTAATTTTGTTTAGGGCTAACTGACGGGTACGAAAAACCTTCATGAATGAAATATCAATCTTGTATTTGTGTTGTAGTTCGGTTCTAAGTGCACTGACAGGTATGTTTGGGTTACCTGCAACTTGACTCACAATTTTCTTGGCGATGTATCCTTGTGTGCACGTATTCACAGTCCTTGTCTGAATGCAAGTGTGGTGTGGGTAATATGTCTTAACCATCCATTCTTCTGAATTGGGTAACCTAGACACGTGCAACACCCACGTGCAAAATATATCCGATGAATTGACTCTTCTGCCCCTCCTATTAATAGGCTGCATATCATTTTGGTCATTCATTCCACATACAATTCCGATACAGTTAGCCCTTAGCCGAGTCAAGTCATTCCTCAAAATAATGAGCTTTCGTCTAGAGAAGATGGCCAAGTTTTGTATCGCCTCTTTAACAACGTTTTTATTCATAAACCTTTCCCCAATTCGAAAGTCAGCCTCATGCTTTTTACCTGCTGAACAAATGACAGGCCTTTCAAGATTACGGAGGTAGATACCACGTAGAGATTCAGGTCTATCGTAACTCTTGAATGTGTTTGTGTCAACCACAACCTCCTCATCTTCCTGTACCACAGGCTGTCGCGAGGTGCCTTCATCTACATCTGCTGGTGGATCGAGTTTGCTAGCAAACCCATTCATGTCTATGTCAACAATTGTGACGGAGTCTTCTTCTTGTCGTGAATACACGAACTCACCATCATCATTAACATGCCTATCATCACCCTGCACTTCAACAACTGATTCATGCTCCTCCGGAAGGTTTGGACGTGCTGCACCAACAACATCATGCCATTCTTGCTCACAAACCCCTTGCAGATTGTAGTCATAATCCTCTCTCAAGTTCCAATCTAATCCATTTTCCGTTAATCCATACTCATACAGCTGACCAAAATGAGTGAAGTCAGGTGGATCCTGAAGATTAAGGTCCACTGCATGTACAGGTGAGAGGTCAAACATTAAGTCCCCTGTACTTTTGACTTCTTTTGCGATCGTCTTTTCCACGTGCGTGTCTGAGTTGACTTGTTGTGGTTTATAAACAACCATATCCATACATTGAGATTTCATCGCCTGTTCGACAACAACCGACGAGTTGTTTAACTCAGCAAGAAGGTTCTTTTTTGTTCCAATGTTATTGGATCTGACTACATTTAGCCGATTCAGTTCAGGTGACACTAATGGAATTAGATCGGACCTCGATTCACCCACACGCCGTTTGCCGTTAGATGGAAAAACAGACTTTTCATGTTCAACATATATTTCTTGTTCTTTGCAGAACTCAACATATGAACACAGTTTCTTGATATCGTCATCACTAGTTAACGGAATATACCCGTTATGGTGGTCGACTAAAGGTAACCGAAAATGATAAAACAGGGGTTGCTTTGATCTATATCCTAACTCCTTCATTATACGATCTAAATCTAACAAACAAAACGTGTCTTTGTCAACGTAGTCAACTACACAAACGTAACCTGCAATATACCTCAAACTGGGAGCTTCGATGAAAAACCCACCGTGATTTACTTCTATCGAGAACAGTTGCCCTTTTCCATCTGCATCGCCATAGACAAACGATGGTTTAGAAAACGAAGTTGGGAATCAGATTATCCAAACAAACAACTTACCGTAGCATTTGTAACCGTCACCTTCATCCAAGCGATCCCTGATTTTCCACTGCGTGCACCGATTACCAACTGCGTATCTTCTGTCGGACGCCATTAACACTGACTGTTTCTCTCGAGGAAGGATATGCAATCTCAGGTGGATTTGGTACTTGATGATCGATTTGAAATGATGGTAAGGAGTGAAGACAGTGCATTTAAGTATACCCGCCAAGCCAAGTTTAGCGTGTAGATCGAATGTACCGAAATACCCCTTGACCTTAATACGCAAATTCAAACTTAACAGACATATAAGACGGTAAATGGACATTGGACCATTATTGAAAGTTTTTCGTTAGTTTAGTGACCATTTTCGTGTTATTTTCAACAGTAGGACCATTATTGTTAGTTTCTGCCAACCTCAGGGACCATTTTTGTAATTTACTCTTTTATTAATCACAAAATACATGTTTAAATTTTATTTAATTAGAAAATTAAATATTTTATTAAATCCACCAAGTTAGGAGATAAATAAGGGTTCTTTTTTTAAAATTTGATTAATAGACTAAAATATCATTTTAGGGTTTTAATTGTAAAATATGATTAATTAATTGTCATATATTTACTATTAGACCTCTGCATCTAAAACCGTTGATTATTTTGATCGGACGCCCCATAATTGGTCCTATGTTCATACAATAGATGCAATTCACATTTAATCTTAACCACACACACACACACACACACACACACACACACACATATATATATATATATATATATATATATATATATATATATATATATATATATAAAATGAAATTTGCCGTATTAACACCGCACCGCATAACGCGGTTTAGAACCTTTGCGGTGCGGTTTGTGGTTTCAAAAAAACTCAAACCGCATATGCGGTATGATCTACGGTTTTACCTCTAAACCGCACCGCACACACTTTTAATCCAAATTGGTGTGAGTTCCATTCACTGTATAATACCGTAAATGTAGCTTTGAAAGAGCATAAATTTTTTCTACAACAATCTAATATTTCTATAGAGGAGTGTATGTGTGTGTGTTGTGGTGTCAAGTTTGATGTGGATGCATTATTGTCTCTAGGGACAGTTGTAATATATAATTAATTATTTTTATCAACAGATTGGAAATCAAAATAGACACATTAGGAGGGGTGTTGAGACAATTTACTGTTAGATATTGGGTAGGGTTTGAGTGGAGATCTGGATACCCCTTGGATCGTGAGAACACTTTCTGAACTGATATTTCTACCCTATGTCCGGGTTACAAGAAATCCAGCCTAGGATAATCCAAGAGGACACTCACGAATCTAGGCACAGAAAACGTGAGCCAAATTGCTATGGAGATCTGAGAGAGTTTTGAAGAAAACAAGAGCTAAAAAGATACACATCTCCTCAATGAGGAGACCCGTATTTATAATAAACGAGTGGAAAAGGGTTTCGTCTAGGGTTAGCCGTCATGGGCTTTAGGGTTGTCATCGGTTCCTTTGGTAATAAGTCACGAATTTATGAGGGATTTAATAGTTTTCAAAACTGACGAAATTAGTCAGTTTTACTATAATCACCCTCAAGAAATACGATTCCCAGCTAGGGGCGCTGCCCCTAGACCCCGCCAAAGGGGCGCTGCCCCTTTGGAAACCCGAACCCAGGGATGCTGCCCTTGGACCCCCAACTTGTCGTCGAACCGGCTATTTATTCGATCTTATACATGCGTGCACTCCACACATACCCGAACATATATTAGAGCACAAACTAAATAGCCCTTAGCTCACATGTGTGTTCCAATTACATAAAATGACCTGGTGACACTAAAATAACCAACATATACAAGTTTATACTTAATTTATCGTGTGAGTTTGGTGTGCATTATCATATCACTGATAGATTTTGGGCCTATAATAGTAGACACTTTTTAGAGTGTTGGTTCCTTTCGGGTTGTGTAAATGTAGTGCTTTGTGTTTGTTTTTGGCATGATGCATTTTTTCAAATCATGTTTACTAAATGATTATTTCAATTTTGTAACAACACATTAAAGGGGGTGTGACATTTACATCACAATATTCTCCCATCCCTTAAGTTGTTTTGGGAAGAGGTTGTGAAGGGATAATTGAATGAACAAACCCAGATCCGAAGACTAATCTAAGAGTATTTGAATCAAGTCCCTAACAATATATCAAGTATGCGGAATTAAAGTAATAAGCAGAGATACTAAATATTCAATGATTTCATTAATGAAGTAGGGTTACAGCTCAAGTATTACAGAGAGGGAAACGAACAATATCCAAACCCTAACTTTTAACCTCAAGAGACATATATGGAACTACCGAAACGCGTTGCTCTTTGACAAAGCTAATTCAAAGAAGACAGTTGTTTAATATAATCGTGTCTCAGTCGTTTTTGTGGTATAATAATAGTTCTAGAAAGAGTACTTTGAATTGGGTTAGTTGGCTCCAAGATCCTCAAAAAGCTATTGTTTGATAAGTTACAAGTTGCTTGTATTTTGGTTGTTTGGTTTGGACTTCTAGTACCTTGCTAGAGTCTCTTAATAAAATTCCGCCGTTAAAAAAAAAAAACAAACATGTCGACAAAAATCATAATTTTCTATATACCACATAGACAAAACTTATTACTTAAATTGTTTAGCTCCATTTTGTATATATTTTTGCATCTCTTATATTTTATAAAATTTATTTAGACCGTCTACCAAAAATCAGATATTTTTACATCCAAATTCGGGTTAACCGAGATTGTATTCTTATTTTCTTAGCTAGGGCCTAGGAGTTGGGACCCGACATAAAAAAATCGACTTAGGACTGGGCCTAGGCCCGTCATGGACCAAACTTATTACTCCTATGAATCTTTGATGACATTATATGACAACAATGATGCCAGCAACGAACGGAAAATGACGACGATTACAAATTACAATGATGAAGACGAATTATTGAGCATAAATGAAAATAACAATCAACGGGGATTTGGCTTAGATGATTTCTGTCTCTATGTATTTCATTTCACTCTTATGTCTTCATACCAAATACACTTTTAGTCTATCTCTGTAAATTGCTCAAAAAATAAATATAATACAGAAATCCGAACCATGAAAAATCTTCCATGTCCTAAGTTCTACCCTTATCTTATAAATTTCATAATTATACTAGTGTTAATTATGTCAACAATCCATTTATCCCTTCTAAATAGTCTAGCATAATGAATAATAAAAAATTAAAACATATATTAGGTACTTTAATTAGAATAAAACAAAAATAAAAACAAAATATCACTTGATAATGAGATAATTAATATCATAAGTTTTTATACAAAATTTGAAAAGTATTGGGTGCATTCAAGCATGCCAAAATGTTTGATTGCTTTATGCATAGAGGAGCACCATGTCATTTGCAAAGCACAAGAAAAAGGAGGAAACAAAAGCAGGAAGAATAAGAATCTCTTTGTGACATTTTTTTCAAGATCAATAATTACAACAAAACCCATCGGCACCTATTTTAAATTTCAATTGCTTCATATTCACATAAAATTTAACCTTATGTAGAATCTGAATCCATAAACACGTAACAGAATACCCGATGAACCAAAATATTAGTCTCACAGAGGTCCAATAATCGCAGTTCTAGTTTTGAGAGATCATGTCATAAATCCCTAAATTAACGACACTTTGTCATGGAAAAGGGTGTTGACGGAACTCGCTCGTGAATCCACCTTGATCCATGGTGAATTCATCAAAAGAGGTCATACCAAAGTCACCATCCATCATCATGAATGGTGAGGTGGTCGAACAAGAAGCATAAGATGTTCTTGATGAGCATCGAGCTAATCGGGCTTTAGCCACGGCTAAATCATGCTGAAGCTGAAACATCTTATCCTGTAAAGATGCTATCGCGCCAATGCATCCATATACAGGGTCTTTGAGCCTCTCCTCGGCCTCAAACACAAGGGAACTAACCGCATCATGTCGTTGTGGTTCTGGGACCTCGTTAAGGATCTTGGTTACATTGCTTGCACCGAAGACCTTGTGAACTTTGGCAAACTTGTTAGGCTCATCGGCTCGGAAATAAGGTGCAAAAAGGCAATGAGGGGTGCACTTCCTTTTCATGAACTTGCAAGCCGCACAAGAAGAGGTTGAACGTGGCTCTTGGCCTCTCATGGGATTTGGCTTTTCTTTGGCTTCCGCTTTCTTTGCAAATATATAGCGTTTCATGGGGAGGGGCTTTATCTAGTGAAGCCACCCTACCCAAGAAATATTTAGTGTTGCTTTTTATGAGTCACCAATCTTTTTATTAGTTTTTGCCTAAAAGAATTACCATAAAGTAATTTATTTCCTATAACTTTATACAGTTTATAAATCAATGTTTAAACTTGAAGGATGTAGATTCAAGAAGACATACTAACCAACATTGTCTCGGTATAATTATATATTATGTGCTCTTTACATCATATGTTACTAATTCTCCATATCTTTTTTTTTTCGATTATAGAATTGGGTCATCCGTCATCATGCTCAATGAGAAACTAAATGAATCTATTATTAAATTTTGAATATTAAGATACATCTTTTTGGAGCATTTAGTAAATGATGAGGTTAAAGGGGGACATATGATGGTTCATCTCCACAAAGGAGTGGATGAGACAATTGTGGCTTCATAAGATTAGATAGGTCATGATAGTTGTTCATCATAAAAAAATAAAAGTAGATTCACATTGTGATATTTGAATTGATTGAAGAAAAGAGATTTCAACCAAAGAAGAAACCCCCCTATACATAAAGTTGAATACATCCACAACAAGTAAACCTACACAAGCATTGCTTTGGAACCTACATTCACTTGATGGACCCAACAAAACCACTACCACTACCATCTTCATATCTTTTCTTTACGAAACGAATATAAATTATAGTTAAACATACTATGTCAATAAAGATTTATATTATCAACTAAATATATAATTTAATCATGTGTATTAAGTGATCAGAAAGGTTGTCAATTCTAATCGGTAATGTGGATATCGTCTGATCAAAATTACGGGACATGTACCAATATTTAAGTGAAAAACCTCACATTCTCAAAATAGCATGCGTTGTATAACAACCAGTATGTTATACAAATATACAATAGTGTGAATCACAAGAATGGTCCTTGGATTTATGCTCAATCTATTGATGAGGTGGTTTGAATAATTTTGTTTGCTTTTAGGTCCATATGTCTAATTGTTTGTAATAATCAAATCAACAATATAAAGTGGTGGGACAAAGTGGCTTAAACTTTTTTAAGCAAGTATTACCTCATTAACCGAAACCGAAAAGCGGAGGGGCCTTTTCAACTCTTGGATCATGTCAACCTTTTTATTATAAAACTATGAAATTATACTTATTTAGATAATAAAAAACAAAAAAGCACATACCGCCAACATACGGAATTGTTTTTAATTAAACTTGTGACCTCCTAATCTGTTTCAATTTCTAAATCATATATCTAAGAGTTCTTATTCCAGGTTAACATTTGGTTTCTGGTATATATACACTTTTGTTCAATAATAATTACAAGATATGCTTCCCGTTTGACTTTGCTGGAGTTAGCTTTTGTATTTGCAGCGAACGGCGAATTTATGATTCAAGCTCACGTGTGTCTAATTAATTGAGATGAGAACATAAATGCATTGAAAATGTTTGGTTGTTGGGTCATGTTATTAATAGGCAGATAGTATTGACTTTGCTGGCAATGATTTTTTATATTTTCAAATACAATACGGTGGTGTAGAGGGATTGAAAGAATGATAGAAGGTGGCGGAGAGTTGAAAAACCACCGAACTAGATGCAATAATTAAGTTGCCGGTAAAATCTATCCGACGGTGAGCCAAATCTATCTGCGGGTGAGCCTATGGTGGAAAATCGGGTGACAGCATTCGAAAAATTCCAAAAACCTGAAACATGTATTATTTTTTTGGTTATATTTGGGGTTTTGTTTTTCTTTTACTTATAATTTTCTTTTTTCTCACCTTGCGTATTATGTTGTTTTATAATTTGCTAATGTAAACAATTAAAAAATTTCAAAATATATGTTATCTATCAAAAAGAGATCTTTTGGTTAACCATCTCATGATCCATTGTTAATTGAGATGGTTTATTTGAAAGTTTTAATGGTGTCCATTTATAAATTTTAGTAGTATCCACCTAATTAATATTATATAAACTCTAAAAGGATTTCCAACCCAAGGGGTGTCCATGGACACCCCATAGTGACATGTAGGGTTTTATACAGTGTCTGCTAGGTTTTGAGTGGTTACAACTGCATGTGTGTGGTGATACATAACTGGTTATTGCGGAAGAAGTGAAAACGAGATAGAGTAATTCTAAATGGGAATGGAGACTTGTCACGTCCAAGAAGTAGAACAATAGAAAAGGAAAACGTCATGAAGTAGACAACAAAATTCAAGGTAAACCGATAAACGCTATCTTCAAGGATCTTAGCAACCTTTCAGTGTCGTTCAATATAACCAACTTCACAAACAACTTTGAATCAAGGGACTTGTGGACAATGTGCAAAGTACGGGAATAGTGGACGTATAGATTGCTAGAAAATTGAGAAAAAACTTGGAAAACGATTTGCATTTGTTCACCTTTTGAGGGTGGATGATGAGAATGCATTTGCTAAATAGTTGTGTGCGATATGGGTCAAGAATTACCACATTTTTGCTTCCGTGGCTAGATTTAATCGGGAGGAAATACACGACAACGGAAGACTCGCTAGTTATGTATTGTTTTTAATAAGATTTGCTTTTATTTCTAAATAATTTATTGATTGTTTACGTTGGTTGTAATAATGGTAACTCGGGCATATGAAACATTTAAATTTTTAGGAAAGTGATTACATGATGATTCATCTATCCGAATATTTTGATCATCGACATACTCTATTTCAATAATATTTTCAACAATTTACAATGAAACTAATTTATATTTAAAACTTGAAGAAATCAAAAACAGAGTATGAATAATGAAGAACGAGATGAGAAAAATTTTCTTGTGTATTGATTAACTAACTAGCTTGATTACAAGGAAAAGAAAATATATAAATCAATAATTAGACGTCTAAGCTGATGTAACTACCTAACTCCCATAATTAACTATCTAAATGTCATGAACTATGTTTACAATTAAGTCCTGAAGAAACATACTTTTTGACAAAAATGAACATTATCAAAGTAAACTCGCATATCTCCTCAAGCTGGAGGGTATGGAAATAAACCCAAATTAAGAGAAGATTCGCAATGATGCACACCATTCAAGGGTTTAGTAAGAACATATGCAAACTGTTTACCGGTTGGAACATATGATAAGGAAATCAAACCATTTTGTAGCTTTTAACGAATAAAATGACAGTCTAACTCAATATGCTTGGTCATCTTGTGATAAACTGGATTTTTAGCTATGTATATAGCTGTAAGATTGTCATATTTCAATGGAATAAGGGTAATATTATGAAGCTGCAACTCCTTAAACAAATGACTTAGCCAAGCCAATTCTGAGCACACTATTCTCATTGATATGTATTCTGCCTCTACAAAAGATAAGGAAGGAGTTTGTTGCTTTTTAGATTTCCAAGCAATATGACAACCTCCAAATAGGATGAAATAGTTACTAACAGATCTTCTAGTTAAAGGGCAAGCTGCTCAATCTGAATTATAGTAAGCTTCAACATTGAAATTTGAATCATTATTAAAGAACAATCCTTGAGTAATAATTCCTTTAAGATAGTTAAGCACATGAAGACATGATTGATAATGCTTCTGAGTAGGATTTTGATCAAACTGACTTAAGAGTTGCACAATAAAAAGATAAATTAGGTATTGTGTGTATAAGAAAAATCAAATTACCAACCAAATGTCTATATGAAGTGGGATCAGACAAAGGTTCACTTTTGTCTGTAAATAAAGATGATGTATGGATGAGAGGAGCAGAAACTGGCTTTGAGTCCACTAAGGAGTACAAATCAAGCAATTCTTTTATGTATTTATGTTGATGTATGACAATACCATTGTCAACATGATTGAATTCCATGCAAATAAAGAAATTGATGGTACCCAAATCTTTAATCTTGAAACAATCATCCGAAAAGAGTTTTAAACTGGAAATTTCTTGAGTATCATCTCTAGTGACAAGAATGTCATATACATAAACTGCAACTATGACAATATGCCCATTTTGTTTCTTTAGAAACAAAGAATGATCATTAGATGAATGGGTATAACCTTTCATCTGTAAGGCTTTAAACAGTTTAGCATACCATTGTCTAGATGCTTGTTTTAATCCATATGAAGATTTTTTAAGTTTGCAAACAAGTGAAGGTGAATTAACATGAAAACCAGGTGGAATTTTCATGTATACTTCTTCATGCAGATCATCGTGAAGAAAGGCATTGTAAATTGAAGAAACAATAAGAATTGCAAAGGAAAAAGAGAAAAATGCAATTGATTTAACAAGAACTCAAGAGAAAACACGAAGAACAGCCAATCGACCGCTCTAATACCATGTTATGATTGAAGAAACAAAAAACAGAGTATGAACAATGAAGAACGAGATGAGAAATTTTTTATTGTGTATTGATGTTGGATGCATTTTATGCATCTTTTCTGGGCCATTTTTACATTTCTTTATTGATCTTTTTAGTTATTTTCATGCATTTTCATTTACCTTCCGGGGAAAACGATACTTCATATGTTTGTGTATGATTATAGGTGAAAAGGAGTTAGAGTGGAGCAAAGGAGAAATGGAGACACAAAGGAGCGGAGAAAAAGCAGAACGGGCCAAAAGAGGATGATCGAGGGCTTGGAAAGCATGGAACGAGGCTAGGATGGAGCTTTGGATGGCTATGGCGCATTGGAGTTCAACATGGAAGCTTTTTGGAATAAAAAGAATGAAGAAATGAAGCCTTAAGACCCACACGGGTCGTGCCAGACCCCCTAACCCTCACACGGGTCCTGTGAGGCATGGTTAGAAAATGCATCGATCACTTGAAGACCCTACATGACCCGTGTAGCCTTACACGGCCTTGTGACGCGAAAAAAACTAAAATTTTGCAGCATTTTTCTACATGGTTTTTAAGGGTTGTTTTGGGTCATTTGGAGATGTTACTCATTTTTTGGAGAGAAGAACACCAAGGTTTTAGAGAGAACTCAACAAAAATGCTTGGAAACATTAATTTGGTGATTGAAACTTTGTTTGTTAGTACAATTTAACATCTTTTATTGCTTTCTACCCAAGAGATTTAGTCATATCATGTGTGGCTAAATCTCTTCGCTTTCCGGTTCTGTAGACATGTGATGGCAGTACTTCATTCGGCTAAAAGCATGTTTTTCATCTTGTGATTCAAATTTATGCATCAAATGTTTTGATTGATTTTCATGTTGGTTCATGTTGGCTACTTGAATTGATGTGTTTATCAAGTTTGTTATTTCATTTGTGGAATCAATAATTGTTTCATAAATGGATCCTTGTAACACCACTGAGTTTGATCTTATGTTGGGTTGACTCGTGTGTAATTTGAATCATACACTTTTACGCTTCCGAGCATATGAGAAGTATTGAGTGTAAATTGGTTTGTTCAAATGAATCTTAATGCGTTTTTCTACAGTAATTCAAGAGATTGTTCGAGTTATGTTTAAGAAAAATTGGTTTATTTCAAATAACAAATGACTTAATGAACTAAAAGTGTTAGAGCTCGTTAACACTTGAAAACCATTTTGGATGAAATTGATATGATTTCTTGTCTACAGTGATTGCCTTTATCAAATATGTGAGACAGAATCGGAACTTCATTTCATTGAGAATTATTTAATTCTTTGCATGTTTAGCCTTATTATTTACAACTTTTAATATCCCCTTCATGTTCTCATGTATCTCTGTAAAGAAATCGGTATAATCTAGTCCCTTGTCCCTGAGGACCGACCATGCTTATCCGTTACTACCTTACTAGTAAATTGAGCTGTGCATATTCTTAAGACTTTTATTTATTTTCAATTTATTTGTTGAGTGTGACGCCTCAACAATTGATTAACCAACTAGCTTGATTACAATGAAAAGAAAATATATACATCGATAATTAGACGTCTAAGCTGATGTAGCTACCTAACTCCCGTAACTAACTATCTAACTATCGTGAACTATATTTACAATTTAAGTTCCTTAAGAAACATACTTTTGACAAAAATGAACATTATTAAAATAAACTCACATTGTTATGATTGAAGAAATAAAAAACAGAGTATGAACAATGAAGAACGATATGAGAAATTTTTTCTTATGTATTGATTAACTAACTAGCTTGATTACAAGGAAAAGAAATATATACATCAATAGCTAGACGTCTAAGTTGATGCAGCTACCTAACTCTTGTAATGAACTATCTAACTGTCATAAACTATATTTACAATTAAGTCCATGAAGAAACAAACTTTTGACAAAAAATGAACATTATAAAAATAAACTCTCACATGAGTGTGCATTATTGTCGGAATCTGAAATCAAGAGTTGATTCTAGGTTGAATATCTTACAATTGAAATCAACCCTACCTTTATATCAATATTTTTAGTGACAAAAATGGAAACAATGACACAGAAAAGCGATTATATCAAATCTCAACAAGGATGTAGCGTAACACAAGTTCTTTTCTAGTCCTACCCATCATATGAGATGACATATAGCTATAATATTGGAAACAATGAAATGGTTGATCATAAAGTTTTAGCAAAACCGTTACATCATTCATTACATAATAAAGACACTGGATTGCAAATTCGAGTACAATTTTTTGACTAGCTTCTGCATTATTCTATCTCCTCTTTTACGAGCCTACCACATACTTAGTTTTCAAAATGTACAAAAACACTGAATGTGTCTAATAACGAAAGCACAAGAAAGGAACAAAATTTCAAATCCTAGGCCGTATTGTTCATTGTTATATCCTAGAGTCGTAAAGGGTTATTTCCAATTGTCTAGTTACTAGTTAGTCTTAAGACTTTTGCTCTTTCTGTTAATTTTTCAATCAAAATGCATAAATTTAGTATACAAAACATTTGAGAAATATATAAGAAGATAATAAATCTACACAAGACATCAAATATTCTACAAAAATCTTGACAAGACCAAGTGCATAATCATGACCACATGTTTTCTTATAAAATAAAAAATGGAATTGTAAATAAAAGTTTTATGGTCGTTATAGAATCTTTAAAGAGTTAAGAAAATGGAAAAGAAAATTGTCACTTCAAAGAGAAGTGGTGGAATGGGGATGATGGAAGAAAAAGAAGACAAAGATAATGGGCTTCACTCTCCACTTGGGCTGGGGCCTCGAACATGCTAAACGGCCCCGTATTTGACTACTATTTAATCACTACGCGACAGGCGACGCCCATTAAGTCATTAATAATCTAAATTCTCAAGGATTATGAACATACCATGTCGGTTGGTCATCTTGAACTTACTTGGTTCATTATATAAAACCATCATTCCGTTTCTAAATTGAATATCACAAAGTCATAATTGTCCGTATAAAAAATACTAAAAATGTATGTACGGATGTAGCTAATATTACATAATATTTAATATAATGGATATTAATAAGAAAAGACAACAAAAGGTTAGTTCCTTCTTAAAAAATGTTAGATCATACAGCTATATCAATTTAATATAATTTACCGGATTTGTTTTAAACTTTTTCAGATTAGATGACAACTTTTCATAAGATAATTTTCGATTCATTACATTATTTCTATGCACCAATCTATTTTCAACCTATTACATCATTTCTAATCACTTATATAGATTTTTTTACGATAATTTTTATTGATTAACTATTTTACAAAATTCAAGCAAGTTTTTTTTTTTTTAAATTACTTTATAAGTTATACTATTAGACAACTACAACAAAAAATATTCATATACTATTAATCATCATATAATTTAATATAAACATTTTAATAATAAAGAAAATTATTTATAACACAATTAAATAAATATAGACAAGTATATATATATATATATATATATATATATATATATATATATATATATATATATATATATATATATATATATATATATATATATATATATATATATATATATGTCAATTATGCATATTATTTAAAGAGTAAATTACAGAAAGAGTCCCTGTGGTTTGGGGGTACTTACAAAAAGAGTCCTACTTTTCAATCTCAACTCTATGGGTCCTTTTGGTTAACGATTACTTTCAAAAAGAGTCCCCTAACACGTTACCGTTTGATATTACCGTGAGAATGGTACATGTGGGTTTAAATTGAGAGCAAATTCGACAATGCATGAGCTGGGGATGATATAAGTCCGTAAGGCGGGATACGACTCTCTCGAAGACAGCTTCAATTTCGTTTATTCGACCTTTCGTTCAACAGTTGAGATCGAAGATGGTTGTTTGCGTTTGTGGAACGCAGGCATACTTATGTACATCATGGACGAATCAGAACCCCGGTCGGAAATTCTGGCGTTGTTCACGGTGTGGCTTCATAGGGTGGAGCGATCCACCGATGTGTCGACGGTCAACGATTATCATACCGGGATTGTTGCAAGCAAAACGTAATCTGTTGGAGGAGATATCAAGGTTGTCGGCTGAAGTGGAATCTGCAAGGAAATACAAGATCGCATTGGTGGTTTATTGGATTTTCTTCTTCTGTTACGCGATGTTTACGATATTCGACTTCTAGTGTAGTAGGATGTTTGATTATTTAGGTTATCTAAGTATGTATGTAATGGTTGTTGGGGTGTGGAGTTTGGGTCACAATGTTTTGTTTCTTAGTATCCGATATGTTTGCAGAAGATTTGTGTTAGTATCGGATTTGGGTTTCGAATATGTATGCATTTTGTTACCTTAAATGTAATGGATATGTTTGGAATTTATAAGTATCTTACGTACTATGTATTGGATTTGGATAGTATGTTACCTTTATCGATTGGATTTGGATAGTATGTTACTATTATTGAAAAGTGTAGTTAGGAATTGTAAACTCATGGATTTGGGTATTATGTTTAACCATAAATCGAAAAGCGTATAATGTTAGACATTATAGTAACATGAGTAAATTATAATGCAAATACTGATAAACACAACTGCATATAACATTTAGTTAACTTGTAATACAAAGTATCACAAATTGAGTAAATAACATAACATTGTTTGACAAACACAAATACCAAAATAACAGTCAACCTACAAGGTAAAACAAAAGGAACATAACATGCATCCGACCACAAAACATTGTTTCTCAAACACAAAACCTAAATTGTCTATGACACACAACATAACACAAATGCAATCAACACCCCCTCCTTTTTAAAGCTGCTGCATGTAACCTTACTGCATTCCATCAGCTGGAGTGGCTGTCTGACCCCTCCCAACAGCAACTGGAACTTTGCAAGATCTAGCATTATGCCCCAACTGTTTACACTTCCCACATTTGATGCTTATATATTTGCGAGTTAACTTGGTACCAGAAGACCCGAGTTGACTGCCATTAGAAACAACCTCATCTGCAGCCCTTTTTCTCTTAACCTTAGGCCTTCCAACCTGTAGGGTTCATGTAAATGAGTTAACACCGTAAATTGAATTACATTGTTCAATTTAACTAAGTAATTATAATTAACCTGCACATGATGTTTGGGTGGCAAGATTACAGTGGGACAATCAGATTTTGGCCACATTTCTGGACCATTAATTGGTTCAATTGTACAACTATACTGCCTCTTCCATGTCTCCATCTTATAACAAGGATGCACTAAATCCTCAGGTTGTCGTATCAGTTCACCGTTTCCAACTTGATCCCATAAAGCTGCAACAACATGCTTACATGGGATTCCAGACACCTCCCACTTCCTGCATGTACACTCACATTTGATCATATCCACCACAAATTGCTCGTAGTAATCACCTGTGACCTGGTATTTCCCATTTCCATTGAAAATGCACTTACAGTTTGCAGCTTCATCCTTAATTTTGTCTAACAACCTTTGAGCTGTTAGGGTCAGCACACCTTTACTCTTACCTATCATTGTTTGCACTGTAACAATTTTCTTCATCAGGTATTCCCTGATATACTCCAACGCAGATATGATTGGGCGATCCCGGCCATCTACAATCTTGGAGTTGAAAACTTTACAGAGATTGTTCAACAACAAATCTGAGTGTGCACGGCCTGCAAATTCGAAGTATTATGAACAATTAAACAACTTTAATTTTTTTGACAAACACCTTAATCTGCAAAATATTTATACCTGAAAACTCACTTCGCGTCCAATGTTTACCAGGGATCCTTTTAAGCCACTCATATGCCGGCTGGGAAAGCTTTTTAAGTTCCTCCATGTTCTTAGTGAAATGAGGAACAGTTGTTGATGTCGCACATTTCCAAAATTGTTCCTTGAGAGGTGTACCCTTCCAATACAGTTTCATGTTTTCGTGAATGTGCCTTACACAAAATCTGTGTTTGGCACAAGGGAAAACATTCGATAGTGCTGGTAGGAGGCCCTAATTGTCGTCATGTTTAGCAGGACAGGAATGTTAAAATTCATTATTATGAAAATAATTAAAGAAAATTACTCAAGTAAGTATCACTAACCTTTTGGCGATCACTGATGAAGGTAAAATTAGTGTTTGAGCCAATGTCTAGGTCCTCCCCCAAACACTTAAGAAACCATGTCCACGAATTCTTGTTCTCAGTCTCAACAATGGCATACACGACCGGATAAATGCCGTTATTACCGTCGATACTCACTGCACTTAGCACTTGCCCTGGATATGGACCTTTCATGAAGGCACCATCCAACCCTATCAACTCTCGCTGAGCGTATTTGAAGCCATCTTTCAGGGGACCCAAACAAATATAGATTTGTTTGAAGACTCTTGTTTGAATGTCGTAATTTGGCTCCGATTCAACTGCGATTTTGACCGTGGTACCAGGGTTTCGTAATTGAAGTTCGAGGCCGTAGTCTCTGAGCATACCATATTGTTTTTCATAATCCCCCCTCAGCTTGTTTAGGGCAAGCTGTTTGGCTCTATAAACCTTCATGAATGAATGGCAGGTCAATTTTGTATTTTGATTGCAATTCACGTTTAAGGGATGAAACAGGAATATTAGGGTTTCCAGCTATTTGGCTTGCAATTTTGGTTGCGATATAACCTTGCGTGCAACTCTTGACTTCACGTGTTTGAATACAGGTGTGAGTAGGGTCATATGTTTTAACCATCCATACTTCTTCTTCAGCCGACCAAGTCACATATAAAACCCAAGGACAAAAAATTTCTGCCATTGTGACTTTTCTACCCTTTCTGTTTTCCTTTATTCCAATGAGATAATCATTCATACCTGGGACAATTCCTCGACAATTTGCACGCGTTCGATCCAAGTCGTTCTTCATTATTTTTAATTGTCTTCGAGTTTGGAGGGACAAATTATGAATTGCCTCTTTTACCACCTCTCTGCTCGTAAAAGTCTCTCCCAATCTGAAATCAGCTTCATGAACTTCACCGGCTGAGCATGTCATCGGTTTCTTTAGGTATTTCAGGAGAGTTTCTCGTGCATTTGTTGGAATTTCATGGCTCGTAAATGCGTCTGTATCCAAAACTACCACATCGTTTTCTTCATTCTCTAGTGGAGGGTCTAACACACCTTGATATGGTCCAACTACTACATCAATCTCTTCAAATGCATCCGTCTCTTGCCTTGCAAATCTAAACTCACTTCCTCTACTTCCTTCATCTTCAGATAAATCTCCTATTGACTCATTCGCCTTCTTTGCATCAGTTAGTTTCTTTTGGACTGCATCAGTCCACTCTCGTTCACAATCGGCTTCCAAATTAAAAGCATAATCGTTCGTCAAGCTCCATTGAAACCCCTCCTCTGTAAATCCCATTTCGTATATTTCATCCACATTAGTCCCACCTATGATCTCTGTAATTACCCTGCCCTGTCTTGGGTTTACCCCAACATATCGTTGTATCTCATCATCAATGTCCAGATCTATAACCTGAACGGGAGGTAAATCAAAAATGTTGTTTTGGTCTGCTGACGACACACAGTTGTTACCCTTATCAACCTTATTCTGCATTTGAACTTGACGTACCTTTGGTTTGTAAAGAACCAATTCCTTAGATGAAGAATCCTTTCGAGTATTTTCATCAATTCCGTTTGAAGGGACGTTCAAATCAAACGTTAATTTTTTCTTCGCTTCACTATTAGGACAATATTTAGTCATCTCTCGATTGTATTCGGGTGAAGCGGGTGATTCATCAAGGTTCATGAAATCTTTTAACGAGCTTCTTCCGTAATTATTTAATGTAGAGTTTCCATGCTCCACATACACACCAATTACGTCGGTAAGTTTAACATACCGACCAAGGACCATTACATCTGCGTCACAAGATAAGGGTACGAGCCCTTTATTTAGGTCTATCAGTGGTAAACGGAAGTGGAAGTACACAGGTTCAGGTGACCGGTAACCAATTTCTTTCAACATTTCAGACAGCTCGATGAGACTAAACTCATCAATATCGACATTATCAACAAATGTTACATTCCCTTTCTCATACCTTAAGACACTGGATTGAACGAACACACCGCCATGGTTGATTTCCAAACTGAACAAACTGTGATTATCACCTGCAACAAATGCACACGATTTTAGGGTTAACATCGACTCTCGTCATCTCGCATTTCCACGTAATCACATACCGTAAGAGTTGCTATGTTCACCGTCGCCATCTTTTTCCCTAATCTTCCACATCGTCAACCTTCGTTTAGTCGGATTTAGGGTTACGCCGTCTTCCTTTCACTCGATCAGCACCTTCTTACCAGGTAGTGATGATGACACTGTAAGATTTTCTGATAGCTGCATTAATGGTGATGGCGCGAAGATGATCTTGTGCATGCCAGTCGCCATGGGAAATTTCTATTTTGTCCTCACGTGAGGGGCACAGATACCATTCTCACGGTAATATCAAACGGTAACGTGTTAGGGGACTCTTTTTGAAAGTAATCGTTAACCAAAAGGACCCATAGAGTTGAGATTGAAAAGTAGGACTCTTTTTGTAAGTACCCCCAAACCACATGGACTCTTTATGTAATTTACTCTTATTTAAATATGTTACCGTGGTTTATATAATTAAAAAGTACCAAATTTATAAAAAAGTTGAATTTGGGTCTAACTTTTGGAGTGATTTATTATAGGGATTAGTGTGGTCCGAAAAGCGAATCAAACCGAAATCGAATTGGACCAAAACCAAATTAGGTTTTTTTTAAACCAGACACTTGCCCAAATATGTATATTCGGTTCCGGTTTGGTTCGGTTCGATTTTTCATGATAAGAGTAGTATTAGGGGTAAACATGGTCTAGGGACCGGACCGAAACCAAATTAGCATTTTTTAAAAACTAAAAACCGAACCGAACATGTATAATTTCGGTTCCGGTTCGGTTTTATTTCAGCCGGCTTTCGGTTTGGTTCGATTTTTCCGGTCCATATGCTCCTCCCTAGTGATTAATACAATGTCATTAGAAACGGATAAAACCATGATAATGTCATATTCAAGATACGCCACCCAAGCGCCTAGGGTTAGAGCTGTGTGATTCTAAATTAAATCAATTTTTGTTTTTGAAGTGACTAATTCCAAGCGAATTACACTAACAATACATAATATTCAAACTTGAAGAACCAATTTATAAAAACAAAAGTTTGAAATATATATATATATATATATATATATATAGTAAAACATAAATTTTGGTGTTTTATATGGGAGATATTCATACCACGTCTGATATTACTTTTGTCTTTTTTTAATGTTAAATGGTAGATGCTCAAAGATAAAGTTGAAAAACGAGTTAACGATGTTTTGAAGCTTTTGTAAAACCCAATAGAGTGGGGTCCTGTAATATCAAATCAGTTAGATTGCTGTGGCCCTTTCGGATCACCTTGGCTTGGAGCATATTGCATATATCATCAGTGTCTGTCACGCGCTCATATCAAATTATCAATCCCCAAACATATTATAGTCTCAAATCAAAATCTGTGCATGCAATCCGACAACAATATCACAACACACACACCCAAACATTTTGTAAAACATTTTGACCAGAGTCTACAATCGGAAAAATCCAAAAAACCAAGACATTTTGAGTCCAAAATAAATTGTTCACAACATATAACACGATTTCAAGCAAAGCAACATGTCATATAACTGAGGTTGGGACATTATTGAAAATCTGTACTTTGGTTTATCATGTGTCTAAACTTTTGGAAATTATAAGAAACCTTGGTGAAGTTTTGATGACGTGGCTTGTTGTCAACTCAAAGCATGGTGCTATAAAGGTGAAGAAAAGCTAAATTGCACACCAGACTTTGCTCGATCGTGTTCGTGTTGTCTTAGTATGTAGCAGTAGTTGACCTAAACAAAAAAACCAAATCAAATTATGCAAAGATAGTAAGGTACTTCCATTAAATTGTTTATTACAACATCTTACTTTCATTTATTCCTATTACAACATCATAATTTGAAAGATCTACCCAATCAGAGCATCTACAATCATTCTACTCTAATTTCAATCAACTTTATTTAAACAAAAACATATTATTAAAAACCTTCTCCAATCATTCACCATTTTCAAAAGCTTGTTATACAGTTAACTAATTTATCCTCAATTTTGTGAAATGTTATGTAAACCCCTTCTCTAATTTTTCTTTTTTAAAAGTGGGCATCATATTTCAGTAGAGAAATATTACTTGGAATAAAAATTAATGAAATAAGTATATTACAATACGGGAGATTAAAGATTTTTCGAAAAATATAAAAGACAATAAAATTATTACGTATATAGTTCTTAAAAAAAACTATTACATAACTGTTACAAACTTAATATTTGATAGTCGAGATTACAATTTTTAAAAGTTAATTAGTCTAAAATAATAAGAGGTGTAAAAATAAAATGAAGGGATTAATTGTACAAAATCCGAAACCCAAAAAAGCGTATAGTAAAATCCAATTGGTTGATAAAATTGACCAATTTATCGGGTAAATGTAATATCATCACCCTTTGAACAAAGCTACCATTAAAGATGCTCTTATAACAATGTTGTCCAAATACAATGCTATAATTGGGTAGATTTGTCAAATTTGAAAGTACGATGCTTTAATAAGAATACTAACCTCCATGCGAAACAATTTAGTTGGTACGATAAGCCCAAAGCCCGCAGAACTACGGAACGAGTCCCGGTATTTTTGGAAGGAAAAATCTCGAAATGAATTTTCTGTTAATTTTGTTAAACTCCCGGCACATGCGAACGCGTGTGCGTGAATATTAGAATCTCTCAGAACCTTCAAAGGAAGATCAAAAGAAAGGTCTGCAAAGGCAGTAACAGCAAGGTCTCCACCAAGGAAATCTCTTTCAGAAGTTGTTGTGTCTTGAGAGTTTGTTTTGAGTTCCCGTTTTGGTTCACTTGGGCCCAATCCACGGGTCTTGAAGCCCAATAAGGATGTGGGCCCGCCCAATGAGCAAACGGGAGAGGTGTTTCCACCTAAGAAGAATCGATCGGGTAGTGATGTGGGTGTATTTGAGAATTCATGTCCCCATGGGAAAAGAACGCCTCCAGCAACTCCAAAGTTTAGTGCAGCACGTGCAAAACCCAAGGGTAATGCATAACGAAGATCAAACTCCTATTAGAAATAATTGTAAAATCAGAATCCGTGTTTATTACATTCCAACAAACAATTTTCACAATGTTCAGGAAATGAAAATTTGGGGTACAATGAGGACATACCTGGCGGACAAAACGCAAGCTTCGATAATCAGGAAAAATGCCACCAAGTTGAGAAGAAGAAACAAAAGCAAATCCTCTAGTTGGTCTAAGAGGTGAATTCCTCTTATCAATCTTAAAAGTGTACTTCAAATGTGATAGTAAACCGTGTCCAAGTTGCCTCCTTATTGACTCAGAAGCCATTTGTGATGGATCGGTTAGGGTTCTCCAAGAGAGATTATATGCTAAATCATGGTTCTTGGTTGAAAGTAGGCCAAGAGATAGGCCTAGTGCTTGTTCTTTATAAGAGGAGAATTTTAGCCAATCTTGAGAAAGAAGGGATACACGAGCCATAACAGGAGTGAATAATCTCATGAATCTTGGTAAAGATACACCAGCACTAACTTCTGATGTTTGGTCCCACCCGTAAGATAAAGAACCATCCCATAGATCTCCATACCCAAATAAGTTTTTGAGTTTGAGTGATCCTTCAAGTGACCAAGATCTAGCCTACAGAAGCAATTAGTAAAATATATTATATGAGAAATGAAATGCATCATCCAGAAGTAGATATTGTCATAACATGAAACTTAGTCCCATGTACATATATATTAACGTGTAAACTTTCATTGTATTGCCTACAAATATTGATCTCATAAACGATTGCTTCATCGTGAAAAAGTAAGTCAATTGATATTATGATATATCAATCCAAATACAGATCATGTTACATCTTACTTAGAAATCATAAACTGTGAGCTCTAAATTAATCAAACGAGGGTTTAGACGTTTAGTTATGACTACTATCACTGTCCTAATACATTCAGATCGATAATCAAAACTAGTATCATAGACGGCACATGATGTAAATTGTGAATAATAGTTGGAACCTAGATAGCAATCCATACACGATAGATCAATCACTTCATTACCATTTACCAAAGACATAAGAAAGTCAGAAATGAATGGGAATTACCTCCGGCTTCGTAAAAATGCCAATATCACCAGTGAGAGGATTTTTGCACTCAACAACTTCAACAATCACATTAGAAGTCCCAGGCAATTCAGACGGTCCCGAATCAAGCGTGATATTTACGGAATCGAAAATATCGAGCTTTTGAAGCCTGGCATTCGCTATCGTCGCCGCCTGAAGAAGCTCTTGGACTGATGTGGCGGTCCTTAGGGCTCCGATTTCAGCTTCGATTAACGATTCTTTAGTCTTCATGTTTCCTTTGATCAAAACATCATGGACTCTCAATGGAACTCGCTCCGAAGAAATCCGATGAAAAATTCCTTCCATTCTTGCTCTTGCCGCTCGCATTCTAGATTCAGATGTTACTGGCGCTTCTTCTTCTTCCTCCTCCTCCTCCTCATCTTCATCTTCATCTTCATCAAAATCTTCTTCTTCCTCATCCTCTCCATTTGATGATTCTTCCTCGTCTTCATCTACTTCTGAAACTGGATTTTCCTCTTTCACCATTTCTGATTTCGCTGTTCGGTTGTGTTCTTCGTTTGATGCAGTCCAAGCTGGGAGAGATTAGAGGTTAGACGTCGAGGCCTAAAGCACCGTGAATCGTGATCAATCGATGTGCGTTTCTCCTTCGGTTTTCATCCAGTTTGGGCTGGGCTAGGCTGACATAAAGAAATATTGAACTGGGCTAAATGGCCCACCTTCAGCCTAGGCCTTATTGTCCTAATAGGTATGACCTGTTTTTTTTTTTCAAAACAAAATTAGATATTATTTATTAATATAGTTTTATAATCAAATGCAATAAGTTTTTATAAAAAAACGATAAAAATAAGTTATTTGTAATGAAAAATAAATCTCAATTTCAAAGTAATAGAATACAAAACTTGCTGATTTGCAAACATTACAGACAAATGTAAGTGATCTTCAATGTATTAGCAAAAAGTTGCTCCCTTTGCGAATAAGCAATGTCATATCTGGTTTTTTGATCTAAAGCATAAGGCATTGCGTCTTCTTTAACTAATCCGTAGCAACAGACAAACCAACCGACCTTGATCTTGGTTTTATGGCACATAATTCTAGGAATAATCGACAAGCTCAAAAAAGGAATCTTGAAGGTTTTCACCACTAGCACAACAAAATATCCATTCTAGCTAAATGTGAAAATCATGGAGTCATTTAACCTAAACACATGAAACAGTCTAAAAAGTTTTAGCTATAATTCAAACCCTTTTATAGTGTAAGTTATGATGTTATTCAAATCATTTATAGTACAAAATATCATGTTATATTGTGACAATTTAGCGATTTCATAGTGCAAATGTTTCAAAATTATGACCAACTTCTTAACCTTTTAGACAGGCTATCTGATCTTTGGATTTGTTGGTACAATAATATTTAGTAATGGAAAAGGGGAAACACAACACATTCCCATATGATGTTTGCAATTTGAAACTCGAAACACCCACAACTTTACTATGAGATATGAGCTTGTTGCTATTATCAGGTTATGTGGCATATTTACAACTAGAATTGAGGTTGGTTGATTTGTCTGTTGATGCGAATTTGTTAACGTTGACATAATGCCTTATACTTTAGAACCAAAAAACCGAATATGGTTCAGTGAGCTATAAACAACCGACAACTTCAAATCATAAATAACTTTCCTTACACTTTTTAAAACATGGTGAAACATCTTAAATTTTCAAAAGTATAAACAATCTTGCAAGCCATGTATAAAACTTTTTTGAACATATATAAAAGAAACTAACACAAAACTGAAAGAATACCAAGAAAAATAATACAAGAGATAAAAACGCATAATATGGTATGAAAGCGTTGACATGGTGGAGGTGCGTGTGGAAATATATAATCATTTGATGGCATATCGTTTTATTTTTATGATAAGATTTTTGACATTAAATTAATTTCGGTTATCATTTTTCTATTAATATGATAATTAAATGACTTTATATTGATACCAAAAAAGCCTTTGAGTCTTTCACCATTGATTTGGAAAACATAAATATTTTCTATAAGCATAAGTATGATTAATGTGGATTAAATTTTTGTATGCTTTTAGAGAAAAGGAAGATAAGACGGATTTAAATCTTATATTGGCTTGCTGTTATATAATATATATTATGTATTTTAAATTTAAAACTATTGAATCAATTTATTTGGATAAAATTTACTTTACGGTACATTGTCATTTAACTAGGAGAAATTGTTTTTGTTCCTACCTTTTATTCTACCAATCTTCCTACCCAAGTTAAATTATGATGTATGTCTTAAAATATTATTAGTTTTATTAAATGTGACATTTGTCATAATTTCACATAGGTAGGAATATGGGTAGGAATAAAAAGTAGGAATCAATACAATTACTCTTTAATTATTGCAGTTCTTTTTTTGGATACAAGGTCACGTTTAGTGGGACATTGGTCATGATCTTGATGAAATTTTAGAAGCTCATAGATATCCATTTACAGGCCAGTGCCATAATGGCCTATACGAGATCATAACACTCTTGCTCACTTATCTCTTAACCTAGCTATGCTAGGCTGTGGTTTTTTTCTTGTTAAGTCCTGAATTGATAAATGTTGCTGAATGGATAACGATATCTGAATATATACAATGTTGCTATATACTATTTCTTTTTTGTACCGAATGAAACTCTCTGAATCTGAATAAATAAGTATTTTTATTCTTATGTTTAAACTTGACAAATAACAAATAACAAATTATTTAATAACTGTTATAAATTAAAGTTGTACGTATTCGCATTCAAAATTCAAAAAACTAAAACAATAGCATGATTAATAAATTAAATTAAACATAACTAAAGTAAGTCAAATAATAAAATTAAATTAAAACAATTAATATTTACATATATAATAGTGAATAACTCAATATATAAGAATGAAATATGTACTCCATTACTCATAATTTTTTATATAAATATGATTTTTATTGAAAAAAATAAGGATAATTTAGGAAAACTAAATATAAAATCACGACTTAATGTTTAGGACACTTATTTTCCAACTCAACAAACTAAGACATCTTATTAGCATTAAGCAAAAAAAAAAACAAACATATATAACTGAACCACTAAATTATTTATGTATTAAATCCATTAAGGAAAAAACAACACATTAGGCTCTTTAACTATTGGTGTAGCCAACTATATACATGTCATGCCCTTGCTTTTGGTATACATGTGTCATTATTGACAGATCACAATATCATATGTGAATTGGTGGATAATATCTTCATGTGATGATTTTATATCATTATAAATGCTTCACTTATTGCCTATTGGTTATTCTAATCTTTCCTTTCTTTTCCTTTCCATTCTTAAAAAACCTGGAGAACACGTTTTGTTTTCCTTCCCCTTCTTAAAAAAAACCAAGAACGTATATTTCCTCCATTTCTCTCCTTAAAAATGGCGTAAAGATCATGACCCAGTTATTTTAAATAAACAGCCCAAGCCCAACAACCGGATAGTATACCAACGGAGGCCTAAGACACGTTTAGGCGAGTGAGTAGAAGAGTTAGTTATTTTGTTATGAGAAGAATCTCATTTAGTAGGAGGAGAGTGTTATGTGAAAGTGAAGATTTTCACTTGGTTGGTGAAGTTGGTGAGTCAAAGAGAAGATTACATTTGTTTTTTCTTCTCAAGCCTACTTCTTTTGATTTCACATTTCTTTGTTCACATTACCATCTCATGTATATATATATAGGTGGTAAGGCTTGTTAGAAAGATGCACCACAACACACAATATATGCAAAGATTGAATGTGTATCTCTTGTAATCTCCTCATTCAAATAAAATCTAGTTGTGCCCGTGGATGTAGGATTGACACCGAATCCGAACCACGTAAAATCCTTGTGTTCTTAATTTGTGAGCTGAGTGTGTGAGTTTCGTGTTCGTATGCTAAGTGTCTCGATCCTAACAAGTGGTATCAGAGCCTTGGTTTAGCTCCAGAGGGTGATTTTCTGTTTTTTGGTCAAAAATTTTTTTTGTCTCAAAAACGATTTTGGTGTACGCCGTTGGAAAGGTCTCGTTCCGTAGATTCCGAAAATATATTTTTTGGATTTTTTCGACCACCGGAAGACCTCCAAATCGCCGGCCAAACGTTCGTCGGAATAGTGACCGGAAAAACCAGATCACCGGAGAAGACGACACTGTAGCGCCGGAGTTCGCCGGAGAATACAACACTGTAGTGTCTGAGTCCGCCGGAGAAGACGACACTGTAGCAGTTCACTGTAGCGGTTCCTGTAGCAGTACTGTAGCAGATTTTTTCAGAAAATTGCAAAGCAGGTCCCTGGAGTTCCGAAAATTGCAAAACAAGTCCCTAAACTTCCAGGAAATTGCAAGACAGGTCCTGAAGTCTCAGAAAATTGCAAAATTGTCTCGAGTTGTTTCTTGTTTGTCGTAATGGCTGAAGACAAGATTGTAATCGAGAAGTTCAACGGTTCTGACTTTAGCTGGTGGAAAATGCAATTAGAAGCATTGCTATGTCAGAAAGATTTGGACGTGGTACTTGGAGACAAACCGGAGAAAATGGAAAAAGCTGCTGAAGATGCGTGAAACTCAAAGGACAAGAAAGCTAAGGCGGTTATTACTTTGTCGTTGGAAAGGAGTGTTGCTTTCAACATCATGAAGGAAACCACGGCGCGTGGTATGATGGATGCTCTGACGAACATGTATAAGAAACCGTTGGCGGCTAACAAGGTGTTCTTGATGAGGGAGTTATTCACTACAAGGATGAATGAGGAAAGTTCTGTTACGGTTCACATTAACAATCTAAATTCAATTCTCTCCAGATTATCATCTGTGGGAATTAAATTTGATAATGAAACTCAAGCTGTACTGCTGCTAGCTTCACTACCTAATAGTTGGTCCGGAACAGTTATGGCTGTTACTAGCTCCGTAGGAGCTAGTGGTATGACTTTTGAAGGGGTTAGAGACTTGGTTTTGGGCGAGGATATCAGACGAAAAAATCAAGGTGGATCATCTTCTTCTGCGTTATTGAATATGGACAGAGGTAGAAGGAATAGCAGGAACAGTGGGAGCCGAGGAAGAAGTTCTTCTAGAACTAGGAAGAATGTGAAGTGCTGGAACTGCCAAGAGGTGGGACATGTTAAGAGTCAATGTCCAAAGAAAGAATTGAACATTGCTGGTGCTGAGGGTGTGTCTGAGGATGATGCACTGATACTAAGTATGGAAAGTTCTATAGACTCTTGGGTCATGGATTCAGGAGCTTCGTTTCACGCCATGGACAACGGAGAAACGATGGTGAATCTAAAAGAAGGAGATTTTGGGAAGGTACGGTTAGCAAATGACGAGATGCTTCAAGTAACGGGCATAGGAGATATTGATCTGGTTACTTCATTGGGAACTACATGGAACCTGAAGAATGTCAGGGTGATTCCGGAGCTGAAGAAGAAATTGATTTCTGTTGGTCAGCTGGATAAACAATGACTGGAAGTAAGGTTTGGTGGTGGTAAATGGAGGGTGGTCAATGGTAATTCGGTGATTGCTCAAGGTATGAAGCGTGGGTCATTGTATATGGTTGAAGTACCTGCTGAGGGAAGTATGACCGTCCCCGTTAAGCATGACAAAATCTGGTTCGCTAAATCTAGTGCTAAGAGAGTTTATTTTGCAAACATGAATTCTGGAGCCAAGGGGATGTTAGTTGAACGAGTCGGAAAGTCTAAACCATTCAGGGGATTTTGTGACAGTGGGAGCACGGGGTGTGTTCCTAGTACAGTTACAAAGAGCCGTTGGGTTTTGAAGACTAAGACTGAAAAATTCTCTCCTGTTGGAAGTTTGCAAAGTTTGGAGAGTGTTAGTTGTCCTCGGTGTATCTCTGGAGCTGGTGGAGTGGCCAAAACGGTTGAGATAGAGGATGAGTCGGTGGTGGGATTAGCCACGGCTGAGTTGGAGCTAGTGGGAGTTTCAACTGGCCCTTCTAGTAATTGATATAAGGGGACGGCTGCAACTAGGGAATTTGACTGAGTCTTAGCTTGTTCTTGGGAACTGGAAGCTTGGAAGACTTGTTATGTTAGGTGATTAATGAGAGATGTTCAAATCTTCAAATGGGAGATTGTTATGTGAAAGTGAAGATTTTCACTTGGTTGGTGAAGTTGGTGAGTCAAAGAGAAGATTACATTTATTTTTTCTTCTCAAGCCTACTTCTTTTGATTTCACATTTCTTTGTTTACATTACCATCTCATGTATATATATAGGTGGTAAGGCTTGTTAGAAAGATGCACCACAACACACAATACATGCAAAGATTGAGTGTGTATCTCTTGTAATCTCCTCATTCAAATAAAATCTAGTTGTGCCCGTGGATGTAGGATTGACACCGAATCCGAACCACGTAAAATCCTTGTGTTCTTAATTTGTGAGCTGAGTGTGTGAGTTTCGTGTTCGTATGCTAAGTGTCTCGATCCTAACAGAGAGTACGGCCTTATGGCTTGTGCAGTGAGCTTCCGTTGATGGATCTCATCTGATTTCTGAATATATCTTGTTGAGTTTATCTTTTCTTCCCTGATTTATCTATTAGCCATTGTTATCCATATCAGGAACATTGATATGGTATTAGACAGGGAAAATGACTTATAAGAGTAATTATGTTTCAAAACTGTTCAAAAAACACAATCCAAGTTTGGTCTGTTCAAAAATAACCATCCATGTAAGGCCTTTGTACAAAAAACACCATCCAAGTAAGGCCTTTGTACAAAAAATACCATCGAACTACATGTTTTGTTCAAATTTTACCCGATGATAACCGGCTCTTGCAGGTTAAAGGATGACTTGGCCGGTCACCAAGTATTAGGCCAAGTCATCCTTTAACCTGCAAGAGCCGGTTACCATCGGGTAAAATTTGAACAAAACATGTAGTTCGATGGTGTTTTTTGTACAAAGGCCTTACTTGGATGATGTTTTTTGTACAAAGGCCTTACTTGGATGGTGTTTTTTGAACAGACCAAACTTGGATTATGTTTTTTGAACAGTTTTGAAACATAATTACCCTTATAAATCATTTTCCCGTATAAGACATGTCTATTCATATGTGGAGGGCCAGCGACATTACACAATATTTGGTACGGATAACAACTAGATTTTGCAATTTAAGAAAAATTGGGTGATTATAGTAACTAGACGAAAATATATACCACAAAGCATCACGTATTCTTGCATATACATAAATTTCTCTTAAACTAGAATAAATCGAAAGGCTTTTGTAGCTTTAGTGCAACTTAGAGTCCTAGACTGAAATCTTTAGCTATACTTAATTACTGCATAAATTGTATATCTGCTTCCACGTCTCACATCTCGGCACCTCTAGAAATCAAAATGTCTCCATAAGGAATTTTCTGTTCCACCCTTATGAAACGACGAGTCGCCAAAACTGCAAGTTCCATAATTTATATATTACCATTCAATTTATAAAATAAGTATAATATTGATAATAATATGGCTAGGGAGAAATATACCACAAGTCTGATAAAATAAACCCGCAGCCGCTTTCCTGTTTAATCCCAATGCAAGCTGGTTAAGTGACTCTGTTTGAGCAGATCCCGGTGTGTCAAAATGCATCTTCAGTTGCCTATAGACAATTAGATATCAACACCAATTACTTTAATTTAATCTATATAGTATTAAATACTCATTAGTTACAAAAAAACATAATAGTGTTTATTAATTATTACATTCGGATAGAATCAGTTAACTGCTCCACTGGTTGATCAGGTATTGGGTCTTTTTGCGTTTGTGTTGGTCCTGTTCCAGTTTCTACCAACAGATCTGAAAATTTAAAAAAGAATGTGTAAAAAACTAAAAATAGCGTGAATTTTTAAAGATATAGTAGAAAAAAAAAAATAGAAAATGTCAAAATATGAACCATTCTCGTTTTCAGATAGATCAGATAACTTGAGAATCGGATCAGGGTAATTCCCGAAGAGCTCCTCCACCACTGGTTCAAGGTTACTCCCACTTCGTCTGGTAGATGAGAAAAGTCTCTTCTTGTTTGACCTGAAAAAGTCAAATCTAACTCTAAGAGGCTGTTTCTTTTTTACTTTAGCACTTTGGACAACTATAGTTACTTAACCATGATTACTTAACTAACCTTCCAGAGTTGACATCTGAGCCATGTGGCACAAATTCTGCGCTTGGCATGGATCGAACATCATCACCTTTTGTTAAAAATAGGAAAACAATTAACAAAGTGTGAAACTATAAAAATTATGAATTATATACACAAAAAAGTCTGTAATGTATACCGGAATTTGAAGGTGTAACTGTAACTGTCCCCCTGTTGGCACTTACTCCACTGTTATGATTAGTTGTTGACTTTTCCATGTGGATTGAAGGAGGCATCATTTCATAATTATCGGTAATATTTGCCCTTATATTCTCTATAGATACCCCCAATGATGCTCCAGATCCACCTTCTCCATTGTGATCTTCAAAAGGCTAAAAGTGACATTTGTTTTAAAAAATTTATTAAGTATAATTTTATTTAGATGTATGAAAATTGCAATGATTTCACTTACAGGACTATTTGGGTCATTATAATTGTTTCTTTCTGGGGGTGATGATGATGATGGTGCTGGTGGATGAGGTGGCGAGTTGTTTCCTAAATACAATAAATGAAATTGCTATATTAAATTTTTTAACTAAAAATCAGAATTATGTTTTTGTAAGAGCCCACAAGGAGGTCAATTCACAGACCATTTACTGCAAGTATACTTACCAGAAGGAGAATCTTGCATGGGTTGAATGCTTTTTGTCCATTGTTTTAATAAAGGAAGAGGATAATAAATATCCTTGTTGCCATTTGTAACCAACCCACAAACAAGAGCAACTGGTGGTAGATCCATGAGTCTTGCTATCTTTATAGGGTGCGTGTTGCGTTTGAGCTGTGTTAATGTTCAATTACTTTACTCAACTTATAAAGAAAAAAGAACATGATAGTGGTTTCTTATAATGACACATTGCAGGAAATAACAACGTACTTTACTCTTTTACCAATATAGACGGTGTGTATTATTTTTACCCATAATGGCAATAACTTGCATTTATTTACCGTTAATAACAACATACTTCCATTTTTGACAGACAATTGCAATGTGTAACTAACAATAGCAACACACTTACAATTCTTTACTCATAATAGCAACACACTTGAATTTCTTTACCGATAATAGCACTATTTAACAAATAAAGTTCATTGCCTATATTGGTCGTGAAATGCAAGTACATTGCTATTATAGGTAAAAAAAAGTAGGTTGCTATTATCTGTAAAGAAATGTAAGTACACTGCTATTACAGGTAAAAGCATAAAGTACATTGCCCATATCGGTAGATAGGGTAAAGTACGTTGTTATTCTCTGCAATTTGTATTTTTTTATAATGATTAGAAGAATCAAGGGCATGGGTTAACAACATACTTTTCTCTTTTGACCTCTTCTTGAGATAATATCAGAAGTATTCTGAAGCCAAGATTGATACATCTGGCCAGGAATTATAGTTTGTCCATGATCCATCAAAGTAGCTGAGATTCTTCGTCTTACTCTTCTTGTTGCTCTTTGCCTCTGTGGACTCTTGTACTGTACCTACAATATTTAATTATCATTTAAATCAGCTAATTTATTTAGTCATTATGGTGGAAATGAATAACTGAATATTTATTTACCTTGTCTTCATCAGAAACTTGTGGTTTGGGAAAATCTCCTGGATGTTGCTCGTGGATCTCATCAGCTGCAAAAACCCAAAAGTCGGTAAAAATTCTTACACGTGACTGAAAATTTGAACAATAAATTTATACTTACGGTTTTGAGGTTCATTTTGTGGAGGTGGAGAGGGGATAAGAGTATCTGGTATGTCAGTATGTTCATGGAAAGATGAATTTACTTGTGTTTCTTCATCCCCATCAATGTCAAACCTGTCACATTACCAGTAAGGTATATGCTTACTTATTTATTTTTGTTTAGAAAGTTACTTAGAATCAAAATCAAGCAACCTACCTTTCGAAAAGATTGAAGGGACCTGCTTCAGTCTGGTGTGAATCAAATTTGTCAACCATTGTGATATCATCCATATTAGCTGAAAACACAAATAAATCATCAGGAAATGTGCGAAAAATATGAAAAGCTGTGAAAAGTTTTGATGAAGTTACAAGACCTTGATGATGATCCTGAGGGATGTCTTTCTTGCCCAGGTTGTGGCTGATGTAGGCTTCATTTATGCTGTCAAGTTTCTGCACAAAAGAAAAGTCAACCTTCTGTTTTTTGAACATCGAAGGAGATAGTAATTTTTATTGCCTTTTTTGAAAAAAAAAAAAATTACCATTTCTGTATAAGCACTTCTGTGGAACCTCGTTGTCCTTTCTGAGTTAGAAAACTGAAGAGGTTGCTCGATTTCTCCTAGGTCTGTGGGTTGGTTATCAGGGAGTGTGACATCTTCATGTCTGCATAATGTAAAAATAAATGCAAATCGAAACTATGAGATTAATATATAGGTATACTACCTACTCGATATTTGATTAGCAAGTTTAGGGGAAAAAATGAAAATAAATGAAGAAATCAATCATTAACGTGTGGAATGGAAATTACAACTTACTTGGCATGCGATTTGCCCTTAGGAAGTATGGTAGGATCTCGAACAGCTTTAACCTTCCATGCTTCATTGATTTCGACCTGTATAATTCGTCTCTTCGGTTTTAATCAAGTTCGTAGAAAAACAAAGCAGGAAAATAGAGAAACGGATTTGAAAGTGTACCAGAAAACGAGTCACATCCTCTGTAAATAATAAAATGTTGCAGTTAAAGAGGGCAATTGGATTATGTAGCAAAACGTAATACAAACAATGAATGGCGCAATTGACGATAATTACCGTAGAGAAGTTTCACTTTACGTTGGTATACAATAACGACTCCACCTGACAATTGCGAAAAGCAATTTGAGAAAAGTCAATGTCAACTACAAAAATGTCGAAGAAACTGATTAACCAATTTACCCATGAGAATTCCAGATAATCTCAGAGCCATTGGAACTGATGGATTTAAAATTTCTTCGCTGCAATGAAGTCAGTGAGATCATCAGTTAAAGCGAATTGAAAAAAGAAAAATAACGATGTTATTAATTAGGTACAAAAAATTAATTGAATCAATACCAGATGTTGATGATGTTAAGCTTGTCGAGCTTCCTCCTATTGATTTTCGCATGCATTGTTGCCGCCATCCTTGTTAAATCAAATCATGAATTAACAAACTAATAGACAGAAACTAGAAGTTCATCAGAACATGAATTAATAAACTACACTAAGCTTGTCGACCAAAATCCATCAAATCCCTGGAATTATTCCAATACACAGAGACTAAAAGTTATCAGAAGATGAACTGATAAACTAAATTAAGCCTCGTTTTATCGAAAACACACATTCACAGATTCACAAACACAAATATTGCAATAATTACATACCAGATTTGTCCCAGAGGAGCTTTGCGAGCAAGCAGCTGGTGAGAATAGAACATTTTCTCTGAGTTGTTTACAGAGATGAGAACGAACAGAGAGTTGTTAATGGTGGTCGTTTGCTTATGTATGTGTGTGTGCAGAAGAAGATCTCACATACAAAGTGCGAGTGATAGTGACTAGTGAGAGGGTCATTTGCAATAACAGATTTGAGGCGGGAGAAGGGAAGCATGTGGAGAGAATGTTGCGGTTTTGTTATAGTGTTACCGTTCACACCATGGGTTTTCCATGCTACCCATCTATTACTTGCCACGTGGATTTCCCCCCTAAACGCATACTTCCGGTGTTTGTACTTTGTGCATTGATTTGTTTTTAACATTCATAAGTTAACAATATAGCTGGATATTATTGTAATTTGTTTAAAATTTTAATTTTGATAATACATATATGTCTAAAACGATGAAGATCAAGTTCGAAGGTCTTAATGTATAACAAGAAAAGTATTGAATTTAGCTTAAGAAGTTCTACACAAGGAATTATATATTTACATATGGGAAGGTTTGAAATTGTAATTAAGAATATGGCATTTGTTTTACGATTTGAAATATTATTTTTGAGAGATAATAGTATTTGGATTAAAAATATAACACCATTTTTTGTTGGAACAGTATGTTATTTTTTATGTAATACCACAATCGTATTTTATCTTTTATTATTTTTTCTATAAGATATTCAAAATTTTGATCAATCGTGTAGAAAATTGTTAAACATTGACAAAGCACGCAGTTACATTTTTAATGGTTAATTATAGGAAATAATAAGTAAGATTTACACTTTTTTAATATTATATAACTATTCAACTTATCTCTTTATAGAACTCATTAAAATGATAAAATTTGACTAGTCTGCGTTCTTTCCGATATAAAATAACACCAATATGGCAGAATAATACCATGGATGTATTGCCGGTTAAATATTGTTGAAATTACATGTCATGTGTATGAACTTATTATTTTTAGGATAAATTGCACAAAAACATTATATTTTATTTTTTCCATCTTTAACATTATATCTTTTTGTTTCAATTAAGACATCGTTTCTTCCAATTTGTTTAAATTCTAACCACTTGACCGAAGTTTGGACTATATGTTAAAAATGGCAACATACTTTGCTATGTAACTGTTCTTTGTACAACTCGAATTCTTGGAATTCATCAGCATGATGGAAGCGACATCTGTTTTTATCCGCATTTCAAGTAATCAAGTCACCATTGGTCAGTTGGCACCATGTAATGCATCATAAATTCTTCTTTCTTATTTAACTTCGATGCAGGATGGACTCGATAAACAAAGTGTTTAAAACCAACTAAAAGGAAGTTTTATTAATTTCAATATCTCTTGAAAGCCACACTAATAACCGGACTACGATCTTCATCATATGGAATATTACATAAGTTTTCTCTATTCAATTTCTAAGAAGACGCATATAATGTTTGATGTTGACCTTAAAAGTCACGCTAATGAATTCGTATTTCTGTCTTCCAAAAGGGTTTGTATGTATGAAAAAAATGAAAACAAAAATGGACGTCTTCACCTTTGGAGTAATAGTGATTGAATTTATCACAAGAAAAATGTCAATTTGTAGGACTGAATTCGATCAGGTAAGTTAGGAGGTTTGTGACACCATGATGTTATTTATTTATTTTAGCTATTAAATAAAACTTATTCATTTCATTAGCCTTTAAATTGATTCGTTTAATTATTTTACGTATATGCTAGACTTTAAGTTGATTATCTAACATGTAGTTCCATAAATTTCTTTATTATAGCATTATTGGATATTTGAAAAAAATGACATTGGTGCTTGAAAACACTATTAATTTATAAGCTAAATTCATTTTGCCTTGGTTGGTTGGTTGGTTTAAACACCCATTGTTTTATTTGAAAAAAAATAGACCCTAAAACGACTAAACATATCAAAATGAAGGTGTAGTTGCTTTTTGATTTAATGTTGTCGTAACCTAGAAGATGTTTCTTTTTGATATAACGACTAAAAGTGGTTAAGTGCTTAATCTATAAAGATTTACATGATTATTTCATTTTTACTTATTCCAAAACGGCACTGCAAACATAATGAGTATATTCATGGGAAATAACAATGAGTTCTTGAGGATTCTAAGATGGACTTGTTAGAGATCAATGATATGGTATCCCACGACTTATGTTATAGAGAGTTTTACTCGGTAATCAAGTGATAAAGTCTATCAAAATCAAGACATAAAGATCTGTAGATGTCAACTATTATTAATCAAGTGATGACGCCTATAAAGATCTTGATTTTTGGCCAATTGTTGGAGTTTATAAATATGCATTTATTGATATTATCGCAAACTCTAAACAATTTTACTTTGGTTGTCGTAATAGAAAGAAGTTGGAAGTAGGATGTTATACTCAAATAAGTAGGTTGTTGTTTTCAAAATTGTATATATTAGGGTGAATAATTCCAGTATATACTCAAATAAGTAGGTTGTTGTTTTCAAAATTGTATATATTAGGGTGAATAATTCCAGTAATTACCATTGATACATTCCAAACAAATATATGTATGCAACAAATATATAAAGGGCCTACAAACAACGACCTAACATAATATAATGGGCTAAGTAAACTAGGCTAACATAATTCAACATGTGCGCACACTAATACGTTCCCACAGTTGGAGGGAGTGATGAAGATCGAACACTCAAACTGGATCTAAACTCCGAAAATAAGCGTATGAGAGTCCCTTCGTAAATATACCTACATATTGAAGTGTATAAGGGACATGTAAGACTCAAATCTGCTCATTCGCGACTTTATCCCAAACAAAATGTGTTTTGTGCATTGATGTTGAACGGGATTGGTTGAAAGGTACACAATTCCAACGTTATCACTATAAACAATTGTTGCCTATGAAAGAGGGAAACGAAGTTTGCTTAAAAGATTTTCAAGCCAGCAAGTCTCTGCAACGACATTTGCAACACCTCAATATTCGACTTTGACGTTGGATCTCGAAATCGTGGCAAGGCGTCTAGAGCAGAAAATAATATTATCACCAAGATAAACACAATACCCGCTAGTAGACCTGTGGGATACGGGGAATCCCCCTGGTCGACGTCCGAAGAGGCAATCAAACCCATAGTTGAAGACGGGTAAATATGTAAGCCAAAATCAATAGTTCCTGAATATAACGAAGAATGCGCTTGAGACCATGAAAATGAGGCTCTCTGTGGTCATGCATGTATAGGCAATTCGATGCACCGTAAATGAAATGTCGGGATGGGTGAATGTCAGGTACTGAGAGCACCCGCCAGATTACGATAACTAATGGGGTCAACAACAGGGACAACTTCGTCTAAGACTCTGCTGGGGTACGACATGGATTTCATGTCAATATATGTACGATCTAGGAGCTTTAACACTTATTTGCATTGGGAAATAAATAAGCATGGTTTTCTCCTGGTAGCAGAGATGCTAAGAAAGTAAGATAGATGCTCGAAATCAGTCACGTAAAACTCAGTGGATAACATGGAGATGGTATGCTAAAGCAACTCAGATAAGGATGTTGTTAAAAATATCATCAACGTACAAAAGCAAATATGATGTAGCATCCCCTCTCATGAATATAAATATAGAGGAGTCAATCTTACTGTGAACAAAGCAGATTCGAGTGATGTACTTCGCAAACCTATGAAAATAGGCTCTAGGGACTATTGAAGACCATATAGAGACTTCTGAAGATAGAAAACATAATCTGGGTGCTCAGAGTCTCGAAAACCCAATGGTTAGTGCATATAGACAGTTTCCTGGAATTGATTGTGAAAAAAGACATTCTTCATGTCCAATTAGTGAATGGGTCAGTAATGGGAGATTGTGATGCTAAGGACGGTTCAAATGGTGGCCAATTTAACAATCAAACTAAACATCTCATCATAGTCAATGTCGGGACGTTGTTTCCTCCTGTTTGCTACAAGACAAGCTTTGTACCTTCAAGAGAACCATCGACCTTGTGTTTCTCTTAAACAACTGGTAGAGTGAACTAAAATATCCCTTGGGGGCCTCTAAACAAGAGCCCAAGTTTCATTAGAAATAAGAGAATCAAACTCATCATGCATGCCATGGTCTAGTTAGGGTCATAGAGAGCATAGAGATGAGATTTAGGTGTTGGAGATTCGATTGTGACGTGGAGATTAAGGTGATCAGTAGGTTTGGAGATCCTATGGCATAATCTAAGGACCATGGGTTGAGTAGGAGTAGGAGGAGGGGGAAGGGGAGGATATTTGGTAAAAGTCAAAGATGGTGAACTAGCCTCGACAGTAGTGGGACCGAGAAGGGAGGACCCAGAAGAAGGGTCAATGGTAGGAGGAGGAGGAGGATCATTGGTGTGTGTGATTGCTTAAAGAAGATGGTGGGATCTAGGTGAAATGGGATCTGAAAGGTCAAGGAAGTCATATTAAGGAGGGTTGGTGGGAGACATCCAGCTGAAGGGGAAAGAGGACTTGTAAAAATTGACATAATGGGATATGATGATCTTATGTGAGAAAATATCAAGACATTGATATCCGCGATGGCTAGATGGATACCTAAGGAAAACATAAGGGGTAGTATCGAGGGGCGTGAGTTTGTGGGAAGGGGTGATATGTGGATAACATAAACACCCAACAACATGAAGGTGTGTGTAAGAGGGTTTTTGTTTGAAAATTTTAGTGTATGAAATTTTATTATCAATGGAAGTGAATGGGGTGAGATTTTTAAGATGTGTGGCCATAGTATTATGGAGGAATATAAGCTTGAAATAAGATAGTGTGAGTGATGTTATTTATTGTGCTGATCATGCGCTCAAACATCCCATTTTGTTAGGATGTTCCAGAACAAGAGAAACAAAAAGTGATATCATTTTGATCGAGCAAAGAATGGAACTCACGATTGTAAAAATCTCCACCGTTATCGCATTGAAATGATCTAATGTCGTGTTTAAATTGGTTTTAAAACAAGCAAGAAAGTGAACAAATTTATTTATGACATCAGATTTATTTCGTAAAGGACAACCCCAAATAAAATGCGAGTAATGATCAAGAAATAAACTTAAATACTTTATTCCACCAATACTCGTGATGGGAGAAATCCACGAATCCGAGTGAAGAATATTAAAGGGTTTTGAATAGGAATGGCAACGGGTCAGGTTCGGGTCAGGGAGAGGAGACCCATACCCGACCCAAAAGTTTCGGGTCAGGTTCGGGGCGGTTCCCTATTGGGTTTCGGGATTTTGGGTCGGGTTTCGGGTCATTGTATATAAATATTATATATATATATATATATATATATATATATATATATATATATATATATATATATATATATATATATATATATATATATATATATATATATATATATATATATATATATATATATATATATATATATATATAGGGCTGGGTCGGGTCGGGGAAAGGAGACCCAAACCCGACCCTATACCCGAAATTCTCGGGTTTTGGGACTCGGGTTTTTTTTGCTCGGGTTTCAGGTTGCCCCGTCGGGTTCGGGCTTGTTTTGCCATCCCTAGTTTTGAAACAATGGAAACAGAAGCAGTAAATGGTAAAATGTTTGCCTAAACAACATAAATAAAAAAACGGTACAAACATGTTTATTACATAGAATAAAATTATTAGAAACTAAGATTTGTAACACACGAGGACTCGGTTGGCCAAGTCGTTAATGCCATGAGCTGGACTGCAAGAAAGAAGGGTGACTGGATCAAGTAGCTTCGCGAATACGGGGTAAAGTCCACCAGAGCTATCAATTATGAGGAGTATCTATTTGGCCAGGAAGTCCTTCTCAGAAAATCAAATTCAATAGAAACTTTATTATCTCTTATAGTTTGCAAACATGAAATGAGATTTTTTAATAATGTCATGGGTAACAAGGACGCTATGTAAGTGTAAGGGACGATGAGTAGAGCGAATAACGACATGACCAGTGTGAGTAACGGGAAAAGATGAACCATTGCTAACCAAGACAAAATTAATAGAACTCTTATTGCTCACGTAGTTTAATATATGTGAGTCTGAAGTCAAATGCAGAGTCGCACCGGTGTCCACGTACAAAGTTGTATCTGTAGGTTCTTGGAAGGACATGAAGCTGAAAGCCCGACCAATATCAGTGGGTTGGTCATTCACTGCTGGGGGAACCATTGTCAAGGCGAGGAAACAGCAGTAGGTTTAGTAGTGGGTTGTGCAGCAACATGAAATGGAGAATGAAGGGAAGTCAAGGACCCCTTGCTTCTGCTTGTTGGAAAGGTGTTGTGGGCGGTCACTTGAGGGCTGTCTGATAGGTCGGTAATTAAACTTTGGTTGGGCAGGCTAGTTGTAGGGCTGCTAGGACATCAGGAAGTATTGTGATGGCATTGCCGAGCAGGTGGCTGTTGTTGTCAATATTGGGAGGGTTGTTGTCGTGGCCTTGGCTGCAACGGTAGTTTTGCGGTGGGCGTTGGTTGTTGTTGTCGCAATTTTATAAATGTGGTTGGTTGTTATCGGTTTGTGACGGAGAAGACACAGGACCAGCATGAAGGGCATGGGGGCCAAAAGGATGTTTTGAGTGGATGGCTTGTGATGGTCTATTCTGATCAAACCTTTGCTCTTCAAGAATTAGCATGGAAAAAGCTTGCTAGAAAGTCGGAAGTGGCTCACAATGACGAATGACTGTAACATTGTTTTCAAATGTTGGACAAATCCGTTTAGCAAATGAGTAACCAAAGTTATCTCGAGAACATGAGATCCAATGTTGGCCAATAAAGACTTTTTGACAGTAGTTAATGATTGAGCGATCATCGAGAGTTGTCGATCTTAATTCATTGTCGAGTTTGATAGCCTGAGAATCTTTATTGTCTCGAAAAAGGTTTTTGAGAGCCTTCCAAACATCATGAGTCGTTTAACCGTTTTTGAGAATCATAATGAGTAGCGGTTGTGTGAGTACCATAAATCCACATTGTGACCAACGATAAAAGGTGTACCATTCCTTTTCATTTTCGTTGGTAGGAGTGGAGGTGTCGTCAAGATGGTAGGCGACTCCATAGGCTTTACAGTGGGTTTTTAAAAGAAACCTCTAAGCATCATTATACAATTTGTTTAGATCAAGGATTAGCGACACAAAAACTTTGATGTTTGTGATGCCATAGGGTTTGAAGTTTGTAGTATTGAGATTTGTATCAGCCATGGTGAAAGAAGGGAGATAGAACAAAAGGGAAAAAAAGGCAATCGTCGGAAGGAGAGATGGAAGGAGGTTATGTCGGCCTCGAAGAAAGGTTATCGATAGTAGTGGTCAAGCGAAGTAAAGTTAGAAACTAATTTTGCTCTCATACCATATTAAGGTGAGTAATTCACGTAATTAGCATTGATACATTCCGAACAAATACATAAAGCGCCTACAAAAAATGGGCTAACTAAACCGGGCTAACATAATACAACATGTGTGTATACTAAGAGTATATACACTGATTTGATATAAACACTAAACGATAACTCATTTATGAGCCAACCCGTTACTCGGCAGGTATTAGATTAGTTACATATAGCTCATGTTAGCCGTAAATAGAAGACATTTTTTGTATCCATTTATTAAAACATATTACGAAGGACGAATAAGTTTGGAGATTCTTGCTAAAAGGTAAAATGGATAAGGATTGTCCGACTACAACTACTTCACCGAACATTGTATTTCCAGTGGCTCAACCCAACATTGTATTTCCATACTCATCATTTAAAGATTGGTAACAATTATAAAAAAGAGACACATGGGTGGTATTCTAAATCATAGTTTAGAAAATCTACGTTTATACGTTCTCTTCAAGTAAATAAACAATAAAATTTGTTTGAAAGTTATTTCATTTACCAACACTTGTTAAAAATAGGCGAAGTAAAATTTAGACCCTCATATTCAAATCAAAATGTTTGATAGTGGAAAAAAGGACGATGACACGATGTTACAAGGAGATAAGATGCCTATGTCAATTTTGGTAATACCAAAAATCATGATAACTTGCGTGCACATGCATTTTTCTAAATCATTTTCGACATAATGCTAATCACTACATTTTATATTATTCATAAAAATAAACTAAATTATCCATTGCCTCCTTTTTATTTATCCATGAATATTACTCACCCCGTGTGTAAATCATATAATGCTTTTATAAAAAATGTTATGTTTGATTCATGATGCTATGCGGTTTTGGCAAACCAGATCACAACCACATGAATTATTTAGGATGGTGTGATTGTTGGGAAAAACATGATTTGTTTAAATAGAAAATATGATTTTACTGTCTTTGGACACGTGGAAATTAGGATATTTAATATCCTAGTCAGTTATATTTAGTTGATTTTTAAATAGAACTTCGAAATGATATATTACATGTCCAAATCGAAGTTAAGATAAATGAGATATTCCATAGATTTTATCCTAATTTTAATTTTGCTAAGCCGGTAGATAAAACACTTACTACGATTTCGAGTTTTATTGGAATATAAAATCCAACCTGGAAATACATGATCCCCTTTTTTATTATCCGGAGCTTCAATACATTTTGAAATCGAGAGATGTCTATCGTGGGAGGTTCTATTAGACAACAATTAGCCAATCTAGATTTATGAATTATTATATCTAGGGAAAATTTGTTACAAGAATCTATGGATGCAATTCTTGATAATTTAGGATGATTATAATAGAGTTGACAAGTCGCTTTCAGATGTAATTGAAGAAAAAGAAGGAAGGGTTCGCGAGACTCTACTTGGTAAACTGGTCGATTACGCAGGACGGTCCGTGATTGTCATGGGCCCTTCACTTCATTAGATCAATGTGGATTGCTTCGCAAAATAGCAATAAAACTTTCCAGACATTTGTAATTTGCGACCTAATTATGAAACATCTTGCTTCGAACATAGAAGTTGCTAAGAGTCAAATTCGGAAGAAGAAAAAACCGATTGTAAGGGAAATACTTCAGGAAATTCTGTATGACCATCCTGTATTGCTGAATAGAGCACATACTCTGCATAGATTAGGCATACAAGCATTTCTTCTCGTTTTAGTGGAAGGGTATGCTATTTGTTTACATCCATTAGTTTGAAAGGGCTTTAATGCAGACTTTGACGGGGATCAAATGGTTGTTCATGTGCCTTTACCTTTGGAGGCTCAAGAAGAGGCAAACTTACTTATGTTTTATCATAGGAATCTTTTGCTCCAACTATTGGGGATCCCATTCGGTACCAACTCAAGATATAACTAGTGGACTCTATGTCTTAATGAACGTAAATAGTTGGGGTATATGTGTAAATAGGTATAATCCATGTAATCGTAGCAACTATCAAAATGAAGATAATAACTATAAGTATGCAAAGAAAATAAAAGAACCCTCTTTTGTAATGCCTATGATGAATTAGAGCTTATCGACAAAACTGACTCTAAAATTAAAGATAGTTGGAATAGAAAACTGAAACTTGGAAAGCGTAATTTAGTTGTCCCACATCGATGGGGAGGCAAACTTTTAGTAGGTTTATATAGTAGTTTCAAACCATTTAGTTAAATGGTGAGAGATCTTATGGGATACCTACATGCATGTCAGCATGTGTGCTTGTAGACATCGTTCACAAGATCTTTACGAGTGTCACTTATAGGCACACATATGCAACAGAGCATTAAGTGTATTTTGTTTTTGGGAAACAAACTGACATGCCTACATACGTCCGCGTTCTGGATGCGGTTTGCGAGTTTTTTATGAGTGTCGTGTGTAGGCACACATACACAACAGAGCATTAAGAGCTTTCATTTTTAGGAAACAAATTGAGGACAAAAGTTTCCTACCAGGATGCTAGCTCGAAGATGGCCATAAAGGCTACCTCCTAGACAACTTGTATTGGCCTCAGACTGCTAACGTGAATTGCCTAATGTATGGATGCCTAAGCACTTTGTGTTGTGTTGTACTCGGTGCCATTTTGTTAGTTATGGTTCAATATTTAGGACTTTTTAATTATGTCACTAACTGTATCAATTGACAGTTAATTCCTAATAAATTTATGGTGGTTTGATGTTGAAGACCACTACGAAATTGAGAGTTTGTCTCATTTCAAAGTATACAACCAAAAAATACTTTCACGAAAATAACTACATTTTCCCACATCAAGTAGAGTTTTAAGAACCATTTCCGTTTAGTGAATTTACATGCAAAGTTGGTTAAGTTCGACAAAATAAACTGCTTCGACTATTGTACCATGAAAAATAGGCGCATATATACAAATCTATTTAAGGGAATTTTGTCAAATATAAGCCTTAACCATCTTCAATTCACATATAATGTTTTCTACCATTTATTTATATTCTTTTGTTTGTTATTGTAATTATAACTTTGTTTACTATCTGTAAGAATTGTAATCAATTATATTGGACGAGTTTCCTAACAATACTCAAAAGATATTGTCCTTTTAAAACAGATTGTTTTCTAAAACAAAAAAACACTTAAACAATTTCTTTAATATTTCTTAGAAATGGAAAACCAGAATATGACGATTACAATACTGACAATGGTACCTCTTATGACACTAACTTTGGCCTCTACGATGGCACCACTTGTTGTGGCTGCTACCCTGATTACTAACCATGCCAAACAATTGGAAAAGTCTTTTGGTGCTTACTTTAAATGTGATAACATAAAGTGTTTTTTATCTCACTAGTGTGAACCTTATAATGTTCTTGACCGAATCCACTCCCCAAGTTACAGAGGGGGGATAGATGCTTAAGTCATGCGTGTTGTAGATGTTTGGAAGCATTCAGATTTCCTATGGCAAAACTATACTACCCCACTGTATGAGCTATTTGAAATGGTCAATTATAACAGGTTCTAAAGTATGGTTTATAAAAATGATAATCATACAATAAAACAATTTACAGATAGATGGGTCCCAAACAGTTTAGTCCTTAACATTGGAAATGTGTAGAATGTCAATAAATACGGGAGTCTAACAAGATAATCAAGAGACAATAGTTATTGTAAATAACATTACATATATATGAAATATTTAAATACCACGTCTTCAAAATGTCTAAATGATAGTTTCATATTTAGTCTTCAACTAAGGCACCTAATCTGTACACATGTTAAAAATACATATGTTAGACTTGAAAGGCCTTTTGAGCATTACGTAGTTCACACCTATAAAGAGCATTGTACAAAGTCAACAACACAAACCCAAAGTCAAAACCCTATAAAGGTTTTAAAAACCCAAAATATTATTTACATCTCAAAACTTATGGAATAACATTCCAAAGAAATTGGATTGCTTGTATTGTTGGAAATATGCCGACCTACACAACATGTTAGTGACACAATAAATATATACATGAGCCTTTTTGGTTAGACACACATCTCAATCCGAAAGCAAGAATAAATACTTTTTGTAACTAATTTGTTATTCATTATAAAACAATTATCTAAGTTGAAATCAAAGGAGAATAACCATTTATGCAATAAAGATTCATAATTTGAATTATGGTATTAATATTGTAATTAAGCAAACTTGGAGAGAAAGATAATATATAGAATTTGCGCACTATATAAGGGATGGAAACCCTTGAGATATAGACTAAGAAAATCCAAAATTTCATTCTCCCCTCAACTATTCTCTCACCTCTCCTTTTGGCGCCGGTGGCCATGATGTGGGTATGTTGTGGTGTAGGAGGGTGGGGGTGGGTACGAGTGTGTCAATAAAGGGTGTGGTGGGCTTAATTGTGGTTGAGTAAAGGTCGAATGTGGATGGGGAGAGACGAGTGAAGGGATAGTATGAGACGGTCTTAACTCTAAAATGTCCCATAAGAGTAGGGATGGATCGGTATGGTGGTCGATAAAAGAGTACGAGGGAAGGCCGATAAGGGTAACCAAGTTGTATGGAAACACCGACTCGTCAAATATGACATGAAGGGAGGTGATGACTTTTCGCTAGAAAGATCGAGACATTAGAAACCCCGATGATGACTCGGGTAACCCAAGAAGACACATGGAGTGGTGCGTCGCTCTAGTTTATAGGGGTAGTGATATGAAAGTAGTATAGGCAACTGAAGACATGAATGTAGGAGTATGATGGGTGTGTCATTCTAGTTTATTGGTAGTGAGGGGTTTTGTTGCAGATCAAAGTGGAGGGTAGGATATTAAGCAAGCAAGGCCTGACCCAATACGTGGGTGAGATGGGCTAAGGAAGCAAATATGAGGTGGCAAAAGTTTATCCGAACAAGTAATAGTGTTATATATTAGTTTGGCCCAAAATAATTAGCTCAGCAACTAAGCTACGATTTCTTTTGTCGCCTGTCAATGTTGGAGGCAAGGGCGCAAGATGTTAGGCGCGAAAATATGAAACAGTTAAAGCCACATAACTAGTAACACCTTGAGAGTTGTAATTGACGCATAGAAAAACAAACCTCTAGAAGATCGAGGAGTCGACTACAAACTGTTATATCTAAATCGACTGAATCCCCATTTGTAAATCTCAAATCTAATTTATATTTTCTGATTTCTACTATTTGGATATTCTCTTATTCTCCCATTTTTTATTTCTCCTGATTTAGAGAAAAAGCTATATTTTCTGATTTCTCCTGATTTGGCATCATCGGGGATTCGATAGTTCAAAATACACTGACATTCAAGATTTGGTACTTTAATTAACCTTGCTACTATCTCCCTATTTGGCCGATTAGTCGATTTGTGTGAGTTGGAGTTAGAAGCTTTCATTTCACGAGGTATTTGTCAATTTGATTATTTTATTTCATATTTATTTCATTTTTTATTACATTTAACACAGAAGTTTTGATTACATAACATTTATTTTTTTGTGACTTTTGATTACATTTACATAGAATTGGATGTCGAAGCCTTCAGTGCTAAAATCAGGAGTTGAGTTCACAGTTCCAATTTCTCCTATTTGAGTTCAAAATCAATAGTTGCTTCAAGTATGCTTTTTGTGGTTTCACTATTTTGATTTGGGTATATTTTTGTTGTTTTATGTATAAATTTTTGGAGTTCATTTCTCAATTTTTGTTTGATTTAGGAGGTATACATATACTTTTCTATTGAACGTCTACATCTTTTGAATATTTGGAGGCAGTAGGAGGTATATAATTTGTCCATTGTTGCTATGAGACAATAGTTTTTGAAAAATGAATTATTGTTGATTTTGTAGCTTTTGATTTATATTAATATTGATTTTGTTTAAATATAAAATTTACTGCTTATTGTTTTATAAAATTTTCTAAATATACTATTTGTCTATCATGTGGTACAAACATAAGGGCATAAAGTTCTTATCTTGCCTTGGGCACTAAAAACCAATGGATCAGCCCTAATGCAAGTGGGTGGCTATATGGAGGGCCTCCACTCAGTAGGTCGGTAGAAACTATGAGTATAAAAGAAGGGTATGCACGATGTTGTTGATTGTGCCTAACATGCATTCTGATTTTCCATTTACCAGGATGTGTAAGGATATGAGAAACGAAACTGGATTGTTGGTAACAAGGAAGTCATGGAAGGGTTGGTTGTCATATTCCCATGATTTCTGCATTGGAGAGTTTTGATGGTGGTATGAAATTAGGTTTTGACTTATTGGAAAAAATTCAAGGAATTTGTTAAACTTATATGGTTTATGTATTTACGGGTATTCCCATAGATAACGTGTATACTGATTCAAGAATATAACATAGTAACGCAATCCAGTAATACTAGAAATGGGACAATTCCAAACATCATAATGAATTATGTCAAAAAGCATTTGAAACACGAGAACTAGATACAATAAAATGAAGCTTTATATGTTTTCAAGTTGACAAGAATTGCAAATTACATCAATTTTGTCATTATCACAAGAAATGAAACTATGTGAAACTAATGACTTCAAGACTTAATCATTGGGATGATCGAGCTATTAATACCACAAAGAATGGGTGGAAGAGATAAACATGTGCGGTTGGGGGAGGTGGCCGGATAGAGTGACCCAACACTAGCACATCAGACTAGAGGCCGACAGGTCCTGTATAATTAATAATAAAACGAAAACCACCAAACTCAATAGAAACTTTATTATGACGAGTAAATTGACAAACAAAATTAGATTATTAATAATGCCAAGAACGATGAGTATGCCTTTAAGGTGTAAAGGCCAATAGGGATTTTTTAGTAGAAATGGGGCATTTCCGTTCACGACAGGCATATGGGACCTATTACCGACTGGGACGGAAGAGGTGTCCACTTATCTATGACGAAATTTAGTATACCTTTATTGGTATGTACGTGGTTAGTCGCCCCCAGTGTCCATATACGAACTATTTGGTTTGGGCTCGTTTAGAGACATGATGAAGAATAGCTCGCGAAATGTTGTCAGCAGGTCTAGAATAGAACATACCTACATTGGTGATAAGCAACTATTTCCAGATTGCATATGTATTAGATTGGAGCTATAGTGGTATTAAACTGAGTTTGAACGAGTGAAATGAAAGCTTTGATAAGGGAGAAAGCATAACTCTTATGTTTCAGTAAATGAACCCATGTATGACGGCTAAAATCGTCAACAATTGTGATAAAAAAATTTGTAATCATCGTGTGTAGTATGTTTGTAAGGTCCCCATACATCGACATGCACTAGATCAAATAGAGCTACAGATACAGAAATGCTCTTGGGAAACGGTAATCTATGTTGTCTAGCTTGAGAACAAACATAACAAGGATTATCATGTGTATGAGTTTTATTTTGTGAAGAAATGAGAGAAAGGATGTGTAGTTTATGTAAAGGTACATGGCCCAAACGTCTATGCCAAAACAGTGCATTTGAATCAACATTTGAAACGAAAGATTGAACATCAGACTGAAGTTTGAATACAGAAAAACTATATGACAAACTATTTTTGATGACTCTATGATCAAAAACGTATAAGTCGTTTATTCTTGTTCCAAGAAGACCAAAAGCAAGCTTATCCTTCGATGAAGGGTCCTGCAGGAGACAAGCTTTATTAGTGAATAGAATAAAAGTTTGAAGTTGAGTTGTGAGTTTGGCAATTGATAAGAGGTTATACTTGAAGCAAGGTACATATAACACTCCACGAAGGATTATTAAATCATGTAGTTGGATATCACCGATGAAAGAGATAGAAGTAGTTTGGCCATTAGGAAGACCAATGAGATGTGGCTGATTGAGTTGAATTAGGGAGATAAAAAGTGATTTGTTAGAACACATATGATCATTTGCTCCCGAGTCAATTATCCATGAAAAATATTCATGTAAAAGAGATGCAGATTTCTGCACATTAAGGGCAAAAGTCTTATGAGAAAGAGTTATACCTTCGTTAATCATGGAACCATTGGTGATCGAGGCATTAGCATGAGTTGATGGAGAGTGAGAATTGGGAGAAGTATTGTTGAGAAGAGTGAGCAATTGTTCATACTGTTCAGGTGAAATAGGAGTATGAAGATTGGTAACATTCTGAGCTGTAGATTTTGAATCGTCTCTTTTGGATTTGGTAAATTTGAAGTTAGCTGGAAATCCAATAAGACGATAGCATTGTGCCTTTGTATGACCGGATTTTTTGCAATGGTTACACGTAATAGACTTTTTAGAAGATGAATCAGTTGAAACATGCATAGCGATGGCTTCATGATTAATAGAAGATGTGGCATTAATACCTCGCTGACGTTCTTCCTATAGGATCAAGGAATATGCAGTAGAGACTGTAGGTAGAGGCTTCATCATAAGGATCTGACCACGAAGCATCTTGTAAGAATCGTTAAGGCCCATTAAAAGTTGAATCAGACGTTGATCTTCCAAAAATTTGTCAATTGCAGTAGCAGTACTACAAGAACACGGTGGAAAAGTTTGAACGAGACGAAGTTCATCCCAAATTTTAGTCAATTTGGTAAAATACAGTGAGAAATCATCAGATCCTTGAGCAATTGAATACAATTGTTGTATTTGATAGATCGAGGCTCCATCATGCTGTTCATAGCGATGATGTAATTCAGTCCAGATTGCATGTGAGGTTTGAAGAAAGAGAACACTGTCAGCGATGTTTTTGTCGAGGGAATTGAGAATCCAACTAGTAACCATGGAATTGGCTCTTTGCCAATTAGAATAAGAAGGTGAATTGGAAACAGGTGGAAGAAGCGAGCCATCAACAAAACCTAATTTGTTTTTGGCAGACAGAGAAATCACCATTGATCTCTTCCACAAATTGAAACCGACTCCATTGAAGACATTGGAGATAAGTACAGAACTTGGATTATCAGACGGTGCAATGAAATAAGGATCCGTAGGAAGTAAATTGGAGGAATCATTCAGATTTGGTGTAGCCATGGAAATGGAGATGAAGGAAAGGATCGTTTAATCAATCTGATACCATGTTGTAATGAATGAAGAAGAAGATTTGAGAGAATTTCAATTTCTCATTAACTGTGAAAAATGAAGAAAATACAGATACATATATGTACAGAACTCAACAAACCTAACTAACAAACTGAATAACTAACACAAAGTTAAATTACAGTAAAGCCCTTATAGTGTAAACTAACAGAGTTGTTGTTCGCGAGATGGGCTCGAGGGCCATGGGGCCGATACTGTAGGCTGTTGCTGCTTCGCTGTCATGGCTGTTTGCAGTCATGAAGGCGTTCGTTCCCCGCCTAACTCCTTGATTTCTGGTAACCAAAACTGATGGCGATAAACGATAATCTTGGTGGTGTACCGGCTGCGAGGAGCAAGAGTCGTCCATTCATTGTTCATTAAGAAGCAACATCGATCAAGATTTCATAATGATAGGACGAAGAGAGCGATAACATATGATATTGGAAACGAAATCTTATTTGGAAGAGAGGCCATTTTTGGTGTACATCGTCAAATGCTTGTCCGAGATGGCGGAGTCCAGGTCAAGGTTTGCAATAAGTCTGTCCAAAAGTTTTTTACTTTGGTGCAATAAGCATTGACACAGAGATCACCCATCATAATGTTACGTAACTAGGAATCAATTTACATGCACCTTGCGTCCTTGTTCTCACATAAGAAGTTTTCAAGATTGTGTCATACTTGAAGAGCCGTGACGTCTTTCTTGGGCATGCTTTGGAGAGATTGAAAGCTTGAACCATAAATCCATAACTTCACAATTGAATCTACCTTTGACCATTTAGAGTGTGTGGGCTTTGGCGTGGAGTTGTCGGTCAAAAGCTTTACAATGAGGGGAGAAAATTCACTCCACATATTATAATTAAGGCTCTCAAAATCAAGAGGAAGCGGTACGTAAGTTTTTATATTTATAATGCCAAAAACTTTGTGGTGGGACAGAATGTTGGGAATCCTAAGTAGTGGAATCTCATTGTTCACTCAAGAGACAAATTGACCAGACAAATTGAATGTGAAGATTCAATTTGTCTCAACCTTTATACTTTCCAGTTTATATTTATAGCTGTGTAATCGAGATATGAAAACACAGATTGTGAGAAACACAGAGATCGGGTTTTTGAGTTATATTTCCCGGTTATAATCAAAGAGTTTATTTTGATATATTTGTGTGTGTACAATTGTCATCTTGAATTGGTATCAGAGCTAAGATCAGAAGGCTGTGAAAATCAAATCCATACCTTTCATCATGTCGGATGGAGAATGAGGAAGAGCCGGAAGTACTGGTGGTGCTCCGGTAAAGCTCAAGGAGGTCGGAACTGTCGGCTACTCGAGAGGAGATGGCGGCGGTGGTTCGATCGGAGGGCAGCAGCGAGTGTTGTTCACCCATACGGTTGGCGGATCGGGTGGAGAAGAACAGCAACGGCCCTTGTTCATTAGCAACGGTGGTAGTTCGGCCGGAGGAGCCGGTGGTTCGGTCGGGAACGACGGCTACTCGAGAGAAGGCGGCGGCAAAGGGTCGAACGGCGGCGGCGGCTCAAAGGTTGGAGGAGGAGCTGCCGATCGGGAAAGAAGAAACGAGGAGAGGGTGAGAGAGGAGGATACCGGAGATGGCACGAACTCGAGGGCCATGCTAGTCCGAACCGACGGCGGCGGCGAAGGATCGACCGGTGGTGGCGGATCGAACGGATCGGAGAGAGAAACAGACGGAGGGTGGAGCGGTGAGAGTTCGAACAATCGGGGAAGAAATCAGAAAGGGCAGATGAAGGAGGCGGCGGGTTTTAATGGATCCAGTGGATCTGGGTCGGGTTATGGGTCCGGGTCGGGTGGATCCGGGTCCTCTCATGGATCTCAGCCCAAATCAGATGGATCTTGGCCCAATTCAAATAAAAACAAACCCAAAATTAAGCCCCATTCGAATTCGGACTCAAATCGAAACCCGAAAAATGATCTGTCAAAAATCACGAGGATGTCTCTAGAAGGACTTAGAGATTCGGGGGTGATTGTTGGGAATCCTAAGTAGTGGAATCTCACTGTTCACTCAAGAGACAAATTGACCAGACAAATTGAATGTGAAGATTCAATTTGTCTCAACCTTTATACTTTCCAGTTTATATTTATAGCTGTGTAATCGAGATTTGAAAACACAGATTGTGAGAAACACAGAGATCGGGTTTTTGAGTTATATTTCCCGGTTATAATCAAAGAGTTTATTTTGATATATTTGTGTGTGTACAATTGTCATCTTGAAAGAAAACGGCAACTAAGCGTTTGTCGTTTGAAAGAGGGAGGGTGGAGGGGTGATTAAGAGGGAAGAGATAGAAAAGACTCGATGATTGAGGAAGAAATTTTAGACATATTGCTCTAGTAGCATATTATCAATTATCTTGGTTGACTTCAAACGAAAGAGTTGCAAATTATAAATATACAAAATACGGGCCAAAGGCCGTATATTAGAGGTAGGCTATACAAGTGGGCTAAACAATAAGAGGTTCCATCTTAGTAAATGTTAAAATGTACTATCCAACGAGAGTATAAAAAATGATGAGTTGGATATATATTCATGTGGACCCTTTAATAGAGTCTTCAGACTTTGTAGTTATAATCTGCAATTTTCTCGCGATCCCAGACTATACACAAAGACTTGACACATCAACGAGAAGGAAGCTTCGCAGGCTCTTTACCAAACACTCTTCTATAAATTTAAACCCCCAAAATTTCATTCTTTTATTAACACTTTACAAGAATAACAGAAAACCATGAAGATCATGGTCCTCCTCCTATTCCTCCCTCTCTTCTTCGCCATTCCGATTCAATCTTCACTCATGTCCTCATCATCACAACCACACTTCGTCAGATCGACGAGAAACATCTCCGGTAATAAAATGAGTGAGGCCGCACCTCAACAGTACTTCGAAGTCACACATCCTCTTCCCAGTGATGACATTACTCCGGCATGCTCAGTCAGCGTACTCAATCACAGCTTTGGATATACATACGGCAGTCCCCCTGTCAGCGTTGATTACACCCCGCCTCCGGCGACATGTAAATGGTCCCTTGCTGTACTTGAATTCCGAGCTGAATGTAAAGGTGAGCAGTACGACCGTATCGCTGGAGTCTGGATTGACGGCGTAGAGCTGTTGCGTACGAGTACAGCTCAGCCGACTGAAGATGGTATTTTCTGGAGTGTTAGGAAGGATGTGACTAGGTATTCTTCGATTATTACTAAGCCCAATCTCACCCTCGCCATGATGCTCGAAAACATTGTGAACGACGAATACACCGGCGTTTACCACGTTAATATCTCTTTTCTGTTTTACTCCGATGAAGCCGCTAGGGTTCCGTTATCTATCATCCCGGGAGAATCAGGAGCTCGTACGCTGAATAGAAAATTGATTTCTGTTAAGACTCATGGAAACGTGGATCAATTAGACATCAATCGAGTTTTAAACCCATTATATCCATATGATAAGCCAGCGGATTTGGTTATTCCGATATCCGGAGCTCTTGATGAGGGGTTTTGGTTCAGAATTCAAGATGAATTTCATGTGCAAACGACGAATGTTCAAATTTCTCAGAAAACATACAAAGCCGTACTTGAATTGTATGTTTCGTTTCATGGAGACGATGAATTCTGGTACATGAATCCTCCCGATTCGTATGTAGAAACCAATCATTTAACCACCGGAAGAGCTCACGGAGCATACCGCGAAGTGTTGGTGACGATTGACGGTCAATTGGCCGGAGCAGTGATTCCATTTCCGGTGATATTCACTGGCGGAATCAATCCTCTGTTTTGGGAGCCTGTCGTCTCTATTGGAGCTTTCGATCTACCTTCCTACGATATCGATTTGACTCCATTTTTAGGGCTTCTTTTAGATAACAAAAAACATTCAATCGGGCTTCAGGTTGCCGATGGTATCTCCTTTTGGCTTATCGATGCAAATCTACATCTCTGGTTGGATCATTCAAATGTAAACGCAGAAATGTTGAAGTATAAATTCCCATCAATGGAGATTCAACGTGTATCTGAGTTCGTACGCCTTGATGGAAAATTCGAAATAGATGGAGAACGGAGCAGTAAAGCTTCTGCATGGGTACATTCAAGCTACGGCATTCTGAAAACCAAAGTTACTGAAAAAGCCAAATTCAAGAGCAAGCTCAAATTAGAGGGAACTATGAAAGAACTCAAACAGAGGATCAAAAAGACGACGAAAATCAAAATCACAGATGAGATCGGTCAGGTGATTGTAAATTTAGAAGTAAAGATAAATTACCCTTTGAAGATCTCCATAGATACTCAGCCTGGATTAGATAAAGGCACTTCTTTGATGACCACGAAGGTGGAGCAAAAACGAAGCGACAGGTTTTTTTATGGTGTAAACAATTCTAGGGTTTTGAGTCACAAACAGAATTGTACTGGTTTGATGGTGGTTAAGGGTAATTCAGTTTTATCGGGTTCATCAGATAATCGTCAGATCTACAATTACCAGGATGAGTTTGGTTGTTATTCTCGAAATGTTACTGTGGTGGATGGTGACGTTGTTGCGGATCGGACACTCACGACTTGTGTCGTTTAGTTCTTATTTCAGTGGTAACATTTGTTTGTTCCACTACTCCCTCTCTAATTCCTGCAGTTTAGTAATTCACTTAACTTGTCGTGTTTAAGTAGAATTTGTATAATTATGTTGAGGTTATGTGTGTGTAATGTGTAATGTTTTGAATAAACCTTTGCATCGGTTTTGAAATTAATAACAAAATTCATACATCGGTTAAATACACAACTAAAACCTGTGATTAATTGGTACATCGGTTTTGATTTTGTAATTAATAACTAAATTAATTTATCGGTTTTTACTGTGTGTTCTAGCAACATGAGAGTTTACTACTTGATGTGTCATGTTATAATTTAGGGTCATGTTGAGATTGGTGATACATAGCTATCGAACTTCGGCCATTGTATATGTTCTTGCAAAGTTGAATTAGAAATACGATCAAGATAACTGACTACATCAAGTTTTTGCATATTTAGTGTAATATGGTGCTCCCGGACCAAGTAATTTACTCAATCAAGTTGAAAATTGGTGGTGTAAAAATTAAGTATTAATATGTAGTTTAACAAATAATAACAAAAACTTTACACGGATAATTAAGTTAAATTATAATAAACCCATTGTAATAAGTAGTTTAATTGAATAACAATATAAATCATCTTTATAATTTTATTAAAATAAATATAAAATATTAAAAAAAAATTCGTGATATATAAACTAGAAATTAAAGATACTTTTGCTCATCTATAACAAAAAAGGTCTAACTGGCTAAAATGAAAAAGTTAAATTATAATAAACCCATTGTAATAAGTAGTTTAATTAAGTTCCACGGATAATAACAAAAACTTTACACGGATAATTAAGTTAAACGAGTGTAAGGTGCCCGCGCTTCGCTGCGGATGTGGTTTTGTAACAATGTTTGTGAAGTACATTGAAGATAATTTAATAGCTGATATGATATTGCACATTCATTTACATTAGTTAGATCTTACAGACCAACTGCACTTGTATTTTACAACAAAATAGACCAAGTGCAGTTGCATTTTACAACAAAACGGACCAACTGCAGTTACGTGAAATAGTATGTTAGTTCTAAAAGGGGGCCATGAGTTGATGCGGCAAAAGTTACTGTTACATTCAGTTCCTGATGCTTCAAAAAGTTTTCTGTTATATAATAAATGTTTATATTAGATAAACGGCAAGTAACCCAAGAAAAATGAAGAAAATGCATAGAAACAAAACAACAAACAGGTGGAGTGCAACTTAGTAAACCAAGAAAAGGAAAAAACTGAACATCTTAAACAACATGCGAGATTACCTGAAACAGGTTAGTGCTTGGAGATGAACGAACAGTAAGGAAAAGTGGAAAACGACCGTCGGACACGCAGCACGGTTTCAATTTTAGCTATCCAAATAAAGCGGGGAGGAGCGTGAGAGTGAAGATGAGAAAGAAGGTTAAATGCGGCGGGTGAGGATTAGAGAGATGACTTTAGTTGTAGTCTATGTTGATCTCATAATCACCGACTTAGGTAAGGATAAAAGAGATAACGTTAGGTTGGAAATGAGGACAGCCGGTAATAGTTTGTATTACTGTACATTGGCTATTATTCATCCGGCTATTATTCATCCGGTTAATAAGGAAAAGAAGACGCTTTTAATATTTTAATATAGGTTAATAAGTGGTAATCCCATATAACTATTCGCTCTTTATATACATACTTTTAGGCGGCTAATAAAGAACAGAGAAAATAATATTTTAATATAGTTGATTATTTATTGGGAAATAATCATTCGAATTGTAATTGTAAGGAGAAGACAAATGGTGGAGACATGCGTACGTTAGAAAAACCTCAAAATGAACAGTGATTTGGTGCACGTTAAACAGCAAGAAATGTATATAGTAGTAATTATAATAAACCCATTGTAATAAGTAGTTTAATTGAATAACAATATAAATCATCTTTATAATTTTATTTAAATAAATATAAAATATTTAAAAAAAATTCGTGATGTATAAACTAGAAATTAAAGATACTTTTGCTCATCTATAACAAAAAAGGCCTAACTGGCTAAAATGAAAAATTAACGCCCACCGTGGGGCTCGAACCCACGACCACAAGGTTAAGAGCCTTGCGCTCTACCAACTGAGCTAGACGGGCTTTTTGTTTTTTTCCAGTAAAAATGCGTAATAATAAGGCAACCACTTTCTACGGCTGAGCTTATAATCTAAGCCCTCAAAGGATAACAGAATTGGATATTACAAACACTTAAACCATTCATTCACTCATCATTTAAAACGTCACAAGGAATCAATGATTACATTCTTTATCACATTGTCGTGTTTGAAGACTATGGAAGGTTAGATTCATAGAGATCACTTTCGGGAGATTATTTAACGATAAATTGCACATTTAACTATTGTTTGCATTTTGTGAACAATTAATGTTTAATGTCGACTCATTTTGTAATCAATGAGATACAGGACATTTATTGTTTGACTTTTTATTTGAAAGTCCATTACCTTAATCGTAAGCCACCTTATGTGTCTGTTTGGTTTGACGTAATGGAACCATAAGATAATAAAATTGACCAATTAATGAAATAGTCGAGGTAATGAGATGATTCATTACCATCCCATAGTCATGTTTGGTTACTCTATTGGAATGAAATGTATTATTGATATTCTCTCTATATCTACTATAAAGAGAAGATGAATAGAACTGCTTCACATTCTTACTTTTGTGCTTCGAGCTTACCATGTCAAACACTTCATTTATCAATGTAATCTGTGAATGATTGACTTCATAAAGAAAAAAGAAAACAAATAATTCATGTGGGCCCCACATGAATAGTAATCAAAATCAAAATCAAATTGAACTTCTGCACGTTGAAAACTTTGAACGATGAATTTTTCTCCAACTGCATACGGCGCTCACATTTGTTTTTTCAACAATCACGGAAATATTTCGGCTATTCATCCCTATATATAGGGATGATTATTTTCCAAATCAAGTCGTCCAAACATTCATTTAATATTGAGTGTTATATATACATAGATATATTGCGAGGCTCTATGTATTAAAAAGAAAAGAGAGATATATATATTTTCAGTTCCAAATCTTGTAACCTCCTCATTTTTCTCATATAGTGATTATCATCGGTTGTGCTCGTGGTTTTTTCCCGTAAGGGTTTTTCCACGTTAAATCCTTGTGTCCACATTTATTTTTCTTTATCGTATTATTTTTTATTTTATTTTATTGTCGATATTATTATTCATAACAAGTGGTATCAGAGCCACGTTGTTTTCTATACTCATTCTCAATTTATTGAGTATTATATCGACATGGCTACTTTGAAATACGATATTCCATTGTTGAATCGAGATACAAGATTTTCATTATGGCAAGTAAAGATGCGAGCTGTATTGGCTCAGTTGGACCTTAATGATGCTCTGTTAGGCCGAGACAAAATGCCTGCGTCTTGGTCAGATGAAGAAAATGATCGTAAAGATCGTAAGGCTCTCTCTCATATCCATCTTCATTTATCTAACAATATTTTGCAGGAAGTTATAAAAGAAAGCACTGCCGCCGCTTTATGGCTAAAATTGGAACAAATTTGTATGACCAAAGATCTCACAAGTAAGATGCACCTTAAACAAAAATTATTTTCGCTTAAGATGCAAGAAGGTGGATCGTTGCTGGATCATCTTTCGACATTTAAAGAGATCATCATTGATCTTGAAGCTATGGAGGTAAAATATGATGAAGAGGATTTGGGTTTAATTCTTTTATGTTCTTTGCCTAGTTCTTATTCAAACTTTAGAGATACCATATTATATAGTCGTGATACTTTAACACTTCACGAAGTTTATGAAGCTTTGCATGCAAAAAAAAAAGATGAAAGATATGGTATCCACTGAAGGTTCAAGTTCTAAAGGAGAAAGTTTGGCAGTTCGTGGCAGACCAACAGATAAGAATGATTCTAAAGGCAATAACAAAAGAAATTCTAGAAGCAAATCTAGATCCAGACGTTCCAAGTCATGCAACTATTGAAAAAAAGAAGGACATGATATCTCTGAATGTTACAAGTTGAAGAACAAGGAGAAAAGAGCTGTTAATCAAAACCCCAAACCAAATCAACATGATGAAGGAAAAGCTACTTATGCTGCTGAAAATAATTCTAATGGAGATGTTCTTGTAGCTTTTGCAGGGATCCTAGAAACCAATGATGAATGGATTCTTGACTCAGCTTGTATTTTTCACATGAGTCCAAACAGAAGCTGGTTTACAAACTATCAATCTATAGAAGGTGGCTCCGTATTGATGGGTGATAATGCACCATATAAAGTCACTGGAATTGGTTCCATTCAAATCAAGATGTTTGATGGTGTTGTCAGAACTTTGTCTGATGTTCGACACGTTCCAGGTTTGAAAAGAAACCTTATTTCTTTAAGTACTCTTGACCTTAAAGGGTACAAATATTCCGGTGAAGGTGGAGTTTTAAAGGTTTCAAAAGGCGCTATGATTGTCATGAAAGCCGATATCAAATCAGCAAACCTGTATTATCTTCGGGGTACAACAGTAACAGGTAATTCAAATGTTACTTCAAATTCATCTTCTATTTCTGATAATACTAATCTATGGCATATGCGTCTTGGGGATATGAGTGAACTTGGTTTAACAGCATTAAGCAAAAGAGGATTCCTTGATGGCCAATGCGTTGGCAAACTGGAATTCTATGAACATTGTATTTTTGGCAAGCACAAGAGGGTAAAATTTAACACCTAAGTACATACTACAAAAGGCATTTTGGAGTATGTACATGCTGATTTATGGGGACCATCTCAAGAAGCATCACTAGGAGGTGCTCGTTATATGTTGACAATTATTGATGATTATTCAAGAAGAGTTTGGTCATGTTTCTTGAAGCTTAAATCTGAAGCATTCTCTGCATTCAAAGAATGGAAAGTCATGGTGGAAAACCAGACCGGTAAGAAGGTCAAAAAGCTTCGCACAGATAATGGTATGGAGTTTTGTTCAAATGAATTTAATTCATATTGTAAACTAGAAGGAATTGTTAGACACTACACCGTTTCTTACACACCTCAACAAAATGGTGTAGTTGAACGTATGAACATAACCATTATTTCAAAAGCCCGTTGTATGTTATCTAACGCAGGATTATCTAAGCGTTTTTGGGCAGAAGCTGCTTCTACTGCATGTTATCTAATTAACATGTCACCTTCTATTCCACTTGATAAAAAGACTCATATTGAGGTATTGTCTGGCTCTCCAGCAAACTATTCAGATTTAAGAATTTTTGGTTGCCCTGCTTATGCTCATGTTGATAATGGAAAATTAGAGCCTAGGGCAATTAAATGTATCTTTCTTGGTTACAAGTCTGGTGTGAAAGGATATAAGTTATGGTGTCCTGAAACTAAAAAGATCGTGATTAGTAGAAATGTAGTATTTAATGAATCAGCTATGCTACATAAAGATTCTTCTACTAATATTCCTGTTGAGAGTCAACAACAGACAAGTGTGCAGGTGGAGCAATCTGTTAACTCAGAACATACAACAGAAAAAGAAAACTCTATTGATCAAAATCAATCAGTTGAGCAAGAGTCTTCTACTCCTACTCCTATTCACCAACCACAACGTTCTATAGCAACTGATAGACCTAGGAGGGTCATTCATCCTCCCAAGAGACTGATAGAAGAAGCAAATACTGTTGCTTATGCTTTAAACGTTGCTGAAGAAATAGAAGGTGTCAAAGAACCTTCAACTTACACGGAAGCCATTACTTCAGAACATTGCAACAAATGGATAACTGCCATACATGATGAAATGGAATCTCTTGAAAAGAATGGCACTTGGGAGTTGGTGAAATTACCAAAAGAAAAGAAGCCTATCCGCTGCAAATGGATTTTCAAAAGAAAAGAAGGTATTACTCCTAATGAAGAAGCAAGATTTAAAGCAAGGTTAGTTGCTAAAGGCTATAGCAAAATTCCAGGCATTGATTTTACTGATGTTTTCTTTCCTGTTGTTAAGCATAGCTCAATTCGTACTTTACTTAGTATTGTTGCCATGCATAACTATGAGCTTGAGCAGTTAGATGTCAAAACTGCATTTTTACATGGTGAATTGGAGGAAGATATTTATATAGAGCAACCTGAAGGCTTCATTATCCCTGGAAAAGAGAACTTAGTATGTAGATTGAAGAAATCTCTTTATGGGTTAAAACAGTCCCCAAGGCAATGGTATAAGAGGTTTGACTCTTTTATGCTATCTCAGAATTTTAAAAGATCAGATTATGATAGTTGTGTTTATTTTAAGTCAGTCAATGGTTCATCAATATATCTGCTTCTTTATGTTGATGATATGTTGATTCCTGCAAAAGATAAACTAGAGATAGCAAAACTTAAAGCACAACTAAGCAAAGAGTTTGAAATGACGGACTTAGGTCCAGCCAAGAAAATTATTGGTATGGAAATTACTCGTAACAGACAACATGGAAAACTATACCTAAGTCAAAAGAGGTATATTGAGAAAGTTCTTCAAAGATTCAACATGCATAAAGCCAAGCCAGTGAGTACTCCGTTAGCTACACATTTCAAACTGTCTTCAGCATATTGTCCAAAGACAGATGATGAAATTAACAACATGGCGAAAGTTCCGTATTCTAGTGCAGTTGGTTCTCTAATGTATGCCATGGTATGTTCTCGCCCTGATTTATCTCACGTTTTAAGTGTTGTTAGCATATATATGGCTAACCCAGGAAAAGAGCATTGGAAAGCTGTTCAATGGATTCTTGGATATTTATGCGGTACTTCCAATGCATGTTTACAATTTGGAAGTTCTGGTGAAGGACTGGTGGGCTATGTAGATTCTGATTATGCTGAAGATTTAGATAAAAGAAGATATTTGACAGGTTATGTCTTTACCATTGGTGGATGTGCTGTGAGTTGGAAGGCAAGTCTACAGACCACTGTTGCCTTATCCACAACTGAAGCAGAATATATGGCAATTTCTGAAGCTTGTAAGGAAGCTATTTGGTTAAGAAATTTATTCAGTGAACTTTGTGGAGACATATCCCCTACAAAGATTTTTTGTGATAGTCAAAGTGATATTTATCTTACAAAAGATCAAATGTTTCATGAGAGAACGAAACATATTGATGTACGTTATCACTTTATTCGAGATGTTATTTCCAAAGGTGATATTCAAGTTCAAAAGATTAGCAGTCATGACAATCTGGCAGATATGATGACGAAGCCGGTTCCAGCAACTAAGTTTGAGCTTTGCTCAAGCGTGGTTGGTATGACAATCTAATTCCAAGGATTGTCGGCACACGATGATTTTATAATGAGGAGTCCTACAAGTGGAAATTCGTCTCAAGGTGGAGTTGTTTGATTACTTATTGCTTTTAAAGTCAAGGTGGAGATTGTGAATGATTGACTTCATAAAGCAAAAAGAAAACAAATAATTCATGTGGGCCCCACATGAATAGTAATCAAAATCAAAATCAAATTGAACTTCTGCACGTTGAAAACCTTGAACGATGAATTTTTCTCCAACTGCATACGGCGCTCACATTTGTTTTTTCAACAATCACGGAAATATTTCGGTTATTTATCCCTATATATAGGGATGATTAATTTCCAAATCAAGTCGTCCAAACATTCATTTAATATTGAGTGTTATATATACATAGATATATTGTGAGGCTCTATGTATTAAAAAGAAAAGAGAGATATATATATTTTCAGTTCCAAATCTTGTAACCTCCTCATTTTTCTCATATAGTGATTATCATCGGTTGTGCCCGTGGTTTTTTCCCGTAAGGGTTTTTCCACCTTAAATCCTTGTGTCCACATTTATTTTCTTTATCGTATTATTTTTATTTATTGTCGATATTTTTATACATAACAGTAATCGATGTTATTCGAAGCATGGAATATTTGAGCATAGCCACTATGCCATACGAGGATCACGAAAGTCAAGTTATCCTGTTTTGAAAATTAGATATATAAAATGGACAAAAAGATAGAAATGAAACATACAGGAATTATAACAAGTCCCTCAACTGATACGAGCCCTCAATATATTCAGATATTCTCCTTACCTCTTGTGATGAATTATAAGATTTTTTCCCTTTTTTCTTTTTCAATATTTGTATCATGTAGTCAATAAAATTGATTTCAGCTCGTCTGATATCATATCTAGAAAATTTTATCTTGCAACGCTCATATGACACAGAGCTCTCTCGTTTGCTATGTTTGTACTATGCTTTGGAATTTTTTCTGCATTCATCAACTAGACATATGATACATATTGCAAGTACAAGTAATAGGACTATATGATGTCATATCACCACTATCGCCCACATCTAAGAAACCAAAAAATAGCAACTAAGAAGCATAATAAAAATGGAATACAAAATAAATTTCCATATACATAGAAACATGTTTCAAGACATGTGTATCGATACTCATTTTCCATTTTTTTTTAAATACTTACTTTTATAAGAACATACAAAACGATAATCCAAACGCTATTCAAATAGCATTTTGAAAAAAGTTTTAGTTTATTATAATCAAATACTAGGTTGCCTTTAAAAATAAGTAAATAACGTATATTTTATTCATATGTCATTTTATGTAATTTGACATTTTTTAAAAGACTACAAATAATTTTGTCAAATATTAACTATATAAGGCCATGGGGAGTACCCATGTTATAGCAATGATGTTAACACCAAAAAGTGATGCCACGTCAGCATCACCTTTAACACCAAAAGTGGGGGTGTGCTGGTATTATTACAAGTGGTGTTATAACTTTTTCTTTTTTCTTTTTTCTTTTTTTTTTGGTAACCGAAAATACACAAATAATATAGTTCATTGATTTTTTTTTCACAATAAAACTACCATTTAATTTAAAAACACACAAATTACAAATTCCTAAAAATTTAAAAGCAACATTAAAAATAAAAAGAAATTCGTTAAATAAAACCAAACAAAAAAAAATCTAATAAATATCATTGATGTCGTTGAATTGGGGGGGGGGGGGGAGGTTTCATTGAAGTCATCCGAACCGCCTGCGTTTGCCCAAAGATCTTCGGTCAAATCTTGTCGAAGCCTATGATACGTGTCTTCATCATAAAGCTCTAACATTTTGTTGTAATACGCATCCGAACCCATCTGAACTGTTGCAGCTGGCTGAAGAACATCGTTTGGATTATACGTACAAATATTACGTCCCTTCTCTTCTATCATCATGTTATGTAGAATGAGCACCGCGTACATCACCTTCTGTATTTTTTTATCATCCCATGCTCGAGCCGGGTATTTTAGAACGTGTCATTTCTCTTTTATTGCTCCAAAACCCCTTTCTACGTCCTTCCGTGCCGACTCTTGTCGCTTTGTAAAATATTTTCTGTCCTCCTCAATTGGATGTTGATACGCTTTGACCATCGTTGAGTATCGCGGATATATCCCATCAGCAAGATAGTAACCATACTTGTAGTTGTGTCCATTCACAACGAAAGGACACTCGGGTGCTTTGCCGAGCAAATATTTGTTGAATATCGGCGATGAATTAAGAACATTTATGTCATTGTTAGACCCCGGCATACCGAAGTAAGCATGCCAAAACCAAAGATCTTGGGAAACAACGGCCTCTAGCATGATCGTTGGGTGTCCGTGGTCACCGCGTGTGTAAAGGCCTCGCCACGCGTTTGGACATCGTTCCCATCGAATGTGAGTGCAATCGATACTTCCAAGCATTCCTCTAAAACCATGCTTCTCGTAATGAAACGCGTATAATTGCTCTACATCACTTTTTGTTGGTATGCGTAAGTAAACGGGACCATAAAGTTGTATCACGGCTTTACAAAAGTTATACGTACTTTCTCGGGCTACTCTCGCCGACATCTTCAAATACTCGTCCAACGAGTCCGGCGATACGCCCAAAGCCAATTGTCGAAGTGCGGCCGTCATCTTTTGATATGTCGTGAACCCCCGCCTCTTCCGACCATCGTACCTCAATTAAAAGCATGGATAATGAGCATTCAAATCGGTAGCTATACGAAGGAATAAATTCTTCGTCAAGCGATAACGGTTACGAAAAATGTTATCGTCGTACAAACAATCGTCGTTGAAGTAATCGGTCATTAGACGCTCGTGTGCGGCTAAACGATCTCTATTTTTTTGTTTTCTTGTAAGCTTTGGTCGGACATGCGCCGGGGGTTCTACCAACGCCGTCAACACACTCGTAGCAACTTCAATAAAATGTGGAATAAACATGTCGTCGTCCGAAGAGGAAGAATCGGAAACCGGCATTTCATCGTTGAAAACCAGCGTTTCGTCATCGGAGCCGGACATTTCTTCATCGGAAGAGAATTCGAAGGCGATACTTGTTGGGAGAGGATCCATTTTTTTAGAGAGTATTTTGTAAAATAGAGTTGTGTAAAAAAAGAGTTGAAATATGTTGGTATTTATAGGAGATAAAAAAGTATTTAATTTTTTTTATTTCAAACGGTCACACGACCGTTACATATCAAACGGTTCGAATTTTTCCAACGGGCAGAAGCGAGAAGCGTTAACGGGCGTGGTGAATTTGGCGAGGGATAGCGCATGGCGCATGGCGCAGGGGTGGGGGTGGTGTTCACATGGCTATGGCGGCGCCATAGCCTTTGGCGCCCTCTTTAACGGGGTATACCCCAAGGCCTAACATTTATCAAATATATAGTTCTTGTTCTTAACGTCATATCACTCTATAGTTCAAGGCATGGGCATTACAAAACTCTAAAGTCATCACGTTATCAGTGCATCTTCTCCTGCTTTCTCGCCCCATTCTCTCCAACTCTTCGATTGTCCTCAGCCCATACGCACAACCGCCATCCCCAACACCTCAGAAAAAACCCACTATCGCACCTACAAAACCCTAAGACCAGAAGCATCGCCGTTTCACACCACCCTTCCTTTCCACCTCTGCTGACTTCTCCACCACCACTACGGTCTGTTCTCTCTACTCCGTCTCTACTCGACGAGAGAAAAATCGATTGAGATAGGGGCGGTAACATGTTTCGGTGGCACTGACGGCCTCAACGGACGAGGAGGGTTCATTTTGCCAATATGATTCCACCGTATGTGTCCCAATTTCACAATCTTGAAGTTAACTCTGAATCCTGTTGGTTTTAATTTAACCAAATTACAGGCTCACTGTGGTGGGTTTTTCTTCTCTCTCTCTCTCTCTCTCTCTCTCTCACTCTCTCACAACCACCTTCAGGAACTTGATCTTTCATTCGATTCACTATCTGGTGCCCCCCACATTCTCTCTTCTCATTACCATCCATTTCTTACTTAACTCTAACGTCAAATAAGTAGTCCGGTTCACTATCAATGTGGAAGCAAACTCGCAAACGTTGTATTTCACAAAATCGATTTACAGGCTCCTTGCCGTCATGTTTAACCAATGAATCAAACAATAAAACCGTTAAATATGACGGCAACTGCCTCATGATTGATGTGACACGTCAGCATCCCGCTAGCTATTGTGTAGAATAAGCTCGAGTGATAGAAGTGGAACCGAAAGATTTCAAAAATTATGGGCATAAAAGGAATCTGGTCGTATTTATAGGAGTGATTGCAGGGAGTATTATGCTTCTGGTGCTTTTGGTATTAGGGTTTGTTGTTCTTTCTCGAAAGCTTTGCACTTGAGGTGTATCAGAACAGAAATTGTTGCATAAATCGGTCCAAGATTACTCTGTTACGGGCTACCCATCTGAATTTTAACCAGTGCAAGTAAGTGTTTTGAATTCTTTTACTTAAATGGACTTAACGTGTATTTGTGTACAAATATTTTACTTATGGTAATGTCATAGAATCAAGACAAGATGGTATTGGAACTCCTAAGGTTAGTTACAAAATTTTGTACTTCTTTAAAGTTTTAAAATTTTCTTACAAATATTTTATGGTTTTACATTTCTTGAGAGCAACAGATCCAAAGGCCTTTGCAAAATCATGGTGGTAGGCTCGAGCACAATGAGACATATTGTGGTTCATGTTTGGGTGCTGAATCGGTATTTTTTTAACTATGCAATGATATTTAATATTGGTTTATCTCATTGTGCCAAATTTTAGCATCATACTTTCAATTTTTTTTATATTTTTTTGCTGTCAGACAAAGGAATGTTGCAATTCATGCGAAGATGTTCGTGAAGCATACAGGAAAAAAGGTTGGGCAATGTCAGATCCAGACATGATCATGATTGATCAGGTCAAATTTTCTCTCTCCATGTCTATTATAGCAGCCCACTTTCGTTTCTTTTTATTACAACATTGTACTATCAAACTTTCTTTTTAAGGCGTTATACTAGGAAAAATATTCCCAATTATAGCATTATACTTAGCAGATGAAGATTATTTTCTAGGTGTCGTGAATCCCCTTGATGGGTATGTTCATCTTTTCTCATTTCATAGTTAATTTTCTAATATTTGTTTTCTCATTTATATAAATTATGTTGATTTTTACTGTGAAATGGACACAAATAACCCTAACTGGGATGTACCAACTATGTTAATTTTCTAATATGGGATGTACCAACTATGTTAATTTTCTAATATGGGATGTACCAGTATTTTCTAAAGGTTGTACCAACTATTTACACAGATGATAGCGGACACAATATTCAATCAAACCAGGTTTCAACGTTTCTTCAAATTCTATTAAGGCAATATACTTTTATAAAAAATTAGTAACACGAGTTTTCAAGTGTTGGTGCTTTAAAATTGGTGGTTGTATTAATGTTGGTCAGACTTTCGGCTTATTTATTTCATTTTGGCGGTCATGTTTTGGTATTAATTTTGATATCATTAGTTATTAATTTTTACGGCTGTTTTCATTTGTTAAAAACCGAACAGTTGGTTTTATGAACGGTCTGGGTTTCGATTTTGATCTTTTTGGACACCAACAAAAATATAAAAACTAAAAAGTAGGCTGTTGATATCCCGTTGCGTTGCGACTTCAAGCATCACATTTTATTACATATAATTATTAGATTTTGAAGCAATACAGATTGGCACAACTAATGCAAGTTTTTATTAATTATCCAATTATATATTGGTGCTCAATAAGAAGTAAAAAAAGTTAAACCCCTAAGAAATCAAAATTTTCGGTTTTGTTTAAGTTTTAATAAAAAATCACACCGAACTGTACTTGATTGGGTTTTGAATACATATTTCATATACATGTGCAGGATTAGCTGCTCATATATTCACCAACTATATTAAGTGATTATGACATGTGTCTGAAGCTTTTGAATATGGTATCGTTGGAGTTAATGAATGATGAGTTTCTACAGTGGTATGGATTCATCTTTTTTTTCTTTCAAAAATGGTTAAATAAAAGGATTGATATTTAATTCATTGTTTGTTTTTTTATTATCATTTTCAGGTGATTGAAGACGACTACAAGGTTGTTCTTGATGTCATTCTTAATGAATTGAGACAAATTGTGAAAATGATATTTCTTGCATTTAGCCCGTAACCGGAAAAAATGCAAGAAATAACAATGTACTTTCACACAATTTTTTTTTGTTTTAACTTCCGTCGCAACGCGCGGTAGCAAAACCTTGTTTATATACATTAACTATATCTTACAGCTCCAATTACCATATAGCATTTATGTTTGCTAAACATACCTCTAAGTTTTGAATATTTTGAATTTTGGATTGGTTTTGCCAAAATAAAATGATTATTTTTGAATTCGAATTGGATTGGATACTAAAATGAGTACAAAATACTCAAAAAGCCAAAGTTAAGTAGACTATAGAAGGGGATGGAATATTATTTATTTTAACGATATCAATAATAAAAATATGTCAATTTGCTATTCATGGGATTTTGGTGGACGGGAAGTGGATGTCAACCCGTTATAGAGTCAAACAAGTGTTTCTCAAACATTTTGAGCCTCGTTTTAGCTCGTTATCCCATTATCGACCTATTATGCATACAATGTTCCTCTTGCACTTGTCGGCTGAGCAGGCTACTGCGATTGAATATGCCATTTCTCAGGAGGAAATTAAAAAAGGCTAACCGTGATTGTTGTTCAAACAAAGCTTCTGGACCTGATGGATTTACATTTGTGTTCATACAAAAATTCTGGTACTTGGTTGACAATGATGTAGTTATATTGGTGAATGAGTTTTTTAATGGTAGTTTTCCACGTAGGTGCAACCCATGTTTTATAGCATTGATTCCTAATATTAAAGACACCAAATTCGTAAAAATATTTATGCCCTATAAGTTTGTTGCCAATATAAAAGTATTAGCAATATTTTATCAAATTGATTGAGCTCAATTATTTATTTATTGGTTAATAGGGAACAACATGCCATTATCAAAAGTTGTTATATTGTAGATGATCCGTTGATCTTGAATGATGTTGTGACATGATACAAATTAAGCTAATAGAAAGAGAGCTATGCTTTTCAAATTTGATTTTGTAAAAGCATATGATTTTGTGAGGTGTTTTGGTCATATGTTATGCTTTTTTTTAGGCTGGCGGGTGGTTTAACGGGAGCCTCTCCACACGCGATGGTGGAGACCCGAGTTCGATACATCTCAAAGAGGCAGGCAAGAACCCAAGGGAGCCTAAGGGAAAATTCCTCCACATGGGCACTAAAGCGAGGTGTACGGGATTCGAACTACTTATCACCAACCTCATGCACCATGGGGTAGAAAACCCAGGTGCCTCTTCCCAGCTGGGCTGGGAGTCATTGGCGGTCATATGTTATGCAAAATGGGGTTTAGTCAAAGTTGCGTAAATGAATCCAAAGTGTCCTTCACTCTTTGATGAGATTGGTGCTAGTGAATGGTTCCCCCACTAAAGAGTTACAGTTTCACAAAAGGGTTGCGACAGAGAAACCATCTTTTACCTTTACCTTTTATCTTGATTATAGAGGGTTTGCATGTAGCCATTCAATAGACTTTGTCGAATAGGGTGTTTCAAGGCTGCCTCATAAGGTATTTCATATTTGAGATTGAGGCTAACCAATTTATTCTATACAAACAACCCAATTTTTTGGGTGAGTGGTAGTATTTAAACATTACAAATTCAACGTGTAAAAAAGTAAACTTACATGGATTAGCATGGAGTATTCAGTAGTGGAGGCTATAGGTACGTTTATCAGTTGTGCCTAGTAAAAAGGGTTGTGGTCGGTGATAATATGTGTCGTACGGATGCTTGTAAATATTGGAGGCTATAGGTACGTTTATTGGTTGTGCCTAGTTAAAACCCCCTTTTTATCTTGGATTGTGGTCGGTGATAATATGTGTCGTACGGATGCTTGTAAATATGGGTTTTGGAATTCACGAATAAACTTTGAGTTTAGAAAACTAAAACCCTTTAAGTTGGGGTGACTTGCTTTACTTAAAGTTGTCTTAGGTTCGTTCCCCCATTTTTTTGTCAGTTTTTAAAACATTGATTATATTATGTTGAGCTTGAAATTCTCTATAACAATTTTCTTTATTTGAGGTGACTTGGATGATAATAAAATGACGTGGGTTGCTTGGTGTAACGTTATGGCTCGAGCCATATGGGCATTGTGGAGATTTAAAAATCAGCCTCAAGCCATATGGGCGAACGTTGTGAAAGCCATACATGGTGATTGTAGTTGCATTGAGAATCATCTTTTCATTGATATATTCATCTCTTTCTATCAAGCTTTTTGCAATTTTTTTAATAAAATCTATGTTGTTTAAAAACTAATCTATAGCCACTACTTTTGAAAAGAAAATTGATCTTAATATGAATGAACTTCATATCATGTTAAATTCTTCTGTGTAAGATTCTTTTTGCAACAATGATAACTTTCCTGTGTCATGATGAAAATGAAGTAAACATGACGTTACTTGATTCTATGTATTCATCATGTCAAAGTAAGTATTGTCAATCATTTAAAGTTGAAAAGTTGAAGAACTACTTAAAATAGTTAAATTTTATCTTTACGCGTTTACAAAACATGACATTGAAACACTTGGTGTAACGCCAAAACATGTTTATTATGTAATTATAATAAAAAGGGTAAATTGGTCAATTTACCTTAGAAGGGTAATTTGGTCTTTTGGACAGAAAATGATTAAGTTTGTAATAATATTTTGAGTTTAGGACTTAAAATGTTATAAAAACTAGTTTTTGTCATAAATATGTGTAAAATGTGGCAAAAGTTCAAGAATTACAACTCTAGGGACTAAACTGCAATTTCTGGAAGTATAAATAGTGGGACAAGCTCTCCCACATGTGCAGAATTCTAGAGTTCACGGGAGAAAGTTCTTGAGCGATCGTTGCAGGAATTTGGAGCAATTCTTGAAGGTTTGAACTTGGAATTCGATTCTTGGCTTCAAAGGGTAGAATTGGAAGTTTTGGAGGTAAGTTTTCCAAGTTCTAGTTTATGTGTTTTTGATGAGTTTTGTAGAACTCAAAACTGCATTTACAGTTATGATTGGGTGATTAAAATGATGTAATACTTCCATTAAGTCATGCTAGTAAGGGCTTAATTCAAGATAATGGAAGTAGATTGTTATTTATGATGAATTTGAAGTTTTGGGGTTTTTAGAACTAAGAACCCTAATTCTTCATATGATTGATTGAGTGGGTTTTGGGGGTTGAAAACCTTGTTAAAATGTAAGGTTTTAGCCTAGGAATAAACCCCAAACGGTTAAGAACAGCATTAAGAACTTATAGACCAAAACTGCAAGCTACAGTGCACAATTCGCGACTGGACAGGAGACCTGCACTGGCGCTAGGCGCAGTGCGCCCCTAGGACAGGGAATCAGAAATGCTATTTTTTGTTTGGCTTGACATCCGCCTAAAATGGATTCGAGTCAACCCAACCCAATTGGAAATCTAATAAACCCTAATCGAGATTACTTGACGCTAATAGGATCAAAACTCATACACTACGTTATAAATTGATGTTAATAGCAATATAGCATAGTATAATGTTATAACTATAATCAAATTAAATTATGATACCATATTATAATCAAATGAAAGTATAATTCTCTAACTAAATTAAAAGAATCAAACTTGAATGCTATAATTAAACTTCAAATCAAAGTAGATTGTTATAATCAAATAATAACCTATTTTTTTAAAAACTCTATTTTTATAAACACTACATTAAATTTTATAAAACTCTTAAGATGCTTGTGCTAGTGGAAAATTATGAAGACCACCAAAAGTCAAAAGATATTCCCATGGTCTCCCACTCATACCTCCCATCATCTTTCCTTTCCTTTTCCTCTCACCACATTATTCTCATCACCACTCAAACCCTCTCTATTCTTTCTCTCACTCTCAATCTCGAAATTTCTCCAAGAAAGCTTCATTTTCCAGCCAAGAACAATCCCTCATACTCAAATCTTCATCCCTCTTGAAGCATTCCTCAAGGTATGTTGTTAAAAGTTTCAAATTCATACATGAAACAAATTAAATCCACCAAAATATCTAAAACTCATTTTATGTATAAACCTGATTTTTTCTCAGAATCCCATTAATAAAATAATAAGTTCTGGAAATTTTCAGAAATTAACTCATTGTTATCGAATTATTATAATTATTGCACTAAAATAGGGCAATAATTCATATAAAATACTTTTTGTATTCAATAAATTCTGAGAAAATTATGGGATGACCCATAAACTGAGAAAACATAATTTATGAAGTTTCATGCATTTATATTACAGTTTTATGGTTATTTTGTATTATATTTTGTTGAAGCTAAATAAATAGAAAAATATAGTTATGTATGTCAAAAATACGATTTTATATTTTTCGCACCTTAATAACATTATAAAGACCCCATGCAAAAATTTACAGATTTTTGTAAGAATGTTTTCTTATTTTTCCAAATTTAATGATTGTTTAATGGGTTAAATTGTTAATAAATAGCTATACAAGTCCGAAAATTATAAACCCTTGTCACAATATCATATATGACATATTAATCATAGATAAAAAGTTTAATGAATTTTCCTTAATAGTTTACTATTATTTATGATTTTATTGATTAGTTAATAATGAAAAACATAATAAATACTTCCCATTGTCCAAAATATCCAAACTATTTACAGTAGGCTCAATATAATGTTAGAAAACTATGGTTAATTTTCCAGAATTTTTGGGAATCATTTATTATTTTTCCCGAAATTTGTTGTGGTTTAATTATTAAAATACTAAATAAATACTAAAGCAGTTAAGAAAAATATGAAAATTTTACAGTAATTACTATTTTATGAAATAATGATTTTCTGATAATTTCAGAATGTTTCATTACTGTTTAGTATTTAAAACCATTTTCCTAAATATCTAAGCATGTAAAAATGCATTTTTAATGATTATTTCATATAAATAATTGTTTATAATATATAAAATCTGTAAATACTTATAATTTGACTAGTTATTATTTTAATAAGAAATTATTAAAATCTTGCCTAAATTGAAAACATAAATTAATAATCCAAAGTAATTAATTCAATTTAATATTCATTTAACATATGAATACATTAATATTCAAATCAAAATGGATTATTGTTAATTCATCTAATATAAGAATATGTGTCTAATTATTTTTATTAATACTCCATTCCCGTTTATCGATTCCTAAGCCAAAACTATTAATTATATTAGGTTCTGCGTCATTTTGACCCGAGCCGTCTTTCGTACGACACGCGTATTCCGTTTGGACTAATGTGAGTAATCTACCCTATATTTTATAATTTTCAATACTTTTGGGGTGTATCATGTGGTTCTAATATGTTTTCAACTTCATTTTATTATTTTATCACAATTGAGACATTTATACTTGAATCATTATTTGTATAATTATTGTTTGTTTACGCTACATGTACTTGTAGTGCATTATCATTTTAGTCTAATCTCCATGACTATGCCCGTATTCTTGAGGTACGTTATGGACAATAATAGCGCTATTGTGTTGACCACCCCGCCTTGGGACGCTAAGGTGATTGATTGCACGTGGTTGAGTGTGTATGATGATTAGATGCTCCATCCTATATATATACATGTATATGTACATATAGGGTGAGGACTTATTGTTGTTGTTATCATTTGTTAATCAATATTTTTGATTTATAAACCGTTATCTCAATAACACTTGCTTGTCGACTTCAAAAGAAAACAAGTTTCAAATTATCAATATTTCAAACTCACAATTTTCTTTAATAAAACTTGATTACTCACCAACTCTCGTAGTTGACCTGTTTTTACCCATGATGCAGATTTGAAGAATGAAGTTGATGAAAAGTAGGGTGTACCTTAGAAACCCACCAGACTATTTAAATTTGATGTAATAAATGTTGTTTGTATTTGAATTTGTATTTGTATGTTGTGGATCTTGTTTGCCTACTTAGTACTTAATTGAATCTAATCATATTATAACATAGTTGTCATGAGACTTTGAACAATATATCACGCCTTGATCGATTCCGCCAAGGATCGGGGTGTGACAGATTGGTATCAGAGCCCTTGACTATAGGGAATTAGGTTAATTGCCTTGACCTAGTCTATAGCCTCTAGGGTCCTCTCGTATGCTAGTTTATAAAATGCACACACAACTGCATGCAATTCGCACTTAGAAAATTCTAGGAATACCTTTGTGTGCTAATTGCTCCCTTATGTGCTTACGTATTACTCATGACACTTATATGTGTGCATACACTTGTAAATTTTCTCTTCTTTCTCTGAAAATCACACACATACTCAAGTGGTTTCAAAAAAAAAAAAAAAATTTATACATATATAATCCTTAGAACTCATAGGAAATTCCAAGACATCCACTCTAGTTGGGTAGGATCATAGTAATGGACGCGTAGTAACTGGAAGGGGGAGGTGCCGGTAGCCCGAAAGTCCTGACTAGGTAAGCATTCGTATACATCCCAATCAACCGAGGGACCAGTTTGCTTACCTGGGGACCAATGGCGAGAGTTCCCAAACCTATAGGCCAAAGCGCGTCATTCACATTACTTTTGAGCCATCAAAATACCCGACCTTATCAAACGTATCGGAAAGGATACACTCTAAAATGGCCAACTCATTGGACTATTAAGTTCCGTAATGGTCCTAGAAGTGGGAAAAACATGTGAAAACTTAGTATTATGGGGGCCCACGCAAATGCTACATGATTCACATTTAATACCCATGGAAAGCCCAGAAGGTACCCAATACAATGATATTTTTATAAAGTATAAGTACAAGTACATACATACTAGAACAGTGTCATAACCAAAACAATACAAGAGTAATAAGATGAGTTGAACACTACGAGTAGGCCTAGATAGTTATGTAATCATATCTAGGATAAATAGAGCCTGATCAACTCTATTGGTCCAAGGTATGACTAACATGTGTTTAGGAATAATTGTAGTGAACAACAAGTCTAAAAACTTATCAATAACCATATACAAATAAACTCTAAAACAGAATACAAATCTAAAATACTATAGGAGTATTTTATAATACTATAGAACCATACATCTAGACATTTTATGTACATGTTATACCCCTACCCTTACACGGTCGATAATATCTGACCAATAACTATTATCGAAAACCTACAATCATTCCATCCTTAATCTCAATAGCACAAGAATGCCACCTTGTCAAAGTAACCAACATACCATCACACCATCAACAGATCGACCGATGACTCCACTGGTGGACACCGTTATATTTCATGTCGTTGTGGCAGCCGCCATGACAAACATTAGCATTAATGGCATAAACGGAAACAGGAACGGTACCAACGGTTTCATTAGACTAATGTTGGAATTCAATCTGAACGCCGAAAGCAGGCTATCTCACCTGTTAAGTCTTCTGTTTTCTCTTCACTTATGATCTTGAGAAAGTCAGGGTTAAAACCACTCATATCAGAATTAGAAGGTACTTGACTTGGACCTTCCTGAAGAATAGGAATGGTCATACCTTCTATCATATGATGTGAAATTTCATCATTTACATTCTCAAGTAAATCAAGATTCATATCTTCCTGTTCTAAGAAACTCCAATCTTCATCAAAAATTACTTGACTTGGACCTTCCTGAAGAATAGGAATAACCATACTTTCTATTATAGGATGTGAGCCTTCATCATTTACATGCCCAAGTAAATCAACATCTATAGCAGAACCGGATGGCAAAGATTGCTGCTGTGCATGGGTCCCTGATGAAGTTTCCTCCATCTCCTCGGCCTTTCGTTTCCTGTAAACATCTCTAAAGACAGCTTGCCTAAATTTCTTTGTGGTATCAGTCATCTTCGAACTGGAACCCTCGAATATTGCTTTTTTCTCATTTTCTATACCAAGTATTACGTCTGCTTCATTAGCAATATTATTCAATTCCTGTTACATAAATACCTTCAGTCAATACAATCTCATGGTACTAAAATTTTGAAAAAAAAATGCAATTTTTAACCTGAGTATTGTTAATAAGAGTTTCTAGACTCTTAAGCTGTCTTCGAGGCCATTTTGGTATGCCTAACTCCCTACAACGATTCTTCAACTGGGTTGATCCAACGTTGAGTTCCTTTGCAGCTTCCAAAAGAGGCTTGTTAAAGTGCTGAGTTATTGCTTCCTTACTTAATGGCTGTCTAGAACCACTTCCACTGCCAACTACTGTGGTTCTTGGACTCAAAGAATCAAATCCGGTTGTGCTATTGTCATTCTGGATCAATTGAGCATGATCCTGACCAAAGATAAACTTTGGTGCAATAACATTAGTATCTGACGTCGGCAGTAACTGTTGATTTTCAGCTATGAACCCAGGGTTTTGAAATCCCTCTAGATTTCTTTGAATCATCTGAAGGTGATTATGGTATTGAAAACCTCCCTCAAACTCAGGATTCATTCCAACACTGTCGTTATGAATCACCTGTAGTTGATTGTCATTCTGTATGCTAGCCATGAATCCTTGATTCATGGGGATAATCTCACTGTTCGTTAAGTGCTCGTCCATGAATGGATTGTAATCCGTTAAACTATCCATTAGTGGAGCTTTAAAAAAAACAAAAAAAAAAAAACACAAATGTTAGATGATAAAAACCAAACTGACATAAAAGTACTAGAATTCAACCTGGAAGTAAGTTTTGAGATTGTTCATAAGCAAAAAAGATGAAGGCCCTAGATCTTCTGAGATTATATTCATCGGAGGAAAACGAAAAGACTTTTAAAAACCTTTCGATTACCCTAGGTGCTATTTTTTCAACATTAACTGCTTAACTTGATAAGGACAGGAAAACGAAAAGACTTTTAAAAACCTTTCGATTACCCTAGGTGCTATTTTTTCAACATTAACTGCTTAACTTGATAAAGACAGGAAAACGAAAAGACTTTTCGACTACCCAAAGTGCTATTTTTTCAACATTCACTGCTTAACTCCGATAAGGACAGGGAAAACGAAAAGACTCTTTATAAAAAAAAAATTATATCTCCGGAAAGTGGAAATAATTCAAAGAACATTTAATTAAATAATATCATAATAATGGATTAGAACCTACTCACCTGGCGTATATACAGCTCGTGGTCCACCTGTATCTTGCATATTTTATTCCTCTTATGCGTATCAGCTATAAAATGACATTACAAACATACATACACAGACATACATACATACATACATACATACATACATACATACATACATACACATACATACATACATATACATACATATATACATACATACTGTACCGCCTATCATCCTCAGACCGATGATCAATCTGAGAGGACAATTCAAACACTCGAAGATATGTTGAGGGCGTGTGTCTTAGATTTCGGAGGAAAATGGGACTCTCATTTACCGTTGGTGGAATTCTCCTATAATAACAGTTATCATTCAAGCATCGAGATGCCACCATTTGAGGCATTGTATGGCCGTAAATGCCGATCTCCTATTTGCTGGCATGAAATTGGGGAGTCTCACGTAATTCGCGCAACAGTGGATTCTCCAATCGTTGGTCTTGAGCTTATCCAGGAAACAACCGACAAAATCACTCAGATTCGCAATAACCTTCTCACAGCTCGTAGCTGACAAAAGAGTAATGCTGACAAGCGACGCAAACCGCTTGAATTTATCGTGGGTGACATGGTCATGTTAAAAGTGTCCCCATGGAAAGGTGTGGTTCGATTTGGACGCAAGGGTAAATTGACACCACACTACGTAGGCCCGTTTAAGATCCTGAAAAGGATCGGACCAGTAGCCTATGAGTTGGATCTACCAACAGAGCTTCAGAAAGTTCACCCACTATTTCATATAGCCAACCTCAAAAAGTGTTTAGCAGACGAGAACCTTCATGTTCCTCTCGATGATATCCAAATTGACGAGACAATGCAATTTATCGAGAAACCCTTGGAAATTGCCGACCGGAAGGAAAAGCAACTCAAAAGAAGTCGCATTCCCCTGGTCAAGGTCAGGTGGCAGTCGGCACGTGGACCCGAGTATATATGGGAGCGTGAGGATCATATGCGTACCAAATACCCGCATCTTTTCTCTTAAGGTACTTTCTTATTAAATTTCGGGACGAAATTTCCTAAAGTAGGGGAGACTGTGACATCCGCCTAAAATGGATTCGAGTCAACCCAACCCAATTGGAAATCTAATAAACCCTAATCGAGATTACTTGACGCTAATAGGATCAAAACTCATACACTACGTTATAAATTGATGTTAATAGCAATATAGCATAGTATAATGTTATAACTATAATCAAATTAAATTATGATACCATATTATAATCAAATGAAAGTATAATTCTCTAACTAAATTAAAAGAATCAAACTTGAATGCTATAATTAAACTTCAAATCAAAGTAGATTGTTATAATCAAATAATAACCTATTTTTTTAAAAACTCTATTTTTATAAACACTACATTAAATTTTATAAAACTCTTAAGATGCTTGTGCTAGTGGAAAATTATGAAGACCACCAAAAGTCAAAAGATATTCCCATGGTCTCCCACTCACACCTCCCATCATCTTTCCTTTCCTTTTCCTCTCACCACATTATTCTCATCACCACTCAAACCCTCTCTATTCTTTCTCTCACTCTCAATCTCGAAATTTCTTCAAGAAAGCTTCATTTTCCAGCCAAGAACAATCCCTCATACTCAAATCTTCATCCCTCTTGAAGCATTCCTCAAGGTATGTTGTTAAAAGTTTCAAATTCATACATGAAACAAATTAAATCCACCAAAATATCTAAAACTCATTTTATGTATAAACCTGATTTTTTCTCAGAATCCCATTAATAAAATAATAAGTTCTGGAAATTTTCAGAAATTAACTCATTGTTATCGAATTATTATAATTATTGCACTAAAATAGGGCAATAATTCATATAAAATACTTTTTGTATTCAATAAATTCTGAGAAAATTATGGGATGACCCATAAACTGAGAAAACATAATTTATGAAGTTTCATGCATTTATATTACAGTTTTATGGTTATTTTGTATTATATTTTGTTGAAGCTAAATAAATAGAAAAATATAGTTATGTATGTCAAAAACACGATTTTATATTTTTCGCACCTTAATAACATTATAAAGACCCCATGCAAAAATTTACAGATTTTTGTAAGAATGTTTTCTTATTTTTCCAAATTTAATGATTGTTTAATGGGTTAAATTGTTAATAAATAGCTATACAAGTCCGAAAATTATAAACCCTTGTCACAATATCATATATGACATATTAATCATAGATAAAAAGTTTAATGAATTTTCCTTAATAGTTTACTATTATTTATGATTTTATTGATTAGTTAATAATGAAAAACATAATAAATACTTCCCATTGTCCAAAATATCCAAACTATTTACAGTAGGCTCAATATAATGTTAGAAAACTATGGTTAATTTTCCAGAATTTTTGGGAATCATTTATTATTTTTCCCGAAATTTGTTGTGGTTTAATTATTAAAATACTAAATAAATACTAAAGCAGTTAAGAAAAATATGAAAATTTTACAGTAATTACTATTTTATGAAATAATGATTTTCTGATAATTTCAGAATGTTTCATTACTGTTTAGTATTTAAAACCATTTTCCTAAATATCTAAGCATGTAAAAATGCATTTTTAATGATTATTTCATATAAATAATTGTTTATAATATATAAAATCTGTAAATACTTATAATTTGACTAGTTATTATTTTAATAAGAAATTATTAAAATCTTGCCTAAATTGAAAACATAAATTAATAATCCAAAGTAATTAATTCAATTTAATATTCATTTAACATATGAATACATTAATATTCAAATCAAAATGGATTATTGTTAATTCATCTAATATAAGAATATGTGTCTAATTATTTTTATTAATACTCCATTCCCGTTTATCGATTCCTAAGCCAAAACTATTAATTATATTAGGTTCTGCGTCATTTTGACCCGAGCCGTCTTTCGTACGACACGCGTATTCCGTTTGGACTAATGTGAGTAATCTACCCCATATTTTATAATTTTCAATACTTTTGGGGTGTATCATGTGGTTCTAATATGTTTTCAACTTCATTTTATTATTTTATCACAATTGAGACATTTATACTTGAATCATTATTTGTATAATTATTGTTTGTTTACGCTACATGTACTTGTAGTGCATTATCATTTTAGTCTAATCTCCATGACTATGCCCGTATTCTTGAGGTACGTTATGGACAATAATAGCGCTATTGGGTTGACCACCCCGCCTTGGGACGCTAAGGTGATTGATTGCACGTGGTTGAGTGTGTATGATGATTAGATGCTCCATCCTATATATATACATGTATATGTACATATAGGGTGAGGACTTATTGTTGTTGTTATCATTTGTTAATCAATATTTTTGATTTATAAACCGTTATCTCAATAACACTTGCTTGTCGACTTCAAAAGAAAACAAGTTTCAAATTATCAATATTTCAAACTCACAATTTTCTTTAATAAAACTTGATTACTCACCAACTCTCGTAGTTGACCTGTTTTTACCCATGATGCAGATTTGAAGAATGAAGTTGATGAAAAGTAGGGTGTACCTTAGAAACCCACCAGACTATTTAAATTTGATGTAATAAATGTTGTTTGTATTTGAATTTGTATTTGTATGTTGTGGATCTTGTTTTCCTACTTAGTACTTAATTGAATCTAATCATATTATAACATAGTTGTCATGAGACTTTGAACAATATATCACGCCTTGATCGATTCCGCCAAGGATCGGGGTGTGACAGATTTAGCTCAAACTTGAACCGTAGGCTCGTTATGGTTTGAAAAGTTTGGGAAAATTTTTATATTGAGTTTTCGACCCCTCGGGGGCACTGTAGATCAATACGAATGCCTCGGTGAATAGTGAAATTCATAAAAAGATAGTAAACGGAAAGTCTATTATCTAGACATTGTTTGTATTGATACTATATTGAACTCTTGTGCATTAGAGTCAATTAAAACAGTTGGTGACCTATAATCATTGTGAAAATGAATGACATTATAGGTACGGGACAAAGCCTTACGGATTACATTGGAAGGCAAGAAACAACGATAGCTAACGATAGCAAACCTTCAGGTGAGTAATCTCACTGTTATCCGATGTGATAGATAGTAAATGAGCAGCTGCAGATGGAAATTGTTTTGGGGACGAAAATGACAGATTATATGATTTGATATATGACAATACCAGATAAGCCGTGAGTCTGATATAGACAAGAACGGAGCTGTGAGTCAATAAAAATGAATGATATGACAATACCAGATAAGCCGTGAGTCTATGATAGACAAGAACGGAGCTGTGAGTCAAACGTATATAAGACAATACCGGATAAGCCGTGAGTCATTGCGATGACAAGAACGGAGCCGTGAGTCTAGGCAAAAGCGGGATAAACCCGTGAGCCATGTATGATTTTGCGTTGCATGAGAATGCATGTTTGATTTTGTATAGAGAATTTTATTCTTATACATGTTATATTTGATTTGATTACTCATTGGGCTTTATAGCTCACGGTTTTATTGATATGTCCCTGCAGGTGAGCGTGATCCCGCCAAGGGAAAAGATAAAGTCCGTGACTGAGGACTTAGTATTTGAAGTGACGACCCGGCTTGAAGAATGTATAATATTTTATGTATTGTACTTCGTGATACGCTTGTACTCGTATTGTATTAACTAATACCCCTACTTATGGTTTATTTGTAAAATATTTGGTTTGAAAAAAATGGAAATTTTTGGGGTGTTTTTGTTAATAAGTCGGGTGTTACACTTGGAGTATATATTAAAAAATATATTGTAAAATGTACGTGAAGATGCAAGATTTAATAACCCGAAGTGAATTGGAAACTTGACAAAGATGATGGTCAAAACAAACAAACACACAATATATGTAACACCCCTTTTCTCAAACCATATTTAAATACAAATATAGTTACTTTACAAACATATTTTACAACCCGTGACTATAAAGTAGTCACTTAAATTTTTTTTTTGATTATTTTACAAACTTAAACTCAAAGGGGTATTACAGACTCAATACAGATAACCATAATTTAAACTTACAGTATACAAACTGGTCCCAACTGCAACCTTCGCTCCTTTCACCTAAGTACATGACATTTCAAAAATAGTATACGTGAGACATAAAGCCTCGTGAGTAATATGGGTTTAGACCCAAAAGCTTTTCTGTTCAAAACTTGAAATATTACAAGTAAACTTGCTGAAAACTGATTTATGACAAAAATCCCAAAATTTCTTTTCTTCTTTACTTTCAAACTATAAAATACTTTCTTTCTTAAAACTGCTTTCTTTCTCATTTTCTTGTGACCAACTGAAACTCATGAATTAAGTTATTTTAATTCATTCTACTAGCTCCCCTCGCGGGACAGAACAGATCCGTCCGCTCGGTTATGCTCATTCTGTCTCCCCTTTGTGACTTGGAACGGATTCAAGCACAAGGGTATACTAAGCTAGACAACTACTTCGCGACGGGAGGTACCATCCTAGTAGTGTCTTCTGATCTCCCGATTATGTGGGTGATCCTAGTCCGGACAACTAACTCTTACTACTTTCTTTGCTTTGGTTCTTATCTTTTTACTTTCTTCATTTTATCTCAAATTGGTCAAATATGGACACAATTTCAAAACAAACTCAAACTTTAACTCTTTGACTCATACTCTTGAAAATCACTTTAAAACTAACTTCAAAATCTTTAGCTCTCATATGGAGCTTCTTTCAAAACTTTACAAACTATACTTCTTTTAAAAACTGAACTTCTTTAAAACTTCTTTAAAATCTCTTTTAAACACTTAGCTCTTGGAGCTACTTTCAAAACTATTTCCAAACTTTAGTATCTAAAAACATTTGGAAATCTCATACTTTTCTGAAAATATCATTTTGCTATGTACTAGAAAAATCCTCATAAAACTCACCTTGGTGTAGCTATAACTCACTAAACTTCTCGTACTCCTTTCCCCTTTCCGTGCCCGATAGTATTTGAAGCACCACCTATATAAGTATCACGTATAAATACTCAACATAATTAACTCTATAGTTCTAAAGTCTCATATGACACAACTCCAGGTTATAACAAATGTATAACCATTAATAAACTCGTTTTATAATTTTTCTCCGAAATATGCGTATTTTGCTACAGTACCCCCGAGGGGTCGTATTTCAGTTCCGACACTTTTGCATGAAGTCTTAGGCCATATTAGACTTGTGTTTCAAATTTGGAGTTAATCGGACAAGTCTAGCTCAAATTCCAAAAATCAAGTTTTGATATTCACTTGATTGGCCACTGCCGCTACAGTGGTTTTTCCGCAAGGTCGGATTACGAATTTGACCATTTCCGATATGTTTTTATACCATTCTAAGACTATGGTAAAAATTTCAGACCAAACGGACATGCCTAGCTATGGTTTCTGATTTGAAAAATTGGACAGAACTGAAAAATTTTCCAGCCGCGAGATAGGGTCGCGATCCACCCTTAGATAGGGTCGCGATCTATAGTATGTTGCCATTTTTTGGCGTTTTTTCCAAACTGCAACCCCATTTTTCACCCCATTAAGCTCTTAATACTTAACTTAATTGGTTTAGGGTCATTTCTAGACCCTAAATACCAATTTATATCTAACTTTGATCCACAAAAACATCAATTCTTCTTTAAAATCTTAAAAGTTCTTCCGAAAATACAATTTTTCATCAAAAATCGTTTTGTTGGATTTCCAAGCTTGAAACTGATTTCTTGCATTACTTATATCATGTTTGACTTAACAAGACTATAAGAAACATATAAAAATCAGTTTCATCTCTTTTACCCATTTCTAGGGTTCTTGGGATTAAAAAACCCATTTTCACAATTGTTGCATCTAAGCTTCATTTTTATCAATTTGACAACCATTACATGTTCATTTCATCATTTCTAACGTGTTAGGTTCATCTAAACCATCTGAACTTTCAAACCCGTGACTTAGGGTTCTTGAGCAAAAATCACCATTTCTTGATTTTTACACATTCTATGGTTAGAACATGCTTTTGTGGTGATTCTTGAGCAAGATTAACTAGATGATAACTTTGGAACCATGATTTCTGGAAAATCAGAAATCCAAACTTGATTCTCGTTCATAATTTGGAGTTTAGAGATTGAAAACCTTACCTCACTTGCTTAGAAACTTCAATCTAGAACTTGGTCTTTGAACTCTTCCTTGATCTTCCCGTGTTCTCTTCTCTAGCTCTCTCTCTCGTTCTCTCTAGCCTCTTCTGTAACCTTCTACTAGTTTCTGAACATAGAGAGTAATAACTCTCTTATTTATATTTTTAGTTTTTATAAAATAGTTACACTTTAACCCCCAATCTTCTAACTTCTTTACAATAATGGTCCTAAGACTCAAAATCTTACAACAATATTCCATTAACTTCCAACTTGACATTTTCTTGACAATTTGGTCATTTTCATGTCAAATGACCATTTTGCCCTTTTTAGTCAAATTTCACTATTCACGCGGTAAAACTCCAAATTTCACATAATCTCTTATTTATTATATTATAATTTCACAAATACATATTATTTTACATAATAGTCTTATAACGTGTCAAAAGACTATTTTACCCTTTTACAATTTTTGCGGGTTCTTACAATATATCAAATGGTATATCATTATTGAAATTAACATTGATTTTGCTTGTTGCAACATCTACCGTGGAGTGTGCATTTTTAGCAATAAAGTTGATAAAGAATTGTTTACACAATAAAATAAGTGATCAATTTATGACAGATTGTCTAATATTACATATTGAAAAAGATGCATTAGATACTTTTAGTAACAAACTAACAATGCACTTATAAATTGTTTTGTAATATGGATACTCGTCAAGAACAATTGTAAAATATTAGCTAGTATTTTTTAAATTACGTTTGATTTTTCTGCCATTGACTTACATACGCCTAAGTTAAATTTTTTCTTTTGGCCAATAATAATCAATATTATATCTTTATTTTTCATATACTCATGCCGATTATGTATCTTTGTTGTTAGGGTGGACGGAGTAGGGCAAGATCGCCCACGGGTTCGTGGGATAGATGGTGTAGCGCTGCTGGTGTCGTGCGGCTTAGGCATCCGACGTGTTCAATGAGAAGAAACAGCGGGTTCGTGAAGCCGCTGTGCGTCGAAGGCAAATAAGGAAAAGGGGGTTCGTGAAGCCGTAGCGGGTTGGAGGTGGGTTCGTGGGCGGTGGGTTCGTCGACTTCTACACTGTCGGCAGCGGCTTCATGCGGGTTCGTTGGCGGGTTCGACCAACAGCGAGTTCGATGGTGTTTACATCTTCCACCTTATGTATCACATTGATTATCAAAATAGATTTAATGATTCTGCTTCAATAATAATATACGGGAAAAATAAAGAAAAATTAAAAAAAGAGTAAATGTGTATGTAACATATGCAAGTATCCTTACCAATTAATCAACTTAACTTGTTACCACTTATTATTATTATATATAAAAAGAACTATTATATACGTCAATTCATAAATTTGATAATTATATAAAACATGACTATATAGATTAATAAAATTTTATTTTGTTATGTAATTTGATAAAATAACTTACTTAATTACTAAATAAATAAATAAGTTATTGAGTGAAAGAGAAAGTAAAAAGTAAAAGGCATATCGCTCCGTCCTTTTTTCGCCCCAATTTTCAAATGCAGACCTGATTTCCTCACTAAAACGGAAAATGGAGAACGTAGCTCAGGTGGCCGGAGTGGACGCTTTCCGGCTGACAAATCTAATCGTGTCGGCAGCTCGAAACTCCACCGCACACAGGTACAACTGCAAGAAGCTAGCCGGACACGTGAAACTAATAGGGAATTTACTGGAGAAGCTGAACTCGACGGAGGTGATGAAGCATCCGGCGACGCGGGAGCCATTAGAAGGACTGTGGCAGGCGTTAGCGAAGGCATTAGAGTTGGTGGAGAGTTGTAAGGAGAAGAGTTATTTGTATATGCTTGCGATGGGTTGGAGCGTGGTTTACCAATTCCGATATGTACAGAATGAGATCGATCGCTACTTGAAGCTCGTGCCGTTGATTTCGCTGGTTCATGATTTTCGGAATCAGGTACGATCTCCTGTAGGGTATAATTGTCGGTTTCGTTTTCGTCAATTTTGGCGGAACACGTGTTCATCACTTGCGTTTTCTATTATATTATTTTCGTTCGTTTCATATTATTTTATTATGAAGAATATACGAAACGTGATGATTTTCATGTTATTTGGTGTTTTCATCACATGAACCCTAAATATCTGCTTCATTAGTTTCAGTTGATTTGATCATTTGAATTTACATGAGGTACCAGGAAAGTGTTGTACTAGTTTATGGCTTTATCACCTAAACTAAACACTTTTTAGATGTGAGTAGGTATTTACGAGAAAAACAACAGTAACTTATGTTATCACAATTTCACAAATGAACAAAATATGCTGTTATTTTCGTGAAACACTCACTTCAATGTGAAAAACCTTGATAATTCGCGATTAATTCTCTTATAATCAAACTATTCCATCAGAATTTAAAGGAGAGCTTTCAGGCAATTGAGGATGACCACCAAGAATACACTCTTGAACAAGAAGACATAGAAGCCCAAATCATCATAATGAAACATAGTCATTCACAAAAAGATGCTCTTGTGCTTGAAAAGTCCCTCTCTTGTCATTACCTGGGTTTAAAATTCCAAGATGCTCTACAAGAAGAAAAAGAAAAACTCCAAATTGAGTTACAAAATTCACAATATAACAATGATTCTGAAAAAAGTCAAGTCATTGGACATCTCCTTGATGTAACTCAAAATGTTGTTAATGTGCTACCTCAAAAAGATCACTCCCTTGTTTCAAAGACTCATATAGCTTCATGGCAAGTACTTCTGACACTTTCTTAATTTAATTTCTTTTGTAATTTCTTCTTCTTTGATGTTAGTATTGAAGTTGTTTGGTTTGATGTTTAGTGATGTGTCAACTGCAAATTCTCATAATGAGAAAAATGATGAGTCAGAGTGGCAGGCGGATCTTTTTGGATGTTACAAGGAACCTTGTTTATGTAAGGGCCTGTTTCCTTTCTCTCATTAAGTTCTGTATGGGTAAAGTGGCTGAATAAGTAATGATATCTGTCTGGATAATGTCATGTATACATAAAGTCTCTTTCTTTTTAGAATTATATAAACCGTCTGAATGAGTCTAAATGACCGTTTTTTTAACTGATGATACAAATGCAAATCAATAAAAAAATATTAGGTAAACGAAAATTTGTAAAAGTTTGTGTCTGTATGTATTAAGCCAACATTTTGGGCTTAATGCATTAAGACATTTATGGATTAAGTAAAAAAAAAACAACCTAATAATGGAAATATTCTTCAAATGTTTTTCTACTAGAAAGTTTTAGTCCCACATGATTATGCATATGAACAAATTCTCTATTATTTCCCTTTTATTGTTTTGGATTGTGAATTCTGCTTTTAAAGACATTTGGTAATTTGTACAGGTTTAAAGGCTCTCATATGCCCATGTGCTATACTTACCGAAATTGCTAACCTGGTGTCAAATGGAAAATTAAGTAAGATATTTGATTTTAATAGTGTTTTAATTTAAATGGCTGTATGTTGAATTAATCAATTTACCATAATTTATATTTGATTGGATCACAGGTCGCGGACATGCATGCAGGAATTTAATGATTTACTCCCTCTTTTGTGGTTGTTTCTGTTACACATGTTGTGTAAGAAGACAGATCCGTCAACATTTCAACATAAAGGTCAACTATATTAAACCTATACATCCATAATTAAAACCACGAAATAAATTTTAAATCTTTTAGCTTTTATCTTATTTGTTGAAATTCACAATTGTTTAAGATTTTTTTTTTTTTACAGGGAGGATCTTGTGATGACTTTGTAACTCATATGATCTGCTGCAGTTGTGCAATGGTTCAAGAGTGGCGGGAACTTGAGCTAAGAGACTTTAAAGGTATCTAAACCTTTTTATGTTTTTTGACTACCAAATACCAATCACAATTTTTGATCTTCAAAAGAATTGAGTTGACTTCATTAGTCAAAATATATATTATAATATTAATTAATAATTAATAAGACGTATAGTAAACAGCTAGCGTACATCTTCTGCAGGTTGCCAAGATAGTAAGATGGTTCCCCCATCATACCAGTTTATGAAGCCGTAGATAACATAATATATATATATATATATATATATATATATATATATATATATATATATATATATATATATATATATATATATATATAGTTAGGAAACCTTATTTATGTGCAAGTGGTTAAAGTTAAAAACATATATAGAAGTCTTTTAGTATGTATATTGATATATTTTATTATTAAATAGCACATGAGGTTCATAGGTTTTGATTGATATGTAAATGGGCAAATTAATATAGGCCAAATTCTGTATACAAGACTTTTTCTATTGTTTCATATTGATGATTTGGCTTAATCTTCATGTCCAAGAAAGTTTTTAGGGCTATTATTTGTTTTCAATTTTTATGTAAATTGTGTAAAATTTAGGACTTGTATCAATCACATATAGAAGGGCAGACCTAGAAAAATATCGAGTGGTAGCATAAAAACTTTCGGGGGTTGCAAATTAACGAATACTTAACTCCATGAGCATTTTAACAAGCTTTATAGGCATTGGTACGAGACAAATCCGTCGCTAAAACCATTACCAACAGATTACTAACGTATTGCGGATTTACACACACACATTAATTTTTAGTTATTTAGATCTTTCTTTGTATTCGGATGATCATTTTAAGGCTATAGATAAAATAAATAGATGCTTGGTTTTTCTATTATACGGTAATCTAAACTCACAATTAGTGGGTGTTTGGGAGTGTTTTATTGAAGAGTCAGCAGATTTCCCAATTTAAAAGCACCAATGTATTATGCAATTTGTCCAAACTAAAGGGTATGTTGTTTAAAATTTACTCACATTTTGTCTAAGGCATAGTTCTCCATGTGAGATTTGATAAATGAATAAATAAAATTACCAATAGATTGGTGCAAAAGCACCGCATATGAGATATTAAAAAACTAAATAAATTACCATCCTTTAATGGTCGAGGAAAAGCCAATAGAAACATGGTGACATATTCTGACTTTCATTTTACCAGCCTAAGCACCGTCTCCCATTCAACCATTAAATTAATATGTTTATTTCATCAAAAACTAAAGGAAAAAAATGAGTAAATTACAATAATGGTCCATGTGGTTTGCATGAAATTGCAATAATCGACCAACTTTTCAAAAAGCCACGAAAATGGTCCAATATAAAGATTTTGTTGCAATAATGGTCCAACTTAGATATGTCCGTTTGTGACACCGTTAACGACTGTAAGTGTGCTGAACACGTGAGGGGCAAATCAGTAATTGTACTAAAGGGAACCACACGAACTCAAATTTTCTCGTTGGCGGGTATAATAAATGTGGTGCAGACCACCACTTCATTTCACTTCAGTGAATCTAAAACTAAAGAACGTATATAGCATCGAAGATCTCAACTTAAACCTACCAAAAATGGACTCCGACCGCCGGTACAATGTATCTTATCGGAATAACAGGAGTTGGAAAATAAGAGATCGGGGTGTCGAAGGAGATGGCTACAAAGAATATGGTGAGTGTTCCATTATAGAACTCTGTTACTCTGATTATAAAGGAAAGCTAAAACTTATAACATGTATTGCAGATGGTGATCTTAACAAGTTTTCTCTTGAAATATATCATGGGGGTCACTTCGTTACTGAACCGAAGACTGCGTATCTTAACGATAAAGTTAGCATAGTTGATTATTTAAGAAAGGAAACCTTCAGTTTATTTCAGCTGGATAGCATTGTAAAGGCATTGGGTTATAGATCATCGGTTCCTGTTTACTACCATTTCTGGTTGCCATTGGTTGAGCTCGAGAGAGCTTTAATACCAATGTGCGACGAAGCAGATGTCTTAAGACTTTATGCATACACTGACATTTGTCATGAAATGGAAATATATGTCGAACATGGTAAGAGCCTGTTGACGACATACGGAAGACCTCCTTTGCAAGATTATCGGTTGGACTATTCACCCCCGGTGTCGCCGGAGATGAATAGAAATAGTCCTGATTTGCCAGCCAACAGTACAACAAGAAAACAACTAACGTTTGCCCTGAATACGATGACGAATTCAGCAGTAGATGATACTGTAAGATTGTGTGTAGCTTTAGTTCTGGCAAATGAAAATGAAGTTAACCCGATAAATGTGGAAAATGGGGAGAAGTCAACTGAAGTAGGGGAATCATCAGACCCCTTTGTGGATTTGTCCCCCGTTCACGCAGTTGACCTGCATCTGCAAGACCCACCTGCAATTGAAACTTACGATGAACTGTTAGAGTTTGGGTGTACCGAGCCGGGAATGCAATGGGAGTTGGAAGATGATTACGGTTTCAATCTAGAGGCAACTTGTGCCAGAGAATATACAGAAGCTGTTCAAAATGTTAACCTTGTTACCAACGAACCCACATATTTTAGAGAACCACAGAATGATTATGAAGAAGAGGATCCACAAGGTAATGCAAGTGATGGCGAGCCTTTTATATATAACAGGCAAGAAGAAGATTCGAGTGGGGAGTTTGATATTAACATGACAGGATATGGTTGTGTATTGGATCCAGAAGAACCAGAAGTTTTTGATACCAACGAATTTAGGAGTTATGTCAAACCATCTTCACAACAGGAAGCCCTGTTAAGAAATCTGAAAAAACCCGTTGTTTGTTCAGAAGGGACAATGCATGAAGTTGATTTTTATGTGGGTGAAACATTTGCAAATAAGAACATTGTCAAAGAGGCTGTTTTAAACTTAGGAGTTATCAAAAGAAGAAAACTAGTGGTGACAAGGAATGAAACGAGAAGGTTGTCCGCCAAATGTGTGGGGATTGTCCCTGGATTGAATGACCAATATGGAATGAACCCTCAAAATAGAAAGGGTAGAAAAGTCAATTCCCAGGATATATTTTGCACGTGGGCTTTGCACGTGAGTTGGTCAGAGGAAAATGAAGACTGGTTGTAAAGTGTTATAACCCCAACCACACATGTCTTCAGACTAGGCAAGCTAACACTTTCACCCAAGGTTACATTGCTAAGCGGATACAAGCACAAGTCGCAGGTAACCCTAGCATACCAGTCAGTGCCTTGAGAGCTGAATTGCAAAGGAAATTCAAGTTAGATCTATCCTACATGAAGGTTTTTAGAACGAAGCAACTTGCCCTAAACAAAATTAGGGATGACTACGAGCGACAATACAGTATGCTACGAGACTATGGCTTGGAATTACAGCTACGAAACCCAGGAACAACTGTTAAAATTGCAGTTGAAGATAAACCTGACTTGAGCTCCACCACACGTGTTTTCAAACGAATTTACATTTGTTTGGGTGCACTCAAGAGTGGCTTCAAAGCATCCAAACGTGAAATACTAGGATTGGATGGTGCCTTCATGAAGGGTCCATATCCTGGTCAACTATTGAGTGTAGTGGGTATGGATGGAAACAATGGAATTTACCCCCTTGAGTATGTGATTGTAGAAACGGAGAATAAAAGTTCGTGGACTTGGTTTCTTGAACAGCTGGGTGAAGATTTAGATATGGGTCCAATGACTAATTTTACATTTGTTTTGGATCGACAAAAGGTATGTACTGTTCTATTCATAATTTAAAATTTGTTAATCCAATTGTATTTCTGATACGTTATAATATATCTTGTTAAGGTTTGTTACCTGCTGTTTCAAAAGTGTTTCCAGTAGCGGAGCATAGGTTTTGTATAAGACATATACATGAAAACTTGAAGCTACATTTCAAAAACCCACCTTTGAAAGAACAGTTATGGATCTATGCAACAACCACAACTGAACCTCAGTTTAGGAAAGCCATGGCTGTCATGAATAGATTAAACAAGGAAGCTTACAAATGGTTGATGAGTATACCAGTAAAACATTGGTCAAGATCAGGTTTTTCAGGTATGTTTTTTACCTCAGTCACATGGACGTTATGGTATTCGAAGATTTTGACCATTTGTAAATAAACAGGTCGAGCCCACACTAATATATTGCTAAATAATCTCTGTGATGTTTTTAATGCAAAAATAGTTGATGGCCGTGACAGGCCAATTATTTCTGCATTAGAGTTTGTGAGGGAGTACATGATGAGGAAAATAGTGACAGTTCAAAAAATGATAGATAAAAGTTCAGGCATACTTACACCAACAGCACAAAAGTTGTTGGATAAAGTCAAAGAACAAGCAAGTATGTGTACATGCATTTTCAATGGAGGAGGAAAGTATCAGGTGACAAGTGACCATTATGAACAATTTGTTGTCGATATGCACAAAGGTGTTTGTTCATGTAGAAAGTGGGAGATTTCAGGCATTCCTTGTAAACACGCAGTGGCTGCTTTGTGGGATAAGTAGCTAATGGAGAATTGGTAAGTCAACATGAGGACTTGGTTCATCCCTGTTACCGTATGGATACATGGAAGAGAATGTATTGTTTCAAAATTGAACCAATTAATGGACCAGAATTGTGGCCAAAATCGCCTTGCCCAACAACAATATTACCTCCAAAACACCATGTTCAGGTAACTTTATTTGGCAATCTGTGTTTACAAAATATAATAATTGTTGAAAAACTAGTAAAAAATACGAGTTTATGATTGTAACAGGTTGGAAGACCCCAGGTTAAAAGAAGGAGGGGTATTGATGAGTATGAATCACAAGGGAGTCAACAACCTGTTAACAGTCAACCTAGTGGTAGTGGGACCAAGATAACGCGCAAGTTTATCATGATTAAATGTGGAAAGTGCAAGAACCCTGGACACAATGCAAGATCTTGCAAAACCAAAGTACTTGGAGCATCCTCTGCACAGGGAGGAGTGAGATGATTTGTGATGGGAGCTTGACAGTTGGAAGGGTGAGTTGAAGGTTGTGTAAGATGTGTATTTGAATTGAGTCCTTGATATGTTTGGTTAGGTTTAATGGTTTAGACAATTTTGTTTGGATTCAAGTTTTTAGACTCCTGATGGTGTTGTTACGTTAAGACAAAATGTATGGTTATATTAAGTACTTTATTTGTTTGACTTGTTTAGTTATAAATATGAACCTGTCAAGATATCATGCTTGGAGACCTATTAGTAAGACAAACATGTTGTATTACATGAACATGTTTACATGTAATAAACCAGTCCCAAAGTTGGTTGCTTAAACTAACACCGATTTAAATGGAAGTTTGCTAAATTGCATAATATATTAGGCAGTTGCCATTACAAATGGTAACAGGATAAGGTATGTTTTACTGGAGCAAAGTTGGTTGCTATACTTGAAATAATGTTACATAGTAGCTTGCTATAACGCGAAGTTTGAATATTGTTAGGCTTTTATATGCATTTGATAAGGACAGAATAACAAACCATATGTTTTATTTGACCAAAAATGGTTGGTATATTTAAGACAAAAATACGTAGTAGGTTGCTATAAACCGTAGTTTGATTTGTGTTATGGTTTTATAGTCATTCTGTTAGGACAGACAAACAAACCATATAATAGTCATATATAATACCAAGCACATCTATTCATTAATATCCGAAAGTGTTTCCAAAATTACAGCCCATGACCTATTCGATACGTACAACCAAAAAAAAAACAAAAACCAAAACTAAACATATAGCCCCCTTTTTTTACCATTCCTGCAACCCCTACCCCAAAACCTTCACCTAAATACTTACTCAACCTTCTACCAACCAAACTCAGGCTGATAATCCACTTCCTTCAGCTTTTCTTTGTAACCCTCAATCTCCTGGAGAAGAGCCTGTTGCATCTCGAACAACTGGATGTACATGCGAGAAGTCTTTTGTTTCGAGTCATCGATGACTTTCTCCGCTTGGACATAGTTCATCCAACTAGGTCTGGTTTCCAAAGCTTCGAACATGAGGTTCTTCCTTTCGGTGTCCGCATCCAACTTTTTTATGATTTCTCCAATGAGGCGTCGATTGATCTCAGCGGTCTTCATCAAACTTTTAAGCATTGCTTCAAAGTCCTTGCCCTTCATCTTCTTCATTGTCGATGTTGTATGTGATACAAATGTCGTGTTAACATGCTTTTATAATGATATCTTCGAGGATCCTTTGGCGGGTAGAAAACAGACGATTGAGTGGAACTACATTTAATGTTCCTGATATGAAAAGACGTCTATAGGGGCGGAAAGAAGTCTGCAAGACCCACATTTGACTTCCCGATTAACCCTAATTATGTGGGGACTTTTTTGGTAAATCATAGTGTTTTCAATATCTAATAAACGTATCAATGTGGCAAATTAAATTTTTTTTGGTAACGCCATATTAATTTTAACATTGCCAAGTAACTTACTGCAACTAATTTCCTATTGCATTGTAATGTATACAATAATTCTAAACTAAATTATGAATATCAGTTGTTATTAATTTTCCTGCAAACATTAAGATTACATAATATTGTAATCCTCAATCACTACTAGATAATTTTCTTTGATAATTTAATGTCTATTAATATAATAAGAACACATTTGCTAAACAAAAGACTTACAATTAAGAACGAGGTAAACATACTTTAGTATCCGATATATTTTAATACCCAAAACACTTGAAGGTTACAACCTTCAAAAACCTAGCTTAAACTACTCAAATATGGTGAACATGGCGTAACATATGAAAAAAATCCACGACATAACCAGTGCAACCTTAAACATCATGGCCCCTCGAACTTCACCTTCAAGCCTTCTAATCTCCACCTCCAGGTTCCGCCTACCCTGTAACAAACCAGGTATAATCAACGTTGACCTCCGGCACATAGGAGGATCGATCCAGGATACAAAACCACATCGAGTACATCTCCAAAATCTTCACCCAGGATTCTCGTTTGTCCAGGAAGTGCACATGTACGTCATTGTTCCACAAGCACAACGAACCATTGTTGATGTCTAATGTAATACCGTAATTTTTAAATTATGGTAGAGATATGTTAATTACAATATAAATGAGATTTGATAAATTAAAACACGAGTTTAGATGTTTAGAAACACATTTAGGAGAAGTTGGATGTTAAAAAGGGTAAATGAAACAACTTGAATTCTTGCAAGGTCAAGCCGGGTCGAGTTATAAGACACGGGTCGAGTTTGGGCAAAAGCAAAATTGGAAAAAGGGCAACCCGGGTCGTGTTGATGAGCCCGGGTCGTGCTCGATGGGAACCCGGGTCGGGTTGGATAACCCGGACCGTGCTGCACACAAGGAGTAATAAGCGTGAATTTTGCGTAAATGAACCCGGGTCGGGTTCTGCAACCCGGGTCGGGTTACGGGTGCAGGGCTGTTTTAAATGTGCGATTTTTCCTTCATTTGGGCAAAACCCATTTCGAACTAAAACCCTTACAAACCCTAGAAATCAATTTTAAACCTCACAAGTCGAGATTTAAGCTCGTTATTCACGAATTGAAGCTAGAGATCAATACTTTGAGCTTGAAAGGTAATCCTCCTTGAATTTGGTTTCATTTCAATGGTGATTTTTCTTGATTTGAGGAAGTTGCAAGGGGTGATGAAAGTAACGAAAATTTGTTTGAAATTGTGAGTATAAGAGGGTTCTAATCTTAGACCCGAACTAGTAAAGTGTTAATCTTGTATTTTTATAGTTGTATGAGTTGAGGTGGTGAAATTGGAAGTTACAATTAGGGTAGTGTTACTATCTTTTGATTGTAACATTCATCTATGATTCCAAATCTTTGGTTGTTATGAATATTGAGTATGATTGAGGTTGTTCTTGAATTTGAGTATTTAAATTTGGTCATTTTGGGTTGATTTCGAGGATTTGTGAAGTACAACCCGTGATTAGATGAAAATTGAGTAAATAACACTTGTTTGGATGTGTTGAAACGCTTCTAATCCCGAGTCTTAACTGCTGTGATCAAGTTTCAAACTTGAATGGTTGAAAAACAACATATTCACCTTTTATTGGTATGAATATGGTTATGTAGGTGCTGGAAATCGTTGAAGGAACGTTGTATCTTCTAAGGTGTTAGCTTGGATCGTATAGAACTTCAAACCAGGTGAGTACTTTTATGTACTTGAGTAGAAATCTATCTTGTGGTAAACTGAATTTATATGTTAGGGTGTTATTGTGATAATCCAATTGTGGAGTGAATTGTTATATGTGAATAACAACAACCGAGTTGAGTATACATATTGATCGTATGAACTGAGTAGATGTTAGAGTAGTCACATCAACGAGTTTTGAGTCAAGTTATATAGCCATGAGGGCTATTGAGCTAAATTAGAGTTTGGAGTGGAATAGAGATTGGAGTGGAATGAGTTTATATGTGTTATTTTACTTTTGGTATGTATAATGAGATGTTTTGCAGGTTAATAAATTGTATATATGATGAGATGTGTTACAGGTTAGTAATTACCTATCGACTCTTTTAATTGAACTACCTTGTGGTTGAGTTGTTTATTGCAGAAAGTAATAAGTTATATGAGTTTCATAAAGTGTTAATATTGTTTTGGTATGAATGGCTGAGTGTGTTAAATCACATTACGGGACTGAGATAGTCCATTCAAAATGAATTTAGTTACATCGAACGAATGAGAAAGTTTATTGAGAATGAGTTCAAAGAGACATTGGGCGTTGACAATCGATTAATAATGATTACTCACTGAGCTCTTGTAGCTCATAGTTTTGTTTGTATTTGTGTGTAGGTTTTGATAGCGGAAATCGTGGAAAGCGGATCAAAGAAAGGTAGCAAGAGTTGAACCTGGACCTATTTGGATTGTACTTTGACATTTATTTTGATTGAACCCGGTTTTGGACACTAGTAATTACTATGTTGTAAATAGTTCCTTACTTAGTCCACAGTTTTTGTTGTACTGCTTGTATAACTTGTTACTCACTTTTGAGTTACACCGAGTATTTTGTGATTGATTTATAAACTCTATGGTGTATCTTAAGATTGAGAAACCGGGTGTTACAAGTTGGTATCAGAGCTGTGGTTTAAGGGAACTAAGCCTTGAGATAAGGTCTTGGACTTAAACCAATGAGAAAGAGAGGTCCCAAATGGTCCCTTAAATGTTAATCCCTGTTATGTACTAATTGAGTTGATTTTTAAGACCATATTGAGTATCATGGTGGCAATTCTTAAAACGAGTTGAACTTTTTTTTAAGTTATTATGAGTACTGGAAAAGAGAAAGAGCGAAGTGAATCACCGAGAGATCAAGCGGAGTCGCAAAACTCGGGTATGGGGCGCCAACCCGAGGGAGGGAAATCTATTGAGTTGTTGGGTGATCTCCAAGAGATGATTTTAGCTGAGGTGACAACAGCGATCAAGGAGATGTTACATGTGTTTTGAGACCTCAGGTGGAGGTAAACCTAGGTGGTACTACTGAGCAATCAAGGAGGAGAGAGCCCCTATCACATGCTCGGAAAAGATACTGCTGCAGATGTATGGAGATAGATGAGGATGAGTTGATGAATTGGTCACATCGGTTGGACCGATAATGGATGGTGAGACGAGATTTTAACTGATATGAGATATCAGCTAACGAGGAGACACTAATTTCAGTTGAAAATGAGATGTCAACTGAATACGAGATGATATATTAATCGAGATGAGATCCCAGTTGATAATGAGATGTCAACTGAATACAAGATGATATATTAATCGAGATGAGATCCCAGTTGATAATGAGATGTCAACTGAATACAAGATGATATATTAATCGAGATGAGATCCCAGTTGATAATGAGATGTCAACTGAATACGAGATGAGATTTCAGCTGATGGTGAGATTCCAGCTGATGATGAGATGAGATTTCGGCTGATAGCGAGATTCCAGCTGATAATTAGATGAGAACCCGGTTGAGGCGATATTCCAACTGATGATGAGAAAGAATATGAGTATAAGTTAAAAGTTGAAATATGTGGGTGTAGCTGATTACACTCCAGAGATAAGAGTTGAAGTACGTGAACAATTTTGTTCTTTTGAGAATGACAATTGTATATATTATATATTGTTTTGTAATTTTGAATATTATAACAAAGACATTATGTAATGAGTGTGTTGCGTGTATGCCTTAGTGGCATATTCTATTATATGTGAGTAGTTCTAATTCATTATTAATGATTAGACTATAATGTAATTATGTTATTTGAAAGTTCTAAATTGGTTGAGATAACCAATTTGTATGAACTATACAAGGTAGAGAATCATCTATGGTATATGAGTATTTAGTGTGAATGAGCACACTAATTTAATGAGATAGTCAAAAAGTATGAGTTGATATGAGTTAGCTTGTAAAGGAGTATGAGTATGAGTTGACATGAGTTGAATAAGAGTATGTGTTCAGAAGAAGTATGAGTTGAACAAGATTTTGAGTTATTGTTAATAATTGAGTTGTAAGTGTCATTGATTTTACTAAATGGTTGTGATAGCCAAAAGAGCATAAATTGAGAGAGACGGTGAGTGTGTAATTTATTGCAATTACTACTGATTATGAGGTAATGTATTGAGTGTTGAGTTTTGCTGTTTGAGAATTTTATGAGTTATTAATGCTATTGTTTTGAGTTCACGTAATTTATAAGAGTTGAGACGGCCTTAGTAGCCGTTAGTTGTTACATAATCGAGTGTGGTGGTGAGTTTTATTACTTGATGCCATTAAGTATTGAGTAGGGAGAACAGAGAACGGTACGAGGTACCGTGAGAGAGTATTGAGTGATGAGATTGGCGAACGATACGAGGTACCGTGAGATAGTGTTGAGTAGTGAGCTTGGAAGACAGTACGGGGTACTGTAAGATAGTGTGAGTGACGAAACGGGAGGATGGTACGGGGTACCATGAGCTGAGATGGAGTGATGTTGTAGTGTTGTGCTTGTGTATAGATAAGTGTGCACAGTATGGTGAAGCGGAGTACTAAAACTGTATTATTTAGTATGTGTGGATATGTATGAGTACAGTGGTTAGCTTGTGTTGCTTGAGACCTTGAGGGTTGAGGAGAGGACGGAGTTGAGGCAAAGTGACAGTATGAGGGTATTGCAAGGTAGTACTGTGAAATTTTATAACATTGTTGTGAGTATGTGTGTGTGTTGTGTACGGAAGATGTTGGGGATGATATTGAGTTATGACTATGTGTTAACATGCTGATCTGAGAAATTTCCTTGCATGTCGAGCGAGATAGAGTTGTATAACTACATAATGAGTAAAAATGAGTTAAAAATAGTAGAAAAGTAATCGTGGTTGTGATTGATAGGATTCATTCCTTAGCAATCAAACCAATTACTGCCGATGAGAAAAATGTGTGAGTGTTATAATGACATGACTATTTATCAATGTGAGACGATTGATAGTAGATTACGTTATAATGATATTGAGTTATTTTCCGAGATTAGTGAGTTAGTCGGACTATGAGATATCATTTTATCATAGAGATTATGGTGTTTGATGTTATTATTTTCCTTGTGAGTTATGTGTAGAGATTGCAGTGAGCAGTATGTATGACCTCTTTTATGTCATCCTGACGAATTAGAGATTGAAATGAGAATGACAGAGAAATAACGAGATGAATATTTACTAACGGTAAGCTAGGAAGGATATATACGGTTATGTTGAGAGTTTATTGAAAATAAATTTGTTGAGTCCGATGAGACTAAAGATTTAGTGAGAATGTGATGTAGATTGTCCATATAAGAGATAATGTAGTGATTGAGTACATTGAGAGAAATAACATGATGTATGTTCTTAAATTGAGATCAAGAGGAGTTATTTTTGGTGGGAGATTGTTAGTTGTATATTGAGTGAAAACCTAATGTGTGTGTTGAGATGAAAACAGAAATAAGTGAGATTTTAAAGAAATAGTGTACAGTTGTGGTGAAGGGACAGCTGAAAGGGGTCTTGTGTGACCAAAGTGTTGAGGGTTAAATATCAAATTCAGAGGAGGCATGAGTAAAACTTGAGATAACTACTAGTATTTAATTATTTCTGGATTTTTATCCTAGTATCTATGAGCCCTATGACGTGAGTGAGACATTTTGATGTATGTGTATTTTATGTTATATGAGTATATCTCTTGCCCTAATCGATGAGAACGTGTTAGTAGGAGGAATCAATAACTAGCATGTTGCGATTGGAGGAGTAAATTGACAGGGAATGGATTGGAATTGGTGAGACCGTTTTTCCCTATTGAGTTAGAGTAAATCATTTCGAGAAAATTTTAAATGAAATTTGAGTTCCAAATAGTTATATGAGACAAGCTGAATTAATACGTGTACATTTTGTTTAATTATGCTACTTGGGTTGTTTCTGGATAAACTTGTTATTATCCAGTTCTTATATATATTATGAGTGGTTGTCCACGTGGAGATAATGGTAACTAATGCAATTATAGAGATCATCTTATGAGAATGATAACGGGCGTTAGTTATATTATGGTGAGGTCTAATAATATATACGTGATTGCATGTGATGTGTGATTACGATGATGAGGTAGATTATATAGACCGTGCCCATTCTAAGAGATTCCGAGGACGGAATCTTTTGAAGGGGGTAAGAACTTGTAATACCGTAATTTTTAAATTATGGTAGAGATATGTTAATTACAATATAAATGAGATTTGATAAATTAAAACACGAGTTTAGATGTTTAGAAACACATTTAGGAGAAGTTGGATGTTAAAAAGGGTAAATGAAACAACTTGAATTCTTGCAAGGTCAAGCCGGGTCGAGTTATAAGACACGGGTCGAGTTTGGGCAAAAGCGAAATTGGAAAAAGGGCAACCCGGGTCGTGTTGATGAGCCCGGGTCGTGCTCGATGGGAACCCGGGTCGGGTTGGATAACCCGGACCGTGCTGCACACAAGGAGTAATAAGCGTGAATTTTGCGTAAATGAACCCGAGTCGGGTTCTGCAACCCGGGTCGGGTTACGGGTGCAGGGCTGTTTTAAATGTGCGATTTTTCCTTCATTTGGGCAAAACCCATTTCGAACTAAAACCCTTACAAACCCTAGAAATCGATTTTAAACCTCACAAGTCGAGATTTAAGCTCGTTATTCACGAATTGAAGCTAGAGATCAATACTTTGAGCTTGAAAGGTAATCCTCCTTGAATTTGGTTTCATTTCAATGGTGATTTTTCTTGATTTGAGGAAGTTGCAAGGGGTGATGAAAGTAACGAAAATTTGTTTGAAATTGTGAGTATAAGAGGGTTCTAATCTTAGACCCGAACTAGTAAAGTGTTAATCTTGTATTTTTATAGTTGTATGAGTTGAGGTGGTGAAATTGGAAGTTACAATTAGGGTAGTGTTACTATCTTTTGATTGTAACATTCATCTATGATTCCAAATCTTTGGTTGTTATGAATATTGAGTATGATTGAGGTTGTTCTTGAATTTGAGTATTTAAATTTGGTCATTTTGGGTTGATTTCGAGGATTTGTGAAGTACAACCCGTGATTAGATGAAAATTGAGTAAATAACACTTGTTTGGATGTGTTGAAACGCTTCTAATCCCGAGTCTTAACTGCTGTGATCAAGTTTCAAACTTGAATGGTTGAAAAACAACATATTCACCTTTTATTGGTATGAATATGGTTATGTAGGTGCTGGAAATCGTTGAAGGAACGTTGTATCTTCTAAGGTGTTAGCTTGGATCGTATAGAACTTCAAACCAGGTGAGTACTTTTATGTACTTGAGTAGAAATCTATCTTGTGGTAAACTGAATTTATATGTTAGGGTGTTATTGTGATAATCCAATTGTGGAGTGAATTGTTATATGTGAATAACAACAACCGAGTTGAGTATACATATTGATCGTATGAACTGAGTAGATGTTAGAGTAGTCACATCAACGAGTTTTGAGTCAAGTTATATAGCCATGAGGGCTATTGAGCTAAATTAGAGTTTGGAGTGGAATAGAGATTGGAGTGGAATGAGTTTATATGTGTTATTTTACTTTTGGTATGTATAATGAGATGTTTTGCAGGTTAATAAATTGTATATATGATGAGATGTGTTACAGGTTAGTAATTACCTATCGACTCTTTTAATTGAACTACCTTGTGGTTGAGTTGTTTATTGCAGAAAGTAATAAGTTATATGAGTTTCATAAAGTGTTAATATTGTTTTGGTATGAATGGCTGAGTGTGTTAAATCACATTACGGGACTGAGATAGTCCATTCAAAATGAATTTAGTTACATCGAACGAATGAGAAAGTTTATTGAGAATGAGTTCAAAGAGACATTGGGCGTTGACAATCGATTAATAATGATTACTCACTGAGCTCTTGTAGCTCATAGTTTTGTTTGTATTTGTGTGTAGGTTTTGATAGCGGAAATCGTGGAAAGCGGATCAAAGAAAGGTAGCAAGAGTTGAACCTGGACCTATTTGGATTGTACTTTGACATTTATTTTGATTGAACCCGGTTTTGGACACTAGTAATTACTATGTTGTAAATAGTTCCTTACTTAGTCCACAGTTTTTGTTGTACTGCTTGTATAACTTGTTACTCACTTTTGAGTTACACCGAGTATTTTGTGATTGATTTATAAACTCTATGGTGTATCTTAAGATTGAGAAACCGGGTGTTACATCTAAGACTCTTCTTTTGTGATCTTATAAATGATTTATGTAATCGATTGTGTTTGTTGGATCTCTTAAAGACTTATACAACTCCCGCCTATATAATGCATCATTTTCACATAAAAAGACTTCCTTACCCCTTCATATTTTTCAAATTTTTTTTGTTAACGGGAAGAAGTAACGGTCTGACAGACCCTTATTCCAAGTTGGACCATTATTGCAACAAAATCTTTATATTGGACCATTTTCGTGGCTTTTTGAAAAGTTGGTCGATTATTGCAATTTCATGCAAACCACATGGACCATTATTGTAATTTACTCGGAAAAAAAATCCATCCATCGTAAAATGAAAATGAGGTTAATAAAAAAATCACATTCCAATACCAGGGGCAGTTTAAAAAACAGAAACTGTATCTAGTTTCGGGAAGTTAGGGTTAATTGATTGAATTCTTAATTCACGCATGTAGATAGTTTGAGCTTGCAAGATGACGAAATTAACCTTGGCATATTTACAAACAGTTGGTGTGCAAGGCAAGAGCGTGGGTATACGAAGCCTAAATAATAAAACAACTAAACCAATAACCAAAAAAATATTGATGGAATTGGTTAGAGAAAAACAATGTAGAAAGCATAACAGAGTGTACTGACCTTGCCGGTGTTGGTAATGGCGAAGGAAAGGCTGGGAATTTACGGCATAAGAGAAACGGTGGAATGGAGATGAAAAGGAAAAAGAAAGAGCAGATCCAATAAAATTACAGGGTGTGTCCTAATACGTGTACAGGTAAAAACAAAGATGAAGCAATCGTACGGCTGGGATTGAGTTTGAAATGAATAGTAACCCGTACTCACAAACTCAATTTGGTAATTAATATATATATAATTTTCATCCAATCTCCATATATTTCTTTATATATTAGTTATTATTTTTATTGTCACAAGAACTTAACAAGCATTTATAGCTTATATCATTTTACATTCTTAATCGTTACTTTAGATTTGATATTGCTGATATAATTTATAGCTTATATCATTTTACATTCTTAATCGTTACTTTAGATTTGATATTGCTGATATATGTTGTGCTTGGTAAAAAGATATTTTACACATTTATTAAATAAATATATGTATGCTTGGTTGAATTGTATCTATTTAGTAAAGACTATATAAGATTTTGTTGATTTTGGTTTTAATTGATAAATTTTTTCTATACGATAACAATTTATATATATTATTCGTATTCGAATAATTTTATTGTTGTATTTCAGACAAACCATCCGGAAATTAGTATTGTGAACTAATTTTGAATAATGGAAAACCCAAAACAGACGGATCAATAAATTATATTGAGAATTATGTATCAATTGGTCTCTAATAATAAATTCAATTAGGAAAAATTACACTATAGCCTAACAATATTTTAAACATTGTTTAAAAATGTCCCTATTGTTTTTTTCTGACTTTCAAAGGAACTAAAATATATTGTACCGATTAAAAAAGAATCAACCTATAAGTCTCCGGTTTCCTTGCCAAGTAGGCATACGTTTGACAAGTTAAAGCCAACGTGGCGGTACGGTTTTCATCTAGTACCTTAAAAAGAGAATTATACATCATTTCTTGTGTAAACCTTTCCAAGGATTCAACATCTTGCTTTAGAACACATGCTCGTTTGATGAAACAACGCAGGTGTGACTCCTTCCTATGGTCTCTACTTTTCTCTCCCTCCACCTTCGTTTTGTGATTGACCCTTTCTTTCTAGCTACGCCTATCCATCTGTCAAATTTGTTGGAATAAGATAACATAAAACAACGCAACGGAAACAAAAAACTTAAAATCGTATTCTATCAGGATCACAGAATCACGCACACTTTTATAACTATAGATTCAAGAGGGTTCAAGAAATTCCTTTTAATTGCAAATCTGATCTTGTTAGGATGACGAGAGCCCAAAGTAGAACTCCTCTAATGTAATCGCATCCAAGACAACGATCCAACAGACCAACACCCGTTGATGAAGTATAAACCTTCGCTCAAAGTTTTAGCACGTAATACTCCGGGTTTATGAAGAAATCGTCTCTATTAATTACAACTTAGATCTAGGGTTGTATTTTTAGTGCTACTCATCCCTATCTCCTCCATTGTGGATAATGACTATTTGAAATTCAAACTGTTGATAACTTCACTTTAGTCCTTTATCCCTTTTAGTTTTTAATTAATACACCATTACTTTGATATATTAATAAACTTAACCCCTCGAGTTTATTTTTAGATCTCTTTTGCTAAATCGTCTCTTGCATGTAACCCAAAAAGACCCTACTATTTATAATAATATTACCAACTTGTTATGACCATGAACATATAACCAACAAGATTAACATCACACTAAGTTGCTCTCAACCACAATGCATTGTGAAGTTGTACTGTACAACCAGAAACTGACGACACGATAATCGACAGGTCGGGATTGCGTTTGGTAGAACATTTTCTTCGTTAAAGATTACCAGGTAGATGGAAACAAGGATATGATTTCCATCAGGGTCATGAATATGGACGATTCTTGCTCCTCCTGATACTTCACCATTGACTCATTTTCTCGAACTGTTGTGAACGCCACCACGGGTACAAAATCCGACTTTGGAAAGTCGACTTCGTACTCATAACGTTCTTTTTTATACCTCTGTTTCACTACACACCTAATTTGAGTATGGCCGCCATTATCATAACCAATGTAATCAGACTAATGGACTTCAGAGCAAAATTCGACTTTGGAAAGTCAGACAATTTGATTTTGTTACTTGTTTATGCTCGTTCTTTGGCGTTCTCTCTATCTCAGTCCCAATTGGTCTTGTAATTGCAGTATTCTTTCTTTCTTTTTCCTTCATACATAATGCTCTGTTTTGGGGGTTGGATTTATGTAATAATATCGACATTTTGGGGAATAATCCGGAGACTCAAATCTTTAGGGAAGCTCGAAGGGTTACTTCGTTTGTAATACTTAGAGTGGAGTCACCTATCTACTAAGTCTACTTATTTACAAGAGAGAATATTAAGATGAATAAGAGAATAAGAAGAATGGTTAACATGTAACGATGGAGGTTCTTTGTGTAATTATTAGCATGAATGGTAGGTTTTCATTTTCGTATTTGTTATTACAAAATCAAAAACATAAAATCAATTGAAACTTATTGTTTGGGGTTGCATCTTTGACAGAGATTTATCGTGGTTTAATGGTGAAGGAGCTGAAAAAGATGCTATGGAACATCGACTTTATTTTTTCATATCAAAATCATTGGCATGACAGTTTGACCTTAAAAGTTGGCACTTTGACCTGATTACATGGCAGTTAAACTTGTCGAGTTGACTGTGAGTTACCGAGTTACCTTTTCATATACATATGAATGGTCTTTTAAATACCATAATTTGGACTTCAGACCCTTAAAAAGCAAAGAAAGACAATAGGGACATTTTAAAACAATGTTGAAAACATTGTTAGACTACAATGTCATTTTCAATTATTACTATTATTTACCGAATTTCGTCCAAAAATCAGAATGATCATTTGCGACGAGATCTGATTATAAGAAATGTAGAAAAAAACTGTTTCGTTGTTGGATGAAATATAATACGAGACAGAAAATTAAACAACCCGAAGATCGTTGATTTTGAGTTGTTGAGACTACACGGAATGACTCCTGTCCTTAAAAGTTTTACGGCGCTCGTTGGCTGTAAGCTATCAACGTAAAACCTTAGGATTTAATGCAGAATATCATTCGTTTCAACAACTTTGGAAGAACGGATAAATGCAAAGCGAAACTTTGAAACCAGAAGAAAGCTGGATCATAAAGAGAGGAGAGAACAGAGAAATTCGATGTGTAAAATAAATGAGACCCGGCAGGATTTATTTATACAGGTCGAAAATTCTAGATAGATGTCATCGAATTTGAATTTTGAAATTCAAAATTCAAATTCTTGATAATAATTCAATCCGAAATTTAAATCTGGATAACCTCATCCGATCTCAAATCTGGTCGTTATCCGATTTCTGGTACCTTCAAAAAGGTTCCTGGCGCGACCCACGAAGTCAACGTCAACCCGTTGACCGGGTCGGTCCACCCTATCCAAACCGAACCCCGTTAAAAGTAAAAGCTCCTCAACTCCCGTTCGAAATGCAAAGTGTGCCTAATCGCAAACCTCGCGTCTCATGTCCATGGCCTGGCGCGTGTATGGGCTTGACCCATCTTTTGATCCACTTAAAGTTTTTGAAATGAAAAAACCTTATCTTCCTCCCACCGACGTTACATAAAGGAAAATTCCAACTTGCAAATTTTCTTAAATTTTCAACAATGACACATGACCTTTCTTGAAAAGAAATTTTGTCCGATTAAGTTGACATGAACTCCAACTTCGTATATTTACACATTTGATTTCAATACCACGTATAAGAAAGAAAAAGAATAAAAAAGTCAAAATTCACTTTTATTGACGTTGCGTAGTTTCGTTGTTTGTCGGAGACGATCAACGCGGAAAGGCGCGCTATATCCCTTCTTTCGCCAGTTTGGATCCAATCTATCTCCGGCTTCCGACGACGGTTGATTTTGATCTCCGACAACTCAGAGAACAATTCCAACCGTCTTCGTTGAAGTGTTAATTGTCGGCTATTCCTTCTTAATCTGTTGCTTCAAGACTGTCACTTCATCCATATTTCAGACTCTTCCCTCGACTCCTCGAGATCTATGCTCGTCCTGTACTTATTAAATCGAAGGAACCTCATTCGTCCGATTCTGTAAGTATACGCAAATTCATTTCTGTTTATTGAGTTTACTGCTGCTATATCGTCTTTTTTACACTGCCATCAGTTTTTTACGGTCCGTGATTAGAAGCTATTCTGCGATGGTTTGAATTCTGATTATTAGGAATACGCTATTGTGCCTTTTAGGATTTCGATTCCGCGTGCCTGAAAATGCAGAAACTAGAGCTTAGGAATAGCAGGTTGCGGCTACTAGACTATAATTGAAGTGTTCTGTTTGATTTTTATCAGAACTTAGAGATTCATGCGTATTTGCTCTAATGGTAGAAGATTTTGAATTGAACGAGTAATAACTGTTGTCTCCGGACAAACATAGGGAAACACAATCACAACTAATACTCTCCAAGTGCTCTTAACATCTCGATTCATAAATTCGATGTAGTTGTTATTTTTCGCCCAAAATTGAATTGGTCCATATCAAATTGAAGTTGATTAAGAAGCTTGTGGATCAGAGAGAATAATATTTCAGATCTGTAAAGTTTGGAGACACCTGCAAGAGATCAGAATTAGGCATGTGACCTTTCACCAGAGTGAAGGTGCATTCATTCTAGTCTCATACTAAGAATTTATGAATTAGGGCCTTCCATGATACTACCAGGGTGCAATGTTCTACATGTACCATGACTATGTGATAAAGTATCGTTGTTCTGATGCTATACCTACTTAGTTTCCATACCTATTTACTTTAAAAGTTCAATTACAAGGCTACCTAGTGCTCACATTCTGATTTTTCCAGGTCAACCTATCTATCTGGTTCTAGATGCCATTGCACTTGCACATACAATCCATAGAAACATGAAGAGCTTTCATCTCCAAACTTCTGTCATTTTTTAAGAAGGTGAGAATCAACTCTTATGTATTTCATGATGCCATATCACCTGGCTTAAAATTTCTGAAACTTCTGGAAACATGGTATACACATCATCAGACTTGCCCCCTTTGAGTGGTTCTGTTCGTGATTTCATATTTCCAAATTCTAGACACAAAAAAAGTTTAAGACTCTCCTCTTCACTTCAAGATTTCTCTACATACAATCAACTTGATCCAGAAGAACCCAATCTTACCCATGGAGTTGACCAGTTTGACCAGCTTCGCTTCTCAAAAGAAAATAGTGGGACAAGTTTTTCAAAAGAGAAACCACCAACAAAATCTAGAAAGTGCATAATTCTCTTTTGCTTCCTGTTGTTCGCTTCCATTATCTACACATCACTACATCTATATTCGAATTGGTCACAAAATTCCACCAGATTCTTTGTTGTACTTGATTGTGGTAGCACTGGTACACGTGTCTATATCTACCAAGCATCCATCAATCACCAAAAAGATTCAAATCTTCCAATTTTATTAAAATCAATACCAGACAATCTCAACAGTAAACCCAGTTCTCAAAGTGGGCGGGCCTACAACCGTAAAGAAACCGAACCGGGATTTGACAAACTAGTCAACAATGTAACCGGGTTGACCCGAGCCATAAACCCACTTCTTAACTGGGCTGAAAAACAAATCCCAAAACACGCGCTTAAATCCACCTCGTTGTTTCTCTACGCGACAGCTGGCGTTCGCAGGTTACCCACTGCTGACTCGGACTGGGTTTTGAACAACGCGTGGGCAATTTTGAAGAATTCGTCGTTTGTATGTAAACGAGAGTGGGTTAAAATCATTAGTGGGACAGAAGAAGCGTTTTATGGATGGATAGCGTTAAATTATCACACGCATATGCTTGTCGATAGAAATAATCCCATGAAACAAACATACGGTGCACTCGACTTAGGTGGGTCATCTTTACAGGTTACATATGAAACCAACGACTATACAAATACAAGTAATAAAACTACTTTAAACGTGACAATCGGTCAAGTCAACCATCGGTTAATTGCTTATTCGCTTTCGGGTTATGGTCTAAACGATGCTTTCGAAAAATCCGTGGTTTATTTACTAAAAATGAACCCAGGAAAACCGGTCGTAAAACATCCTTGCTTGCAAACCGGGTACGATGAACAGTACGTAGGAAAAAACGGAAACCCGGTTCAGTTAATTGGTGCTCCAAATTGGGAAGAATGTAGTAATATAGCAAAATTTACTGTGAATTCATCGGATTTGTCGAATAAACATACATCCGGACAGTTCTATGCTATGTCCGGTTTTTATGTGGTGTACCGGTTTTTCAATTTGAGTGCCAACGCACCACTTGATGAAGTTTTGGTCAAAGGTCGGAAATTTTGTGAAGAATCATGGGAGGTTGCTAAGAGCAGTGTGCCAGCTCAGCCGTTTATAGAGCAATATTGTTTCAGAGCGCCGTATGTTGTGTTATTATTGAGAGATGGTTTGGGTATAAAAGATAGTCAAGTGAATATTGGATCTGGAGGGATTACGTGGACAACTGGGGTTGCGCTTTTGGAAGCGGGTAAAGTGATTTGGACCCGACCCGGGTTTTATAAATACAAATTGTTTGAGATTGAGATACAACCGGTGATGTTTTTAGTGATTTTGTTGGGTTCTTTGTGTCTACTAGCGTTCGCGTTATCATGTGTTGGTAGACGGTTTTCTCGTAGGTTGAATCTACCGGTTTTTAGGCACAGACACGTGGCAGGGAATTCTGTTCTTAATATATCAAGTCCTTTTAATTACCGGCGCTGGAGTCCTATCATTTCAGGTAAATTCTTTGATAGTAATTGATGTGTTTGAAGACCTAATAACTAATTTTATAATCATGTCTGACTAATCTCTCAAGTTAATCTCATACACTCTCTAAATATTCAAGTGTTGTATAAAGAAAGTTGTTTTGTTAGCAATATATTACACGTGGACAATGACAAGACATAAAAACTTGTTATCTCGTCATCATAACTCAAATCAAAATGTGACTCATTGGTAATTTTTTCAAAGTACAATGCTCTAATAAAAAATAAATTTAAAGTAGAATTCGTATAAACATGGTCCATAGAGCCCACTACACTTTACATAACCATCTAAGACATCTTGTATGGTGTGATTCAGGGGAAGGAAGAATCAAGACACCACTTAGTCCAGTGGCACGTGGCACCAATATCCAGCTGGCAGACTCTTCAATATATCCATCATCTAACAGCATCCCACATAGCATCTCATCAGGTAGCTTGGGACAGATCCAATTCGACAATGGTGGCACTTTGGGTGCATTCTACCCTAGCCCTCACAGAGGTCAGATGCGCCTGCAAAGCAGGCGATCGCAATCCAGAGAAGACCTCGTTTCTTCCCTTTCTGACACACATCACATATAATCAAAGTTTAAGGAATCACTACAAGGTTTTTGTCTCTGTGACCCGGACCCCACATTTGTCCATGTAAGCCACCCAAGTGTTTTTGTACAATTGATATATAGTTAGTCAGTTTGAAATAGTTTATACATAATGGATTTACACTAGAATCTACATATTGTTTGTGATTCTTTTTACATGTGAATTTTACTTCAATACCCTCCAGCCATGATTTGGTTACGTCACTTTCAGACAGCACTGTCCATTTTGATGGAAGGGTATAGATACGTGGTAAAGTCATCAAATATGCATTTCTAACAACCTTAGTGGATATATTAACCAAATCAACACACTAAATATGTTCTATTTTCGATTAGAGTTATAATATATTGGAATTAAAGGAATTTACATCATTTCAGTCATTTTGTCGTACATACTACATAACAACTCAGTCATTGATTTGGATTTCTCTTGATTACATGTTGTGTTTTGAGCTTGTAGGTGTATTTTTCATATTCAATTTTGTGAACCGTTTCACAACAAGATACGATTACAGTTTTTTAAATCAGTTTATCTTATAAATTATCAAATTATTTGAAGTAGAACAACAGATTGTATCAACTGGTAATTCTGTCTCAAATTTAATAAAGTAATCAAATTGGATACTTGTTTTCTTTCTTCCTTGGATTAAGACAAGTATGTGAAAACAAAAGGAAACCTTATCTAGACGTACAGAATCAGCCAAAGTTTCACATTAAAGTTAAAATTTGAAAAGACTATTTATTCTCGTTGTCGTGAGGGGTCCCATGTCCATAAGGGTTTTTCGATTTCTTTAACATATGATGATATCTATAAAAATTTCTATCATAAAATTTTATTGTAAGCTTTTATTAGTAGGAAATATGATAGATAAAGACAACATTGTTGATCGTTTGATGTAATTGGACACGATGTAATCAAAGAATCTTATTTAATGCAAAGCTAATTTGGGTAGCCATAAAAAATATGCACTACCATACATAAAATATAATTTGCATTCAAGGTAATCCATGAAGTGCTTACATGATAAGTAGCACAATAAAGGTACACGGCGGGTTGGTGAAGCCGACCAAGATGCAAAAAAGTTTTGCTGCATTGCAGAAATACACATCATTTGTACGACAATCGGCGTTCGCAAATACGCCTGATATGCACGATGAATACTTGAATATGTCAAAACGAAATTCACGTGAAAGCCTCTATAACTTCTACTATGGTGTTATTGAGTTGTATGGAGCCGAATTTATGCATAAACCAACATTTAACGACATTCAACTTTTGTATACGGCACATGAATCCAAACATGTGCACATTGGGATTTGAGGAGTTGTCCAACAGCATTAAGATGCCAGTACATGAGAGGTGATCACAAGTACTCGACATTGATACTTGAAGTAGTGGCCTTACAAGATTTGTGGATATGACATTCATATTTTTGTGTCGCCGATGGCAACACAACCTAAACGTCCTCTACAAATCACCGGTATTCAACGACACACTTGTTGGAAAATCACCAAAATGATCATTTCTTTTGAACGATGAAGAATACTAGCATAGGTGCTATATTGCAGATGGGATATACCCAAACTAGGCCACTTTTGTGAGATCATTTTCACATCCGATAACCCCAAAAAATAAACGTTTCAAGGTGGCATAAGAAGCAGCAAGAAAGAACGTAGAACGGACGTACGACGTACTAAAAGCTCGATAAGTCATAATCAGACAGCCTGCATGGTTCACAGATCTTGATCGATGTAAAGATACAATGTACAATTACCTTATATTACACAACATGATCCTGAAAAATGAATGTGTTGCTATATGTCCGGGACATGATATCGATCTCCCCACGGATGAAATTAATAAGGATATGATTATGGAACTGTGTGTTGCAGGAATTCACCAACGACTTCTATCAGATCTTGTTGATCACATTGAGCATACCAACATACCTTCTTTGTGGACCAATAGTTTTTTTAAATTATCGTATTTAGATTTCCAATCCCTGTTTTTAGGTTTTAAATTCCAGTATTTTGATTTTAAATTTTTATTTGTAGTTGTGTGTTTTTTTTTATGAAAAGTTATTTTTATTTGTAGTTGGGTTGGGAAATATGAAAGTCAGATGAGAAAAAAACCGATGTGACATTGTGGGTTTGACGGATGTGGCATTGTGGATTTGTGGGTTTTGTTGGTAATCTTCATGCTACTTACGTAATTGTTCCAAATGTATCAAGAGCATAATAACAGAACACTTGCTTAACTCTTTACACTTCATTAGATGCGGCAAAAAGAATACATCATGTTAAATAATGTTAAGTTGTATACTTTCGACGTGGAAACAATTTTTACTAAAATTTCAATTTTTTTAACGATTAGTATCCTAAAGGTAATTACAAAAAGCATACCGTTAAAATAATAATATAACTTTTGAATACAACAATCCGGAAAGTTGTGTCATGTATGTAAACTTTCAACCTGTTTGACTCGATTTATCTTTCATTTTATCTTTACTCTGTACGTTTGCTCAATAAAAATATATAACTCAACCATAAGTTATTGTGTCAAAATTGACACTTGTACACTTTATGATTGTAAATTAATCCATGACCATTGCTTCTACTATGATGGTCAATGGTCAAATTGCTAACATGAGACTACCCGGAATGCTCATCACGGGAGAAGGCGTGATGTCACGGTGGCAGCCCATCACGGTGTGCATACCGCCCCGGGTGCTCCGTAATGGGGGTTACCGTGATGGAGGGTGATGGATATCACATATGATCACGGTCAATGAGATTTTTTTTCTTTTTTTCTTTTTTTTTTTAAATTACCTCACATATATACACAGCCAATAGGAACCCAATATTTTTTTATTGTTGAATTATTTTTATTTGGAAAAGATGATATGGTGTGATGGGTATTGCAAGTGTTGTGTGATAAAATGTGATTGTGTGTGATGCTGATGTGGCGCCCATCACAGTTGTTCAATGTGATGGGTATTAGGCTAAAGGGAGTGGTTGCCTACGAAACCATCGGCATCGCCTGCCACATAGGCGCTACGTAGGATGCCTACGAAAATACATTTTGATGCCTACAATAGGGAATGGATACCACCAACATTTTATTATTTCTGAATTTAATATTAAAATGAATGAAGAGAGAGATAGAGAGAATAAATGAAGAGAAAGAGAAGATGCCTCCAACATTTCATCGGCAATCGGCATTCCTATGTAGATGGACGATGCCTCCAACACGGAATGGTGATGCCAATGGCATCAATGTGCCATGTAGATGCCGATGAGAAAAAGCTCCCCCATTCCGTTTAGTCTTACAAGTGGTCTGATTTTATGACAATCTCTTAAAGACTAGGTTTTCAAGTCAATATCAATCGATTTACATAACAGCAATTCAACCAATCTTAAATTATTCCTTTCGAACCGTCGATCTAGATTCAAAATCATAATAATTTCACATTTTAAAAATCCAATAACCAATTCACTGTAAAAGAGTTTGTAATTCCATTTTCTTGTATTTTTTATTTTTATTTTAGGGGCACTCGTATTTTATCCGAAGCTGGCCACAAAAACCCAAATACTTCCTGGGTCTTAAACCCACAAGGTTTACTTCATAACACGAATTTAAACCCACAAGATTTCACACTTTCATTAGATAACCACCGGTTCTTAAAGATACTTCCTTACAATAACAACATATTATTTAGATATTAAGTGGTCTCACCAACATAACTTATATCACCCATAACTTATAACACCCACGATATTAAAACCTTTAGAAAGGATGGTAATATTTGAAACAATAAACATCTCTCAAGCACCTTCGTTCAAAAGCATCTGATCAAAGTGCCAAACACCTGACAAATTTATATAAAGTTAAAAACTTAATTATAATCGTTTTTTTTTTTCCTGCATTAAGTAGAAAGAACCATAGACATAATATAAAATGACAACTTCAATGTTGAATTTTGGATTTATTTTTTTTACCATGCCCTTTGCCGACTCTTCTAAGTTGAGCAACGTACTCGGATATCTTTTTTATAGCTTCAACCTTTTATTAAATTAAAAATATATGTCAGAATGATTATACTCTCACAAAACAACCGCCTAGTTTGAAAACTAATTTGGGTAAAATTGTAAATTTACCTGTTCACCCAAAAACCCGCTTTCTACAAAATCAGCTAAATTCACATCATTGTTCCTGTTAGCCACCTGTTTTAACCCCAAATTTGCATATCAAAGACTTGAATACGTTTTGTGCTTAAAACAAAAAGCTAGTGAACACGCACAAAGGGTATTTATGTAAATACCTCATGGAGGTTTAGGAGTTTCTCATTTGTCAACTTCTCCAATGACAAAGCAAGCTCCATGGCTACGATTAAAAGCGATGAATTAAAAAAAGCCTACAAATAAGCATAAGTAACACACAGAATAGATAATAAAAACTTACCATACAATGCATCTCCTTTCTCTTCATTGTCAAACTCTGATAATGGCATTATAATAGAATTCAACTTCACTTTTCCACCTCGTTTGTTCTGAATTTAAAAAAAAAAAAAAAAAAAAAAAAAAAAAATCATCATTCTGATTCAAACATATAGCAAATAAAAGTTAGAGGTTGGTGAAAAAGGATCAAACACCTGGTACTCCATGAATTTCTCGGCATGATCTCTCTCTTCTTCACTGGACTCCTTGAAGAATCTAAAATTTCATGTTTTATAAATGAATAAAAATATCAGGTGAAATTACTTTTTGATTATAAAAATGAGAAATATTAAGTAATAGATAGCGATAGTAACTTACTTGGCTAAGCCCTTGAGAGCAACATTGTCCCGATCAAAGTAGGCATACAGAGCATGGTATACATACGAAACATTGTACTCAACACTGGAAGATGACACGAAATATCATTAGTTATAAGAAGAAGAAGCCCATAAAAAAAGAATTTTCGCTGATGTATAATGAAGTTGTATAACTAGATCTTGTTTTTCTTCTAGTACTTTTACTGGCAATTGGTTTTCAGTTCAAGTTCTTCAAGAACTTTATCATGCGGATGCTGGGCAAGGTTGTGGTTCTCCTAGAACTTTTATCATACACATGGCAGGCAGTTTGGCTTCAAGCTAATGTCGAGTTTTAAGGCACAATATATGAAGATTCAAGGGCCAAATGGGGAGTAACAATAAAGAACCACACTATAAAATAAAAATAAAAATGCAAGTTATCTAATCTAGATATACGCATTGAGCTCAGAGCCTAGTACTATACGATATTTAGCTCGAGAAAAGGAAAACCTACTTGATCTGTTCGTTGAGGGAAGCTTCAGAATCGTCAGCATACTTCTGGCGAGCAATAGATTGTTGAGGAAGGGACGGGACAAGACTGAGCTCCTTCTTCACCTCCTCAAACGGTTCAAAGATAACCCCAGTAAGTGGACTTGGGTTCGAAGAACCACCTTTCACAGCCGCACAAACGACAGGCGACGGCGACGAAAGAGAAGAAGATGAGAATGGAGAGTAGCTGAGATTCTCATTGGCGGTGACTCTGTTCAAGAAATTGAGAGCGGGTGGGGCGTTGAGAAGCATAATTTCTAGAGAAATGCGAACAAATGGGGAAAATGAAGAAGTTTTCAAGCGAGTGATAAGGGAAGACGAAGATGGATGCATTAATATAGGGAATCAGCGTTAATGCTGAGCCGCAGGATGATGTGACACGTGGAGGGCTAAGATTGAGTGATTTGGGGGGCGCGTGGTTGGCTTGTGGCATATCTGGATATTTGCTTTATGTGTTTTCGCGGCGCGGCATCCAATGATTTAATCGCATGATAGAGAGTAGAGACCACATCCAATAATTGGATTATTAACTCAAAAGCTCTTATTTTTTCATTCAAAAGTGGCATTTGTCACAAATGATATTTTTGTTACTATTATTGCTCTAAGTTCTTCATGGTTGTGATAATTGATATGATTAAGACTATATATTAATTATTGATCGAAGTATATAATTAGTAAATATTTTTGTTAAAGATAGACATATGGAGTACTCAGGGCCGGTCCCGAGGATTCAAATACCCGGGACGAGCGGGAAAAAAAAGGTCATTAGGCTTTAGCGTGTAACAAATTAAAGTACATAAACTATTTTTTTTTTAACCGATAAACTTTATAGCACTAAACATAGACATGAAAACTCCAACAAAAATGTCATCTAACACAACGCAAATACTAATCACTAAAAGAAAAACCAATTGAACTTTAAGCATGTATTTACTATTTAGTGAAAGACAATCCCAAACAAAAGAGATTCACATAAAATTCAGGAATTAAACGATTTGAAGATACAAATGAGTAAGCTGCTTAATCTAACTCATAAATATCCACAAACAATATGCAGAAGACGCAAATCGACATAATCAGGCCCTGGGTTTTTGACTTCACAAAAACCACAAATATATTTGCTTCAAAGATTATGCTATGTAGACAGATTGAAACAGTAGCAGCAGTCGTACATTATGTTGGACAGAGAGAGACTGTGAGTTTAGTACGCAAGTTCATACCTGCTTCTCAATGGAATGTGCATGCGTGCGTGCTATATGTAGAGTCAGATGGGAGGGTGCTTAGCAGAAGTGAGTCTTGGGTGTGCGAGAGGCTCAGTGACGTGCACCATGGTGAAGTGGGGTTGCGATGCGGTGGCCGGTCGTGGGATGAGAGAAGGGGATAGTGATAAAGTATAAGCGGGAGCGTGAAACTGCGGTGGGGTAAATTAGATTTAGGGTTGAAACTTGGTTTGAACGGGTTCTCTGGTTTCAAAGGGTTTAAAATTTCTTTTGGCGGCACTTAACCTGATCGGAGAGAGCAATTTAGTCTGTACGCGTCGACTACTCCTTCGGCTCCCACATTATTTGAATTTTGGACTTTTGCTTGGGTTTAATGAACCTAATATACTTAAAAAAAATTTTGGACCCCTTAAAAATTTGGGCCCTATGCCAATGCCCTTCTTGTCCCTCCTTTAAACCGGGCCTGGGAGTACTCTTAAAATTCAGCAATTAATTTCTATATCATATCAAATTAAACTGTATGCATATATTCGTTTTGGCAGTATGATATATATCGGTGTGAAGTATGATGAACTTGAAGGTTATATTTGTTATTGGCTCGTCTCAAGCTTCGGGGTTAATAATAACTAGGAATGAAAAAATCTGACCAAAATTGAGTAATGTGTTTAATAGAGTAATCAACTTATTGTATTAACCATAATTTTATGTGCCCTGCTCATTGAATGACAAGAAAGTAAAAAACTAGACCAAGAGGTGTGAGTATCTCTCACCCCTTACATTTCCTCCCACTCCCTTAAATCTAATAAACGTGTACTCGTCACATTCCCTTATTTTTCTTTTAAACAAATAATTATATAACAAACATTAAAAATTTATTTTATAAAACACATAATTTAATTAAATACTAAAAATAATAATAATAATACTTCATTAATTAAAAAAAACAACAAATGATAATTAACTACGAAATTCACTCCCCCGAATCGTTCAAATTGTCATCGATATTCTCTTCCAACTCGACAACCAAATACACCTTGGATTCCTCATCCAACAACTCGTACAAATTCTCGTCCAAATTTTCGGCGATACATGTATCATTTCTGTAAACATGTTCTATCAAATCAGCTCGAAGGTTGTGATGTATACGCACTTCCATTTTATTTGCGAGGTATTCTGGGTATCAATACCTAATGGTTCAACGGAAGCCAAAAAAATCATTTTCATCGTAGTGACACGTCTTTCTTCCTCTGTCTTCTAAAATCATATTATGTAATATGATTCATGTGTACATTAAGTTTTGTATTTTTTGTTGTCCCATGAACATGTTAGATTTTTAATTATTTGTCAGTCTCTTGAGGACACCAAATGCTCGTTTAATGTCATTTCTAGCTCTTTTTTGGGCCGCCTCAATTTTTTTCACCATTTGAATGTGTCTATGATTTGACAAATACAGAACACTCTGAATCTATCCCATCAGTAATTTTTAGGTTTCGTAATTTTTATTTTTAGGCTTCGTAATTTTTATTTTTTGGTTTATTAATGTAACTTTTATTTTTAGTTTGGTAATTTAATTTTTATTTCTAGGTTTGGTAGTTTTTATTTTTATAATGAAATTTTTATTTGGAAAATTACAATTTTATTTTATATATTTTGTATTAAATTTAATTAAAAATAATAATTTAAGTAAAATAATGAATATTTCCTTGATCGTATTATAGAAAATTACTAATGATATGGGAGTGAAGCAGCAACTCTTTAGCCAAAACGAGCCTCATTAACAACATGACCTTACGTACCAAGTGTCATCATGTTTTGGATTTGTAGTATATGGATGGATGTGACATGTCACCATGATAACTTAGCCATTAATAAATATATTTGTGAAATTACATTAACAAGTAGTGGCAGAGAAATAGATAATCATCCAATATCTAAAAAAGTTAGTGGAAATCTCATAACACGCCGAGCTTTCTTTTTGTTAACGTGGCATCCTAATATTCCTATTATTTGAAAATAACCAGAATATTTGAAGATTTTTAATGGGTTTGATATTCTAGATCACATCAACCGATAACTTATAAAACATTTATAGTCTTATCATACTTATTTTCGTGTTGCTAGTAACTTATAAAATACTATAAAATACTATAGTTACCTATGAATCTACATGCTTATTTTAACGGTAAAACGCAATTCATATCATAAGCTTTAAACATAAACATTATATTCTTGAATTTCGAGATATTTTAATTTACCTTTATCTTATTCGTAAGGCAATTTAGATGTCAATCCAAGATGATCTTTGCAATGCTTTCTTAGTTTAGCTGTTTACGAAATAAGTTAATATACAATAAAATTCAATTTATTATTTTTGTGTTTTAATCATTGTGAATTGAAATGCCTCTTGAAATCATTCAAATTTTGTAATGTTTTTTTTATTTTGGCCGGTGTGACCCTTTTTTATGGATGGTTGATCAAAGTGAAATTATATTTCGGAAGGTTAATGGAAACGATCGATTAGTTAAATTTGTGAATCTAAACCTAAACTGAAAAATTCGGTTAATCGATTTTCGATCAATCTATTTTTTTCGGTTAGCTATTGTGGTTAACCTATTAACGGTCTACAACTTAAGAAATATGTTTCAAAAGTCAAAACTAAAAAACTTCATACTTAACATCTAAAATAACGTCAATTATTCACAAAGAGGAATATAAGTTTAAAGTTCAAACAAACATCATAAGAAAAACAAGATATTATGAAGTATAAACAGCAACCAATATATTATATGGAATCTTATAAAGGATAATTGACAATCAAATATATATTTGATATGACAAATTGGTGACCAGATAATAATAACTTTGGATGGATATTTAAATATAAGATAAACATTATTCTTTAAATTCAATTATTGTATTATTTAATCATTAAATTTTGATATGCTAAAATCGTTTTTTATTTTGAAATTATATCCAGTTGTAATTTACACATCTTATATTGAATCAAATAATTATTATATTAATGTAATAAACTACTTGGTTTTTTGATTAACCGTCCATGGTAAAAAAAACATGAACCGTAACCGAAGCAAAATATCAAAACTTTTATCAGTTCAGTTAATCAAACTGGAAAAAAATCAAAAAACCGGTTTGGTTAACCTAAACATCAAAACGGTTTTTTGGATTTTCGATTTTCAAATATTTTGAACACCTCTAGTGTGACCTTCTATTAGTGGCAAGTTAAAATGCTCACAATTAAATCAACAAAACTTGAAAAGTTTTATGAAACGTCAACTTTATCATGTTATAGCAATAGAAAATAATTGCAAAAGGATATTAAGTATACATAAAACTTTGGTTTTGATACTGTGTTATTTTTTTAGCAATAAAGTCACTAAGTTTTTTAATTTGTTACAAATTTGATCATTTGACTGCTCAACCAGATTGCCTGCTGACGTGACATGGTGACGTGTCAATTTTTGTTGACGTGGCACTGAAATGACATGATGACTTGACACAATGATAAAATTGAAAAAATATAAAATATAGTAAATTAATTGCAAAAAAATGCAGTGTTAGAATATGGTATGCTTTATTCATTAATTTGTTACATTATTTCACAAAATCAAGTCAGATTTTTTTATTTTAATTGTGAGGACTATTTAATATTTATAAACCAATTTTAATTTTTTTCAAAGACAACTTTTATTTTAAATAATATAATTATTTGTATGAATAATAGAAACATATTTTTTTTGTCTGATCAAAGGTTCGTTCATTAATCTAAAGTAAAGTTATCATCAATTTGTGATAGACTATGACTAATTACAGAAATAATTGTTAGTAAACAATAAATTAAAAGTATTTTGTCATTTTACATTTAATGGTGAAAGCAATTGCGTAAAATATATTATTGTTGTTTGTTGTCTATATTTAATCATTTTTAGTTAGTTTTATTTTACACTGTGTTTTTTTTTTCAATTAATTCAATACATTATAATATATACAAAGGGTTAAAAATCAAATTATTTCAATACTAAATAATTTTTTAGTGAAACATTTAGAAAGTAATAATTTTCTTAGTATATATAACTTTTAATGCACCATGAACAAGATACAAAAGAAATTATGTAAAGCCCTTGACCATGTATGAAATGTAATTATTTTTATATGGAAGCCAAAACGTGAAAAATGGGAAGAGGCATGTTAGCGCCGCTAACATCTTAGTTAGCGACGCTAACATCTGAAGGACAGATAAGCTCACGAAGCCAGCTGGAGTTTGTAGTGGGTTTGCACGTTGCCATGTTAGCGACATGCTAACATGCAAGTTAGCACCGCTAACTTGTCTGGAGAGGCTTTTAAGTCCATAAACGTGTTTTGGGCCATACTTAAGCTTGCTAACCCTAGTGTGGTCGTCATTTCTCACCTTAGACCCCTGGAAAACCTTAAAATACTCTCTCAAAGCTTCTTCCGGTGTTTTGGATCTCAATGTTGAAGTTTTGAAGGTTTTGGAGGAAGAGAAATGAGATAAAGAGCTAGATGGCTTGGGTGAAGCTTGGAATATGATTTCTCATATTGTTGGATCCTTGTAAGTGTGTTAAACCTTTGTCTCCTTGAGTTTTTAAGTTGATATTGAACTTATGAGACTCTTTATGAGCTCTATGAGACAATGATGACTTCTATAATGGATTAAAGGGTGGATTTGGGGTTGAAAGGATGATTATGTTCTCCTTTTGATCCTAGATCCTTGGTATGAACCCTAGCCTAGTCTCCTCATCATTTTGGTTTAAGTTTGAGCATGTTAATCACCTTTTTGGGTGAAGATCTTCACCATGAGCTTTTTTAGCTATGAATGGTTGATAAAGTTTACATTTTTATGAGTCATTGAACTATTGGGATCATTCCTAAAAAGTTAGAGCTTATGGCTTAATGTATTAAGCACTTTAGATAAGAATGGAGTGAGCAGGAGGATTAGCCCCGCTAATCCTATGGATTAGCGTCGCTAATCTCGACAGTAGGGTTGTGGTTGACTTTTGTTGACCAGTTGACTTGGACCCTTGGACAGTTGACTTATAAGCTAGATTATGGGAAAACCCCTTGAATTAGAGTCTAATTATGGGTTTATGGATAGAAACGTTAATTGATGAATTGGCTTGATAATTAGGAAGCTCGGGGAGGACTTTTACCGACTTTCCTTTTTAATTACTTGTAGCTACGGATCAGGTGAGTCTTCTCACTTTCTTGTTTATGATGGATATGATGATATGGAATTGGGCAAGACCAGGAAGAAACCCGTGAGTCAACGGAATTGGACAATACCAAGAAGAAACCCGTGAGTCACGGAATTGGACAAGATCGGGAAGAAACCCGTGAGTCATGGAATGGGACGAGACCGGGACGAAACTCGTGAGTCAAGGAATGGAATGTTACAATGACAAGATCGGGGCAAGCTCGTGACTCGTGAGTCAATAAATGAAATGTTTATGTAATTGTAAATGATATGGAAACTTGGAAAACTCACTAAGCAATATGCTTACAGTTTTATGTTTAAATGTTTCAGGTACATCGGGAGATCGCGGGAAGGGATCAACTTGACTACATGACGCCTATCTTTACACTTAGCCTTCGCTGTTATTGTTATCTTTTATGTTTGAACGATATGTTTTATGGAACTAATGTTTTGGGAGTTTTATTTATATACGAAACTTGGTAACTTTGTTTTTAAATAAAATTTTTGGACTTGAAATTATGGGACTTTACAAATTAAGTTTTCATAAAAATTTGATTTTCACATTGTGTTTTGTTTTTTCGCAATTAAGTCACTATATTTTATTTTTGATTTTAACTCTGTACTTTTTTTGCAATTAAGTCACTACATTTTATCTTTTTTTCGATTTTCACATTGTGTCAAGTCATCATGCCATGTCAACGTCACGTTAACAAAAACCGACACGTCAACATCTCACATCAGCAGACAGCCTGATTGACTAGTCAAATGGTCAAAATTGCAACAAATTATAAAACTTAGTGACGTAATTGCTAAAAAAATAACACAATGTCTAAACCGAGATTTTGTGTAAACTTAATGTCTTTTTTACAATTTGCGCTAGAAAAATGTCAAACTATAATGATTTTCATAGAATAGTCTCAATCAGGGTGAATTAATCACAACATTAATCGAAATATAATGAATTTTTCTATAATTCACCCATTTCTTTTTTATTTAAAATAACCATTAACCTAGAGGTGCAAAAACTAGATTTTTCCTCGGATTTAAACCAACTTCAATACGATATCATTTTTTGGTCAACAAAGTAAAAAATCGGATTGAATCCAAACTGCTACGAATTATGAGCAACAATATCTGAATATACAAGATCGATTAGGATCGATTTAGTATCGTTTTCAAAAAACCTATGTTTGCCATTTTCTGTATCTTTGTCGAACTCGATGTAGGAATTTTATGAAAATTTTATGATTGATAAGAAACGAACCTATGAGCAAAACTCTCACTTTGTCACGATGCAAGATGTTTTTCGGCAATTCGAGATTAAGGATCCAAAATGACGTTTTTCTACTTTTAAATCTTAAAAAGTGTTTTTGGGCATCCATGATAGTATAAGGGGTGAAAACTTAGGAAACCTCAAAAACCTTGTATTAACAACAAATTGAAGAAATATTTTATGGAAACAACAAAACTCAATTTTGATACAATGTTATTTTTCCAATTAAGCCTATGAGTTTTGAACCTTTTCAAATTAACTCACTATGTTTTCAAATTTGTTTCAATTAAAACCAATTGATCGGGTAAGATGATTTGTCACTTGTCGACTGAGAAAAATACTTATGTGGCTTCCATCTATGATTCTAGTTGACAAGTATTCAGCTATAACCGAAGCTTTACGTCTCATGTACTCAATTTTCCCAAAATGGTTTTTTTCTTGTCTCAAACCATCACGATTTTGTGCAATGGTTTTCCAAGGTCGCTCAAGTGGTTCACTGCCAAGGTAACATTTTTCAGTGATAAACGAAATTCAAACACAATTTTTACTAAATTTATGTATTTTAATATATACTTTATTTTTTCTATATACTTATTTCCTTCATGATTATGATTTATTATTGTAGGATTACAATGCGACGATTGAGTTCTATTGGGCTCCTTTTTTGCTTGAATCAAATTCCGACGATGCTATCATACATCGTGTCTCTAATAGAGTTGTACGAAGAGGTTCTAATAACAAGCATGGAAAACATTAGAAAGGGGTTGATATTATGGTCTTCAATACTTATTTATGGTGGATGACTGACCTTCAATTCAACATTCTATAATTTTTCTCTCGATCTTCTCATTAACTTAATTAAACTTAATATAACAAGACAATGTTTCAAAGTAATAATATTTGGTTTTGATTTAAATCCTCCCCTCTTGTCGATTAAGGTTTAAATATAATATAAAATTGCAGACAATGATCGTTTGATGATGAAGTGAAAGATATAGTAGCGTTGTCCAGAGAAGTTGCTTATAAAATGGGAATGAAAAGTATGTTGAGCTCGTTAAGTTAAATATGGATCCCAAGGAAACAAGACTATAAGACCCTAATACCGAAATTTCTAAGTTCGCGGCTTATAGGAATCAAGTTTGGAATCAAAAGAATTAAGTTTTAAAGAAAATATGGAAAAATTCAGTTAGCGTCGCTAATGCTGAAATTAGTGTCGCTAAAGTTAGCATTAGAGTCGCTAATGTCGGGTTGCATCGTAGGTTTGTACATTGTGCAGTTAGCACGCTAACTGAAGAATTAGTGACGCTAAGTGCTGATTTTGGGCCAAAAGCCTAAATTTTGAAGTTTGTGCCATATTTAAGGGTGGGGAACCCTAGGACAGCCGCCAGACACCTCATTTCAGGCCCCAAAGTCGTGATTTTTCCTCTCTAACTCTCTTGGAAGGATTTTTGATGATCTTGGTACTTTTAGAAGGATTTTTGAAGAGATTATGATGCTTGATGATGCTTGGTGTTGCTAGGAAGAGTTGATCAAGTGGAAATCAGCTAAAGATCTTCCAAGGTAACATTTTTCACTGATAAACGAAATTCATACATAAATTTTAATAAATTTATGTATTTGAATATATACTTTATTTTTTCTATATACTTATTTCCTTCATGATTATGATTTATTATTGTAGGATTACAATGCGACGATTGAGTTCTATTGGGCTCCTTTTTTGCTTGAATCAAATTCTGACGATGCTATCATACATCATGTCTCTAATAGAGTTGTACGAAGAGGTTCTATTAACAAGCATGGAAAATATTAGAAAGGGGTTGATATTATGGTCTTCAATACTTATTTATGGTGGATGACTGACCTTCAATTCAACATTCTGTAATTTTTCTCTCGATCTTCTCATTAACTTAATTAAACTTAATATAATAAGACAATGTTTCAAAGTAATAATATTTGGTTTTGATTTGAATCCTCCCCTCTTGTCGATTAAGGTTTAAATATAATATAAAATTGCAGACAAGGATCGTTTGATGATGAAGTGAAAGATATAGTAGCGTTGTTCACAGAAGTTGCTTATAAAATAGGAATGAAAAGTCTGTTTAGATGGTTATGTTAAATATGGATCCCAAGAGAACAAGACTGTAAGACCCCAATACCGAAATTTCTAAGTTCGCGGCTTATAGGAATCAAGTTTGGAATCAAAAGAATTAAGTTTTAAAGAAAATATGGAAAAATTCAGTTAGCGTTGCTAATGCTGAAATTAGCGTCGCTAATGTTAGCATTAGAGTCGCTAATGTCGGGTTGCGTCGTGGGTTTGCACGTTGCGCACTTAGCGGCGCTAACTGAAGAATTAGTGACGCTAAGTGCTGATTTTGGGCCAAAACCCTAGATTTTGAAGTTTGTGCCATATTTAAGGGTGGGGAACCCTAGGACAACCACCAAACACCTCATTTCAGGCCCCAAAGTCGTGATTTTTCCTCTCTAACTCTCTTGGAAGGATTTTTGATGATCTTGGTACTTTTAGAAGGATTTTTGAAGAGATTACGATGCTTGATGATGCTTGGTGTTGCTAGGAAGAGTTGATCAAGTGGAAATCAGCTAAAGCTCTACCAAGGTAACATTTTTCACTGATAAACGAAATTCAAACACAATTTTTACTAGATTTATGTACTTTAATATATACTTTATTTTTTCTATATACTTATATCCTTCATGATTATGATTTATTATTGTAGGATTACATGCGACAATTGAGTTCTATTGGGCTCCTTTTTGCTTGAATCAAATTCTGACGATGCTATCATACATCGTGTCTCTAATAGAGTTGTTCGAAGAGGTTCTATTAACAAGCATGGAAAACATTATAAAGGGGTTGATATTATGGTCTTCAATACTTATTTATGGTGGATGACTGACCTTCAGTTCAACATTCTATAATTTTTCTCTCGATCTTCTCATTAACTTAATTAAACTTAATATAATAAGACAATGTTTCAAAGTAATAATATTTGGTTTTGATTTGAATCCTCCCCTCTTGTCGATTAAGGTTTAAATATAATATAAAATTGCAGACAAGGATCGTTTGATGATGAAGTGAAAGATATAGTAGCGTTGTCCACAGAAGTTGCTTATAAAATAGGAATGAAAAGTCTGTTTAGATGGTTAAGTTAAATATGGATCCTAAGGAAACAAGACTGTAAGACCCTAATACCGAAATTTCTAAGTTCGCGGCTTATAGGAATCAAGTTTGGAATCAAAAGAATTAAGTTTTAAAGAAAATATGGAAAAATTCAGTTAGCGTCGCTAATGCTGAAATTAGCGTCGCTAATGTTAGCATTAGAGTCGCTAATGTCGGGTTGCATCGTGGGTTTGCACGTTGTGCAGTTAGCGGTGCTAACTGAAGAATTAGTGACGCTAAGTGCTGATTTTAGGCCAAAATCCTAGATTTTGAAGTTTGAGCCATATTTAAGGGTGGGGAACCCAGGACAGCCGCCAAACACCTCATTTCAGTCCCACCTTTTTGCATTTTTATGGTTCTTCTAATTATTTAAGTGGGTTTTTATGGATCAAATTAGTGTAATGGTCTCTTTTGGTGATTGTCCATGGTTGGGAAAGATAAAGTTTGGAACTTTATTCCTTTAAGTCCTGATTTAGAACCATTAAGTTGGTTTAGAGAGTAAGCCAAGCTCTCTTGGGTAGTTTTGTTGAGTTTTGGGCCATTTAAGACTTGGATCTTGCTCTTGAGTTGGCATGCTTATGTTTGGATGTTAAAGTTAGGATTTTTATGGACTTAGGGACTATTTGGAAGGTCCCTAGAGGGTTGAATACTTTGGCTGAATGGATTAAGAGGTTAATGGACTTTTGAGGCTGTTCATAGTTAGCGACGCTAACTAGGGAAGTTAGTGGCGCTAATTGTGCCTGTTGACTTTTGTTGACTTTGACCTTTGACAGTTGACTTTTTGATCGGTTTGACAATTGGTCAAACTTGAGGGTTTGGGATACCGGTCTTAGAGGATTATCCTGTTTGGAATTTAGGAAGTTCTAAGTGGAGTTATCCTTGTTAGGAAGTTCGCGTTGTCGGATCTGAAGACGCGTGTGAGGAGTGCTGTCTGGCTTTGCGGATCAGGTGAGTTTTCTCACTATACTATGAGTGAAGTTACATGCGTAGGTAACTTAATTACTGTGTGTAGTAATGTGTTGTTTGTGCCTTATGTGATTGTTGACGGATCGGGGAAAGTCTGAGAGTCAAAGAATGAGTTGATGATCGGACGGATCGGGGTAAGCTCGAGAGTCCAAGTAATGAGATGATTAAATTACCGACGGATCGGGGCAAGCCCGAGAGTCAACCGATGATGAATCGTGTGATATTTTGGGGAACTCACTAAGCTTTGTGCTTACTCTTTCACCCTAACTGTTTTTCAGGTATTTACTGGCTTGAGCTTGGAACACGACCTATACCGCATTTGAAGTTTTGGTATCTAAGTATTCCGCTGAATAATGTTTTGTAAACACGATTTTATATGTTTTAAATATTAAGTTTTAATTTGGATGAATTTATTTGGTAACTCTTTTTATGTATTTGAATCGTTTTTAAAATGAAAAATTTATTACGAAATTTGGAACGTTACAAAGACTCTTCTTCACAAGCATTTCCGTCTCATCAAAGGTGAGTTATATTTCTCTTTTCAAAATAAATAGTTGTAACTACCCACCTAACATTTAATGCATGTGATATAAATCTATAGTTATGGGTTTGTCATTTTGGATCTAGAAAAGTATTTAACTTAATTTGTACAAACATTTACGCTTTTACGGTTAAACCAATCTTTATATTATAGTCTGTCTATGCTTATTGTCTTTTTCTTTTTATAGAATGAAGCATACATGATTATTATTTTACACCTACTTTCTTAAATGTAGTTCTATCACGTCACTTTTAATGTAGATAAAAACAAGCATGTAGTTTCTTTCTCACAAATTTCCTTTTATATGGATTTATGTATAGGATCGCCTATTGGTGAGCGGAGCCAAATGTAAATTTTACAACCAAACATAAATGACCATCGGTCACCAAGTTTTCCAGTTTGTTGCAGATTTGATCATTTGACCGGTCAACGAGATTGTCTGCTGGCATGGCATGGTGACGTGTCGGCTTTTGCTGATGTGGTGCTGACATGACATGATGGCTTGACTCAATGTTAAAATCGAAAAAAATATAAAATATAATGATTTAATTGCAAAAAAAAAATACATTGTCAAAATATAGTATGCTATATTCATTATCTTGTTACCTTATTTCATAAAATCAAGTTAGTTTTTTTCTATTTTAATTGCTAGGACTATTTAATATTTATAAACCATTTTAATTTTTTTTTTGAAATACAACTTTTATTTTAAATAATATAATTCTTTGTATGAATAATTGAAACATATTTTTGTGTTTGATCAAATGTTCATTCATTTTTCTAAAGTAAAGTTAACATCAATTTGTGATAGACTACACTAATTACATAAATAATTGTTAGTAGACAAAAAAAATTAAAAGTATTTTGCCATTTTACATTTAATGGCGAAAGCAATAGCCTAAAATGAGAATTAACCTAATATGTATTATTGTTGTTTGTTGTTTGTATTTAATCATTTTTTAGTTAGTTTTATTTTATATTCTAACAGCTAACTCGCACACACTGTGTGTGTTTTTTTTTTTTTTTTTGCAATTAATTCAATACATTTTAATATATTCAAAGGGTTAAAATCAAATTAATACTAAATAATTTTTTTAGCAAAACATTTAGAAAATAATAAATACTTAGTATATATAACTTTTAATGCACAATGTACAAGATACAAAAGACATTAAGTTTTCATAAAATTTGATTTCGACATTGTGTTTTGTTTTTTTGTAATTAAGTCACTACATTTTATTTTTTTGATTTTGACACTGTATTTTTTTGCAATTAAGTCAGTACATTTTATATATTCTTTTTCGATTTTGACATTGTACCAAGTTATCATGCCATGTCAACACCACGTCAGTAAAAACCGACACGTTACAATGCCACGTCAGCAGACAACCTGGTTGACCGGTCGAATGGTTAAAATTGCAACAAATTGGAAAACTTAGTGACTTAATTGCTAAAAGAATGACACGGTGTCTAAACCGAGATTTTGTGTTAACTTAGTGTGTATTTTACAATTTGTGCTAAAAAACGTCAAACTTTAATGATTTTCATAGAATAGTCTCATTCACGGTGAATTAATCGCAACATTAACCAAAATATAATGAATTTTTATATAATGCACCCATTTCTTTTTTATGTATAATAACCATTAACCTAGAGGTGCAAAAACAAACATTTTCATAGAATAGTCTCATTCACGGTGAATTAATCGCAACATTAACCAGAATATAATGAATTTTTATATAATTCACCCATTTCTTTTTTATGTACAATAACCATTAACCTAGAGGTGCAAAAACAAACATTTTCCTCAGATTTAAACCAGCTTCAAGACCAGATTAGTTTTGGGTCAACAAAGTAAAAAAATCGAATTGAATCCAAACTGGGTCGGAACCAAACGACTTATGAGCAACAATATCTGGATATACAAGACTGGTTAGGATCAATTTGATATCGTTTTCAAAAACCTATACTAGTCATTTTCCGCATCTTTGCCGAACTCAGTGTAAGGATTTTATGAAATTTTCCTGGTTGATAAGAAACGGACCTATGAGCAAAACTCACACTTTGTCACGATGAAATATGCTTTTCAACTATTGGAGATTAAGAATCCAAAATGACATTTTTCTACTTTTAATTCTTAAAAAAGGTTTTTGGGCATCCATGATAGGAAACCTTAAAAACCTTGTATTAACAACAAATGGAATAAATATTGGATGGAAACAAATTTTTTTACTATATTAAAAATGACAAATTTCAAAAAAGACACCAAGTTTACAAAAAAGTTCGATTTTGATACAATGTTATTTTTTTCCAATTAAGTTGTCGGGTTTTCAACTTTTTCCAATTAAGTCACACTTTCGTGAGTCGGTCGGTTTCATGGCCCCTCGAGTATTCCGTATGTTGCTCCAAACTCGTATGTAGAGCCGAGAACTCTGACCTTATTTGTTGAATTTCGTCGGAACGACCGATAACCGACGGGTGTGAATATGTCGCTTTCCCTTTTTGTTTTGCTTGATCTCCTCCCATCGGATGAGAAGGTAGTTCAACCTCGACTAAGTCATCGCCGTCTTCGTTTAGGTTAATCTAACATGTGCATCCAATGTAGCCTAATACGACCCCGAGCCCGATGTTTTGCTCCGTTTAGACTGACACTTTTTTTTTACCACCCTTCAATTTTTCGTTATTCCTTAAGATTTTCCAAACATGTGTATATTTAAAAGGCTTCACTAAGTCGACTTGATACATATAGTTTTCTCTTTTCAAAATTGTCTCCTCGCTTGCCCCACTCGTCCATTGGTCCGTCAACTTTGTGACGATGACATTAAAGTGCATTACCTCATCTTCCTAATCTAATAAATCACTAGTGAATATGCCACGTGGCATCCTCTAATCGCATTCCCATATATTCTTCCCGCTCAATTCTTTTCTCTCAATCTTTTTCTATCGGTTTCTATTGGCAATTAAACAAAAATCCCTGATTCATCGCCTATACATTTTATCGGTTTCTATTGACCTTAAATAAAATCCCTTAATCATCGCCTAACTCTGTGATCTCCCTGATAATTAACGATACAGGATTTTCTTCAATTCGGCTTCAATTCAATCTTATTCTATTGGTTTCTATTTTCAATTAATCAAAATCCCTTAATCAACGTCTAATACATTATGATTGTATATATATCACTTATGTATTGTCGTTATCAGTTATCACACACACTTCGCAATAATCGTTTCAACTCTCAGAGCTATTTTCTGCAGATCAAGGTTTGTTGACACGGTTTTATTACATTCTTCTTATCATGCGTTATGAATAGTACTATTCTTCTTCTCATGCGTTAGTCAATTTGGCGGACCATTTTTTCGATTTGATAGACCTATATCTGTTCGATTTCATTTATAGGGTTTGTATTTTTCCTGTTTTTTGGTTTTTGTTTTGCTGCCGATCCTTTGAGAATTTTGAAGTCGACTTTTCTTATATTACTGCTTCTCAACTTGGTGTTCCTCAACAGGTGTGTTCCTTCTCTATTTATGTGCTCTGATTGTGTCTGTGAATAATAGTTATGATTGTGTAGTTATGATACACATGTTATAGGAATGTTTTCAAATTGTTCGATAAAATGCTAAATGAGTGTCCCTAAGATTTTCTGATTCGTATTGAATACACGATTAAAAGTAAAAAACACAATGTGCCTTTTGTAATCTACTCTATTATGTGAACATTATAAATATCAACTTTGGTCGACATTGACCAAGCTTAATGATAACCTACACGCCAAGGTCCTCTGTTTCAATCAGGTATCTACCATTCTAATTTGCTAATTTCCTATATAGGTTTACCTCTATTTGTTGTGTTTATTCGTAAACGAGAACAGGCGAAAAAATTGGCTATGTTTTTAGGGTAAAAAAATTAGTGGCTTTGAGTAGGTTTTAACAGAAATTAGAAAAAGAGAGTTTAGTGAAGGGTAGCAACATAAAAAAATAAACTCTTAATAGATCAAGACACCCTCCTCTCACTTAACTCATTAAGTTCATCTCTTTAATTAACTAAAAGCAACTTTATTGCAATTGTTGTGCCTTTTTTATGGGTTTCTTCTATAGATAGTATATTCATAGTTCCTAATGTAACTACTGTCAAGAGTTAGATGTATTATGTATATGCAGAATTATATTATAAATTCATGGATGTGAATCTTAAGCTTGCTTAAAACATTAGCATTTAAATGGTTTTAGTAGAATACAAATCATTGCATTACCGAAATATGCACCACTTCACTTTAGTAGATACCGTATGTTAGATTTAACTAGAGGATTAACTATAAATATAATACTTGAGGAGCATATATGAATACCCACATGTATTAATTGTCTGTATGCAGGCTTAAAGATTGAATGCAAAAACACATGCATTTATTTTATTAATGACAACAAGTCAACAACAAAAACTAACTTTAGTACCTACAAGAATAGAATGTTATAGATCATTAAGGATGTGAAATCTTCAGATATGATGAAAGTTAAGCATTGAGCCACGTAATCTATTGATGAAACCAGTGTACATATTTATACACTCAGCATATTCATGTACAATTACAATTAGATCAAAAATATGCAACACAAACTCGCAACAACTCATACATCTGGGAGAAGCTGTAAGGACGTCATAGTTTGAAATAAATGATCCTAAAACCTGATTAATATATGTATCCACCTAAATTTTCTATTCATATTGCTTACTCGCTAATCGTGGATTAGGTTTCTATTTTTTATTATTATTTTTTTTTTGTGTTGGGTGGATCATGAAGAGAAGAGGGGACAATTAATATTAGTACTATTTTCTTTTTTTCATGCGATACAAAGGTAATTTCTTCTTAAACCTTACACTGTTAGCATAGTTAATTAAATAATGTTCTTTTTTATGTTTTTAGATCAGACAGACCCTCACAATTTCAAGAGATGACTGAGTACATGGTCGAATGGGTGAAGATTTTAGTAATTGTTAACTGGCTAGAGTCACATGAACCACCTCTCTTAGTTACCTTTTTGTTTAAAAAAATTAATAAATATTTTGAATTAATTTGCAGGAGCTACACGACTATATAGAGGAATATTGTGGGACGAATGATTATAGACATTTGGTTGTCAAAAAAAGGTTGCAGATGGATTGATCAATCTTATGTGCTTGCTTTGTTTTTCAAATTATGGGTTCCATAGCATGTTAAACAAGTTTATGTTTTTTTGCAGGTACAGGGAAAATTAATTCATCATGGTTGTATTCATTCTTGGTATGTTAATTGGAAATATTGACGGTTTGTTTTCTGGTAAGTTTTTGAATATTTTGTATATATTACAATATTGAATTTTGTTAAGTGAAGGATTGGGATTTCTAAGGAGCCCACTTGTTATAGTTGCTACCATGTTACCTCCTCTTACAATAGCTTTCTTATGTGACAGGCACACTGCTATTCTCTTATATTGCTATTTTTCTGATTTAGCTAAATATAGTTGACAAGTGTATACTTTATTAAATACTTGGCACTAGGCTTTTTAGAGATCTGATTAAACTTTTGGATAAATCCATGTAAATTATTGTTTTGTCCTATTTTATTTTTTCTTAGTTATTAGACTAAATTAATAATTTGTTCACGTAAGGGGCAATAGTCATTTTACATGAACATGTGCCAAAATTTTAAAACTGATTCAAGAGACAAAAAAATGTATAAAGGTTGCTTTTAGAAAGCAATTAAAATGAACAACTAAACGCAAGGACCATATTTGTAATTTACTATGTTTATTATGCAATTGAGACATGCTACTTTTGTTATAACAGAAGCCCATCAAGAATATTGCATAAAAAAGGACTAATACTTTAGTTGTCATGAGGATTATAAGAGGTGTCTACTTAAGCAAACATATGAATTTATGAATCCGAATATATTTCTAAATGAAAGCAAGATGAAGTAGTATTGATGTCACATGTAAAGCGATGAAGGTAAAATTTTTGTCAAATTTCAAGATTTAATATATCGTTTGAACAATTATTAACAATAAAGAAAGAAAAGTCTTGTTCACAGATAATACGAGTGTCTAAATAGATTATAGATATACTTTGACTAAAATAGTATTTTTCATACACATAACATTTTTTTTAGAACGGCAAATTTCATTAAAAACTAGCAAGATGCTGGCAGAAAAAAACGATTGCATGAAATACATAGAAGGGTTCAAAGACCAAGCGTCCCAATTGAAATAACTATGTTTGTCTCTAAATTTAAACCAATTAAAAGAAATTAACATAATATCATCCGCCGTGTTGGAAACCGAAGGAGCAATCTTCTTAAACACAAGGCCATTGCGAGATCTCCATATGCACCAAACCGTAGCAAACATGACCACCGTGCGAAATTTAAGCAAGCCACTTGATTCACCACTAGATTTAAACATGGCGCACAAACTGTCAACGTCATCAGGAACATTCGGCAATGAGTTGGACCACGTAGCAACCCGAAACCAAACCGACTTAGAGAAAGGGCAGCCATAGAAAAGGTGATTGGTGTGTTCATACACATCACATATTCCTTGAAATATGACATCTTTCTGAAATGAAAATAATCACCGAAAGGATACTCTTTTTGAAAAGGAAATTATCCACTGTCTGTCAAAATGAAACTAAATGTGGAAAGAAAAACAGCCAAAAAGGAAATTATTTGCCGTACACCACATCGTCTGCCAAAAAGATACGTCACCTAAATCTAAATCCTACTGTTGAATTAAAACTACGACTTATAAGTAAGAGGAAACAACATGGCAGGACAGATAACCTACCAACTATTTGTAATGTTGCCACTTTAATTGTTGGTGACCTTGCTGATTCATTTAAATATAGGATAAGATTATTAATTCTAGATAAGGATAATAAACCTACCAATATAACTATCAATGTTGTATATAAAGAAGTATTAAGAAATTTATGAAACATGATTATGCATTGTAATTTATGAAATCATTGTTTTATTATTAGCATTTAGCAATAATTTGTTTCGTTTTTGTATTATACAAATACATATATTTAAATTTTATGACTCATTTAACAATATATATCCTAACGAACGTAACAAAACTATGTTTTTTATGTCATATAAATAACTAAAAACTATTAAAAATTATGGAATATAAATAAATTTTATGTTTTCGTGTTTATAAGTATCCAACCCGTGTTTAACACGGGTTTATAAACTAGTTGTTTATATTTGACCATTTGGTGTGCATTGGTCTTGGCTCTGGTAGCCATCTCCTTTCTTCATTCCAAGCCTAAAACGATCTATGACACAAAGCTAAAATTTGCCACGACTTTGATATTTCCCGAACATGACGTCTTTGGATATGTCGATCCATGACTATGCCAATTTCTTCTCATTCTCTAGAGACCATAATTGATTTTTGGTCCTCCCTTTCGGTTTCTCTTTGCTTTCCTTTTCCATTTCCATTTCCTTTTCCTTTGTAGCGATGCTTCCTCGGATTCCGATTCGATTTTGGGTAGGGGACGCTTGTCGTTTGTGGTGAAGATGATTGAAATTAATTTGGGTTGGAATTGAGATTGAGGTGGAAATTGTGCAAAGGGTTGAAGTTTTAAGGCGCCATTTGTTAGGGTAATCGTTGTTGTGGTGAAATTGGAAATTGATTGTACATTGACGACATTTGGGGAAACGGGGTTTGAGAATCAAATTGTGGACGGTAAGGTGGCGGTGACGAATGATCGTAGGCAAAAAAGTTAGGAGATGCCGTGTTTGATAAATTTGGATTATTAGCCATGATATAGAATATAGAGATATAAAGAAATGATCTGAATAAAAGTATGAGATTTGGAGGTATTTATAGTGTATGATTAAATTGGTTTAAAACAAATGCAACGGATACATAACGGCTATATTCAAACGACATTCTCTAGCCAATGCCGCTCAATGTCGGTGACACGGTATGGTGTTCAACGACGACATCGTTGTGACACATCAACATATGCCGGTGGCATCGGTGCACCACACCGGTTAGTCTTGAACCAATCCTAAACCATAGGATCAGCTTTCAAAGAATTGGTTCACTTAAATCAATTTCAAATCCTAAGACGTTTTAGTGATTTATATTGGTGCACCTTTACATCGTCCAAGGGCCAATGGAAAATTGTGTATTATGAAGTATGAAGCCAACTCAAATTTTGGCCAGGTATTGGGCCTCATTAGCAGGCTAGTCTACTTTGGCCTTGTCCAAAATGACACACATGACATGAAAGATGAGGCCTTATTTGATTCAGGCAATGACACACTAATACCTCCCGACAACGGTCACTAAAAGGGGCGAAACTGCAGAAGTTCGATCAGAACCCTAAAATTTACACTTCCATGATCTTCCCAAAATTATAAGAGTTCCAGTGGATTTCCATTTAAAACGAGAGTAGTAAAGCATTGTAAAATGCGATTACGAAGTCTTCTTATCCTCCTTATCAATCTATCGACTCTATACAGACTCGTTGCAATTGATTCGGTATCTGCGATCTGTGAGTTCAGTATTACTCAAGAAAACAAGTTCTATAGTTACAGCTTGGCTTCCTCTTCCGAAACATTCCCTCATGGGGTTCTCAGCGAAGACGGGTACTTCTTCTCTCCCTACCTATCTCTTCATATGTTTCTGTAATGATGTCATTCAATGAAATTGATTATTGTTGATATCGAAAATGTGCATTCTCATTTACCGACATGTATAGTATGAATAACGGAAGTTTGAATATAGTTACGTGATAGTGGAAAATTAGGTGGCAAGATATTTTGGCATCTCTATATGAAAGAGTTAGCGATGAATGCTTAGTTAAATTGATTGCTTGGTATAAAATTTTCATGTAAACTGAAACAATGGCATGGGGATTTTACAGACTCCTAGAACAATCTGCTAACTATATCGTCAATTAATTTGAAACAGATATTACAAGGTGTCATCTAATGGAACGGTGGTCTGGTTTCAGGTTGTCTCTAACAGGTTACACTTTATATCTTTAATCGCCAATGAATCTTCCTTTTCCTTTTTTGCAAATTACAGCAAATTCCACAAACATACTTATTTGTGACATTGCTGATTTAGTTTTTTCTTTTGCTTTTCTAAACGGACACATTCTTTATACTATATTACATTTGTGCCATCAGCCATGCTACTCGAAGCTGACATATTATCTTTCTTCTTTCCTATGTGGGAACAGCTTTGTGATGGAATGATTTTCAACCATGACCCGCCAAGATGCTTTGATTGTTATGTGAGTCTCTTCAGTTACTGTTACAATTATTAATGATGTTAATATAATCAAAAGCAGCTTTTATTATTTAAATGAAACATTTTTACAGGGATGTGGGGGGTCATCTCGATGTGGGATGGGTTGCAGTGCACTTATGTCCGAGAATAGATTAGGTAAATTCTTAAAGAAACTTCTATAAAATATATTATCATATAACTAATAACTTTTTAACATATGCAGGTTATCCTGTATGCACTACTATTGGGCGCACACAAACCGTCACCACAAATCTTATTGGTAATGTACTTTTTTTATTGAATAAAATTAACCTGTGACATTTATATTTACTCTTTTTTTGGGACAGATAAGGAGAGTCCAGACAAGGGTATAGTAGTAAAAATGTGGCACCAAGGATCAGAAAAGAATTGTTCACTTTCTGTTTCTGTTATCTGTGATTCAAAGCAAGTTCAAGTGAGAAAAAGTTTCCTTTATTTCCCATTATCATTTTTCTAAATTAAACAACTAAAATTGTTCTATTCTTTTTGCAGGGACCTAAGACACTTGAGAGAGTCGGGGAATGTAACTTTGTGAGTGATTATATAGTTATGAGTATATTACATTTTTGGTCCTGAGTTTAGCTGATGTTTGCAATTTTGGTCCAAAAAAGTTTTTTCTTGCAATTATGGTCATGGTTTTAGGGTTTTTGTAACGTTTTTGGTCCATGTTCCAAGAAATTGACTATTTTTGGGACTAAAATTGCAATAAAAAGCTATAAACAAGTACCATAAATAGCGATACAAGAACCTCAAATGAGGTCCAAAATTCCAAGAGAAAACTTTTTGGGACCAAAATTGAAAAAATCAGCCATACATAGAGGACCAAAGATAGTAATTTTATTGTAACATGACCAAAAATGTTGCAAGAACCTCAAATGAGGACCAAAGTTGCCAGAGAATTTTTTGGACTAAAATTGCAAAATTCAGCGATTGTCGGGGACCACAATGTAATTTACTCGATTATATAATTATGAGTAAATTGAATTTTTGGTACCGAGTTAGCTGATTTTTGCAAATTTTGTCCCGAAAAGTCTTCTCTTGCAATTTTGGTCTTTTATTTGTGGTTCTTCTAACCTTTTTGGCCACTGTTTCAAGTAAAATGACTATATTACCCTTTTCTGATATTTTTTTTATAAATATCTTCATATTTTCTACAGGCTACACAAATAACACATCCAGGTGGTTGTGCCAATGTTTTGTCTGCCCCAGGCAGTGGATGGGGCTGGTTTAGCACCCTCTTAATCATGTAATGATCAAATTACAAATGATTCAACAAATACCCATATTGCCCTTTTTCTGAATTATCTTTTTTCTTCAGACTTTTGTGTCTTTTTGGAGGTTATTTTATAGCTGGAGCTGCTTATCGCTTCTTCTATCTTGGCATTCATGGTATTGACGTAAGTTTCCGGAACCTTCTAGAAGAAAAAAAACTCGATATCTTTGTTGGATTATTGGAGATTGTTACTTGATTTGCTATATCTGTTTACATTTTTTCAGATTATTCCAAACTTGGAATTTTGGGCCAGCTTGCCGCATAGAATTCGGGTATATATTTTTTATTTTTGAAGATAAATATAATATTATAATTGATCATGATTTATCGTTATATCATTTTTACAGAGTTCATATATGTCATTGGTTCGAAGATTTAAAGGACCATCTCAAAATTACAGGAGCTCATACTCTCCCGTTGACTTTTGACTTTTCAAATATTTTGGAGGTAATTGGTACACTAACAGAGCAGAAACAAGAATTCCAGCAAATATTTTTGGAAAAATCATATTTGATTAAACCGTTGAACTCAATTTAGATGCTGAGGTGTACAATGCGTTTTTTTTTTTTTTTTTTTGGCAATTTCAAGTCTTTATTTGAATGTATTTTTCGGTGTTGCGGTCATGCTGAGCTTAGAGGATACGGTTTTTTAGTGTAGGTTATTTCTGGAACAGTGTAAAAGCCTGAAATGGGTTTGAGTTATTGTTGTTATTTATTTTACTTTTATATTAATGTAATATTTGGGGTTGCTTGGATTTGTGTTTTAGAATGGATTATATGATATTTTAATGAGATAATTAGCTTGTAAGAAAACGTGTTGCAAGATATTGGTGTTTGGATATCTCTATATATTGTTGAAATTTTTGAATTTAATCTATCAACTATAATTTTTTATAGGGGAATCCCCAAAAAACCTAATCTAGTATCACTTGATGCTTTAAAAAATCATTATATTTTTATGACAAAACCATAATTTCGGTACTTGTCACTTGGATTCAAAAAGTTCTAGACTAGCATCATTGGTTTAAAGTAGGTTATGTATTGTGATTTTGGTCATTCATATTAACATTCGTTAGTAAGGATCCGTTAACTTCCACAAGTGCTGCTCACGTGAGGGCATTTTTGTCAATTCCCTTTTTATATCGTCCAAAGGAAATTGACATGATGCACATCGCCTGAATTGCACATTCTCCGCCGTATCATCACCATGAAATCACGATATTTCTCCTTAATCGTATTTTTCGACACCATCCAACTCCAACTCCAACTCAAATCACTGCCTTTCCTCTTTAAAAAACTATTAGATGGTGAAACACTTCTATACGATAAGAGGTTTTGGCTTTCCGGTTTCGTGTTCTTTCACTTCCTTAGCTATTTAGTTACTATGTATAACATAAATTCACAAAATGCCTATGTTCATATGAGATACAAATCATCCAAGCAAGCTGATCTTCTTCTATCTATCTGGGATTTGGAATGCAGTTGGCTGCTGAGGGTTTCGTCAGCGAGCTTTTGTACACTATGGTTGCGTTATTGAAGGCTTTTATGACCCATGTTTTGTTGTTTATACATGTTATTCCTTCAAACCTCAGGTTTAAAGAAGTATTGTTTCTTTAAAGGATTCTTCTTTTTCATAGAATTATGTGTCTTTTGGGCTGCATTGATTCATTCGCTGCATTTTTCATCTTCAAAATGTTGCCCACCAAGTAAATTGATGATATTGCACCATCGCCATCTCCCCATAGTCTTTATGGCGATGTAGGATACAATTGTAGGGATCGACTTTAGTTAGAAAAGGACCGAATGACACTACGACATGACTGAAGGAGTCGGGAGAAGAGAACTTAGAGAAGAGATTTAAACATAAAGCAATATAAGAAGGGGAATTGACGAGAATGCCGTCACGTAGGTAGCGCATGTGCAAGTTAGTGAATCCTTAATAATAGATGTTAACATGAAGGACCAAAACCACACTAAATCACTTGTTTTTCACCAACGGTGCTAATTCAAAACTTTTTGGACCAAAATGACAATTTTGCATTTCACAGGGACCAAATTTACAGTTTTGTCTATTTTTATTGTTTTCACTAGAATTGTTATATTATCTGATTTTGGTGAAATTAACGTTTCGCAACCAAATAACCCAAAAAAATGTTGCATAGCCTGCAATTCTTTTGAATATCAATTAATGTTTTTTGGAAATTAATAATTGACATGTAATCTATTTAGTTTTACGTAGCTGCGAAACATTTATTTAACCAAAATTAAAAATACAATGATTTTAATCAATGTAAAAACAATATAATAGTTTTTTTTTATTATTTTTTATTTTTTAGAATTCGAGTGATAGCAGGTTAGGTTTTTTAAAGCTGCTATATTTAATTTCAACAAATTATTTTTTAAATAGTATTAACATTAAAACATGTGGATGAAAAGTTTAGTTTGTATCAATTGGCATAGAATGATCACTGAAAATCAATTATTTGGCTCATAATTGGTTAGATAATCATAATCAAGATAATTTTATTTACATATTAAACCCGTTTATTATGACTTTAAATAATTAATATTCAAATAATCATATTATAATTCACGTCCGAACTACTTCTTATTAATAATAATAACACAATGATATCTCATGAAAGGTGAGCTTTACGCACTGGCATTCTGTGAAATATACGCAACGAGCCAAGGACCAAATGTGCTTCATCCAGCAAGGGAACCACCCTCGTATTAGTTGTAGTAATTATTGCTTTATATGGCAAGTCATTCATTCATTCATTCAATCTTTTACTTTTAAGAGATTCAAACCCTAATTTTTTGGTTGATCGACATTTTATATTGCATTGAATGTGTAAGCGAAGACTCATTATTTATATGGCACAAATTTCTTTACAAAATTTAACTCCTTAAATCTTTTGTTTGATGGATGTTATCTGATGTAGTAGATATGTTAGGTTGAAGAAACTTTTGGTACGAATTGAATTTAATTGTAGATGGTATGTTGTTCTCCTTGAAAAAAAGAAGTCAATGCGAATAATTTCAAACGAGTAATGTTAAATCATCTTACATTATTTTGTAAATAACTATCGAGAAAAAAAAGAGGATGAAGATGTGTCGAAACTTGAGATGAATTAGCATTTTTTTTTAAAATCTAAATGAGATTTTTATTCTATTTGTTTGAAAGTAACTGTGCTGTTTCACTTCAAGTACACCAATAAATTTTTTGACTATATAATATTGGCAAATAAATCTTTCGACTAATTTCATTTAGCATTTTTATAGAATCGAATCTGAGACCTATCTATTTTAAAGTGTTTAATCTGATCATTACCAAACCATCTTAATAATGATATTTAGCATATTCATTTTATATTATATGATGCAAAAAAGTTATAAATTTTAAAAAAAATTAAAACAACTTACCAAGAATTGAGATGAGACCAACACATGCCAAATGGATAATGGAAGCATAAACTCCTTTTAGGGACGGCGTGTTTATTGATATATTTATAATTAATATATAAAACAACAACTAATTATAAAATTTAAACCTTCAAATCATCTAAATTTAACACACGCCGATGATCTCAAAGTTCCAACTGAACACCTTCAAAACATTACAACATAACATACACATCAATCTATACCCAATCAAATTGATGTGATTTAATATAAAACTTTTAAAAAACCTGAAGTTACAAATAATATTTAAATTAACCCAAAGACAAAAATAAAGTGAGATATGCAATTGAAACATCCATGATTGATGGGGCAAATGTCAACTCACCCCAACCGTTCCGTTTGTTATCACCAAACATATGAAGTTGATATCTTACCTGAAAATCACCTAATACCCCTTTTAACTCTGTTTTTTTTTTTTTTTTTTTTTTTTTTTTTTTTTTTTTTTTTTTTTTGCTTGCATATAGTCTCTCTTCCAAAAAATAATCTGTAAAAACGTTGTAATAACCATAAGTTTTTCTATTTTGACATCTGCGTATCACCCCATATTGGTATTTTTTTTCCAATAACCAAATATTGTATTTAAACTCGATGCATTTTTTTTGTGATGACTATTTATATTAATTACTCGTCGAAAATTGGGAGAATCTAATGGTTCAGTATATGTTTTCTTTCGCATTTGTATGAACCATCGACTGGCAAGATAAGCCGCGGAGAAAGATAGGATGCAATCGTAAAATCATTTTCAACACATTTGATTAATTTTACATATTATATAAGTAAGGATATAACTTGTAACTTATTTTTAGCTACGTTTTTGGGTGAGAGAAATAAGTTAACAAAATAACATTTCAACTTAACCAAAATTTATAAACTGATGAATGGAAATCTCTAGCCTTTAGAAAAATAACATTTCAACTTAAAAAAAAGTTATAACAAATTAAGTTTATCCCTTTGAGTGACCCTAACTCACAACGTCATTTACTCGTTTATTATTGTTTTTTTTTAATAAAATAACAGTTTTAAATCCAAAACAATAATTTTGCAATAAACTGCATCTCATGCACTAAAACATCATTATGAATTCTCATATCCATCTTTAATGGAATGAATAGAGTAGTAATTAGTGATTTAATGATAACTTGATAAAAAAGATAGAGAAAGTGATTGATCATCTATCACAAACAAACCTTAGCTTAGAAGTCAAGTTTCCATGATAGCTTCCGATTCAACTATCAACTTTACCCCCCATCTATCATATGATTCTTTTGCTTACAATCATTCCCGGCCGACAAAATATTTGTTTGTTTTTTATTTCTAAATAATCTTTTTTTGGTAATTTTATTGCTTACTTATTATTTGGTTATTTGAATATCACATTTTGCTTGGTGTTACTTTCTGGCCATATATGAATATTAATCTCAGATATATGGAATAATTTTTCTTAATTATTAAAACATGACAAATATAATCAAAATATCAGGTATATCGCCTAAATAATTAACTTTTATGATATAATGTTCATATTTTATTTCACACATAATACAACAAGAATACCTTTTAATTAATGATATTCTTAGTATAAAAAGGGAAAGTGATCCGTACACAACAATTTTTCTCTATACACAACAATTCATGCTTTAGGGGTGTTGTACATTATGCATGAAAAATGTAAAATTGTTGTGTATGGAGAAAAATTGTTGTGCACGGATACTTCCCTATAAAAATTAAAGCCCTTTGAAGTTTAATTGAGTTAAAATAATTTAAGCATACATTTTTTGCTTTAATAAATTTTAGAAACCAAAAAGGTACCTTGAAGATCAAATTTGAAACAATATACTCCCTCCGTCCCTTTTTTATTGTGCACTTTTGACTTTTAAAATTCTTTTCTTTTCAACTTTGACTTTAAATATTTTTGTTTATGTTATATGATACTTGATGAAAACTATACCGATAGAAATACGTTTAAAACACAATCCATCCATATATTTTGCATCAAGTATTGTACAACAAAACAACAAATATTTACGGTCAAAGTTGATAAATAAAAACTTTTAAAAGTCAAAAGTGGACAATAAAAAAAGGACGGAGGAAATTTTCAAAGTAAATAATAGATGATAAAGATATTATTCAGATAGGGAAAGTATTGAAATTTAGGTGATTTATTGACCATTAATTTTGTGCGACAAACGAGCTGTGACCATCATGAAACAATTATTCAACTAATACAAATAGCTAATCATTTCTAACAATAACCAATTTTAATATACATTTGAATTTAAGTGGATACCAATAGGTCATAATACTAATAAACAAATATAATAGCACTTTATACCGTTTAGTTACAGAAAATATATGCAATCACTACATAGAAAGTAAACTATGCATATTCGTGGGTCCTATGTTACTATTCACAAATACAATTAAACATTGAAATTTAACCAAACATATTTATTAAACAAAACCCAAATTCAAAGCATCATCGTAATTATAACAATTATTATTATTTTAAAAGATTAGGTTATATCATTGAAGCATGCATCTCATCATATAAACACACATATGTTCACTATACCGAATATCAACCAAGAAATTTTTTGGATATTACATTCTAATTTATAACAAAAAGGCATGAAGCCACCTCCAACATCTTCTTCTTCATCGTCTTCAATCTCAACATCTGTTCTTACAAGAAAAGGTCGACTATCTCCGTACCTTTTCACGTTGCTAGCATTCATTCTCTTCGTCACCTTCTTATATGGTCAAGACCTCGGTTGCATTCTAGGACAACTTGAACTTGATATCAGTCCAAACCCACCGCCGCCTTACACCACCAGTAAGTTTTTCTTTCAAACACATTTCTTTAAAGGTTTTACTGATTGCAACATATAAGATTGGTGGTTTGTTTCCGATGAGACTCGAAATCCTGATCTCTGGTAGGAACATTCCGACGATCTTTTTTTGTATACAAAACCAGTCAAACTGCTTGAAAATGTTTAACAGTGAAAGATAGTCTTCGAGTTATATTTAGAAATTTATAGTTGTTAGAAGAAATATATTTTTTCTTGAATATTGAGGTGATTTTGTTTGGTTAATTTGGTGATAATTAGAGAAGCGTTACGAGAAGTTGCCGTTTTCAATTGGGGAGACGGAGAAGGGGTGTGATGTTTTTAGCGGCAAGTGGGTGTGGGATCCGTTGAACCGGCCATTATACCAAGAATCGGAGTGTCCCTACATTCAGCCACAGCTCACATGTCAGGAGCACGGCCGGCCGGACCGGGATTATCAGTTTTGGAGATGGCAACCCCATGGTTGTTCTCTTCCAAGGTAAAATTTTAATTAGTTTTCTAATAAAGACTTTTTATTCATTTGATAATGATCTTCCGAATGTTTATTAAGACATTCTAAATGTTAAAATAACCTAAGTTATATTATAACACATTTTTTAAGTGTTTGTTGAACAACTTTTAAACATTATTTTTTGTGTTTGTTGAACATATTTAATTAGGTGTTTATCAAAGTCAAAGCTGTAAACGAGTTGAGTCTGGCTTCGGCAATCTCACGTTAATGTTAAACTTGATTTGATAACTCAATGAGTCCAGAAAAATTCAAGCTCAAAGATATTTATATGAACTATGTTCTATGAAGAAAGTGTAATTCGAGAGCTTGAATATTTTAGAATTAATCATCCAAACTATCTTCGAGTAATTAAGTTTAATTCAAGTTCGAGCAGAAATATAATCATCCAGGGTTCAAAAACTTGAAGAAGAACTCAATTCATTATATCGTTTGATCATTAAATCAATAGCAACAATACTATAAATACGATTGTTAAAATTACATGTTATAATTCATTTCGTACTGTAATAGACATAACTAATCGGCATGTTTTAAAACTTTTTTGATCTTATGGGTGCTTCAGGACGGCTTATTCTAGTAACCATTATGTATTTTATTAAGTATAAATGTATAATAGTTAGCTCGCAACAAAGTATATTATAATTAAATCGTCGCTTACTTTTTATTTTTGTGACGATTAATGAAACAGCTTCAATGCATCACTAATGCTCGAGACTTTAAGAAATAAGAGGATGATGTTTGTTGGAGATTCCTTAAATAGAGGCCAATACGTATCAATGGTCTGTCTTCTACATTCACTAATCCCCGATAATGCTAAATCCATGGAAACATTCGGTTCTCTAACCGTTTTCACTGCCAAGGTAACATTTTTCACTTATAAACGAAAATCAAACACATTTTTTTATTACAATTAATGTATTTCAATATAGTTCATATTTTCTATATATTTATTTCCTTCATGACTTTTATTTTTTATTGTAGGATTATAATGCGACGATTGAGTTCTACTGGGCTCCTTTTTTGCTTGAATCAAACTCCGATGATGCTATCGTACATCGTATCTCTGAAAGAGTTGTACGAAGAGGTTCCATTAACAAACATGGAAAACATTGGAAAGGGGTTGATATTATGGTCTTCAATACTTACTTATGGTGGATGACTGGCCTTGAATTCAACATTCTGTAATTTTTCTCTCGATCTTTTCATTAACTTACTTAAACTTAACATAATAAGACAATATTTCAAAGCAATAATATTTGATTTTGATTTGAATCCGTCTCTCTCTTGTCGATTAAGGTTTAAATATAATATAAAATTGCAGACAAGGATCGTTTGATGATGAAGTGAAAGATATAGTAGCGGTGTCCACAGAAGATGCTTATAAAATGGGAATGAAAAGTATGTTGAGATGGGTAAGGAAGAATATGGACCCCAACAAAACAAGACTCTTCTTCACAAGCATGTCTCCGTCTCATCAAAAGTGAGTTACATTTCTTTTTTCAACATAAAAATTTAAGGCATTTTTTGAAATGTAACTACCCACCTAACTTTTAATGCATGTGATATAAATCTATGGTTATGAGTTTGTCATTTTGGATCTAGAAAAATATTTAACTCAATATGTACATACATTTATGCTTTTACGGTTAAACCAATCTTTATATTATAGCCTGCCTATGCTTAATAAGGTTGCTTTCACCTAAAGTTTGTTTTCTTTTTCTATTTATAGAATGAAGCATACATGATTATTATTTTATACCTACGTTACATGATTATTATTTTATACCTACGTTCTTAAATATAGTTCTATCATGTCACTTTTAATGTAGAGAAAAACAAGCATGAAGTTTCTTTCTAACAAATTTCCTTTTATATGTATTTATGTATAGGAGCGCTGATTGGGGAGCAGAGCCAAATGGAAATTGCTACAACCAAACAGAAATGATTGCAGATCCAAATTATTGGGGAACAGATTGTAGAAAAAGTATAATGAAAGTAATTGGAGACGTTTTTGGGAAATCAAGCTTTCCCATAACGTTTTTGAACATCACACAACTCTCACTTTATCGAAAAGATGCTCACACCTCAATTTATAAGAAGCAATGGAGCCCTTTGACACCTGAACAAATAGCCAATCCTAGTAGCTATGCAGATTGTGTACATTGGTGTTTACCCGGGATTCAAGATACATGGAATGAGCTATTATTTGCTAAGCTCTTTTATCCTTGATAAGACAAATGGGAATTTAATTGATTTTTCTTGATGTATATATTGTTTGTCCTTGGATTTCTTTTTTGTTTAATTGCATCTATCTTAAAGGCTTAAAGATTTTAGGATAAATAGAACTATGTTCATTAAAAAAAGAAATAGGCTTATGATTTGGATTTAATGCACTGGACCAAATTTTGTAAAGCCTTTTATAGTTCTATGCACCACAAGCAACAAGCCACAAGGTGACCATGCAGGTCGGCGAATATGATTAATGACCTGTCTGATAGTTACTGCTTAAGTAAGATATTGAGTTAAGACTCATCGTTGATTCTGACCGAGTAAGAGCCAAATCAAAAGAGTCAAGACCGAGTCAGAGGCATATCAGTGTGGTATCAAACAGTCTGAATCTAAAATTCAACTTCTTACCAGAGCCAGTAAGAGACATACCAAACAACCATTAACATTAGGCCTAATAAAATTTTTTTCTTTTGATCTTTTGGAAGCAAGCACCACAAGTGTCGTGCCTCTAATGCCTCACACCCAAAACCAAAGAAAGCAAGAAACAAAAGAGAGAGGAAGGGAAGACCCTTGTATTAGCGTGAATTATGAGGGGTTTGGGGGCCTCTATTTATTGCCCAAGACTGATAAGTCATATGACATATAACTGCCATATTTGAACTCTTGATATGATAAACCTTTTATCATACAATTCAACTTACTTATCATTACCATAATTAACAATATACCCATATACATATTTCGATATATATATATATATACATATATACATATATATATATATATATATATATATATATATATATATATATATATATATATATATATATATATATATATATATATATATATATATATATATATCGTCCAAATATATATACTATATATTTATTTATTGCTCAACTATTGAACAATTATAATTCAACCCCTACACTTTTAATTAATCCAATTAATCCAAAAATTAATTTTAATTAATTTATGATTAATCATTAATTAAATATTATGATTTCTAATTAATATATTATCCTCATAATATATTAATAAATCAATCTCTCTCTTTATAAGTTATCTTGTCCTTTGCTGGTTTTGAGGGAAACCCAAAAGGACTGTGCTGCTATCAATCAAGTATATTTCTAAATTATAGTTATGACTTAGACACCTAATCCAACAATTTCTAATAATAGTAGGGTCCTTTTGGGTTGCCCTCAAGGCCTAAAAAACAAACGTGTGACATAAATAAATTGGGAGAAGTTAGTTTATTAATTTGTCATGTTATGATAAATTAATTAGAAAAATAATTAGTAATTAATTAGAAATTAATTTGGAAGAAATTAATTACAAGGACTGGATGTTGATTAATTAAAGAGTTTAATTAATTGGAACAGTCCTGGGGCAAAGTGGAAGGAGGCTCCTAAAGTTTGAACCTCAAATGGGCTTCCCTATAAATAGATAGCTAGGGATAAAACCCTAAGCACTCATTGGCCTTCTCAATGAGCTGCCAATTCCCTTCCTCCATTCCTCCCACCAATTCCCTTATAGGGTTTGTGCCTCTTGTCTCCTCCCTAGTGGAACCTCTGTCAGTTTGTTCGTCTGGTATTCTCGGGTAAGAATCAAAAGAGGGATTCCGGTTTGGATCCTTACATCCAAACTAATGTATGAATTATGATTCTTTCTTTAAGTTGCAACAATTGCCATGAACTGTATGATCTTTGCTTGTTTTTGTTGAACTTAATATTTGATCTTGTTAATTCTTCTGTTGTGCAATATGATTTTGTTATTATTATCACATCCCTTCAGGACATATACCCTGTTAGGTTAGAAATATTAGATCGTACACTTGTGTTTGACATGTGCAAATGGGAGCTGTTGGTTCTAACAACTAGTTGATGATATTACTATATATAACAGGGTTCTTTTGGGCTACACACAAGATATGATTTGACTTAATACAATAGAAGGAATCGTGAGGGACTAAGTTTATTAACATACCAAAGTTATAGTGCGTTAATTAGAGGGTAAATTGCAAAAAAGTCACTAAGTTTATACAAAATCCTGATTTTGACATTGTGTTATTTTTTTGGCAATTAAGTCACTAAGTTTTTCAATTTTTTGTAGTTTTGAAGGTAGGATGATGTACGGTATGTAAGAGACCCTAATATCGAAAAGTTCAAGTTCAATGGTAAAAGGAAGCAAAATATGAGATTTTGGGAAATTTGTCAGTTAGCGCTGCCAATGTTAAGATTAGCGCCGCTAATGTTAAGATTAGCGCCGCTAATGTTAAGATTAGCACCGCTAATTTTCGTAGTGTTTGGAAGTGGGTTTTGCACGATCACAGTTAGCGACGCTAACTTTAGGGTTAGCGACGCTAACTGCTGATTTTGGGCCAAACCCCTAGATTTTGAAGTTTGAGCCACTTATAAGGGTGGGGAACCCTAGGGCAGCTGCCATATGCATCATTTCAGCCCCCAAACTCGTGATTTTCCCTCTTTAGGCCATTTGGAGTATTTTTGATGATCTTGGTATTCTTAGATGGATTTTTGAAGAGATTATGATGCTGTGAAGATACAAGCTGTTGTTAGGAAGCTTTATTCAAGTGAAGATCAACTAAAGCCCTTGTTTCTGGACCATTGTGAGTAAAGTTCCCACCTTTGTGCATTTTTATGATTCTTCTTATGATTGAAGTTGGTTTTTATGGATTAAAATGAAGTAATGGTCCCTTTTGGTGATTGTCTATGGTTGGGAAGGATAAAGTTTGGAACTTTATGCCTTAATGTCTGATTTAGAACCTTTGAGATGGTTTAGAGAGTAAGCCAAACTCTATTTGGTAGTTTAGTTTAAGTTTTGGACCATTTTAGACTCGGATCTTGTTATTGAGCTAGGATGGTTATGTTTGGATGTTAAAGTTAGGATTTAGATAGACTTAGGGACTGTTTGGAAGGTCCGTGGAAGGATTAAGACCTTGGCTGAATGGATTAAGAGCTTAATGGACTTTTGAGACTGTTCATAGTTAGCGACGCTAACTAGGGAAGTTAGCGATGCTAACTGTGCCTGTTGACTTTTGTTGACTTTGACATTTGAACGTTGACTTTTTGACCAGTTTGACTTTTGGTCAAACTTGAGGGTTGGGGTACCGGTCTTAGAGGTTTATCCTGTTTGGGTTTAGGAAGTTCTAAGTGGAGTTTATCCTTGTTAGGAAGTTCACGTTGTCGGATCTGAAGACGCGCGTGTGGAGTGTTGCTTTGCTTTGTAGATCAGGTGAGTCTTCTCACTATACTATGGGTGAAGTTACATGCGTATGTAACTTAATTATTGTGTGTAGCAATGTATGGTAGCTAGGAGTTCCTTACATTATTTAACTGTTGAGTTGATATTAGAAACCCGATGGGTTAAGTTATATGCTTGAATGTCTGTGCCTGTATGTAACAGTCGTTGGATTCGTTCCAGTAATTTTAGAATGAGTTGATTAAGGACCGTTCGGGGCAAGCCCGAGAGTCTAAAGAATGAGTTGATAAGGACCGTTCGGGGTAAGCCCGAGAGTCCAAAGAATGAGTTGATAAGGATCGTTCGAGGCAAGCCCGAGAGTCCAAAGAATGTGTTGATTAAGAACCGTTCGGGGCAAGCCCGAGAGTCTAATGAATGAATGGAATGGATCGTGTGGTATTTTGGGGAACTCACTAAGCTTTGTGCTTACTCTTTCACCCTAACTGTTTTTCAAGTATTTGCTGGCTTGAGCTTGGAGCACGGTGCGATTGTGCCGCATTTGAGGTTTTGATAATCAAATCTTCCGCTAGATAATGTTTGTAAATGTTTTTGTTAAATACGATTTAAATGTTTTAAATGCTAAGTTTTAATTTGGATGGTTTTTATTTGTTAGTCCGTTTTGTGTATTTGACCCGTTTTTAAAACGAAAAAGTTATTACGAAATTTGGGACGTTACACGGTAATTGTATATACTACATATTATCTACTGATAATTATGTTAAAAATATAAAATATATTTTTAGTAGAAGTGATAATTATGATTTATATATGTGTGGATTTGTTAATTGAGTCATTATTTATCCTAATAGTCAAATACATAAAAATAAAAGAATCTTTAAGCTAAAATACAAAATATCATCATGCAACGTCAGTACCACGTTATCAAATACATACATATTACCATATCACGTCATTTGGCAACCGGGATGATCGGTCAAATGTTCAAAATTGCAACAATTTGAAAAATTTTAGTGACTTAATTGCAAATATATATATATATATATATATATATATATATATATATATATATATATATATATATATATATATATATATATATATATATATATATATATATATATATATATATATATATATACGGTGTCAAAATCAAAATTTTTTATGTAAACGTAGCGATTTTTTTTTTTTTTTTTTTTTTTTTTTTTTTTTTTTGCAATTTGCCCTTAATTAGAAATTACAAAATTGATTGAGGGTCTAAGTGAAAATTATCTTAATTTGAATTTGAAACTCGATAATCATGAGACTGGATAGACAACGAAAGGATAAGACTTTAAAAGTCCTATCCTTAGCCGATTTTAAGGTGCTTCACGACGCATCCTTGGCATATTTCATTACACCCACATTTTCTCTCCTCTCGCTAGTATTATTACCAACATCACCATATCCAAAGAGAATGCATGATTTTGAGTGTACAAGATCAAAGGCGGTGCTGTCCTTTTTTGGATCATCTATCTTGGGGTGCGACTATATTATATGGTTATTGTTTGGACCCTAATCATCCTAGATATCATAGATCATCAGAAAAATGTAATACTTGATCCCACTTAATTTTTACAGTTGTAAATGCCGTATGATCATGTGATATTTGGTGTGATACGATTTTAATTTTTTCATTTCAACTGACATGTTTGTATTGTTACCATATCCTAACCGTATTTGTGCATTTTGGATATTTTCTTGGAACTCTTGTAGATTTTAATATTTCCATAAAATCTTATTTATCAAATTTCATATTGAAAACATTTAAGTTATGGAAAAACATCCATAACTTTACATCAATATTTTTACATACATTTTAAAATGATAGATCAAAACTCAAAGCGTTTGGGTGTTAAAATATTTAAGGTTTCTAAAAAGAATAAAGATAAATTTGCTATTAAAACATTTTAGATATTTAATTTAATAATTTTATAAAAATTGATTTTCATATCAACTTTACTCACCGATGTTTAATTTTTATATCATCGTGATAATAATTACACTAAAAACTTCGCACTAAGTAAATCGTTAGTAATATAATAAGATTAGAGTTTATGTTTGTTATCGTCAAAACAAACGAGATTGATGCCAAATATAAGTCAAAGTACTCAAAATAAAACACCTTAACAAAGATATTTTACGATTAATATACGATGTGAATTTCAATATGAACACTCGATATGCACTCATGACATGAACAGAATATGGCGAGGAATATATGTGGCAAAGCACACCATGACATGAAATATAGGTGGCAAAATGTACCCGCCATGTTGAAGAGACTTATTGCTATCTTTGCATTCATGACTACTTTGGAAAATTACCTCACTAACCATGGACAACTACTCATATTTTGTTTAATATTGAAATTTATTGTGCACATCCCAGTAAGGGCGGATGGCGTGAGTCGGCAAAATTCCGGAATGGAGGCGAAAAGAAGGCACAACCACGAACACCGCCGACCTTTACCCAATGACTCCAACCTCCGTCATCGGCTAAATTCTCAATTTTTATTTTTTCCAACTATAAATATCAAGCTTATTTTATCATTTTACCACACCAACTTTCAACCTTTTTAACTCTTTTTCTCCAAATGGATCCATTTTCTCCAAATGGATCCAAGTCATAGGAAAGCCAAATTTATTGGCACAAATGGAGATCCATGTACCTACCACACTCAATTCTCATAATTATTGCCCAAAACTCAATTCCCACAATATCTTAGGGTGTGTTTAGTTACGGAACTCTGTTTTCCGTTTTCCATTTTTCATTTTTCAGAAAAATGAAATGAGTTTTTATTTTCAGTTTGAATTGAGAATTAAAAAAAAAAACTGTTTAGTTAAAACATATTCAGTTTTCATTTTCTATTTTGGAAAAATAGAAAATGTGTTTAGATATGTATTTTCTATCAAATTCAAATTTTCAATTTTTGTTATTCAAATGACACACACACACCCTGCTGGTAGGGTGGGGGTAGGAGAGTAAGATGGCATGGGGTAGGTAGGGTGGGAATGGGGTAAGTGAGTGGGGTGGGTAGGGTAGGGTGGGGTGGTATAAGGTGGCGATGGGTGGGTAGGAGTTTGGTGGTGGTAGGGACAAGCGTGAGGTAAGGGGTGGATGCGTTGGGTAGGGGTGGGTGTGTGAGGGTGGATACGATATGTGAGAACCCGAAAGATTTTTAATAAGTAAGTGTATTATAATCTAAGTAATAATTAGTTGCTATATTTTGACTTTTGTAGCAGAAAATTATGAAAAAAGGTATTTTGGTCTTTTAGCCTTATAAACGACCTTTATGTAAACAATTTTATGTTTTTGGAGGTAAGATGATAAAAAGTAAAACTCTAAATGAAATATTGAGAATTCTTGGGTGAAATATGAACAAAAGGAAACTGGAGGGACCAAATGGTCATTTGAGCAAAATGAGGAAGTATAAATGGAGGGAAGCTTCAATTTCTCTCCATTAGAAACGTGAATTCCCTCCAGGAGAAGAAACCTTACTCGATTTCAGGAACTCAGTTCAACCATTGGAAGTGGTTTGGAGTTCAAAAATTTGATAGTTGAGCTCATGAACCCTAGAATTCAGTTTTAATATGATTGGTATGAATTGAATGTTTATGGATGTATAAGAATCAAATAAAAGGGTTAGAAATGTTCTTAATATCATGATATAGTTGTCTTTTAAATCGAGTTTGAGCTGGAACTATTCAGACCAAGGATCAAAGGTTATGCAGGAAATGAAGAAGAAGGGTCTGTAGCGTCACACGGCCCGTGTGAAATAACACGCCCCGTGTGATTTTGATCAGTGAAGTCTGTAAGGTTTTACACGGCCCGTGTGAAATAACACGCCCCGTGTGATTTTGATCAGTGAAGTCTGTAAGATTTTACACGGCCCGTGTGAAATAACACGCCCCTGTGATTTTGATCAGTAAAGTCTGTAAGGTTTTACACGGCCCGTGTGAAATCACATGTAAGAACCCGCGAAAAAGTCAAAAAGGGTAAAATGGTCATTTGTCATGTTGTACGACTATTATGTGTAATAATATGTATTTGTACAATAATAAAGTGAGAAATAAAAGTTTATGTGAAATTTGGAGTTTTGACGCATAAATAGTGAAATTTGACCAAAAAGGGCAAATTGGTCATTTGACATGAAAATGACCAAAATGTCAAGAAAATGTCGAGTTGGAAATTAATGGGACGTTGTTGCAAGATTTTGGGTTTTAGGACCATTTTTGTGAAGAAATATGAAGACTAGGGGCTAAAGTGTAAGTATTGCATAAAAATTAAATATAAAATAGAGAGTTAAACTCTCATTCTCCAGAAGATCTAGGAACATTTCAGAAGATACGAGAGAGAGCTAGAGAGAACGAGAGGGAGAGAACGGAAGAAGAAGCTTGAAACCATTCACTAGAATTGAAGTTCATATCTTGGAATTAGTAATTCCAAGCTCCAAGAGGTAACCATCTAACCCTAGAACTCAAATTTCTTGAACGGGAAATCAATCCCAACTTCTGATTTTCCAGAAATCAAGGTTCTAGTGATCTTATCTTGCTCAAACTCATCCATCTAGCATGTTCTAACACTTGAATGTGTTAAAAACTAAGAAATGGTGATTTTGGCCAAGAACACTAAAAACGGGTTTTGCAAGATCAAGGCTAGTTTATATGATTTTTCTGGGTCCAAATGATCAATTGAGATGTAATAAGACACTCCCAAGTGATTAATTTCCAAAAGATGGATTTTTGGTGCAAAATATCAAAAACGGGTTTTCAAGAAATTCAAGCTAAAATCAGTGATTCCATGGGTTAAAACTGGATGTAAAGCAAGGGTTTTAGTCATGGAATGATAGTAAACGATTAAGTTAAGTAGTAAACACTTAATAGGGCAAAATAGAGGTTTGCAGCTCAAAAATCGGACCCGAAACCCATCCAGACAGATTACACGGCCGTGTAATTTATAGAGTAAATATTACACGACCGTGTAACATTATTGAAGCCTGCAAAGTTACACGGCCGTGTAACTTGCAAGGCAAAAGTTACACGACCGTGTAACATTCTGGGAGAATTTTTGAGTTTTAATTTTTGGAAATTGGGGTTAGACTTGTCCGTTTGACCTCAAATTTGAAACACAAGTCTAATATGGCTTAAGATTTCATACAAAAATGTCGGAACTGAAATACAACCCCTCGGGAATACTGTAGCAAAATACGCGTCTTTTGGGGACAAATTATAAAAGGAGTTTATTGATGGTTATACATTTGTATGGCCTGTGGTTATGTTATAAGAGACTATTAAGTCATAGAGTTAGTTGTAACATGTATTTATATATGTATATACTATTTATATAGGTGGTGCTTCGAATACGGTTGAGCACGGAAAGGGGAAAGGAGTACGTGAAGCTTAGAAATCTGTAGTTACATTGAGGTGAGTTTTATGAGGATTTTCTAGTACATAGCAAAATATCATTTTTCTGAAAAGTATGAATTCCAAATGTTTATAAATACTAAAGTTTGGAAAATAGTTTTGAAAGAAGCTCTATACAAGGGCTTAGTATTTAAGTGGATTTTTAAAGTGTTTTGAATGAAGTTCCTTTTGGGAACTAAGATGTTAAAAGTAGTTTTGATAATAGTTTGATAAAGAGTTACAAAGTTTATAAGTTCTAGTTTATTACAAATTGTGTCCCATTTTGACCAATTTGAGATGAAATGAAGTAAGAATTAAAGAAAGAAAGAAGTACGAGCCAGTTGTCCGGACTAGGATCACCCACATAATCGGGGGATCAGAAGACACTACTGGGATGGTACCTCCCGTCGCGAAGTAGTTGTCTAGCTTAGCATACCCTTGTGCTTGAATTTGTTCCAAGTCACGAAGGGGAGACAGAATGAGCAAACCGAGTGGGCAGATCTGTTCTGTTCCGCGAGGGGAGCTAGTTGAATGAATTAATTAACTTAATTCATAAGTTTCAGTTGGTCACGAGAAAGTAAGCAGTTTTATAAAAGAAAGTCTTTTAGAGTTTGAAAATAAAGAAGAAAAAGTTCTTTTGAGATTTATGAAATAAATCAATTTTAGCAATGTACTTTTGATATTTCAAGTTTTGAATAGAAAAGTTTTGGGTCTAAACCCATATTACTCACGAGACTTTATGTCTCACGTATACTATGTTTTTTTTTTGAAATGCTATGTACTTAGGTGAACGGAGTGAAGATTGAAGTTGGGACCGATTGATACAATGTAAGTTTAAATTATGGTTATTGGTATTGAGTCTGTAATACCCCTCGAGTTTATGTTTGTAAAAAAATAAAATAACATTTAGTGGCTGTTTCATAGTCACAAGTTGTAAAATGTGTTTGGAAACTGTATTTGTAATTTAAATACGGATAAAGAAAAGGGGTGTTACAGTTTTGGTATCAGAGCCATAGTTTAAGCGAATTAGGTTGGAATACCATCCTAGGCTTAAACTAGCAAGAGTAGTAGTCGGTTGCCTTCGTAATATAGAAGGCATAGATTGAGAATGACTGTTATAAAGTACGGTCAACATAAGGAGATAACATGCTACCGCTTATAAAATACTATATAGAATTGCGTAGTAAACAGATAATTTGTTCATCTATATAGTAAATGGAAGGCAGAAGACAAGCTGACAGGGGTGAGGGCAGTCACACTTCCTCAAGAGGAAGTGAACCACATGTTTTGCGAAATGATGAGGCTGAGCCAAACCCACCACCACCCCAACCTGTCACTATGGAGGCAATTCAGTTTCTAATCGATAACTTACGAACTGAGTTGAGACAAGATGTACATAACATAATCGATGGTCGAATGGGTGAACCAAGAGCCCAATCTTCACAAGAAGTCTCTAAAAAGGCGACTGAAGAAGAAGGTAGTGGAGAAAACAGAAAGAAAGAGAAGGGCTGTTCCTTTAAGTCCTTTATGGCTTGTAAACCGCCCGAATACCATGGCAGTTTTGAGCCAAAAGTGACGATGCGTTGGGTTCGAGAAATTGAACAAGTGATGCAAGCGAGCAAATGTGGCGAAAAAGATCAAGTCAACTACGCCTCCCGGCAGTTGAAAGACGATGCTCTGGTGTGGTGGAACACCAAATATGAAAGCTTGGGAAAAGATGTGGTTTATGGTTGGTCATGGGCGGAGTTTGTCACGTGTCTCAAAGATAAATTCTGTCCCACGCGCGATATGGAGAAAATGAATGAAGATTTCCTAACGATAAAGAAAGGAGATATGACGGTGGATGAGTATACGAAGAAGTTTTGCGACATATTACCTTTTGTGGGGGAATCCTACCCTACTGAGCGGTCCCGAATTAACCGCTATGTCCGCGGTTTGCCATGGAACTACGAGTTAGAAGTGAAGAAAGCCGAAACACTTGATGGGGCGATTAATGCTGCCCGAACTGTGGAAGATATTGGAAAACGAAGGAAGGAAGAAGGACCTGGTTTTGGTGACAAAAGGAAGACAATTAGCAGTATCAGTGGGAACTTAAAGAAGAAAGGAAAAATGAGTACAAGTCAGAGTCGACAGGGAAGTGTGAAAAAGTGTGAAAAATGTGGAAAAGAACACGGTGGCGAATGCCGAGCGGGATCAAATGCCTGCTTTAATTGTGGAGGATTCGGTCATAAAGCGAAAGATTGTAAAGCCAAGAAAGCCAGCGAAGTGGAATGCTTCTCATGCCATCAGAAGGGACATTACAGTTTCAACTGCCCAAACAAGGGAGGAGAAACTATGGTGTCAACAGCCCAGAAGAAGACCGAACCCCAAAAGTTGAAGACCAGAGCTTTTCAGATCACCAGAGAGGAAGCAAAGGAGACTCACGATGTGGTCTCAGGTATACTATTGATTAACTCGACACCTGCATATGTCTTGTTTGATTCTGGTTCTACATATTCGTTTGTGTCCCATGAGTTTGGAGCTAGATTAAAAGTCCCATTAGAATTGTTAGATTTAGTTTTTGAGGTAGAAGTGGCGGACGGGAAATTTGTGGAAGTGCAGCATATGTATCGAGACTGTGAGCTTGACATCAACGGCAAGAAGTTTCGACTTAATCTCCTTCCTATTGGAATTAAGTCCTTTGATGTAATAATTGGAATGGATTGGCTCGGTGCCAATGATGCAAAGATAGCTTGCGGACAGAAGAGGGTATCCGTTAAAACCCTAGGAGCTAAGGTGTACGTATACGGAGAAAGAAGAACACACGTGCCAAGTATCATCAGTGTAGCTAAAGCTCGAAGATGTATCAGAAAAGGGTGTGTATCTTTCCTGGCCTATGTGATGACTGAAGATAAAGTGAAACAGACGTACAAAGACATAGAAGTGGTAAAAGAGTTTCCAGAAGTTTTTCCAGATGAATTGCCAGGCTTGCCACCAGAAAGGCAAGTCGAGTTTCGTATAGATCTTGTCCCAGGAGCTTCCCCAATAGCACGAGCACCGTACCGGTTAGCACCAACAGAGATGAGGGAATTAATGTCCCAGTTGCAGGAATTACTAGATAAAGGTTTCATCAGACCTAGTTCTTCTCCGTGGGGTGCTCCAGTTCTGTTTGTGAAAAAGAAAGATGGGTCAATGCGAATGTGCATTGATTACAGAGAATTGAATAAAATTACAATCAAGAACCGTTACCCGTTGCCCAGAATAGATGATTTGTTTGATCAGTTGCAAGGAGCAGATTATTTCTCAAAAATTGATTTGAGGTCTGGGTATCATCAAGTCAGGGTAAAAGAAAGTGATGTAGAGAAGACGGCGTTTCGTACACGATACGGGCATTATGAGTTTCTAGTAATGCCATTTGGTCTTACGAATGCACCAGCGATCTTTATGGACTTAATGAATCGGGTCTGTAAACCATTCTTAGACCGGTTTGTTATAGTGTTCATAGATGATATTGATCTACTCAAAGAATAAAGAAGAGCATGCGAGTCATCTGCGGTTAGTACTTGAGACTTTGAAGAGAGAACAGCTTTATGCAAAGTTCTCCAAGTGCGAGTTTTGGATGAGAGAGGTTCAGTTCCTTGGACACGTTGTTTCTATCCAAGGTATAAAAGTTGATCCAGCGAAGGTTGAAGCGGTAATGAAATGGGAGCCACCTAAGACACCAACAGAAGTTAGAAGTTTTCTCGGTCTTGCCGGATACTACCGGAGATTTATTCAAGATTTCTCCCGTATCGCCGTGCCACTTACACGATTAACCAGAAAAGAAGAGCAGTTTAGATGGCAAGAGGAACAAGAAAGAGCCTTCGCTACATTGAAAGAAAAGTTGTGTAACGCGCCTGTCCTTACATTGCCAGATGGGACAGAAGATTTTGAAGTGTACAGCGATGCCTCGCATCGAGGGCTTGGCTGTGTATTGATGCAAAGAGGGAAGGTTATAGCATACGCTTCTAGACAGCTGAAAGATCCAGAGAAAAAGTACACAACCCACGATCTAGAACTTGCAGCGATCGTGTTTGCCTTGAAGATTTGGAGACATTACCTGTATGGTACAAAATGCAAGTTGTTCACGGATCACAAGAGTTTACAGTATGTGTTCACTCAAAAAGAGTTGAACATGAGACAGAGTAGATGGCTAGAGCTGATCAGTGATTATGACTGCGAAATTGTGTACCATCCGGGTAAAGCGAATGTAGTAGCAGATGCACTGAGTAGAAAAGTTCCTGAGAAAAGAATTAAGGCAAGGTCGATGCGCATAGAATTGGTATCCAATATCATAGAACAGATTAAGGCAGCTCAGCAGAAAGTTGAAGAAAGTGGAGATTTAAAAGATGAAAAGTTAGGAAAAGACATACAGTTTGAAACCAACAGTCAAGGATTAAAGACCTTCAGAAACCGCATTTGGGTACCGAAAGCAGGAGGTTTGAGAAAGCTAATTTTAGACGAGTCGCATAAGTCAAAGTATTCCATTCATCCTGGGAGTACCAAGACTTATCAAGATTTGAAAAGACAGTATTGGTGGCCTGGAATGAAGAAGAGGATAGCTAAGTACATCTCCAAGTGTGTTATATGTGCACAAGTCAAGGCGGAACATCAGGTCCCGCATGGAGATGCTCAGTCATTACATATTCCAGCCGGAAAGTGGGAAGATGTAACCATGGACTTGGTTGTCGGGTTACCAAGAACGAGAAGAGGTCATGATAGTATATGGGTCATAGTGGACCGGTTGACCAAGAGTGCACTATTTCTAGCCATAAAAGAAACTACTCCATTGGAGCAGTTAGCCCAGTTGTATTCAGATGAAGTGTTAAGAAGATATGGTGCACCGTTGTCTATCGTGTCAGACAGAGACCCTAGATTTACCTCTAACTTTTGGAGAGCTTTACAAGATAAAATGGGGACAAGAATTCAGCTAAGTACAGCGTATCATCCACAAACAGATGGTCAGAGTGAACGAACGATTCAGACCTTAGAAGACATGCTACGATCATGCGTGATGGAATTTGGAGGTAGTTGGGATGAACACCTGCCATTAGTGGAGTTTGCATACAATAATAGCTACCATTCTAGCATTAAAATGCCACCCTTTGAGGCATTGTATGGTAGAAAATGTAGAACTCCTTTATGCTGGTTGGAGGCGGGTGAGACTAAACTAACAGGGCCAGAGATTGTTAGAGTGACTAATGAGAAGATTGGAGTAATTCAAGCCAATATGAAAGCAGCACAAGATCGGCAAAAGAGTTATTCAAATCTAAAGAAGAGACTATATGACTTGCAAGAAGGAGATTTGGTGATGATTAAAGTGTCGCCATGGAAAGGAGTGGTTAGATTTGGCAAAAGAGGAAAGTTGGGTCCAAGGTACATTGGACCTTTTAGAATCCTAAAGAGAGTTGGGTTACAAGCATTCAAGATAGAGTTACCACCCGAACTCAGTGGAATACATGATACCTTTCATGTATGCTACTTGAAAAAGTATTTTGGTAAAGAAGAATTAGTAATACCGTATACTGACTTAAGGGTAGAGACTCCTAGCAAACTGATTGAAGAACCCGAAGCCATCCTAGAGATGCAGACAAAGAAGTTAAGGAACAAAGAGATTGACCTTGTACTAGTCAAGTGGAAGCACCCGTTAGGGTCCAACCTAACTTGGGAAACGTTAGCAGAAATGAAAAGAAGATATCCGAATTTCACAGATTACGAAAAGATTCCGAGGACGGAATCCGCTTAAGGAGGGGTGACTGTAAGAACCCGCGAAAAAGTCAAAAAGGGTAAAATGGTCATTTGTCATGTTGTACGACTATTATGTGTAATAATATGTATTTGTACAATAATAAAGTGAGAAATAAAAGTTTATGTGAAATTTGGAGTTTTGACGCATAAATAGTGAAATTTGACCAAAAAGGGCAAATTGGTCATTTGACATGAAAATGACCAAAATGTCAAGAAAATGTCGAGTTGGAAATTAATGGGACGTTGTTGCAAGATTTTGGGTTTTAGGACCATTTTTGTGAAGAAATATGAAGACTAGGGGCTAAAGTGTAAGTATTGCATAAAAATTAAATATAAAATAGAGAGTTAAACTCTCATTCTCCAGAAGATCTAGGAACATTTCAGAAGATACGAGAGAGAGCTAGAGAGAACGAGAGGGAGAGAACGGAAGAAGAAGCTTGAAACCATTCACTAGAATTGAAGTTCATATCTTGGAATTAGTAATTCCAAGCTCCAAGAGGTAACCATCTAACCCTAGAACTCAAATTTCTTGAACGGGAAATCAATCCCAACTTCTGATTTTCCAGAAATCAAGGTTCTAGTGATCTTATCTTGCTCAAACTCATCCATCTAGCATGTTCTAACACTTGAATGTGTTAAAAACTAAGAAATGGTGATTTTGGCCAAGAACACTAAAAACGGGTTTTGCAAGATCAAGGCTAGTTTATATGATTTTTCTGGGTCCAAATGATCAATTGAGATGTAATAAGACACTCCCAAGTGATTAATTTCCAAAAGATGGATTTTTGGTGCAAAATATCAAAAACGGGTTTTCAAGAAATTCAAGCTAAAATCAGTGATTCCATGGGTTAAAACTGGATGTAAAGCAAGGGTTTTAGTCATGGAATGATAGTAAACGATTAAGTTAAGTAGTAAACACTTAATAGGGCAAAATAGAGGTTTGCAGCTCAAAAATCGGACCCGAAACCCATCCAGACAGATTACACGGCCGTGTAATTTATAGAGTAAATATTACACGACCGTGTAACATTATTGAAGCCTGCAAAGTTACACGGCCGTGTAACTTGCAAGGCAAAAGTTACACGACCGTGTAACATTCTGGGAGAATTTTTGAGTTTTAATTTTTGGAAATTGGGGTTAGACTTGTCCGTTTGACCTCAAATTTGAAACACAAGTCTAATATGGCTTAAGATTTCATACAAAAATGTCGGAACTGAAATACAACCCCTCGGGAATACTGTAGCAAAATACGCGTCTTTTGGGGACAAATTATAAAAGGAGTTTATTGATGGTTATACATTTGTATGGCCTGTGGTTATGTTATAAGAGACTATTAAGTCATAGAGTTAGTTGTAACATGTATTTATATATGTATATACTATTTATATAGGTGGTGCTTCGAATACGGTTGAGCACGGAAAGGGGAAAGGAGTACGTGAAGCTTAGAAATCTGTAGTTACATTGAGGTGAGTTTTATGAGGATTTTCTAGTACATAGCAAAATATCATTTTTCTGAAAAGTATGAATTCCAAATGTTTATAAATACTAAAGTTTGGAAAATAGTTTTGAAAGAAGCTCTATACAAGGGCTTAGTATTTAAGTGGATTTTTAAAGTGTTTTGAATGAAGTTCCTTTTGGGAACTAAGATGTTAAAAGTAGTTTTGATAATAGTTTGATAAAGAGTTACAAAGTTTATAAGTTCTAGTTTATTACAAATTGTGTCCCATTTTGACCAATTTGAGATGAAATGAAGTAAGAATTAAAGAAAGAAAGAAGTACGAGCCAGTTGTCCGGACTAGGATCACCCACATAATCGGGGGATCAGAAGACACTACTGGGATGGTACCTCCCGTCGCGAAGTAGTTGTCTAGCTTAGCATACCCTTGTGCTTGAATTTGTTCCAAGTCACGAAGGGGAGACAGAATGAGCAAACCGAGTGGGCAGATCTGTTCTGTTCCGCGAGGGGAGCTAGTTGAATGAATTAATTAACTTAATTCATAAGTTTCAGTTGGTCACGAGAAAGTAAGCAGTTTTATAAAAGAAAGTCTTTTAGAGTTTGAAAATAAAGAAGAAAAAGTTCTTTTGAGATTTATGAAATAAATCAATTTTAGCAATGTACTTTTGATATTTCAAGTTTTGAATAGAAAAGTTTTGGGTCTAAACCCATATTACTCACGAGACTTTATGTCTCACGTATACTATGTTTTTTTTTTGAAATGCTATGTACTTAGGTGAACGGAGTGAAGATTGAAGTTGGGACCGATTGATACAATGTAAGTTTAAATTATGGTTATTGGTATTGAGTCTGTAATACCCCTCGAGTTTATGTTTGTAAAAAAATAAAATAACATTTAGTGGCTGTTTCATAGTCACAAGTTGTAAAATGTGTTTGGAAACTGTATTTGTAATTTAAATACGGATAAAGAAAAGGGGTGTTACATCACACGACTCGTGTAACCTGGACTTGTATAATTCACCTATATTATGACCTTAATTGAGTAGTTTGATCCCCAAATCTTTAATACTCCCTCCGTCCCAAAATGATAGTCCACTTTCTCATTTTCAAAGTCAAAGCTTGTCAACTTTGACCATCAATATTTTCGTTGTTATTATATAATATTTGATACAAAATATATGAATGGATTTGTGTTGTAAATGTGTTTTCATTGGTATAGTTTTCATCTAATATTATATAGCACAAAAAAATATATTTACGGTCAAACTTGACAAGCTTTGACTTTGAAAATGAGAAACTGGACTATCATTTTGGGACGGAGGGAGTATATGTTTAATATGATATGAAAACATGAAAATATAAGTTCATGTCATGATACAAACAATTGTATAGGTGCGGATCAAGCAATAGATAGGCAAGGGAAGGGAAAAGAGGTGTTGAATACTTAGACATTTCTTGCAAGATCTAAGGTGAGTATGTGTTTACTAAACATGGTACATAGCAAGTAACTTTTCTTTATTCATTATGGAAGATCATATGATATGAGATTCAAAGCTATAGAGTTAAAGATAAGTTTGTATTAGAATGATGATATTTTTATATATCTGCATGATAGTCAAGAGTAATATCTTTATAAGATAATAGTAGAATGAGTATGAGTTACAGAGTTAAGTACTATAAAGTGTTGTCCGGACTAAGACCTTACCCGCTTGAAGGGGGATCATAAGACGCCACTGGGATGGTACCTCCCTTCGCGAAGTGGTGATCTTAGCACGCCCTTATGGTTAGGATTCGTTCTTTACCATGAAGGGAGATTTATTGGCACGCCCTTGTGGTTAGATTAATTCTTTGCCACGAAGGGAGAAAAAGTTGAGCACGCCCTTACAAATGGATTCGTTCCATTCTGTGAAGGGAGATTAATTATGAGAATTTCCTCATATATAAATGAAAAGCAAAGAGTCTTGTTCCAAAATTAAAAAGGGATAAGAAGAATACAGTTATCAGTTCATTTCTTATACTTATCACTTGTTTCCACATTACTCACAAGACTTTATGTCTTACATATCTTTGTTTGTTTTTGGAAATGTTATGTTTCCAAGTGATTTAGCATATAGGATTTTGGAAGGACGAGAAGATTTTGATAGTGGGACCTGTATTTTGTGGTAAGTTTAAACTATGGTAATGTAACTTAGTTGTAATACCCCGAACAGTGTTTTGAATAATGTAATGGTTTTTGTTAAATCTCATTTTGTAATGTAAATATGGTTGAAAACTTTTATCTTAAGGGTTGGGGTGTTACAATTTTGGTATCAGAGCCATAGTTTAAGCGAATTAGGGTGGATTACCATCCTAGGCTTAAACTAAGAAGATAGAAACAAGTATACCATAGTAATTATAATGTATACGAGGATTTATAAAGTTATGCCTATAGGATATTGTGAGAAGGAGAGTAGTGCATCAATCATAGGAAGATAGCATGCTACTGCTTATGATTATTATATAGAAATTGTGTATCTTAAACATGAATTTTATCCATTCATTATAGTAAATGGAAGGTGGTGGTCAAGAACCGCCAAGTGATGGGCATACAGCAAGTTATAGCTCTTCGCGTGGAAGTGGACCCGCGAATGCTGCAAGTGGTTCAGGGGCTGAGCAACCTCCATCACCACAACCTGTAACATTAGAAGCCATCCAAAATCTTCTTTTTGAATCTAAAGAATGAGATGAAAGACGATGTGAACCAAATTATTGACGACCGACTTGGGGAATCTGATACTCATTCCTCAAGAAGAGCTTCGGAGAGATCGACAACTGCTCCATTTTCCGGAAAAAATTTCCAAGAGAAATGAGAATTCAAAAAACGCGTTTAGTTAGTCAATTTTTCCGAAGTTTTCTAAGAAAATGAAAATTTTTCATTTTTCCAAAATTACAAAGAATTTGGAAAATTTTGGAAAACCCAAAATTATTGTTTTCTAAATTTTTCTATTTTCAAATTTTTTCTAAATCATACAAAAACAAACACACACACACACACACACTCATTCTCACCTACACCCCAAGAATTACATCTACACCTACCCCACCCTACCCAACCCACCCTACACCTCCCACCTGTAAACTTGTAAAACTTTAAATTGGATTGAACTTAAACCGATAGAAAATAGATATCTAAACACGTTTTCTATTTTTCTAAAATAGAAAATGAAAATGGAATCGGTTTTATCTAAACGCGTTTTCTAAATTTTTAATAGAAAACTGAAATTGAAAACTCATTTCGTTTTTCTGAAAATGAAAAATGGAAAACGGAAAACAGTTTTCTGCAACTAAACGCAACCTTAGGGTGCGTTTAATTGCAGAAAACTGCTCCGTTTTCTGGAAAATTTTTCAAAGAAAAATGTAAATTTTGAAAACGCGTTCAGTTCGAGAAATTTTATAAAGTATTCCAAGAAAATGAAAATTTTTTCATTTTTCCAAAATTACAAATAATTTGGAAAATTTTGGAAAACCCAAAATTATTGTTTTCTCTATTTTTCTATTATCAAATTTTTTCTTAAATATAAAACACACACTCACTCACTCATTCTCACTTACGCTCCACAATTAAACCTACACCCACCCCACCTCTACCCACCCCCACCCACCCCAACCCACCCCACCCCACCGACCAAACCACCTCACCCCACCACCCATCACCAACCACCTCACCCCACCACCCATCACCAACCACCTCACCCTAACCCACCCACCCTACCCACCCCAAAATCTGATGATAGTAGTGACGAAACCCAACTTAACATACAAGTTGAAAAAGAAACTGACGAATCACCGGAAGAAACCGCCCCACCACCCCAACATGAAATTTAAAGAAGATTGTGATGAGTGAACAACTGATGATGGGGAGAAGTCATCCAAGAACACGGATAAAAAATAAGAAGTCACGTACGCAAAGGCGTGTATCAACATTTCAGAAATTAAAAGATAGGAAAACTGGGAATCACCAATGTGTTGAGTCTTTTTGGAATCGGGTGCTTTAAAGCTTTACACAACAAATAGGCGGTTTCGGTAGTACTTACCATCACATGAACTCAAAATGAGGGGACACACACCCAAATATCACCAAATTCAATTGTATTTACAACAAGAAGATCAACAATAGACGAAGCAGTCAATCAGAAGCAAATATTTCAAATCCGACACATAATTCACATAAAAAGCCTTATGTGAAAGGCCTTAGACACGTGTCAGCATGCAAAGCTGTTAGAAGATCGCCGAAATGGTATGGCGTCTATTTTATGGTGACGATATCTAACCGTCAAAGAAGACAAAGAAAGTGACTCAAACACAGGGGCGGACCCAGGATAAATGGACACGGGGGCACTGACCCAGGAAAAATGGACACGAGGGGCAATGAGGAGCACATTTTTTTAGATGGGGGACACCTATATATAAAAAAAATTCTTTTACACTACGGTGTAAAATTTCAGGGGGGACACGTGCACACCTGGGCTCCTACATAGGTCCGCCCCTGCTCAAACACATGCATAACCTCTTTGGATTCTTAATTCCTTGGGGACATGTAGATGAAGACGAGCTTCACTTTAAAGACTAACAAAGACCTCATAGGAAAGGGAAGAAACCGTATCATCGTCCTCAGGACATCACGATCGAGACGAACTTTTGCAAAAGATCATTTTTGAATTTACATAATTTAGCAATTATAAGAAAGATGAAGTCGATGACAGAAAATGACATCAAGCTGTGAAGTTGCACTTAATGACAAAAGAACAACAAAAAAGAATGCACGTTAGAGGGGGATTTCCGCTTGATGCATGAAAAACAAAAGGATAAATATATGCTGTTGTATCTACAACTATATGAAAATTTAACGGGAGTGACGTTGAATCTGGCTCTAACCCGCAAGAATGAAATCGTAAAGGATATGACGGCTAATGATATGTTTTACACACATTTTATATTCGGTATTTCTTTTAGTTTTATTGTAGTTTTTTATTAAAGAAATATTATTTTTATTATTAATTCTATATAAACGAAAATATTTTAAGTAGTGTTTATCTATTTTAATTATTTTTTTTAAAGAATATCTAAAGAATGAAAGAAAACCAAGATGGATACCCTCCAGCGATGGATAAGCTCCACCCTAACTACCTCATCAACTTCTTTAAGATTGCAACCATATATATCTTCTCCAAATTCCAAATGATGCTTTCAGTAACACGGTAACACTAATTGTCCACCATTCAAATCATATCTTTTTCTAGATCCAGTCATTTGTGAGTACCTTTTCTTATAAAGAAAATATAAGTTTTCAATCCAACAATTTCACCAATAACGGTCGACTCGTTTATGTAAATCATACAGTTCAGTTTTTAGATACGAAAAAATAACTTAATCATATAGGTTATAACAAATAGTTCTTCATAACAGAGAAAAAAATTCAGTTTGGATTGACCAACAAACATTTCTTTGTTCTTATTTTTAGTTTTATAAGTAATCTTAGAGTTGACCAATAAAGGGGGATAATAAATAGTTTTCACGGTCAAATTTATAATAACGTTTATATTGTTTTTGTAGTTTTTTTATTTATTATTTATTTTTTTATATCTGAAATAGTTTCAGGCAACAATTATATGTTGAATTTTAGAAAAAGAGAAGTTAACTTTAAACAGTATTAAATCTTAAATTCAATAAACGAATAGCTAAATGATTCTTTTATATATTGAAATTCACCACTGATTTTTCACGTGACAGACAATATCTGACTAACAAAACATAATCAATATTAATTAAGATGGTAATACCAAGACAAAGATGTTTTTTTCACTAATTTAATTTACATTCAGGGAAAAAGTTTTTTAGTTTGACCAACATTTTGTTGAAAATTTAAATAATTAACACACCACTTTTTTGTACCATTGTTTACGGGGTTCTATATTTCTTGAGTTATTTATTTATATTCATTAAACAAATGTTAATCTAAAGCACCATCGTTTTCATTACCATTACTATTGTTATTAACTACGAATAACTAGGTCATAATTTCTATCATCATAAAAACATGGACCCATTCATCCAAGCATGATCCAAATCGAAGATAAAGAGAATGAAGCCACCTCCAAGGCCGTTATCATCTTCAACCTCTATTCTCATCAGAAAACCTCGACTATCGCCATACCTTTTCATCTTGTTAGCCTTCATCCTCTTCGCCATCTTTTTGTACGGTCAAGACCTCGGTTGTATCATTGGACAACACTATCTCGATATTAATCCCAACTCACCGCCTTCTTCTATTGGTAAGTTTTTCTCTTCTTGAATTCATCGGAAAACTGCGATTTGAAATTGAAAATTTTCTGGTGATGTGGTGATAATTAGAGAAGGATTACCGGAAACTGCCGTTTTCAATCGGTGAAGAGAAGAACGGGTGTGATGTTTTTAGCGGCAGGTGGGTGTGGGATCCGTTGAACCGGCCATTATACCAAGAATCGGAGTGTCCCTACATACAGCCGCAGCTCACATGCCAGGAGCACGGCCGGCCGGATCGGGATTACCAGTTTTGGAGATGGCAACCCCATGGTTGTTCTCTTCCGAGGTAATTTTTGAATCCCTGAATAAGTTTTAGCTTATCGACGACTGCTAATTATTTTTATAATGTTTTATAACGTTAAAATAATAAAATTACCCGATCTAATTACAAATTTTAAAACGTATGTTTTATATTAATGTTGTGTTTGCTAAAAATTAAGACGTATTTATGTTTACAGCGTATGTTTTTATTGTCGAACCGTAATCGAAAAAAAAAGGTGGTGGCAAACTGGCAATGAGTTTTTTTTGAGGATTTAACAATTAAAAATTTATTAATGTGATATTTGAAACCAAAATGTGATCATAAATGAAGAAGCGTATGTACAAGTATCCAACACCGCCAAAAAATGTATAGAAAAAATATATTTAATTGGAGTTATAGATCATGGGTGCACACAACTCCAGCCTCTCTGACTTTCATTTTCTGGAATGTTGGTCCAGCTATTTGGAAAATTATATTTGCTATCAACCAACTAGTTTTTAGATAACGGTCAATTGATAAATTGATGTCTATGTGTCAATTATATACTTTATTTATCAAAATAGAAATTATGTTATGTATCAACCACAAAATAGAATATTTGATTTATTAATTTAATAAGTTTTACATTAATAATAATAATAATAATAATAATAATAATAATAACATCTGAATTAGTATTAATAACATCTTCTTTACCAAATTAATTATAAAACTTATTTAAATAATAACGATTAATTAAGTAATGAATTCATTAAAAGTAAAGGTCTCAGTAGAAATTTTATATGGACCTTATATGTACATAAATTAGTATTATTTTGTTAAACAGTTTACAAACTAATAAGTTGATGAATTAAAATATGATGATAAAAATATTCATTAATCAGAAGGGTTAAGATGCAAAATCATAGGTGTAGATCTAGTCAATAGTATTACAATAAAAGCATATGATTAAGATGGTGCAGTGATGATCACTTGATAATTAACACTTTAAAACAAAGTTATTCGTAGGTTCGAATTTCATAAGTTTTAATCTTAAAATGACTCGTTTAAAAAAAATACTATTACAATAAAATTTAATATAATGTGACCAAATGAACCATATTACATAAAAAGTTACACAAAGTTGTCTCTTGATAAAATATGGGGTTTTATACAAAAAAAACAAAAAAAAAAAAACCAAATTTGGTGTTAGCATTGAATAGCCCCTAAAGGCATGAGATAATTGGTTTCACTGACTGATCTCCTTATAAGCACAATATTGACACTTATATAACCATCAATCTGGCTGTTGTATAGTAATTTACATCTCACAATATTCTCACCTAATAAACCATTTTACAATAATGCCAAACAACGAAGAAGCAAAGAATTTAAAGGACCCTCTAATACTATTATCCCAAAGACCATTCGTAAATCATTTCAACTAGTAGCAGTAAAATTCTATTCTTAAGAGGTTATGATAACTTCATAATGTTTATATATAAGTTTTCTAAGGATGGGGGAGTCAATCTTTCCTGACCCCCAACCCACTTGCCACATAGATGTTATATAAAATTTTCTTTCTTTTCTTACTTCCATCTTTCCTAACGTACAACATAAGAAACTCATCCTTTTCAATTCTTCAAACCCACCCAACTTTATTTCTTTAAAAATATTTTTACTATCTTAGAGTTAAATAAATAAAACTAAAATAGAAAATAAAATTTAATTTAAGAAAGCAAACCACTACAAATGAGATTGAGATACAACGTAAATACATCAAATTCGTAGGGTCTACGTAGTTATACTTCAACTTCAACTATGTGAGATAGTTTTGCCTCATCATATATTTATTTTTATATAATTATGATCCAAAGAGTTATTCTTAGGTGTATATCTATTGACAAATTTTTGCTAGAACTATTAGAAAAAGAATTTAGAATTTTTGTTTGTTTATATAGAACACATAGTTGGTTATTTTATGTTATTTCATCGATATGCATGGTAAATAGCTTTTAACACATGATAACTTGATTGACAAAAAGTGTGACTTAATCTTTACTTACATTTTGTTTTTCTATAACTAATGACTCAGCTTTAATGCATCACAATTGTTGGAAACATTAAGAAATAAGAGGATGATGTTTGTTGGAGATTCCTTAAACAGAGGCCAATACATATCAATGGTGTGTCTTCTCCATTCAGTTATCCCTGATTATGCTAAATCGATGGAAACTTTTGGTTCTCTGACTGTCTTCACTGCCAAGGTAACATTTTTCACCAGAAGAAAAAAAAAATCAAACACACAATTTCTCCAAATTTAGTTCACACAAGTACTTTTATAGATACAACTTGTAGACTAGGAATTTCAATATTCATGCCTCGTGATAATCATTTGTTATTGTAGGATTACAATGCCACGGTTGAATTCTATTGGGCTCCATTTTTACTTGAATCAAATGCTGATAATGCTGTCATACATCGTATTACTGATAGAGTTGTACGAAAAGGTTCCATTAACAAGCATGGAAAACATTGGAAAGGGGTTGATATTATAGTTTTCAATACTTACCTATGGTGGATGACCGGCGTCGATTTCAAGATTTTGTAATTTTCTTATCCTTAATCTTTTCTTAGACTTAAAACTAATTTATTTTCTAATATAACAAGATAAAATTCAACAATAAAAATGTAAATGGAACTTGATGGTTTAAAATTGATCTATAAAAAACAATGTGATATAACATTTACAAGAAATTAAAGGTAAATATGTGAACATTTGTAGGCGTGGATCATTTGATGACAAAGTGAAAGAAATAGTAGAAGTGTCAACCGAAGATGCGTATAGAATGGCGATGAAAAGTATGTTAAGATGGATAAATGAGAATATGGATCCTATGAAAACAAGAATCTTTTTCAGCAGCATGTCTCCATCACATCAAAAGTTAGTTATTTCTCTTTTCCAACATAAGATACATGCTTTCTTGAAATATAAATTATTCAGTAAGTTTGCAACTTTGGAGAAAGACGAGTATAAAAACTTACATATTGATGTTTATTGTTGTGCTTTTATGTATAGGAGCGTCGAATGGGGAGGCGATCCAAATGGAAATTGTTATAACGAGACAAAAACAATTGAGGATCCGAACTATTGGGGATCGGATTGCAGTAAAAGCATAATGAAAATAATTGGAGATGTTTTTAAGAAATCGAAGTTTCCAATAACATTTTTAAACATCACACAACTGTCACTTTATCGAAAAGACGCCCACACATCAATCTACAAGAAACAATGGAACCCTTTGACACCGAAACACATAGCCAATCCCACTAGCTATGCAGATTGCATGCATTGGTGCTTGCCTGGGCTTCAAGATACATGGAACGAGCTCTTATTTTCCAAGCTTTTTTATCCTTCAAATGACCACTGATTTTTTTTCTTTTGATATTTTTGTTGCATATATTGAGGATACCTTCAAAGGGTTTTTTTAGTAGTTACATCAATTGAACAATTACTATAGGAAAAATATATAAGATGTGCACTTGTTTAATTTGGACATTCATAAATGGGATTTAGTGGCCTAAAGCCCTAAACTCTAATCCATGGGTTGTCCAATGGGCCTATGCATAAGGCTCTAGTAAAAAGAATTTAATTTCACAATGTTTGAAGCCTTTAATTTGGTGTTACATATATAACTTTTTAAGAGGATTTTTTATTGTAAGAAATATTATAGTTGAAAGAGACATTGATACAAGAGCTACTAGCTTACGTAGATAGGGTAATTTTGTATTTTAAAAATGAAAGTTGAATGTCTATTAAGCACTGTATTTTCCATTTTTTTTCTTATTTGGTGGTTGTGTTCTGAAAATCTACCCATGTGGCTTTACACTTTTAATTTTTTTCTTATTAAGACATTGAACTTTAACATTTTCTTTATATTTGGATGGCATTGCTATAATAAGGTAAATTTATAGAGCATTGTATTGTAATAAGAAGTAACAAACTTTGGTCTTAATATAATAAAAAACTAAATCATGGCTTTCTCGTTTTTGAACTAGTTGATTAATTTTGCACGATTAGCATCAAGAACCCTTGTCAAAACTGTATTTTGCTTTGTATTCATTGTCCCAATGAAGAAATATGCTTTCTTTGATGAAATGATAGTTGATTATGAAAAAGTACATTGCAAATGAGCCTAAAGTATTTCCTTTGTTCCGAGGTATGAATATTTCTTGTGAGAATCAAAATTCCTCTTCTTTTTGTTTCTCGATCTCATTTTTTGTGAACTCAAAGATCCAATATCTTGTCCATAACCCCTCATTCTGATTTCTATGTCACCTATGTGCGATGTGTGCATCCCTAAATGATTAAGAATCTCATTCTTTTTATCAATCAACTTTTCTTGTAACAGGCTACATATTATGGCAAGTTCTTGGACTTGATCTGCTAGATCTTATTCCTTTATTGATAGAGACTTCTTTTCATCTAAAAGTTTAGAGTTTCATTGATCCAATGAATCATACTTTAGTGTCAACTCTCGCAACATATTTTATGTTTCTAATTGTTCGTTTAAAGCAATATGATTACAATTCAAGTAACAAGTAACATAAACTGAAGTCTGATGTTATAAAGAAATAAAAATGGAAGGAATCAAACAATTAAATAAAAACTTCTAATTTGATAGTTTCCCTATCTCACAAAAAAGAAAAATATGATGCAGACATTACGTCAAACACCTGGTGTGCACAAGCTACCCAATCATTAACACTCAAGCATGAGATTCCCCCTCGTCAACACAATCTTGCAATATTTTCTAAGATACTTAGAAAGATGAATGTACGACATCAAAATTTGATTGAAGCACTACAAAAGGAGATCAAAATACACCAATGGAGAAGGACGTTCGAATTGATCAAGTACAGGATACGACACTTCATTTAATAGATAAAAAACCTTAATTCTGAAATATATTGTCGATGTAACCTAGAGACCGTTTCTAGCAAACATATTGATACAAATGAAAATTTTCACACATATTTTTTTTTTGAAACGAAAATTTTCACACATATATTTTACTTATGTGAGGTTCATACTGGTTTAAAGTTTGGCAAAATATGAACCAAACCAAAACAGGTATGTTTGGTGCTTGAATGGTACATCAATGGTGTTGGATTTTCTAACAGAGAATCTAGCGGGTCTAAATGACTCACATGTTCTTGATCAACAACGTTCTTCACTTCTTTTATTTTGGACATTTGGCCATTTCTATATTAAGTAAAGGTTGTATGCTTAAAATTTTATTCTTGTCGTGAACACATAATTGTGATTTGGTGTCTAAACTCTAATTCTTTATTAATTAAAGCTTTAAAGGGCACTAATACGAAATTGGAATCATGAAAAATGTAAGTGATACTTAATATTTGTGATCCGAGTGGGAATGTGATTGGTAAAAGTCAACAATGTTATATAAAGGTTGATGACTAGTCATTAAGATCAAGAATTGACCTATATATATGTTAAGGAAAAGTCAACTATTTAGTTGACATATTAGATAGTAAAGTCGAGAAATGATATGCAATAGAGAGGTTCTAGATCCTCTTAATAAATCTTTCTAACTTTCTTCCTAATCATTAAATCAATACAAGTGTCAAAAACAATGGATAGATTAGGAGAGAGATATAGTGGAGTCCACATGTCCTTATATAGATGGGTAGGAAGATGAATTAGGAGGATTTAGTAGGAATAAATAGAATTTTCCTATGCAATAAATATTAGTGAACAAAAACTGATGTGAGTGTAAGAACTAACTGATTAGGAGTTGTAGATATATAGGTTGATTTAAAGCAAGTAAAAATATATCATAAGCATATGAACAGAGAATATGTGAAGTTATCTTTCAAGAATGTACCAAAAAAGACCAAAAACAGGAATATCTTCCTTTGTCTTAAAACTGACAAAAACTGTCACAAAACAATTTTGTCAACCATCCAAAATGGTCATAAACTACTACCAGATTCTGGTTCTACACAAGGTTAAAAAACCAAGTCAATTTTCTCAAATTCGGATGTGAGCGTGGTGCAGTTAGGCACGGTTATTGGCTAGAACCATACCCTAACCGCAAAATACGTTTATTAAATTTTCAATAACCAAATGGTGCAATTAAGAATATGTCGCGTATGTGTGTCTATGTTGGCATGGATTAAGGGTGCCTTTTATAGCCCTCATTTGTTTGATTACTGTGTCAGTGGGCACATCTCTAACAGTTACAAGTATCCAAGCAAAATTAATCACCAACACTCACTTTTCACCCAAAAATCCCAACAGGGGAACGAGAATTGTCAAACTTTGAAGTAGGGGTGAGTGTGGTGCAGTTAGGCACGATTATTGGCTAGAAGCATATACCCTAACCGCAAAATGCGGTTATTAAATTTTCAATAACCAAATGGTGCAATTAATAATGCGGTGCGGTTATGCGGTTATTTTATGTGGTTGCGGTTATTAATTGCATATATTTAGTACGCTTATTTGATGCGGTTATTATGTGCGGTTTCTTTAACCATATACATTTGGTACTTGTCTCAAACTTACAAGTTACAACCACATATTAATTAATATAAAAACTATATACTTATTTAAGAAAAAATTGCAAAAATGGTCCCTGTGGTTACCATTTTCATGTGGTTTTGGTCCAAAACCTTTTGTTGGTGTATTAGTAGTCCAATTTTGCATCTTTTTAGTGAAATTGGTCCCCGAAGCTAATAGCCGTTATAAACAAACGTTAGCTGCACTTTTCACAAGGGTAATTTCGTCTTTCTCTTGTCTCTCTCATCCGACACATGACTTACATATATTAGTTTAAAGAAAAAATTGGAAATCGTATCATCTTCAACCTCCGGTCGAAGTTGAAGAGCTCGAAGAAGGTCTGCGATATCAGACACGGCGATCGTGAAATCGTTTGATTATAGGTTGTGGAAGACGTCGATTTCAGTGGAAAACGTCGTTTTCAGAAGCTCCAACATGGCTATGTGTTATTGTGGTAGAGTGGCGATTGTGCGTACTTCCAGGACCCCAACAAACCCTGGTCGCAGTTTCCATGGTTGCCCTGAACAGGTAAAAGCTTGTAAAATCGTTTGATTCGTTGTTGAACTTGAAATAATTTTTTTCTTACTCTTAAAGGATTCCAGATGCAGTTTCTTAAGATGGATTGATCCTCCAATGTGTGCAAGGTCCGTTATAATCATAGCTGGGTTATTGAGAAACATAAACAACCTTCAGATGGTGGTCGAAGAACTGAATCGAGAAGCAAGAAAATGGAAGGTTTATTTGGTTGCAAGTTGGGTTTTGTTTTTGGGAGTTTTATACGTCTTGAGTTAGGGTTATTTTGGTCAATATGCAATTAGTCTTGTTGTAATTTGAACTTGGGTTATGTTTAGGTCAATTTAAGGAATGTGTATCTTTTGGCAATAGGTGGTGTTAGGTTATTTTGTAATCAACAACTCGGTACTTTTGGTAATGGAAAACTGAATTGTGGTACTTGTGTAATTGAAATGGTTATATGAACTTTCAAAAGAAACAAATGGTCATAAGGTAACAAAACTTGAGCATACATAAATGTTGAGCATTCACAAGGTAACAAAAGTAGCTTACGATACATTAACTAAGTAACTTAGACATGGTCCAAGTAATACATCCAATCCATCCTTGCCATTTATAAAACAAACATCAAGCATCAAAATTGACCATTTTCACATCTAATATAGTCATTAACAAGCATAAGAGTTTGGCAAGTTCTAAACAAAAACATGCAACGACTAGTTCTAAAGAAACACAACACAACCATCAACCATCAGAACTTCCTTCATTGGGTCCCACCTCCATTCCATTGTTGCCCCTTGCAAGTCCTCGAGTTATGGCCCCTATTGTGGCATTTACCACAAGTAACACTAACAAATTTCCTGGTAAGTCGTTGAGTTTGACTTCCACCTTGAGTTTGACTTTCATTTCTTTTTGGCTTTGACTGGAGTTCCTTTCATCTGCACTACGCTTTCTCTTTGTCTTTGGTCTTCCTGGTTGAGTGTGATGTGGTGGTGGTGTTAACTTGAGTGGACAGGTGCTTTTTAGCCACATAGAGCGTCCCTTTATTAGGTCAATCTTGTACGAGTAAGCTTTCTTCCAGGTGTCCATCCAATACACTTTATTCACATAAGTGTAAAGCTCCCCAACTTTCTCTCCACTATCACCCATTTCATTAATTGTAGCTATTGCGTGCTTGCAAGGAATCCCATTTAAATCCCACCGCCTGCATGTACAAGTCATCTCCTTTATGTTAACCACATGTTGATCATGCCAGGGTCCATAAACCTCATATTTTGAAGTCCCATTCCATCTAGCCCTGTATTGAACTGAATTTGCTCTGTTAATTTCAAGCAACTTTGAAGCTGTTGGAGTTAATAGGCCTGGAGATTTTGCCATTACTTTCAGTACATTGCAAATCCTTTTCATAAGGTACTGCCTGATAAACTCTATACAACTTATGATTGGCTTGTCCCTCCCATGTAACGCCCAGTTTCAACACAGAGTATACCCAGAAAATTTTTCGCATTTATAACATAAATAGTATAATTGGGTACTCGTGTGTTCTGGAATCTACAATAAGTTATCATCGAGAATCATCCCACGATCCGAGCCGGGCACTACAACTGCTAACCTGCACACAACATAACACAAACACGTAAGCTACAAAGCTTAGTGAGCAACACTACAACTACATGAATAACTTATTTAAAATGTAATACATCACCCAACTCATGGGTGTAGTTATTCTCTGCAACAATTTATAAGTACTGGTTAATATAAACATATCAAACCAGCTATACTTCATTATTAATAACTACAAGTATTCTTTCCGTAGTTACATCGGTATCTACCGATACCTAAGCTACTAATAAACAAGCATGGTGTAATACATGCAACACAAGTATACACCTAACCGACAACTCGATATCACTACTTGATATCACCACACGGTATTTCATCACACTGATTTCCAGTACGAAACCTTTTACTCTATAACCTTTTTGATCACAAGCCACAAGGCTTTATATCCGACTCTTCTTTATTCTCTACGGTTTCGAGTCATCAAATCTCACCATTATCCTTATAATAGTATGAGCACAAAATCTCTATAGGCAATTAAGCCCTATTTATTAGTCACAGAAGCCAACACTAGTTTCACAAAGGTTCTTACCATATGTTAGGTAAGTTAAACCCAACCGCGTAGCCAAAAAGGCTATTATATTTGGATAACAAATCCAAATCTCTATACAAATAATTCTATGTCTGCTCTACACTTGGGTATCAACCCATCACATGTAAACACAAAAGGCTCACGACATGTCCCGATCTCGTCTAGACTCACGGCTTATCCGGTCTTGTCTTTTCACTGACTCACGGCTTATCCGGTCTTGTCATTTCATTGACTCACGGGCTTATCCGGTCTTGTCTTTTCACTGACTCACGGCTTATCAGGTCTTGTCATTTCATTGACTCACGGGCTTACCCCAATCTTGTCCTTTCATGGACTCAAGGGCTTCCCCGATATTGTCTTTTCCAAAACTATTACAAGTTATAAAAGATTAACCAACATTATATTTGGACGATGAGCCCAATCTCCTAGCCACAAGGGCCGTATAGTTGGAACCATACCGGTCCTCACTCGATCAACAAGATCTGTATGAACCGTACAAGTTCCCACATTATATTTTGGGTAATTTAACCCAATCATTTGGCCATAAAGGCTCAACACCACGACTGTAAGGTACTCATGCCCAATAGTCCCTGCATACCTGTAAAATCACAAGTATCACATATATACTACATCATACTACATATATTTCACCATATATATATATATATATATATATATATATATATATATATATATATATATATATATATATATATATATATATATATATATATATATATATATATATATATATTCATTTTGCATACTTCTCTATGGTTGCTAAGTACCCTTTAAGCAAACCATTAATATCCTAGTTGTACCTATTCAAAAAGTACTCATCTAGTGATATATAAACTTTACTTCAAATGAACACGAGGTTCTCATCTTAATGCTAGTTACTTCACATCGTAACCATAAACTTCTAGCACATATAATCACATAGGATTTCTCTATGTGTCTACATGATTTACATGTAATTTACTACATGTATCATCTTGCATATAACTACAAAACTCACATGTAATAACAAGTGATTTCTAACACTTGATACACCTGATTTACATAGTAATTTCTACATGTTTGTGAATCATCTAACATCATAAACATATATAACATGTTACAACCAACATGTAAGTAGAGTTACTCACCTGGTATTGAGACTCTTTATAGTTCTAGTTTGCACCACCGAGGCTATCACAAACCTTTAAGGTTTTCCTGCACCTACACAATCACACACACACCGTGTAGAGGTGAAAACTTTGTTTTTCAATCATCTAGGTTTGAAACTCGATTTCAATAGCTAAGATTCGAGTTTAGAAGTATCTCAACACTTCCCAAACATGTGTATAAGTTAAATTTCTAGTTATACACAGGTGGTCCTTCACCACAACTCGAAACCAACTCCAAAAGATCAAAATCGATCTTTCAAAAGGGATAGAAGTGAACACCTTACCTTTAACAAGCCAAATATCGAAAATCACTTCAATCCAACGTGAATTGGCCTTTAATTTGGTCCAAGAACGAAAGAGGGATGATTCTAGGGTTAAAGAGAGGTTTTTAATCGAGAGAAATCTGACCAAAAGATGGATTTTTGCGACTTAAATGGGTGGGGCCTGTGCGCAGCACGACCCGTGTCCAAAACTACACGGCCCGTATAGTTTACGGTATAGATTTGAAGTTTTGGTCTGCAGAACTACATGACCCGTGTCAGAATTACACGACCCGTGTAATTCACTGTAAGAATTCATCAACTTATTACACGACCCGTGTAACCTTCGGTATACCCAATAAGTTTAAAAAGACTTCCCTACACGACCCGTGTAACCTGCTTCTAGTATTTTTCATCTTCAAATTCCTTCCAAATGAAATTCTAACCATCCAAACTCTTGCAATAATCCAACTAATCTTAATTACCTTAAGATTAATATATAAATACTTACCGAAAGTAACGTGGTGTTACATCCCATGAATCAACTTACTATTGAAAACCTCGCATAAGTTATTAAGCAACATATCTGATACTGCTCTGCCTGTGTAACATAAAGAAAGTAAGGTCAATTGCAAGTCCAAACAAATTGTGTTGTTACTAGGATAAAATTATACCTGAGAAGTGGCTGCGAGCCCATTGTTGAACAAGAATTTTTTTCAACCACTCAAAAGCTTGCCTATCAAACTGACTAAACTCAGTCATGCAAGTATCAAATTCTGGTAATGTGGTGGCTGTTGCACACTTCCACAAAAAATCTTTATACTCTCTAGTTTTCCAGGTTTTCTTCATGTTATCATATATATATATATATATATATATATATATATATATATATATATATATATATATATATATATATATATATATATATATATATATATATATATATATATATATATATATATATATATATATATATATATATATATATATATATATATATATATATATATATATATATATATATATATATATATATATATATATATATGAGGCAAAATCTATGCTCGGCACAGGGGTACAGTTGTGCAAGTGCAGGTATGATGCCTTAATAGATTAGCAATTAATTAGTACATTCATAATGAAACAAATATGAAAACTTAAAAATAACACATACCTTCTGCCTGTCACTTATGAAAGTAAAGTTAGAGTTTGCATACAAGCCTAAATCGTCTCCTAAGCATTGAAGAAACCACTTCCAGCTGCTGGTAGTTTCAGCTTCAACTAGGCATATGCAACTGGGTAAATGCCATTGTTTGAGTCTACTCCAACAGCAGTAAGAACTTGACCTGGGAAGGGTCCTTTCATGAAAGCACCGTCTAACCCTATAAGATCTCTTAAACCAGCTTTAAACCACTTCTTTAGTGCCCCAAAGCAAACATATACTCTCTTAAATTGTCTTGTTTCTAAACTCAAGTTACCCTCACTAACTACTTCAAGCTTCACTGTTGTACCATCATTTGTCACTTGTAATTCCATTAGATAATCCCGCAACACCTCATACTGCTTCGTGTAGTCACCAATCACCTGATTTACAGCCGTTGCTTTTGCCCTTTGCACTTTGTGGATCGACACACCAAGGTCATATTTATTTTGAAGTTGGTCCTGAAGGCTTCGAAGTGGAACTGTTGGGTTTGACTCAACTTCATCTAAAATTTCCATGGCGATGAACTTCGCAGTGCAAGCCCTAATTTTTCTTGTTTGAATACAAATGTGTTTGTCATTCAATGTTTTGACAAACCAATAACCATTATCTTTTGACCGAGAAGCCTGCATTGACCATGTACAAGTAGGTTTACCACCAATAATTGGACCACCTACCCCATCTGGTAGTTTACCTTTACACATAGCCCGAAGCCTTATTAAATCGTTTTTTTAAATGAAAGATTCCTTCTGGTTGCAATAGCTAGTTTGCCCACTCTGGCCGTGATTTCTTTTTTAGATTTGAATTTTTGACCCACATGTAAGTAAACTGGATGTACCTGGCCATGAGAGCATCTCTTTTCCTTACTTAGTTGTTTCAACACTGCTTTCCTCCTCTCATCATCACTATTTTCCCCAACGGAGTCCCACTCATTGTTATCAATTACCTCAACATCTTCAAGGTCTTCAACATCAACTCCATCATTCGTGTTTTGTACATTCTTCCCTCCATCAACTCCATCAACATATTCAGCATCTACATCTACATTCAAATAAAAATCTGTCATGTCTACCTCTACATCACATACGTAGTTCTCTTCATCTTCTAAATAGTCACTGTCATCTTCAGTATTTTCACCATCACACACATCTTGTTTACCTTCACCTTCATGTTGTTCACCTTTACCTTCAATTCGTGGACCTTCTTGTTGTTCACTTTCACCTTCAATTCGTGGACCTTCATGTTGTTCACCTTCACCTTCAGTGCGTGTACCATCATGTTGTTCACCTTCACCTTTAGTTCGTGCACCTTCATATGTTGCACCTCTTGTATCCTTATCACCAAGCCCAAAATGGATCAAAGTCCTCAAAATCATAAGACTGAAAAGTATATTGAACATCTGGGGCATTAACTGTCTTATTTGCAGCTGTATCACCAAGTGTTTTATTTGCAGCTTCATCACCATCTGGGGCATCAACTCGTGTAGTTGTGTCTTTATCAGCAACTGTTGTATTTGGAACTAGTGCAGTTGTGTCTTCTTCACCCAAATTAAAGGACAATTTCTTACTACATGAATAACTTGTTGGATTAGGTGTCTAAGCCATGACTAATAATTAGTATTTACCTAATTAATAGAAGCACAGTCCATTTGGGTTGCCCTCATGGCTGGAGGTTTGGTAGAAAATTCGGTAGAGAGAAAGGTTGATTTATTATGGGATTAATAAATCAACAAGAATTAAATATATGGTTTATTAATATATTAAAGTCATAATATATTAATTAGAAACTATATTAATTAATTAGAAATTAATCTGGAATTAATTGGATTTAATTTGAGGATTAATTTAATTAATTAAAGGTGCAGGGACTAAAACTGTAATTATTCAATAGTTGAATAAGTGGCAGTGTGACAGTGACCAGTGGAGGTCGAAATTTATATATGGAAATATATATATTTCGAAATTAATATAATAAGATAAATAGAAGTTTGAATTGTAAGATAAAATGTTTATCTTATTTGAATTCAAAAAGGTTTATCTCTAAGGTTTATCAACTGGTTATCTGGAAACTATAAATAAAGGTCCCTGGGCACCATATGAATTCGCCACTTTCTACATACTCTCTCTGGAATTTTTGATCCCCTCTCCTCTCAGCTTGGGTGTGACTTTCATTTGAGGCAGGATAATTTTGCTGCTCAGCTTCCAAGAAATTAAGGTTGGTTTTTCTGTTTTGATCTTTAGTTTCTTTTATTGGCCTCTAGGTTTTGTTATATGTTCAATTAGAAGAAAACATAGATCCTTATAGGTTGCATGTGAACTTAGGTTATGTAGTTCATGGTTTGCTTAAAACCTTTCAGTGGTATCAGAGCCTGTTTTGTTTTCTTGTTGAATTGATATAACTGTTTTAGGGTTTAAAGCTTATAAACCCTAATATATATGTGGATCGATTTCTAGGATTAGGGTTTTGGAAACCCTAATCCCCCCTTGCTATTTTCGAAAATTGCTATTAGGGTTTTAGGAGGTTTTCTATTTTTGGTAACTTTATTTGTTAATTAAATGGATAACCTTAAACCCCATTATTTGAATTCGAAATCTAAGGGGTTTAGGATAGGTTTTAATTAATTTCATTAATTTGGATAAACCTATCTTCATTGATTTAATTTAATTAACTGTTAATTAAATGTAATTCAAAAGGGATTTAATTAATTTTAAATTATCAAAAATTAATGGAAAAATCCGGAAAATTATTTTAAAATGTTTAAAATATTTAGATTTAATTAATTTAATTAATTGGTAATTAAAATTGATTAAATCGATTTTAAGGTTTAATTTAATTTAAAATTTAATTGTTAAATTTGGTAAAATTAAAAGATAAACCTTACTCACCATCTTCTAATTCTTCAGTCCTTGATACAGGATGTGGTTTTCACATTTGTTCTGATCTACAGGGCCTAAAGGAAAGCAGGGAGGTGGATCACGGTAGACTGAACCTGATCATGGGCAATAGGAGATCGTCCCCTGTTACCAAGATCGGCGTTTATAGTTTAGTGCTTAGTAGTGATGTTAGCTTAGAGTTATTTAATTGTTGCTATTCTCCAGAAATGGCAAGAAACATTATTTCATTTCACGCTTTGTTCAGACAAGGATTTTAATTTTCTTTTGACAATAAAATTGGTTCGATTTCTGTTTTCAAAAATGGTATTTTGATTTTTACTACTTATCCTTGTGATGGTGTGTATGAAACTGTTGAATGTGTTGACAATTTAGGACATAGTGTAAATTATATAGATTCTACTAGTGGTGTAGAAAAGGCATGTCTGTGGCATAGTCGGCTCGGGCACATCAACAAGAAACGCATCGCCCAACTCCAAAAGGATGGAGTGTTGGAATCATTCGACCTCAGGTCGGATGATGTATGCGAATCTTGTCTGTTGGGCAAGATGACTAAATCACCTTTCAAAGGGTCTTTTGAAAGAGGTGAGGGTCTGCTGGACATCATTCACACGGATGTGTGTGGTCCATTCAGATCAACCACAAAGGATGGCACGCGGTTCTACGTGACCTTTACCGACGATTTTAGTAGATACGGTTATATCTACTTGATCAAGCACAAGTCGGACACCTTTGAAAAGTTCAAAGAGTTTAAAAACGAGGTAGGGAATCAATTAGGCAGGAAGATAAAGATGCCTAGGTCCGACAGAGGCAGAGAGTATCTAAGTATCGAGTTCCTAGACTATCTAAAGGAATGCGTAATAGTTTCGCAGTTGACACCTCCCAGGACACCACAGTTGAACGGTGTTGCGGAGAGGCGCAACCGAACCCTGTTGGACATGGTTCGTTCCATGATGAGTCGAGCTTCACTTCCCATTCACTTCTGGGGGTATGCCTTAGAGACTGTCGCCCATATCCTCAATCTTGTCCCTACTAAAAGGGTTGCTAAAACACCTCATGAAATGTGGATGGGGAAAGTTCCATCCCTGGCACATATCAAAGTCTGGGGTTATGAGGCTTTCGTTAGACGAGAGACTCAAGACAAACTCGTAGAAAGAAGCGAAAGGTGTTTCTTCCTTGGTTATCCCAAACAGTCATTTGGATATCTATTCTACAGACCAAGCGAGGAAGTGGTCTTTGTAGCTAGACGAGCGGTCTTTCGAGAGAGAGAGCTCATATTTAAAGAGGACAGTGGGAGTACCATTGATCTGGAAGAAATTCAAGAGTCATCAGATGACGCAACCTTAGGAGAAATTAGCAACCAACATGAGGAAGAAGTTCCTGTTGGTCCGACAGATGTATCCTTACCTCTTAGGCGTTCCGGTAGGGTTAGCATGCTACCCGAGTTTTATGGGTTCCATATAACTTTGGATGGGGACATGTTTGTCAGTGATAGGACACTGATAAATTTGGATGAACCAGCTAACTACCAGGAAGCAGTGGCGGGCCCTGAGTCTGCCAAGTGGAAAGAGGCCATGGATAGCGAGATCAAGTCCATGTATGACAATCAAGTTTGGAACTTGGTTGACAACGTACCGGGTCGAAAGACAGTCGTGTGCAAGTGGATCTTCAAGAAGAAGACCGACATGGACGGAAAAGTACACACTTTCAAGGCAAGACTGGTTGCGAAGGGCTTTACTCAAACCCCAGGGGTTGACTATGACGATACCTTCTCACCAGTAGCCAAGATAAAGTCTATTAGGATTATGCTGGCCATAGCTGCATTTCATGACTATGAAATTTGGCAGATGGACGTCAAAACCGCTTTCCTTAATGGAAAGTTGACTGAGGATGTTTACATGAATTAGCCAGAGGGTTTTGTCTACGCAAAGTATCCCAATAAGGTGTGTAAGCTTGAGAGATCAATCTACGGATTGAAGCAAGCTTCTCGCAGCTGGAATCTTTGTTTCCATGAGAAAGTCAAAGAGTTTGGCTTCTCTAGGAGCGAGGATGAGTCCTGCGTATATGTCAAGGCTAGTGGGAGTATAGTCACCTTTCTGATGCTGTATGTCGATGACATACTACTTATGTGAAACGATATTCCAACCTTGCAAGATGTCAAGGCTTGGCTTGGGAAATGTTTCGCCATGAAGGACCTAGGAGAGGCTGCCTATATTCTCGGGATAAGAATATTGAGAGATAGGAAGAAGAGACTAATTGGACTTAGTCAGGGTACATACTTGGAAAAGGTACTGAAAAGGTTTAGTATGGAAAATTCCAAGAAGGGAGAGCTGCCTATCCAAAGTAATGCAAAATTGAGTAAGACGAAGAAATAGCTGAAATGAGTCGGGTACCTTACACTTCGGCTGTAGGATCGATCATGTACGCTATGACGTGTACTCGCCCTAACGTGGCCTTTGCTTTAAGCATGGTCAGTCGGTACCAGGGTAACCCTGGAAGGGCACATTGGATAGCTGTGAAAAATATACTCAAGTATCTGCGAAGGACCAAGAACATGGTGTTAGTCCTCGGTGGCAGTGATACCTTGAGAGTTGAAGGATATACAGATGCCAGTTTTCAGACGGATAGAGACAGTGGTCGGTCTCAGTCGGGCTGGGTATTCCTTTTGAACGGTGGAGCAGTTACTTGGAAAAGTTCCAAGCAAGAAACAGTGGCTGATTCTACGTGCGAATCAGAGTACATATCAGCAAGTGAAGCGTCAAAGGAAGCGGCTTGGCTGAAGAATTTTATCGGTGACCTTGGAATAGTCCTGAGTATTCAGGAGCCCTTGGAACTATTCTGCGATAACGAAGGTGCGGTCGTCTTGACAAAGGAACCGCGAGATCATGGAAAGTCCAGACATATCGACAGAAAGTACCACTACATCAGACATAGGGTAGAAGAAGGTCACCTTATTGTAAAGAGGGTATCATCGGAAGATAATCCTGCAGATCCCTTGACAAAGGCTCTGAGTAGGATTAAGCATAATCAACATGCTAGGAGCATTGGATTAAGAGATGATATAAGTTTTTGTAATTAGATAGGTTTTGAAACTTGACACAATGTTATTGTATTTGACTTTTGTGATTTAATAATGGAAATTTATTAATGAGTAATGGTTTACTAATTTTGTCATTGCTATATCATTGTGTTTCATTTTTGCATGTTTTACTTCCTGAATAATTGGATTATTCAAATATCCACAGTCGCTCATGCTTTTAGGGAGTAAGTATGAAGCAAGACTGTCATGAATTAGTTGTAGATTGTCTAAGGAGTTAGACATTGCAATAAGATTGCTGCAACATTCATGAGTACTTGGAAATGGAGATTTGAGTATTGGATAAACCCGCGCTCAATGGATTGCTTCATGGATTACATCACGAGCGATATTGAGACGATAATATCTTTTGATCTTTAAGCTAAGACATATGAGTTATGATTTACTAGACGGTTGTTCATTGATAATACAAAAACGCATTGGTAACTCGGTGTTATAAAATATACTGTTGTGAGTAATTTGTCTGGTAAAAGACATAAGTATATGAGTCAAAGTTTATTCGTCCCTTGACCCTAACGGGAAACAGATATCTGTAGGCCTCTCGATGATTTTGAAGTTGACTAAAATGGTTGGTCAACCGGGACTAAATTGGTAGTCTAAGAGTCATATGCAAATCGGAAATCGAGGAACAGTGAATCAGACCAGATTGATTTTATCCATGTCTTGAGTCTGAAAAATATCTTGTTGGACGGAGGATCATCTGATCACTTATCTTTGGACAGAACTGACTAAGTTAGAGTTTCACAGTGGTTTCTAGGAAACTTAAGGTGCTGGTTAATTAGAGGCTAAATTGGTAATTATAGTCATAGACTTATCCAAGTGGGAGACTGTTGGATTAGGTGTCTAAGCCATGACTAATAATTAGTATTTACCTAATTAATAGAAGCACAGTCCATTTGGGTTGCCCTCATGGCTGGAGGTTTGGTAGAAAATTCGGTAGAGAGAAAGGTTGATTTATTATGGGATTAATAAATCAACAGGAATTAAATATATGGTTTATTAATATATTAAAGTCATAATATATTAATTAGAAACTATATTAATTAATTAGAAATTAATCTGGAATTAATTGGATTTAATTTGAGGATTAATTTAATTAATTAAAGGTGCAGGGACTAAAACTGTAATTATTCAATAGTTGAATAAGTGGCAGTGTGACAGTGACCAGTGGAGGTCGAAATTTATATATGGAAATATATATATTTCGAAATTAATATAATAAGATAAATAGGAGTTTGAATTGTAAGATAAAAGGTTTATCTTATTTGAATTCAAAAAGGTTTATCTCTAAGGTTTATCAACTGGTTATCTGGAAACTATAAATAAAGGTCCCTGGGCACCATATGAATTTGCCACTTTCTACATACTCTCTCTGGAATTTTCGATCCCCTCTCCTCTCAGCTTGGGTGTGACTTTCATTTGAGGCAGGATAATTTTGCTGCTCAGCTTCCAAGAAATTAAGGTTGATTTTTCTGTTTTGATCTTTAGTTTCTTTTATTGGCCTCTAGGTTTTGTTATATGTTCAATTAGAAGAAAACATAGATCCTTATAGGTTGCATGAGAACTTAGGTTATTTAGTTCATGGTTTGCTTAAAACCTTTCATAACTTCCTTCACATGCCTTCAATCTCTTATCCCTTCTATACTCAGGTGTCATATACGTAACCAAACTCAATTCAAGTCCTAACCCCTCATCCTGGTTTTGGGTGAAATGGGACAAATCAACAACTAGTAAATTGGATCTAGGTTTGGCCACAACGATTGGGTACTCCCCTAGTTTTAGTTGACTGATTTCATTTTCCTCATTACACTCAAGTTCCTCAATTATAACAGAAGGCACAGCTCTTGGAGACATGAAGTATGTAAGTAACTTAGTTTCACCGTGTTCAGTGTATACCTTAATGGTCTTACTATCCTTAATATATTGTGCAAGATTCAGTACATCAGCATCATTACTTAAAGCTCTTTGCCCAAAGTCTAAATCACGATTTGGCAACTGAAAATGGTAGTAAGTAACTGGTGGTACCACATAACCGAGCTTTAGCATCATATCGTCCAACTCATGCACAGAAAACTCATCCATATCCACCAGGTCCACGAAGTCTACTCTTCTTGTTGGATTAGGTGTCTAAGCCATGACTTTATATTTATATTTATCTTGTTAATTGAAGCAAAGTCCATTTGGGTTGCCCTCATAGCTGGAGGTTAGGATAGAGTTCAGTAGAGTAAAAGGTTGATTTATTAAATGTTTAATAAATCAATAGAATTAATTAAATGGTTTATTAATATATTTAAGTGTTAATATATTATTTAGAAACTATAATAATTAATTAAGATTTAATCTAGAATTAATTGGATTTAATTCAGTGATTAAATTAATTAATTAAAAGTGCAGGGACTGGTTTGTATTTATTCAATAGTTGAATTACTGACAAACCAGAAGCCAGGGGCTAGATTTGGCGCCACCTTGGAGGCCTCTTCCAAGGGTGGCGAAAACCCTAATTAGGGTTTAGAAAGTCTGGTCCAAGTGGTCAACAGGCTTGCCCACTAAGGAGGCTCCTTAGGGTTTCAGGTGTAACCTTAGAGGCTATAAAAGGAGACTCCTGGTACCCCTTTTTCTGCGCCACTTTTGAACCAACAATACTCTGCTGGACTGTCTTCTCCATTGCTTTGGGTGTGACTTGCATTTGAGGCAGGACACTTGTGCTGCTAGCTTCAAGAACAAGATTCAAAGGTTGGTAATTCTTGTTTTAAACTTTAGAAATTATTGTTGGCCTTTAGCTTTAGTTTATTATCTTCATAGAAGAAAACATAGATCTTTCTAGGGTTGCATGTGAACCATAAGAAATTATTTGTTCATTGTTTGCTAGAAAACCCTTCAGGGTATCAGAGCATAGGCTTGTTTTCTTATGAATTGATATAAACTGCTTGAATGATTATTGCCTTGAGTGTTTTTGCCAAAAACTCTCTTGGAATGGCCTCAATTTCGTGGCCTAGGCTAGGGTTTCCTAACCCTAGCCGCCACCCTCTTTATTCCCCCCTTAATTGCTTGATTTGCTGCCTTAAATAGTTGGTTGTTGTTTTGGTAAATATTGGATAATTAAATAACTGGAACCCCTTATTCTTGGCATGCAATTTTCGAATTAGGGAATAAGGATAGGAAATTAATTTGATTAATTTTGTGGTCCCCCATTCTTGATTTAATTAGTTTAATTAAATTGTTTAATTAAAAGTCCAATTAAATCACTTAAAGAATTAATTAAATTTTCGAAAAATAGAAATAAATTTGCGAAAATTCTTAGAAAATTAATTCTAAAATATTTTAATGAGATTAAAACATATCTTATATATTTATGATTAAAAGTTAATACTTATATATAAGATTAAATGGTTAGTCTTACCGCAAGTAGCTCTCATTCATAAAACTGTCCTATAAAGAGGGTATAAGGCGACTGCCTATAAAATGGCAGTCTAATGGGTCCTGGTCAGTGAGTGTCGTTATCCGAACGGGTTTGATAGCACCGCTAAGCCTCTTAAAAGTATAATGCTATAATTGAAAGTACTAGAACCTTAATCAAAACCCAATCTAGTTACTTTAGGTTAAAAATGTGAATTGGTGCTAATCCATGGAATTGCACATTGCACTTTGTGGAACGTTGGTGGAGCATGTGTGGTTTACCGGCACACCAACTGGGGTCCGCAAAGACTTGCAATGGGTTTCTATTTTTTGTCATTATTAACGGAGCGTGTGTGGTTAACCGGCACGTTAATTAGAGATGGCAATCGAATTCGAGAGTACCAAGCTAATTTGCATGGTTATTCACACCCGGTTTGTGATCCTCGGCATCCCAGTCACAAACAGTGGGGCACATCCGAGTCTAAACATGCCATTGAATAGTTCAATGTGTCTTAACAGATCTAGGAATTTCATGAGATGAAATTGATAAGTGTATTATCTACCTTAATTACCATTATGTTGTGATTACGGCATCCCTCTTCACATCATAGTTGGGGCATTTTGGGTCCTAGCCTTTATAAATAATAAATTAGGTAATTATTTAAAAGGACTAATTAAACTAATAAAAAAATTCTGTTTATTGTATATGTCTGAATCAAGTGTCTATTCTCCTCCCTCTCCTCCTTCACCCATTTCTGAGAGCTTCAGAATGCACGTGCTACATATGGTAAGGCTGACTGGCCTTAACTATATGGTATGGCTTCATAAATAGAGAATAGTTCTCTGTTTTGCTGGCAAGCCATATCTGACTGAGTGTCCGCTACCCAAAACATGACATCATACAGTAGCCTGTGATGAGCATGACTCCTTGATTGTTAAGTCAAGGAAAGTTTGTTTCCTAATACTATTGATCATTGACCCCGAGTTCCGAAGGAATTTAGAATTCCTGGGGTCAGATAAGTTAACACAGCTAGTTGTGGAAAGGTTCCATTAACTGGTTGAGAAAGGACGAGCTAAGATCTTCAAAGAGTTTGAAGTGTGCAGGAAGTAGCACCAGATCACATGTTCTCAAGACTGAGAGACACATAGGTGAACTGTATAAATTTGGTTCCTTTTTTGATCGGGAGTTAAAGCATTAGCTCGACTCGCTGATCCGTTCATCCTGATGTACAGGAAGGGAAACCAAATAAGACAATCGTGGATATGCATTCAATGTTGACTCTTTATGAGTCGTTCATAGAGAAGCATAGTTCCATTGATTCAGCTGCTTCGGGATTGAGTCCAGTAATAGGACACATCAAGAAATGATCCAGATTGTCTGGACCGGTTCCTCGATGGTTCAAACTGGGAATCCATAGGGTGGGACACAGTCACGGAAAGATTGGAAAATGCTCCGAAGCCGAACAATTTGGCAACTCAGGAATATCTTAAAACTCAGAACCCCTGATCCTTAATTCCTTGATACAAGATGTGTTTCTCACAGTTGCTCTGTATGCATGGACTCTGTAGGATGAGGGATATTGTTGCATAGGAGCATATTCAGATTGGATCTGAAGCTCATACAGTTTTAGAGTTTAGTTAGATGTTGAAATCATGTTATTAGCTTATCAGATGCGTATGACATTGTCTATCATATAATACATTGTTCAAGGATTTTGTTTTAATAAAATTGTTAATTTTCTTTTAACACATGTTGTTTGAAATATCCTTGAAATGTTGTATGATTGTGTTGAATGCATGATTAGTAATAACTTGAATATTGATACATCCAAAGTGCTTGGATTTTAGGAATTGTGTTCCTTATGATTGTTAAAGTGAATATTACAAGAATCAATTCAACCAAAGGTCCAGTTGGACAGGACCTTGGAATCACTTGACTTAGAGTCACTTGATGAGTTGAGTTCTTAATGTGTTAAGAAATGAATCAACCAAAGATCCAGTTGGACAGAACTTTGGAATCATTTGACTTAGAGTCAAATGATGATTAAGTTCTTTATAAAGCACATGTGGCAAGAAATGAATCACCCAAAGATCCAGAGGATAGGATTTTGGAATCAGCTGACTTAGAGTCAACTGAAGATTGCAAGTCTTGAACAGCATTAACAAAGTCATAAGTTTACATAGATATGTAAAGGACATTGAGATTAGGAGCAACGAACACATCAGTTGCTGTGTGTTGCTCGAATCTTCAAATAAAACACAATAGTTTGTACTTCATGATATTTGTCATTCAGAATGACGAATATGGCTACGCTTATCAGAAAAAGCGATTGAATTGAAACCTTGAACAGTTCAAGGACTTCAAAGGAAGTACGAGATCCACAGAACCTGAGTGACGACTTAAACTGGGAAAATGTTTCACAGTTATTCTCTTCCAAGAACATTAATAGTTATAATGTGTCCTAAGGAAGATAATGGAGCATTGGTCGAAACAGTTCGATCCTCGATGTACGAGATACATTGTCAATTAGTTTCCCGTAAATTAAACATTAAATCAGTCAGACCATATAAACCATATTCCAACCACATCTTCGACTAAGTAGGTTTTGCAGACACTGTCTGAAATGTAAAGCTGGGATTGTCCCACTTGTACATTAAAGGTCCAGGGTCTTGTATGTTGGTTATATGCCCATCGTTATAACATGTTGGTAATATTATTATAAATAGTAGGGTCCTTTTGGGTTACACGCAAGAGACGATTTAGCTAAAAGAGATCGAAAATAAACCTGAGGGGTTAAGTTTATTAATATATCAAAGTAAAGGTATATTAATTAGAAACTTAATGGTTAAGTTTATTAATATACCAAAGTAAAGGTATATTAATTAGAAACTTAATAAGGATAAAGGACTAAAATGAAATATCCACAAAGGAGGGGATAAGGATGAGGAGCACTATAAATACAACCCTAGATCTGAGTTGTAAGAGCTGCCAAAACCCTAATTTTTGTCACCCTCCTCCCACCCCTCGGTATACGGCCGATTTCTTTCAAAACCCTAGGTATTACGTGCTAAAACTTCAAGCAAAGGTATATACTACATCAACGGGTGCTGGATCATTGTCTTGGGTGCGATTACATTAGAGGAGTTCTACTTTGGGCTCTCGTCATCCTAACAAAATCAGATCTGAGATTTAAAAGGTATGTCTTGAACCCACTTGATTTTACAGTTACAAAAGTGTGCATGATTCTGTGATTCTGGTTGAATGCGATTTAGATTTCTGTTTCCGCTGCGTTTGTTTTATGTTATCGTATTCCAACAGTGGTATCAGAGCCAGGTTATCATGATTTTGTACTGTTTTGATTTGATTAAATTTGTTAAAAATCGTTTTTTTTCTGATTTATCGAATCTGATCGACGTCCGCGCCGCGGTAAAAGAAATATCGCGTCGCGGGTTTTTTAAAAGTTACGATCATTAGGGTTTTGCCGCGTCGCGCTTCCTAGTGTTCCGCGCCGCGTCGTTCTTGTCATGATCGGTTTCTTTTGATTACCGCGTCGCGTTTTCTCGTGTTACGCGTCGCGGCGGTCGTGATGTTTTATTTTTCTGAAATCAGATTTCTTATTATAAAATGGTGATTTTAGTATTGTATAATTGTTTAGATTAATCATTGACATAGAATACTTGCATGCTCAATAGGATTAATAGCTAAACACAAAGTTTAAAATGCTTCAAAATTTAATGGATGGTTGTTTAAATTAATTATTAACACTGCATCCTTGCGTGTTTAATAGAATTAATAGTTAAACGTAATTTTCAAAGAATACTTAAAATTTTAAATGATATATATATTAGAATTGTATCTATATGTATAACTTAAAATAAAAACATTGGTCAGACCGTGACTAGGCTCACCTACTCTAAATGTGTAGAAGGTTGAAGGAGGTCTCTTTGATTCCTAATGAGGTTGGTTTTTAAATAGCATTCATTGCTTACCACCCTCACCGCCTGTCACATTTTATTGAGTGGAGTTACCGAAAGGGTTTGATAGAACAGTGTTTCAAGATAAAAGTATTACTGAAAATACACAAGTAATATAAATTTGTTAAAAGTTAATAGATTTTTTCAAAAGTCAAATTGGCAATTTCAAACCGGTTTTAAAAGTTTAAATTGATCCTTATGCCAATTAAAAGGTTAAAATGTTTTAACAAAAACGAAACAAAATCCCGTTTTATGAAAATGTAAATCTCATGCTACCCACAAAGAACCACACATTTAACCGGGCCTTTCCGGCGTGGGAAGTGCCATAGCCAACGTGTCGGATTGGACTCGGCCAAAATGATGTGATACTCGCGATAACTCATGAATCATGGGCCGAGTGTCATGTGGGTCCTTCGTGGTCGATTTACCATCCAAACTCGTGATCCGCGGCATACCCGTCACGAGAGAGAGGATGAGCATGATGGGATTAAACATGCCATTGATCAGATTCAATGAATCCCAAAAGATCTAGAAGCTTCATAGAGATTGAAGTTGGCAAATAGTATTGCCTACCTAAATAACTTTTGGGGGTGACTACGACATACCTCTTCACCACCAGAAGTGAAATATGGATTCTAGCCTTAAGTAAAATTATTGTTTTGGGTAATTAATTTTTTAAGGATTAATCAAACTAATTAAATCTACTTTTCATATAGATGGCTCCAAACACAAATAAAAATTCGAATTCGGCTACAAATATCTCACTAATGCAACTCCTCTCTAAGGATAAGCTGACCGGATCAAACTACTTGGACTGGATGCGTTCCCTTCGGATCGCCCTCCGGTATGATAAGAGAGAATGGGTCCTGGACACAGCTCTTCCTGAGGCTCCAGCTGATGATGCAACTAGAGCTGTTACGGATGCTTGGCAAAAGCATAAAGATCAGTCGGATGAGGTTGCTTGTCTCATGTTGGCGACCATGGTTCCGGAACTCCAAAAGAGTTTCGAGACCGCTGGGGCGTTCGACATGGCCGACCAGCTCAAGGAAATGTTCCAAGAGCAAGCTAGACAGGAACGATATGACACTATGATCTCCCTACTAGGTTGCAAGCAGTAGGAGGGAACCGCTGTCAGTGCACACGTGCTTAAGATGAAAGCGTACGTTGACAGATTGGAGCGACTTGGATTTCCGATCGCTCAGCAATTGGTTACGGATATCATCCTACACTCGCTGAGCAGTACATTCAGTCAGTTCACACTGAATTTTAATATGAATGGATTGGAAAAGACCATAATGGAGTTACACGGCATGCTAAAAACTGCCGAGGCAAATATGTCTAAGTCTAAAAACTCCAGCTCCACGGCTCCGGTATTGGCAATCAGGGAAGGGGCAATCAAGAAAAGGAAAGCCAAGAAGCCTAAAGGCAAAGGGAAGGGTCAAGTTGGTAACCCCAACACCAACCCTAGCAACAAGGGCAAGGCTGGTTCTATGATAGTGCCGTCACCAAACCCTGATGAGGCCATTTGTTTCCACTGCGGAGAAAAGGGACACTGGAAGCGAACCTGTCCTAAATACCTGGAGGAGATCAAGAAGATCAAGCCCAAAGTGTCTGGTACCTCAGGTATATACATGATAGAACTCCATAATACTTCTACTACTAATTCATGGGTCCTAGACACAGGATGTGGTACTCACATTTGCTCTGATGTGCAGGGACTAAGAAGAAGTAAGAAGTTAAGGCATGGGGAGCTTGACCTGATCATGGGCAACAGCCATACGGCTGCTGTCAAGAGGATTGGGGATTACGAGCTCGTGCTTTCTACTGGATTTTCTATTAATTTATTAGATTGTTGCTATTCGCCAGAAATGGCTAGAAACATTATTTCTTTTAGTGCTTTGTATCGAGACGGTTTTGATTTTGGTTTTGATAATGGAAATATTTTGGTTTTCAAAAATGATTGTCTTTACTTTAAAGCATGTCCTACAAATGGTATTTATGAAACTATCGTGAGCATTAGAAGAAATAATAGCTTAATCTTAAATGTTGATTCAGATACATCCAAAAGTGTATTGGATAAATCATGTCTATGGCATTGTCGACTTGGCCATATAAACAAGAAACGCATCGCCAAACTCCAAGAGGATGGGATTTTGGAATCATTCGACCTCAAGTCTGATGATGTATGTGAGTCTTGTTTATTAGGCAAGATGACAAAAGCGCCATTCACAGGGAACTTTGAAAGAGGCAAGGATCTGTTGGACCTCATACACACTGATGTGTGTGGACCGTTCAGATCAGCCACAAGACATGGAGAAAGGTACTTCGTCACATTTACTGATGACTTCAGCAGATATGGGTATGTTTATTTGATTAAACATAAGTCTGAAACCTTCGAGGTGTTCAAAAGGTTTCAGAACGAAGTAGAGAATCAACGGGGCAAAAGGATTAAGATCCTCCGATCCGACAGGGGTGGAGAATATCTTAGTCAAGAATTCTACGATCATCTGGGGAACTGTGGAATTGTTTCACAGTTGACTCCTCCTGGAACACCACAACATAATGGTGTAGCTGAGAGGAGGAACCGAACATTACTTGATATGGTTCGGTCCATGATGAGTCGTGCTACGCTTCCAATCAGTTTCTGGGGCTATGCCTTGGAGACTGCAGCAAAAGTCCTAAACCTTGTACCAACTAAGAAGGTCAGCAAGACACCCTCTGAAATATGGAATGGGACTAAACCCTCATTGGCGCATTTAAAAGTCTGGGGTTGTGAGGCTTACGTCCGTCGTGAAGCCATCGACAAACTAGAACCCAGATCAGAGAGGTGTTACTTTATTGGTTATCCTGCTAGTTCTTTTGGGTATTTGTTTTACAAACCTTCTGAAAACAAGGTGATTGTTGCACGAAGGGCAGCCTTCCGAGAGAGGGAGCTGATACACCAAGAGGCCAGTGGGAGCCAAATTGATCTTGAGGAAATTCAAGAACCAACCAATAAAGGACCTGATGTTGGCACTAGCTCTCAACCAGAGGTTGAAAAACCTGTTGAGCCTCAGCCAAGTACAGCTGGGGAATCTGACATACCTCCACCTCCTGTCTGGAGATCTGATAGAGTACGTCATGCACCTGAATTTTATGGTTTACATATTACTGAAGGTGATGAGTCAATGGTAGGTGACGATGAACCTACCAGCTATCAGGAAGCAATGGCAGGCCCAGATGCTACCAAATGGAAGGAGGCTATGGAGAGCGAGATGAAATCCATGGATGATAACCAAGTTTGGAACTTGGTTGATCAAACACCTGGCCTTAAAACAGTTGGGTGTAAATGGGTCTTCAAGAAGAAGACAGACATGGATGGAAAAGTACACACATATAAAGCCAGACTGGTGGCAAAGGGTTATACTCAAACCCAAGGGATTGATTATGAGGAAAATTTTTCACCAGTGGCAATGATTAAATCTATCAGGATATTGTTTGCCATCGCAGCCTTTTATGACTACGAAATATGGCAAATGGATGTAAAAACCGCTTTCCCTAACGGAAAACTTTCAGAAGATGTGTATATGACACAACCAGAGGGTTTTGTACAGTCCAAATATCCCAATAGAGTGTGTAAACTTGTGAAGTCGATTTATGGACTCAAACAAGCATCTCGCAGCTGGAATATCTGCTTCGATGAGAAGATCAAAGAGTTTGGATTTTCGAGAAGTGAAGATGAGCCATGTGTATATGTCAGAGCTAGTGGGAGTGCTGTTGTCTTCCTTGTGCTGTATGTTGATGACATACTACTCATAGGAAACAATGTCCCAATGTTGCAAAGTGTTAAAACTTGGCTTGGGGATTGTTTTGCTATGAAAGACTTGGGAGAAGCGGCATACATACTTGGTATAAAGATCTATAGAGATAGATCTAGGCGACTCATTGGTTTAAGCCAGAGTACATACATAGACAAAATCTTGAAAAGGTTCAAGATGCAGGATTCCAAGAAAGGATTCGTGCCTATGCAACGTGGTATGACATTGAGTAGAGACCAATGTCCTAGTTCTAGTGATGAACGAGAGAGAATGAGTCGAATCCCATATGCTTCAGCAATGGGATCGATCATGTATGCCATGTTATGTACAAGGCCTGACGTCTCTTGTGCCTTGAGTATGACGAGTCGTTATCAGGCCAATCCTAGTGAAAATCATTGGACCACAGTCAAGAACATTCTTAAGTATCTTCGGAGGACGAAGGAAGTGTTCTTGGTCTATGGGGGCATGGAAGAACTCACTGTAAGTGGTTATAGTGATGCTAGCTTCCAAACCGATAGAGACGACTCCTGTTCGTAGTCAGGATTCGTGTTCTTACTGAATGGTGGGGCAGTAACTTGGAAGAGTACCAAGCAAGAAACAGTAGCTGATTCGACAACGGAGGCTGAGTATATTGCAGTTAATGAAGCTGCAAAGGAAGCCATGTAGATGAAGAAGTTCATCAGGGATCTCGGTGTTGTTCCTAGCATTGATGGTCCAGTTGAGATCTTCTGTGACAATGAGGGTGCAGTCGCCTTGGCGAAAGAACCCAGAGCTCACAAGCGCACAAGGCATATACACCGGAAGTACCATTATATCCGGAGGCTCGTTGAAGAAGGAGACATCATGATTAGTAGAGTTACATCAGAAGATAATCTTGCTGATCCATTCACTAAACCGCTATCCCAGGCCAAGCATGATTCTCATACTAGGTCGATGGGCATTAGATTTGCAAATGAGTTGGTTTAAGTGTATTTAATTTAGTTTGATTTGTGTTTGGAACTCAAGCAATGTGAAACTCTATTTGTTTTGAAGATTATTATGTGGAGAACTTAATATATGCATGAAGGCAGTCATTTCATTAGTTTATCATTGTGTTCCAATTTTGCATGTTTTATTGACTTCCTGAATAATTATTTTATTATTCAAAACGTCCACAGTCGGTCATACTTTTGGGAGTAAGTATTGATTCAAGGCTGACATGAGGAATTAGTAAATTGTCCATAGAGATGGACATAGCATAGAGATGCGCTAATTCTCAAGTGTACTTAATAGGGATTAAGTATTGGAGTAACCTGTACTTAGAGATTACTTCACGGAATGTGTCACGAGTAATTCTAAGATGGTAATATCTTATATTCTTCAAGCGGAGATGCATTGATTCTTAGTCCTGCAGTCTGTTATGTCTTGGTTTTCTCCAACGTTGTCCGTAACTGGCAGCCATACAGAGAATGTCCAGATATGACATGATGAGTGGGCGAGATCCGTGTAGTCAAAGTTTATTTGTTCCTTCTGCCCTAACAGGAGAAGCGATATCCATGGGCCCCTCGATGATTTGGTGTTGACAGCAAATGTACGGCCGTACTCGAACTGAATTGATATAGAATCAATAAGTGCAGTTTGTTGTGGTCATCACAAATCTCTATCGGGAAACATAATCTTGAATGTTTGAGACTGACAGAATTCCATGTCAGACGTTCATATAGATATCTTGTAGAACAAAGGAATATTTGATCACTTGCCTAAGGGCTGTTTCATTAGATGAACACGGCATTTGTCTAGGATGACATACACCTTACTAGGTAAATGAATATTAGACCATACAGTTGTTATAACAAGTGCAAGTGGGAGACTGTTGGTTATATGCCCATCGTTATAACAAGTTGGTAATATTATTATAAATAGTAGGGTCCTTTTGGGTTACACGCAAGAGACGATTTAGCTAAAAGAGATCGAAAATAAACCTGAGGGGTTAAGTTTATTAATATATCAAAGTAAAGGTATATTAATTAGAAACTTAATGGTTAAGTTTATTAATATACCAAAGTAAAGGTATATTAATTAGAAACTTAATAAGGATAAAGGACTAAAATGAAATATCCACAAAGGAGGGGATAAGGATGAGGAGCACTATAAATACAACCCTAGATCTGAGTTGTAAGAGCTGCCAAAACCCTAATTTTCGTCACCCTCCTCACACCCCTCGGTATACGGCCGATTTCTTTCAAAACCCTAGGTATTACGTGCTAAAACTTCAAGCAAAGGTATATACTACATCAACGGGTGCTGGATAGTTGTCTTGGGTGCGATTACATTAGAGGAGTTCTACTTTGGGCTCTCGTCATCCTAACAAAATCAGATCTGAGATTTAAAAGGTATGTCTTGAACCCTCTTGATTTTACAGTTACAAAAGTATGCATGATTCTGTGATTCTGGTTGAATGCGATTTAGATTTCTGTTTCCACTGCGTTTGTTTTATGTTATCGTATTCCAACATTGTAGTGTTCGTCCGAACCTCATGACTGGCCTGAACCTAATCAGAAATGTCATTTCACTGGCTATCCCGCTGTACCTGGAAAAGAAAGAGCTCTTTTAGAAAGAACTCATATTCTAAGGAGACAGTGGGAGTTGGGACAGTCCTGAATGAGTTCAGGATTAGCCAAGTGAAAGAACCTTTAGTCATCACTAGGCTTAGAGCAGAAATCATATTTATGTTTCAACACTGACATAATCTTCTCTTGACCAGTAGTACTGGTCACCATCATAAGTAGTTATGATCGGGGTGACATACCGATTGGTGGTAAAACACTATAGTTGGTACGGATTAGCAATCCGACTACTTGGAAGCATTGGTGAGCCCGGTTGCTGCCAATTAAGAGAACCTTAAGATGAGATGCAGTCTGTGTGACAGTTTGATTGATTTTACAATTGGTCTTAAAACCGGTGGGAGTAATCATCAAAAGAAACCAACATGGACAGAAACGTACCTTCAGAACATCTGGTTGAGTGAGACGATACTCAGAGTCAAGTAATTGACTCCAAGAGAAGCACTCTCAATAGAAGATGAAATCTGAAAGGATACTGCATAATGTAAGTCGTTAGTGGAGTGCGTGTGGATCACCGGCACACTAATGAGGACTCACAAAGAGTATGCCAGTATAAAGGTACGTGGGCCCGGGATTACCCCATGGGCATCTCGCAAGAAAGGATATTCAGATTCTCAAAATATGCCAAAGGATTGGATTTTGAGAAAGGGGCTGAAAGATATCCATTAAGATGTCAGAAAGGTTTGGATTCTCAAAATGTGCCAAAAGTTCTGGATTTTGTGAATAGTCCATAACCGTGTCAAAGCCAGTGGGAGTGTTGCTGTTACATAATGTTTCTAGGAAACGTCTCTTTTCATTACAAAGTGTAATGACTTGGTGTTAAGAGACGGATCGCTATGAAAGACTTAATAAAGATACGGCATGCTCGGGTGGTTATAAACGTCTATGAGATAGATCGAAACTCTGCCAAAATGATCTTGATGAGACTTAAGATGCATTGCCTAGGAAATAGTTTTCTATCATTGCAAAGTGTAATGATTTGGCATGAGAAATATAAAGAAGGTGCAGCATACTCACATAATTCATAGACATCTATCAGATAGATGTTGTCATCAGTATTGACCTGGCCATAGTAAGCATGATCTTGATAAGATTCAAGATGCATGGAAAAGAGTCTCCGAAAGGAAATGGTCATTGAAAGTCGTGACACAAGGATTGCAACTAATCCTATGATTCCAAAAGAGTTTGGAATAGGACTAGATCGAATCCAACAAGTTTCTTGGGTGGATCAGAAGTGTCATGAACATGTCTTGATGACTTAATGCTTAGAGCATAGTGAGTCAGATTCAGGATATGACCTGGCTGGGAATACTTAATGGATTTTTGTACATATGTGAGAAATCATTGGAATATGATATGGGTGAATGTTGATAACAATTTGAAAAGAGTTTCAAATAAGGACTTAATGGCTAAAGAATTTCGTTGGCATTTCGATGGAGCGCGTGTGGCTCACCGGCACATCGTAACACCTCGAAATAGTCTTAGGGTGTAGTCATGGGAACTAAAGATCCCGAGAACCATGGAAAGTCACAGTACATAGAATGGAGTTGTTAGTGAGAATGACAGTATGACCAAAATTAAAATATCATCGGAAGGATATCCGATCGGATAAAGTGTATAAATGTGTAACATTTGAATACATAGAAAGAGTGAAAGGTCAAGTAGACATAGATACATAACACGAATTAAATAGTTTAAAAGGAATCTAGAAACCGATAATAGTTTTATGTAAAATCCGACTTGGTGATTACCTCGTGGAGACTTAGTAATTAGCAAGAGTAGCTACCAGTCAGATTTTAAGTTTCGTCTTTGCATGTTTCACTTCCCGAATAATTTGATTATTCAAAAGTCCACAGTTGCTCGTACTTTTTGGGAGTAAGTATGAACGAAGACTGTCGTGAATTGGTTTGTAGATTGTCTAAGGAGTTAGACATTGCAGTAAGACTGCTACAACATTCACGAGTACTTAGAAATAGAGATTTGAGTATTGGATAAACCCGCGCTCAATAGATTGCTTCATGGATTACATCACGAGCAATATTGAGACGATAATATCGTATGATCTTGAAGCGGAGACATATGAGTTGAAATTTACGAGTCGGTTGTGTATTGATAATGCGAAAACGCATCGGTAACTCGATGTTACAAAACACATTGTTGTGTACGATTTTGACAAATAAAAGACACAAGCATATGAGTCAAAGCTTATTCGTTCCTTGACCCTGATGGGAAACAGATATCTGTAGGCCTCTCGATGATTTTGAAGTTGACTAAAGTGCTGGCCAGCCGGGACTAAATTGATGTGTTCAATTAGAAGTCTCAAAGTCATAAGCAGAATCGGAGATCGGGAAACAGAGTATCGGACAGAGATTGATCTCAATCCATGTCTCGTGTCTGAAAATATCTTGTTGGACGAAGGATCATATGATCACTTATCTATGGACAGAACTGACTGGTCAGAGTTCGGCATCAGTTTCTTGGAAGCTGCAGGTTGTTTATTAATTAGAAGATAAATTAAAGTCATAGACTTATCCAAGTGGGAGACTGTTGGATTAGGTGTCTAAGTCATGACTTTATATTTATATTTATCTTGTTAATTGAAGCAAAGTCCATTTGGGTTGCCCTCATAGCTGGAGGTTAGGATAGAGTTCAGTAGAGTAAAAGGTTGATTTATTAAATGTTTAATAAATCAATAGAATTAATTAAATGGTTTATTAATATATTTAAGTGTTAATATATTAATTAGAAACTATAATAATTAATTAAGATTTAATCTAGAATTAATTGGATTTAATTCAGTGATTAAATTAATTAATTAAAAGTGCAGGGACTGGTTTGTATTTATTCAATAGTTGAATTACTGACAAACCAGAAGCCAGGGGCTAGATTTGGTGCCACCTTGGAGGCCTCTTCCAAGGGTGGCGAAAACCCTAATTAGGGTTTAGAAAGTCTGGTCCAAGTGGTCAACAGGCTTGCCCACTAAGGAGGCTCCTTAGGGTTTCAGGTGTAACCCTAGAGGCTATAAAAGGAGACTCCTAGTACCCCTTTTTCTGCGCCACTTTTGAACCAACAATACTATGCTGGACTGTCTTCTCCATTGCTTTGGGTGTGACTTGCATTTGAGGCAGGACACTTGTGCTGCTAGCTTCAAGAACAAGATTCAAAGGTTGGTAATTCTTGTTTTAAACTTTAGAAATTATTGTTGGCATTTAGCTTTAGTTTATTATATTCATAGAAGAAAACATAGATCTTTCTAGGGTTGCATGTGAACCATAAGAAATTATTTGTTCATTGCTTGCTAGAAAACCCTTCACTTCTTTCGATGTATCTTATCTCAGGGAATTTTGTAAACTTCCCACCATGATGGAGCTCAATACTGAACATATATTGGGATAACCTTCTGTAAATTCATCAAAACAAAGAAACAATTTTACCTTTGAACCAATTGCTAGAAATCGTTTTTGCATTTTCATACATATCAACGAGAAACAGAGTACATACCGTATAATCTCGTTGCTTCAATAGGTGCCTTTGTTGACCTAATACCCTACATCGTCGACAATGTTGAATGCGATAGAGGGTTATTGACAGAGCGATTAAGGTTTTCTGAGTGAAGTTGAGAGTTGACGAGAGGGGTGAGATACGTATAGTCGTTTTAGTGTACGATCATCACCTTTTTTTTAAATGGCGCTAACATGTGTCGGATGAGAGAGACAAGAGAAAGACGAAATTACCCTTGTGAAAGGTGCAGCTAACGTTTGTTTATAACGGCTGTTTGCTTCAGGGACCAATTTCACTAAAAAGATGCAAAATTGGACTACTAATACACCAACAAAAGGTTTTGGACCAAAACCACATGAAAATGGTAACCACAGGGACCATTTTTGCAATTTTGTCATTATTTAATTATGCGGTTATATTTGCGGTTATTGAATGCGTTGCGGTTATTTCGGTACGGTATATATCATATAACCGCACCGCAAACAATTTTGGGGTAAATTCAAAATTGAAAACATCACTGTCGGTTATTGTTTCGGTTGCGGTTAATCGGTTTCGGTTTTTGCGGTTTTTTTTTACCATGCGGTTCGATTTTTACTCACCCCTACTATGAAGTATGCAGAAGTGTACTTAACTGAGATATGAGTATAAGAGACTTGATGCCGTAAGAATCCACAAGAACAAAATTAGAATCTAAAATACTGAAGAGATGTTAGTGGGACATTGGCGTGTGAAATGACTATAAATGGCGATGTAAGAGAAAAGATAAGTTGGAATTGTTGTAGGCATAGATGAATAAAGACTTGTTGATGAGTCTTGGCAAGGAAAGAGCCAAACTATGGAACTGGTTTAAGGACTTGTAGACAAAGCCTAGAAATTGGATGATTATTGACTACAAGCCCTTTATGGGAGTTTAATAGAATTAGAAAATTTCTTTTTGGTTGTACAACATGCCACAAAACAACACCATGACGAGAATGAACCGCTTTAGCATTGTGCATAGACACATTCTTGGCTGCTATAAGACATATGTCCCATAACCAGATTATGGTGAAAAAGTCACGAGATACACTATTGAGTTAAATGCTCAAATAGTCAAACACTAAAGTTGAATGATTGGCATGTAATATGAAATCATTTATGGATAAAAGTCTAAATTGGATACGACATTAACAAGTAGATGTAAGGACGTTAGTAAACAATCTAATACATTTGCTTGGTGCAAATTTCTAGCTGAGGTTTGGTGTGAATTTTTGTTTTCAACATTAGGAGGGTTGATTTATTCAAAGAGAGTGGATGATCTCGAAAGTTTTGGTTCACAAAGTCAGATTTGGGATCATCAAGTTGTCCGTCACTGCAGTTTTGACCAGAGAAATGAAATCACAAGCTGGAGCTGAATGGGACTATTTTAATATACTTATATCTCATTGTATTATTGTTGGATTGTAGTAGAATTATTGTTGGACTGTTAGTGGAATTGTTGTTGGGTCATAAGTACTTAATGGGCCACCCCTTGAGAACTAATTCAATTTATCTCTTTGATCATTTCATTAATCATTGCAATCGTCGGCTGTAAATTTGGAAATTTACAGGTGTACATGGATTGGAGTTTCTCCGATCTGGGTTTTGTAAAATCACGGCTTGAATTTTCAGGTGAACATAAAAGCCGGTTTTGGGTTGAATATGTTAATTTTAAACTGGTTCGAATTATAAAATATGGTGACGCTACATAACTAGTTTCCGATAGATTTTGAATTTTGTTTTGGAATCGGAAAAAAATACCCTTTTCTAAAAAAGTTTTAAAAAATGACAATGTAATGTATGCTTATTGTGACAAATATGCATAAATCCCTTACATTTTTAACCATTTAATTGAAAAACGATTACATTATAGGGTAAATTGCATAAAAGTCATTAAGTTTACACAAATTTTTATTTTGACACTATGTTTATTTTTTTGGCAATTAAATCACCAAGTTTTCTAATATGTTGCAAGTTTGACCATTTGACCGGTCATCACGGTTGCCAGCTGAGGTAATGTGGCAACGTGTCGGTCTTTATTGAGATGGCGCTAACATGACGTGATATGACCATAGTTTTTTGAAAAGTAATATTTAAAACAATAATTATAAGTGACAGAGGATTTATTTAGTTTTTTAAAATTACAAATACAATGTTTTGAAATTAGGATGATATACGGTGATTGTATATAATATATACCGATAATTATAGAAAGAAATTTAAAAACTGATTTGAAAGTAATATGATATACGTTAATTGCATATACTATCTACTGATAATTATGTTAAAAGTGTGGAATATATGTTTAGTAAAAGTAGTAATTATGGCTTATATATGGGTGAATTTGTTAATTATTTTATTATTTGTCATCATAGACAAATAAGTAAAAATAAAAGATAATTTAAGCTAAGATATAAAATATCATCATGTCATACCAGTACCATATCATCAAAAACTGACACATCACCATTAACGTCAGTTGGCAACCTGTTCGACCAGTCAAATAGTCAAAATTGCAACAAATTTGAAAAGTGTGTGACTTAATTGCAAAACAGAATAAACATATTGTCAAAATCAAGATTTTGTATAAACATAGGACTTTTTTGTAATTTTGCCCAAAATTATAATACAAAAACTCATTTACATAATTTAACAAAAATTATGTAATTTCCAAAAATAAATAATACAAAAGGTCAACACTTGCTTATTATTTTAGTTTTCAATAAAAGTCTTAAATGAATGATTATTAGTTTAATTTTTGATATGGTTAACCAATTAAACATATACATAAAATAAAATAAATTTTGATATTTCATTTTGGTTGGTTTTTTCGGTTTTTATATATAAGAACCAAACTAAATGAAAAAAATTGGTTTTTGGTTACTTCAGTCTAGATCTTTTCTATTTTTTTCGGTTTTTTTGTGGTATCATTGTTTTTGCACTCATATTAACCACCAACTTCATCTTCAATTGCAAGGAGTTCGACACACCTCATTCTTATTTTCTTATAAAGTTCTAGGGGATGAGCATATAGACCGGAAAAACTGAACCGAACTGAAAAACTCACCGAAACCGAATCGAACCGGGACCGAATATGTACATATTCGGTTCGGCCTTCGATTTAAAAAAAATGCTAATTTGGTTTCAGTCCAATTCGGTTTCGGTCCGGTCCCCAGACCATGCTTAGCCTAACACTACTCTTGATCATGAAAAACTAAACCGAACCGAAAACTGAAATAGTCGATCCGAACAGGGACCGAATATACATATTCGGTTCGGTCTTCGGTTTATAAACAATCCTAATTCGGTTTCAGTACAATTCGGTTTCGATATGGTTCGGTTATTTTTTAGAAGACCCTCATCCCTAGTTATAGTGTTATTGTTCATGTTCCTATATGCTTATACCAAATTTGAGCTTGTTTATATATATATATATATATATATATATATATATATATATATATATATATATATATATATATATATATATATATATATATATATATATATATATATATATATATATATATATATATATATAGGGTTGGGTTCTTGTGAGATCTAAAAAAACCATGAGATCTTGAAAACTCTTTCTGATTGGTCAGATCACAAAAGGCATGATTGTCATTTTACGATTCTCATTTAATTTTGATTTCTTTTTAAATAACTTTTTTCGGAATTAAAAAAACATAAAAATTCTGGATTAAAAAAAAAACAAATTTTCGAAATCCAAGAAAATATTAGTGTATTTGCATGTGTATATATGCATATTTTCACAATTCAGATATACATATTCGTGTTTTTAATATACAACTGTTTTGAACGATACATACATAAAATTTAAAAAGTACAACGAAAAATAATGAACGTTACATACAGAAAATATAAAAAATACAACGAAAATTCATGATATCTTCATTTCTCAAATTTTCAATTTTTATTTCTTCAATTTGCTCGATAACTTCTCAAAATCTGCAATAACATTAATAAAAATTAATTTACATGTATATTCAAAATCATTAAAATAAATACATACATGCACATACACATACGAACAAATGCACGTCTATTTTTGCATATATAGGCATATATGCGTATGTACACATTGATCGGGCCATTTTGGTTTGAAGTAAAATGTAATTAACTTGATAAATTAAGCCTTGTTTAACCAAGAATGACCCTAATTTTGATGGAATTGAGTGAATTACATGCAGGGATTGAAAAATGGGAATTTTGGGCGAAAACTACGCATCAAACGGACACCGGAAGCGGGAGAAAAAGCTCAGCGTTTTAACAGCATCCCAGGAAGCGTCCCGGACGCTAGCCTGGAACTCTAGGCCAATTTTCTTGGAAAAAACAAGCCAAAAATGCCAGGAAGCCCCGTCAACGTCCTAGGTGGCGTCTGGGACGCTGGCCTAGGATGTCGGGCGTTTTTAGGACGTCTCGTCGTGGAACGCTGCTTGTCGTAACTGCTGAAGAAATACACACAGCGTCCCAGGGGCGTCTGGGACGCTGGCCTAGGACGCTGCCGCCTAGAATGCCTTAAATTGCCTTAATTAAGCCACTCTTTTTAATGAAACTTTATCCCATCGACCCAAAGGAGCCTCTAGACGATTTTCTCAAGGTTTTGACAAATTTCCAAGGTCTAAAACACTCCCAAAATCATCTCCAAACAATTCCCAATCTCAAATTAAACCTCTTTTGCATCAAGATCAAGCCACAATTCCTGAAGTTTTGAAGATCCAGTCATGTTCAACATCTTCAGCACAGTGTTCGCATCAGTTCCAACCATGAGTAGCTAAATCATCCCGTGATCACAACCGGGAGTAGGTTTTGATTCCTTTTCCAGTATTGTATTAGATTTGAACCTTTTAGATTCATGAACACAGTATTTGGTTTGTTTGTTTTTTCAATCATATGACTAGATTTCTAATACTTGTTCTTAAATTGTTGCTTGATTGAGTGTAAGACAATTCTATTGTGATATTCCCCACCGTGCCAAATCATCCACAGTGGTATGTAGGACGGAGGGTGCGGATTTTACATAGTTTGATCCCAGATTTAGTCAGTAACAGTACGGTTATGTCTATGTAATCTGAATGAATGCAAAATTAGTAAAATCTGATATAATACATTGTTAGAAATCAAAACTGGAACTGGGAGTGATCACCTCTTTCTCTGATTGAATTAAACCCTTTGCAATATTTGTTTGTCTTAATTTGTTTACCTTTAAATCTATTAGAACTAGATTGTTAACCATAAGCTCCTCGTGGATTCGACCCTTACTTGCCCTAACTATTTAGTGCGTTTAAGGTTTATTTTTGATTGCATCAACAACTGCGATCACACATACGCATATATATATATATATATATATATATATATATATATATATATATATATATATATATATATATATATATATATATATATATATATATATATACATATAAACATATATGCACATATGCATTTATAAAACTACATATTAAAAAAACCCTAAAAAAAATACTTACATGCATATACACATATGTACATAGGTACACATATGTATGCATATATGCAAATATGCACACATGTGTACACAAACAAATAGACATATATGAATATGTACACCTATGCACATGTGCATGTATATATGTGCACATATACATATATATGTTTACACATATGCACGTATTTAATTATGTATATATGCACATATGCATATATATATATATATATATATATATATATATATATATATATATATATATATATATATATATATATATATATATATATATATATATATATATATATACATATATATATATATATATATATATATATATATATATATATATATATATATATATATATATATATATATATGTATTGATATTTGAAAGAACACATGTATAGGTACATTTATGATAAATGCGTATATGCATATATACACGCATGGTAAAATATACACATGTTCACATATACACATACACATATGCATATATACGTATGTGTATACACATGTGTATATACACATATGTGCCCATATACATACACATATACATGTAGATATAAACATCTGGACACATATGCACTTACAAAAATCGATATACATGCACATATGCATATACAATGCTACCAAACACATATGTACATATACACGTATATAGGCACATATACATATACAATGCTACCAAAGACATATGTACATGTAAAAAATCGACATATATACACATATGAAATCAAGCCAAATCGATGACTAATATACATGATGAAATATAGAATTCAATAATACCCATAACAGATTAATTGTAGTTTATGCGTAAATATGGTTAGAAACAATTTTGAACTAAAAACTAGATCCAAAAAGTGAAAAAATATTGAACCTTTAATTCAATAAATTATCAATCGTCCATTGTTGCAGCTTCGTTTTTCAGGATTCCTCGATTATAAAGTGGATCCTCGGGTTCCAAATTCGAATAAAGTATCAATCGTGAAGCACCAAACTGTGGGAATTTCAAGAATAAGATTATTACATAATGACAATAAAACTTAATAAAAATATTATTCGACAAATTAAAATATTAAATTATCAATCGTGAAGCAGCTTCGTTTTTCAGCAAAGACTCACCTTATATGTACTTAAGTTTCCCATGGCTGGCATCAGTGAAGCACCAAACTATGGGAATTTCAAGAAAAGATTATTTGACAGATTAAAATATTAAATGATGACAATAAAACTTAATAAAAATATTACTACTTGCTCATTGATGTAAAGATCTTGATCAATGTCACTTTCAATGAAGGCCACTTCACATGCTTGATGGAATAATGACTGGTTGAGTATATGAGCTAATCCCACCAAGAAAGATCAATGCATTTTCGTAAAATTACAAAAATACCCTTTATTTATAGATGCATTAGCACATAGAGTTTTACCTCTTTAAAGATAATTTTCCCATTCTTGCCCACATCGATGAATTCAAACATCTGTGAAGAAAGATAAAGATGCTAATAAGTAATCCATGATTCCATAAACTACAATAGGGCACGTCTCCTTTTACAAAAGTACCCTTCAAAATCAATAAATTTGTAATAATGATGATGAATTGAGCAATTTGCTAACTGACCTTTTCTGAGAGATCGCAATGCTTTAATCTTAAAACCCTCAAGAAATCTTGGATTTTGACATTTCCACTGCAAAAAAGATAGTAATTAAAATAAGATTCTTGAAATTCCTTAACTACTAAAAAACTAAATATAAAATTTGTGCAAATTAGAGATGAACAACTAAAAAGTCTAAAGAAATATATCCAAGAAGAAGAAGAATCGTTGATGCAGAAGCATGGTAGAAACGAACCGTTGTGGTGTTCGATGTCCGGCGTCGCCCGCCTCCGATCACCGGTCTTCGTCTTTAGGATGAACCCTAGCAGAGGGAAGGTTGTAGCGGCAGAAATAAGGAGCGAAGAGAAAACTGATCGAGCGATAAGAGAGAAAGAGAGAATATATTATTTTGATTTGCTAATTTTAGGGATTTAACTTTAATGATGTTTTCTTAATTCCTATAATGCCCTTATCCATACCAAATATACCATTGGATTTGTTATTAATTACAAGAATGCCATATTTCATCTAAGCCCTTCGTTTTTTTTATCTTGTGGTCCAGAATTGGTTCTTAAGATCTCATGGTTTTTTGAGATCTCAAAAGAACCTAACACACACACACACACTCTCTCTCTCTCTCTCTATATATATATATATATATATATATATATATATATATATATATATATATATATATATATATATATATATATATTCCAAGTTTCAATATAATGCCTTCAATTGGGAGTCTTCATGACTTCAATCTAGCGCTCCTTAGGTAATGATGGTGGCGGATGCAATATCATGATAATTCCATTTGGAAAGATGTGACCATGGCTCTCTGACAGGTCGCAGTCGTTGATGCAGTAAAAAATAATAAATAAAGTCTCACTATCCACTAGTTAGGGTAAGTATGTGTCGAATCAAGGGGTTCGTGGTCAACACCATGTATCAATAAATGCCTAACTATAGTATCACTCTATAGCAGGAATATTACTAACACTTGAAACTCAATTCAAACTTAAAAACATCAATCAAATAAACCAAATTAGATCTGAGCATCAAGCACTATAGATCAAAAAACTCAAGAACCAAAAGGACTTTCTTTTATAAAAACTAAAAAACAAATGAACAATCATTCCAACAACTAACCAACTAACCAACTGCAGGAGTTGAACGATAACTCTTGAGTCTAAAACTCAACCTCAAATGATCAGATAAATTTCTAAATACGGAATACCCTTAGCACCGAGAATTGTTACAAAACCGAATAAACAAGGTAATAAGCTAAAACTGATGATTCTAAGAAAACTATACTATGGAAACTGAAAAATAACTAAAATGGGCTAAAAGATCCAGAGATTTCTCGATGCATTGCTACCGAATACCGTCTGAATGCCTCTATTTATAGTTGAAAAATCGAAGAGTTTGTGTAGCCCAATACCCTCTTTCCCGTCGTGAATATGGCTTATCCTCGATGTCTCACACTTTGAATTTCAAGTCAAATCCATATTATAGTTTCATCCCTTCCTAGATTTGCGACCTGTTAGTATACGCGTCGCGAGCCTCTCGAGTTCTTATCCTTTTTTCATCTGTATCTTTTGTTCAATTTCCAATTTAAACCCTGTATTTTAGTACTTTTCCTATACAAAGCAACTTCCCACAAAAATGAGCGTATCTAGTTCTTTTATAAAGATAAAATAACTAAGACATGTAAAATAATGCGTAAATAAACTAATATTAAAGCATGTTATCACTTTTCATGGTCCATAAAGTAGTCTCAATATTGAGAGAACCATGGCTAATAGAATGGGGGCATGAGAGGCTCATTAGCCACATACATGTCAATTTAGAGTATTATAGAGTGGAATTTGAGGGGTTGTTCAACTTGACAAATAGTTTCTCGAGGTGGTGTGTAGATGATGTTGGCGTTTACTCTGCTTCCTTTTGTAAAATGCATATCAATGCCAGAATTTTGGTGAATTGTTGAATGGACACACATTGAAATTTGTGTTAGCCCTAAGAAAGATGAACTTACTATTTTGAAGGGCTTGTTTGGATTGTATCCTTATTCATGGCAATCTTACTACTGAAAACGTTTTCATTCCGGACCTAGCAGGCCCCGGTCTACGATGCTTATTATAAGGAAACCGTTATTCTTTTCGACCGTTCCACTAGTAGGTCCCGATCGTATCCATATTCATCACCTCTTCATAATCTCTCTACTACAAAAAAAGTGTTGTTTCGGGGGGAAAAATCCCTCCAAAATTCCTAGAAAACAAGTGTTTCCGCGGAAAAATCTCCAAGGAAAACACCTCCTGGGAAAGTTGTTGCGAAGGATCTTCTACTAACCATTTCTTGGCCTTTTCTAAGAATGTCTTTTATTATAAGTTCTGACACTTATCCCATACACCTATTTTGCTAGTTTTTTCGAGGAATTTTCTAGGAAATATAGTGTCAAGGAATTTCTAAGGAAACACTTTTTCGATGAATTTCCTAGGAAACATGTTTTAGAATAATTCTCTAAGATATATGTTTCCGAGGAATGTCCTGGACCAGTTCTCTTTGACGGTTTTTGTGATAGTTTTTCGTGACTAAGTTTCCTAGGAATATCCAAAAAAATGTGAAGCTTTATAAAAAAAGTAAATGAAACATGAAAAAATCCAAAATTTCTCTACCTAAAATGCATTGAAATCTAGTACAAATGAACAAATTCCAAAAAATCAACTCCACACTTGAAATTATTGTTATTGTTATTGTTGTTGTTGTAGCTAACATGATATATATATATATATATATATATATATATATATATATATATATATATATATATATATATATATATATATATATATATATATATATATATATATATATATATATATATATATATATATATATACTAATAAACAAGGCATTTTAGTGCCACGTGGCACCCTTTTAAGGCCTTTATTCCACATGTCACTCTATGTTTAATTCAATCTAAATTCAAAATAAATAATAACTAAATATAAATGATTGATTATTACTAAACTAGAAAATCTAAAATACCTAACTACGGATTAGCGATGTTAACATTTGTTAAATAAATAATCTAAAATACCTAACGGATTAGCAATCTAAACTTCTTATCCATTCCTTCTCTCACACACATTATTTTATATCATATATTATTATTATTATTATTATTATTATTATTATTATTATTATTATTATATTCTTGTAAATAAATATTAATGATAATGTCATTTTATTTTCAACCAAAAATATTATTTTAATTTTAACTTTAACCCAAAATAACGATATATTTTTCTTTTTAACCGAAAACAACAACATTTTATAATGACATGTCAACTCAATGTTAAAACTTAAACGTTGTGAAACTCGAACTAAAACAATAATGTATTTTTATTTTCAATCCAAAACAAAATTGTATTTTTATTTTTAACCAAAAACACAATGTACTTTTAACCAATATCAATAAGATTTCCTATTTTGAACTAAACATACCAATGTGCTTTTATTTTTAATCTAAAACGAAAATGATTTTTGAACACAAAACGTCTGCTAAAAAATTAATTATAGAAAAAAAAATATATGTCAGCCTTAAATTTTTTAATAAAACCTTTTGAATAGTTAAAGTTAAAGTAATTACGTTTTGAATGTTAGAGATAAATCAATGTTTATAATGAATGTACATTGTTTTGATGATTATTCCATCAAATGTTTTTTATTATTCAATCCGTAAATATCACTTTGAAAGACACATTCGTGTGCCCCGTGTTAAATGGATTACTATTTGAGTTATGGTATGATTTCTATCATCAACTCATTATTATTTATTTATTTATATTGAAATATGAAACATTGAGTTTGTGATAAATAATGTTCAATTTGTGTTTTATGATAGGAAGGTTTTTGTTTTTAATATGAAATAAAACATAATTATTTGGAAATCTTAGGTTTTCAATATATTTGACATATTTGGTAAGTCGTAGACCAAACTCTTATTCCCAAAATAGTCGTGAACAACACACTATTATTAAAGTTTGATATTGAACCAAACATAAATATCTTAGTGCCATGTGGCATCTTTTTAAGACATTTATTCCACATGACACTATAAGTTTAACTCAATCTAAATTCAAAATAAATCACAATAAATCAGGTTTATGATTTTCGGATATGACAATCTAAATCCAAAAAACCCCTAAAAATACATATCCTATCCTTTGTAAATTTAAATAGAATTCATCTAAATTCAAAAAATCCCTAAATATAGATGGATTGATTATTTCTATTAAGTTTTTTAATCAAACCGTGTAACAAACGGGTTTAAAACTAGTATATATATATATATATATATATATATATATATATATATATATATATATATATATATATATATATATATATATATATATATATATATATATATATATATATATATATATATATATATATATAATTCTTATTCAAATTCTTCGGTTTTATCTGAATTATTATAAAAATCAACGAAAATTGAACCAATTAAGATATCCTTATTAAATCAATCAAACTGAATTACCTAAGAACAGATAATTAATTAATATACATCTAAAACTATTATTTGATAATGCTAATGTTAAATGCTTTTTTCTTTTGGGAATTAAGTCCCACTAGAAGTATAAGTGATTTAATGGTGGCCGATTGGTGTTGATGAAGAAAACTAGCATGTGAAGAAGTTGGGGTTTGAAACATAAAAGAAACCACCAAGTTGATTAGGGTAGTTGTTTGGAATAGTATTTCGAACTTTATTGCTAATTAATCGACTATATTGCTAATTAATCGACTATATTAGAGTAGTTGTTGACGAAACTTGTGTTGAGTTTCCAAAGTAATGACTCAAAAAGAAAAGGCATATATGTGCATAACAATTAAAAAATGCAACTAGGTTAAAAGTAAGAGATTATAAGGATAATTTTAAGACTTATTGACAAAGAATAATCTCAACTTTTTTGTTTTCTATGGGTTAATTAGTTTCGGTATAGGCATAGCGTCTCCGGTTATACTAAGATTATGGTCATGTAGTAGTAGTAGTAGTTGAATTTCTAGTCTTTGACTTAACTTTTTCGTAATCGAGACCATGAACCTAGATTTTTTTACTTCGCCTTCTAGAAAAGGTATTATATATTGTCAGGATTTAAATAACGTTTCATTAATGCTGGTATTAATTTATTAAGACATTAACATCAATGCATGTAAGAGTTTTCGTACGAAAATAAAAACTAAACTAAAAGAGTACTTGCTCGCTAACATGTCATTTAATTACCTGGCCTTACAAGCATCAACTTCTGCGTTGATTGTACCCCATTGAGTTCCAAAATGAAACCGAGCTTCAAATAATACCAATGGTCCTACCTAGTCTTAATATAAGTTATGGTTGATTCTACTCTTCAATGTGATCATTGATACCCTCATTCTGTCTCAAAATTCATTATATATAATCATCGGTAAACTTGGTCAGTTTTAATTTTGATAATTCTTGCTTTGGACAATCGGTTACTAAAAAACACAGCACAGAAAATCCTGTATTCATGCTAATATCAAATTAAATGATTAACTTATTCACCCAGAATAACTATTTATATATATATATATATATATATATATATATATATATATATATATATATATATGTAAATTCAGATTAAAGTTTTAATTTTCTAGAAGTCCGAGAAAGTATATCATAAAGTAATGAATAATGATAATGGCCAAAGCCCAAAGGGATCTAAAAGTAAAGGGTTATATGCAAGTTGCTACTCCTACTTGCATGCCCCCCAACCAAATTCAAACTAATTGCATGCAACTTGCAATCCCCATTCCCAATCCTCACACATATTTCGTGTTTTATATATATATATATATATATATATATATATATATATATATATATATATATATATATATATATATATATATATACACACACGGTACGTACCATCAAAGAAAATTAAGCAATGGGTTCTTCAGTTCAAATCCAAAGAATTCAAGAAAACAACCTCAAAACAACGGTGAGCCACCGCAACCATCGCTCTACCATTACTACCATATGGAGAGTTCCACCGTCAGTTTACCTCCCTGAAGATCTCCACCACCACCATACGCACACAGTGGGTCAAAACCAGTGTTCCTCCACAATAGTACAGTTTATCTCCGCCCCCGTGGACACAGTTTGGTCCGTCGTCCGTCGCTTCGACAACCCCCAAGCTTACAAACACTTTCTCAAGAGCTGCCATGTCATCGTCGGAGATGGTGACGTTGGTTCCTTAAGGGAGGTCCAAGTGGTGTCGGGGTTGCCGGCCGGATCCAGTATGGAGCGGCTAGAGATCCTTGATGACGAACGCCACGTGATAAGCTTCAGCGTTGTTGGTGGAGACCATCGCCTGAAAAACTACCGATCTGTCACCACGCTGCACTCTTTACCGACGTGCTCTAGAACCACCGTCGTCGTGGAGTCATATGTCGTGGATGTGCCGCCGGAGAATACCAAAGAAGAAACGTGTGTGTTCGTGGATACCATTGTACGATGTAACCTGCAGTCACTGAAGCAGATGGCTGAAAATTTGACCCATAAATAAAACCTCGTTAACTCTGCACATTTTATTGGACATTTCTTTAGTTAACTGGCCATTCATATAACTTTCTTATGTTTTTTTCATGGGATTTTTATCAGGTTGGTATTTCATGGTGTAATATAATGAAATCTCCCAGATTAGTCTCATGTTTAATAAAATGTTGTTTTCCTTATCTCATTATTATTTCTAACGTTTATAAATGAGGATATGATATTCTCTAAGAAAAAACCACATGACATGAGTATTTATTATTAATCATTTAATTTTATCTTGATACAAGATTAAGAAAATAGATACATTATGTTTTTCAATAATCAAAACATATTTTTGTTAAATGTACATGGCCAATGATGAGAAGTAATAATTGAGATGTTGGATCTGTCAAATAGGCTTAATTTCGCAATATCATTAAAAAGAGACTAGCAAGGCGCTAGTTATGAATCGAAGTACAGGCAGCAATGGGGTTAGTACCACCAGATCAACCGATCCAAATTTCTACCCTTCCTATATATATATGTAAATGTTTTAATCCAATGAAAAGAGATGCTCCTCATTGAAAGGAAACCTGCTGCTTGCCCTGAAACATTTTGATTGATTCCGTATCCACCCACACAAACGTACGTACGGACTACCACCCCGCACAAGTCCGACTTGAGCTCGACCTAACCTCCTTTCCCAATCGATCAACATCAGCGGGTACTACTAGAAAAAATGTAGGGATTCTTACTCGAGACATGTCTTTTATATTTTGATATAAATTTATTCAGAAATCCCACAGAAGTTCTACACATTTCCGAGAAAACTATATGCTCCCAAAGGATTCGAACACATTGTTCTACTTCCTCGGAATTTCCTTGGAACTTACTAGGCTTTTTTAAGGAATAAAAATAGACAAAACTTCATAAATGGTCCCTGTGGTTTCAGAAAATATTGAGTTTGGTCCCTAACTTTCAAAAACCTCACGCCTAGCCCCTGTGGTTTGAAAACTTTTGTTAAATCGTCCCTGAGCCATACAAAATGACTAATGTACCCTTTTTAATTTCTTTTACATTTTCTTTAACTACAATTACCCTTTTTATTTTCTTTTAGATTTTTTAACTAAAATTTATTATTAACAAAAAAAATAAGAAAATACATATCCCTAATTCATACGCTTGCCCCCACTTCTCTCTCATCCTCTATTTCTCTGTCAATCGGCTTCAATCCAACCCTCGCCATCTCCGATCTGCAGCATGATCCGGCGAACCCAGGTTACTTCGAGTTCATCCCGCATGATCCGGCGAACCCGGTAACGATTTCACGCGATTCGCCTCCTCATTTAGTTGATCTTGCTGATTTGGAGCTGGGAAAGGAGTACGAGCTCGTGATCTCAACCTACTCCGGTCTCTGCCGGTACCGTGTCGGCGATATCGCCTATCTCCTCCCTTTCCAGGATCTCTTCTTTGGGACTGCATCTGCGCTTTTTTTTTCTCTAGTACTCCATTTCTCCATCTTCAACTTCCTTCTATACGTCCGACCTCGAAGCAAAATTTGATTCCGTTTCTGCAATTATTTCAGCGATATTTGTTGTACTTTGTAGCATAGTCGCAGCCTCAAAGAGGCTGTTTTATGTTGATGTTTATACCAGATGGTTGCCATAAACTGCTTGATGTTGTGAATGAAGATGAGCGATTAACAATTCTTGGAGATTCGAAGTCGAGGGCTACTGTGATTTTAGATCAGGTTTTTGTGGTTTCCGATTGCAGAAAACGTTTCCCGATTACAGCTTTAACTTCCGATTCCGATGATGAAGGAAAACTTGCAATTGAGATGTCGTTCACCAAATGTATTTATATATTCCTGCAATCGGAAGTTTTCTGCAATCGGAAGTTTTCTGTAATCAATTCAAAACCAGATTCTTTTTCTGCAATCAATTCGATCCATCTCTTACTCTCTACATTCTGAGTATCCATCTACAATCTGTTCGTTCGTGAGAAATTGACGAACAGATCGGAAGAGTTGAACCATTGTACGCTGAAATCTTACTAAATTTTCGAGACCACAGACGCCGACGAAACTAAACATACATTCGATCTAATCGACGGCGGACTTGCAGCAAACAACCCGGTAATTACATCTGATCTGGAGTCCATCGACGGCAGGAAGATGTTTGTGCCTTCACTTGGCACCAGCATGTCCAAACGATCTGAGAAAGGACAACTTCCCGATGGGGTTTGATCAATTGGGTGTTCGACAATGGCACATCTCCGATAATTGATATCTTCAACGATGATGGTGTACGAGAGAAAGAGAGGAAGAGAGAGAAAGGGTTAAGAGAGAGAAAGAGTGAACTGGGGGTAAATAGTGGTATTTATTTCTTTTTTTTTGTTTTATTAAAAATAGATTTTAATTAAAGAAAATGTAAAACAATTTAAAAAGGGTAGATTAGTCTTTTTATATGAGACAGGGATGATCTATGAAAAGTTTTCAAACCACAGGGACTATCCTTGAGGTTTTTGAAAGTTAAGGACTAAAGTTGATATCTTCTGAAACCATAGGAACCATTTATGAAGTTTTGTCATAAAAATATTTACTTTTTCTGGGTTCCTAGGGCTCTTTGGTAATATTATTCTAACCATAATATACTAATAATAATTATAATTATAATTATAATTATTATTTCTATCATTTTTGAATAAATTATTTGATATTGTTTAAATATTATTGTGATTATTTTATCCTGATCTTTATTATTATTGTTATTAGTATTATCATAATATTATTATTAAATTATTTATATTATTATTATTGATATTATCATATTATTATTATCATTAGTTGTATTATCATATTTGTTATTACTATTGCTGTTATTGTTCTTATCAATTTATTAGTATACTTATCAGTATTTACATTATTCATAATAATAATGTTATTAATAATAAAAAATAAAACAATATCAAATAATGATGATAATAATGATATATAAATAATAACATTAATGATAATAATAATAACAACAACAATATAAATAATATAAATATTAATAATAACCTAAATAATTCCAAGTATATATGGAGCTGATTTCTTACGCTGTGAGGCTTTTAACTGATTTTCCTTGAAACTTTGGACGGATTTTTGAGGAAAAACTAAACAAAAAAACACACATACCAAATTTTGAACCTGAGTCTATAGTTATACGCATCACACACTTTCCGTTTTGCCTATAGTACAAGTCAAGATAGTAATACATAAAGTTAAATACATAGTAAATTTATTGTATCCTAGAAATTTCCTCGATATATATCTATTCTTCCTGGAAAGTTTCTCGATAAATTATTATAATTATTTTATTATTATAAACATTATTTACATTAATAATAATAACGATAATAATATTATTATTATTATTATTATTATTTTATCATCATCTTCATTATTATTGTTATTATTAATATTATCATAGCATTATTCTTAATATTATTTATATTATTATTATTATTAGTATCATCTTATTATTATAATAGGTTTTTTCTCACAGTTATTTTTATTAATATTATTAGTGTTATTATCATTTTTTATTACTAACATAACCTACATTATTATTATTAATATATATATATATATATATATATATATATATATATATATATATATATATATATATATATATATATATATATATATATATATATATATATATATATATATATATATAGAGTAAAGATCTAATGAGAACCAAAAAAATCATGAGAACTGGAGAACCAAATATGGTCCATTAGATCATAAAAATAAAAGGCTAAGATGAGTTATGCACTTGCGAATAAATAAATTTATGTGCATATATGCACCTGTGAATGTGTATATATGCACCTACGAAAAGATGCATATATGAACCTGCGAAAAATTGAAAACGAAAATTTGATTTATAAAAACGAAAATTTGAATTTTTTTTTTTGAAATTTGAATATTCAAATCTAATAGGCTTAATTTTAGGAGATGGTTATTGTTGTTGCCAAAAATAAAAAAATTCAGTATTAAATGAGATTTGTTAAATGACTATCATGACCTTTTATGATTCAACCAATCAGAAAGAGTTCTCTGGTTCTCATGAAAATATTGGTTCTCATTTGATCCTGACCATATATATATATATATATATATATATATATATATATATATATATATATATATATATATATATATATATATATATATATATATATATATATATAGAGAGAGAGAGAGAGAGAGAGAATTGCATAATTAACTTATCTTAAAAATCTAAGAAGTTTTTTGTTTCATATTATTTAAAAAATACGCCTAATTTTTTTTTAAATCAACAATTAAAAGTTTTATAAAATTTTCAAAAAAGTCGACTTTAATTTTCCGATATGCATATACATATTTTATCTGCATATGCATATAAATTTTTTTTAAAACACCATGAATACATGCATATAATAACGTTTAAGAGATTTTGTTAAATCAGAGTTTCCTTAGACGTTCAAAAATAAAATTTTGGGCATATCTTTTTTTTGAAAAAATAAGGTGTAACAAATAAAATATAATGCCTATATTGGTAGAAAAATGCATTGCTATTATAGGTAAAGTGCATAGCTATTTTCAACAAAGGAATGTAAACATGTTGTTATTATAAAAATCAATAACATAATTAGTAATTGTATCTTCTGTTGAGCTATGGTGTAGTCTATGAGGTAGACACCCGATTTATGTCTTTGACATTACGAAATCAGGAGCCATGTCTCAATATCCCAAACATCAACCGTTATTTCTCATGTTGACTTGTAATGTCTATAATTGAAGGTCAAATATTTATACTATTATTTAAGATATGCAAAATTCAAGAAAGAGAGATTAATAAGGAGATATGTATATATGTAAAATTCAAATGAGAGAAAGTAACAAGCAAAAATATATGCAAGTGTTTGAGGCACAAAGAATTATAAGAAAGTCAATTGGATAAGAGAAATGAAGGTACAGAATGAATAACAAAGTAAACCTTTCCATATAGTCTTATCAAATTGTAATACTTTAATATGAGAGGATAGAATGTTGGTGGAAAATTGTTAATTTTAAGAAATTGTAAAGTGTGAATAAATTCAAATAGTTGAAATATGAAAATGATTGAATATTACTGTTAAAACCTGTAAAATTTATCAATCTAACCACCATGTTAGATCTGAAATAAATTTATTTTATATTAGAATAATGGCAATTAATTTGAGATCGTTGCGTCAACTGTAATTGAAGATCATCTGAGATAAGAGTTATCCTAATTTTTTGTTATTTTCGAGTTTGGATTGATAAGAACCTCCATTTAAATTCTTAGTTATAGTTTAAATAGAAATCTAAGTATTATTACAATGTTTCTTGTGCATAATATTAATTCTCATAACTAGGAACCATTGAATTGAGTGGCCAAGCTTAACATGATGTTTGAAATCAAATGAGGATCAACATTTTATTGTTTCTATGAGATTTCTCTTCCAGACATGTTTGTATGATCATACAAGTACAACACTACTGCAAAATTTCATGAAGATGATAAAAGGCGTATGGTTTTGACTACCTTTCATGTAGAACATACAAGCTTGGTACGGTCTTGGTACATACCATCCAAACCGTTTGGAGCATCAAATAGAAAGTAACAAGGATTATGTCCACTTTGATGTACAACCATATAAATGAAGAGGCAACTTATACACTATATGTACCCTTATACTTCTTATTGGTATGCACAAACAATATCTACCTAATTAGGGGTCTTATGCCATGTTTTCATACAGTATTAGGAGGAAGAGCCCAAACTGTAAGGGGTAACGTATGCTCTTACTCCTCTTCTAAATAGATCGTATGAAACCCTCTTGATTTTGAGCCTTGTGGGTAAATTTAGTATATTCTTTGTTGAGTTAGGATCTTTGAGCTCGAACAATAAACTTTAAGTGCAGAATTAGCGAAATACAAAACTTAGTAACAACAAACATCTATGAATTATAAGAAGATAATATGAAGAAAATGGTTGTTTCTTATAACTTAATCAGAAAGTTACAATGAGTACGAACAAAAAAAGTTATTGTACATGGATACTTAGACACTTTTACACGTATTCCTATACCCTTATTTGTTAGAGAAACATTCTAGTGTAAAAAGGTATGGTCGTGCTGAAAGGATTGATTTTATTACAATAATCTAAGTCGTACACCTACAAACAATTACAAAAATATTGTCACTAATCAATACATTAAAAGTACAACCTTAGAATTGAAAACACCGAATGTCAATTATGTTCTTGGGCATAACAATATTCACTCTAAAGAATCACTTTGTCAATAACATCACTAACATCCTTTGCTTTAACCACTTTGTCATTACCCAAAAGCCTTTGTGTGAGGTCGTTTCAAGTTATCAACATTCTCCCCGTAAGTGGCCTCTACATTGAAGACCACTTCAACACGTTCTTAAAAACCTCATCACTAATCGATAAAATTTCCTAACCTTGAATAACTAGCTACTCTTCTCAACAATTGATTCTTTCAACTCTAGTGATGCATCATGCATGCTTTGACCTCAAAATGGCATCAATTGTAAGAATAATTCGCCTAAGTCCACATTTTCCTTACTACCTAATTAAGAAAATTCGACTTGACAATGCTGGTGAATTTTCATCACAAGCTTTTAATGACTATTGCATGTCGATTGGGATAACTATTGAAATCTTGTTGCACACGTTCATACACAAAATGGTCTAGCTTAGTCGTTAATCAAACACCTTCAATTAATTGCAAGAAAACTACTAATGCATTCTAAACTTCTTACATCGGCGTGGGGACATGCAATGTTACATGCAGCATCACTTATACACATTAGACCAACAAGGTATCATAAGTTCTCCCTTCTTCAACTGGTTTTCGGTCAGGAACCAATTATTTCTCATTTAAGGGCATTCGGATGTGCAATTTATGTACCCATTTCTCCACCACAGCACACAAAAATGGGTCCTCAAAGAAGAATGAGAATTTATGTTGGATATGAATCTCCATCTATAGTGAAATATTAGAAACATCAACTGGAGATTTATTTATAGCTAGATTTGATTATTGTCATTTTAATGAATCAGTTTTTCCAACATTAGGAGGAGAAATAAAGAAGCTGAAAAATAAAACCTCTTGGAATGAATTATCACATTCAGTTTTATATCCCCATTCAAGTCAATGGGAACTCGAAGTGTAAATGATAATTCATTTACAAAATATAGCAAATCAATTGCCAGGTGCATTTACTGACCCTAAGAGAGTAACAAAGTCTCATGTATCAACTATAAATTCTCCAACTAGAATTGATGTCCCATATTGAAAAAATACAATTGAAAATGAGTCTAAGTCATGCCTGAAACGTGTAAGACCAGCCGGTTTCAAAGATAAAAATCCTAGAAAACGAAAGGGAGAAAACACAATTGATGGTCCAAAAGAGAAAATTGGATCTCTTGAAAAGATTAGTGAAACTATAGAAGAGCCCAGTGACATAACAAAAGAAATTTAGATACCTGAAAATTATGAAAAAGAAGAGATTTCAACAACTTATGTCATGACAGGAATCAGATAGAACCGGAATAAGACGGACGTCGACGATAATTTTTCATATCATGTTGTGCATGAGATTATGGAACAAAATGAGGATCTTGAACCTGAATCTATGGAGGAATGTATGAATACAAAATATTGGCCAAAATAGAAAGATGCAATAAACGAAGAGTTTAATTTTCTTACTCGACGAAATGTTTTTGGACCTGTAGTCCATACACCAAACGGTGTAAGACCAGTGGGTTGTGCATAAAAGAAATGAGAAAAATGAAGTTGTGAGATATAAAGCAAGACTAGTTGCACAAGGGTTAGGCAAAGGCTGAGAATTGATTATGAAAAAACATACTCTCGTGTGGTTGATGCAATTACATTTCGTTATTTAATAAGTCTTGCAACATATGTAAAACTGGATATGCGTATAATGGATGTAGATACTGCCTATTTATATGGTTCACTTGAGAATGATATTTATATGAAAATCTCATAAGGGTTTAAGGTGCCGATTGCACAAAATTCTAATTCTCAAGAAGTATATTCAGTAAAATTAAATAGATCTTTGTAAGGATGGAAACAATCTAGTCGTCTGTGGTTCAATTTCTTAAGTACATTTTTGTTGAAAGAAGACTACAAAAATGATCATATAAGCCCATATGTATTCATAAAAATACAGATTAGAATTTGTCTTAATTGCTGTTTATGTAGAAGATTTGAACATTATTGGAACTCTAGGAGAATTGGAAAAGACTACTTCTTGCTTGAAAGAAAAATTTGAAATGAAAGATCTTGGTAAAACGAAATATTGTTTGGGTCTTCAAATTGAGCATATAAAAAATGGAATTTGTATGCATCAATCCAATTATCTAGAAATGTACTTAAAATGTTTTATATGGATGATTCACATCCATTAAGTAACATGATGGTGGTGAGGCACCTAGATGCCGAAAGGACCCATTTCGGATTTGTAAAAATCGTGAAAAACTTCTTGGTCCTGAGGTACCATATGTTAGTGCTATTGGTGCACTAATGTATCTTAATAATAATACAAGACCCGATATATCTTTTGTCGTAAACTTATTAACAATATATAGTTCTTGCGCAACAAGAAGACATTGGAATGGAGTTAAACACATTCTTTGATATCTCCGAGGTACAATAGATATGAGCTTATACTACTCAACTTCTTTAAATGGGGAGTTAATTGGTTATGTAGATGATGGCTATTTATTCGATCCACACAAAACTCGGTCCCAAACAGGTTATTTATTCACTTGTGGAGGTACGACAATTTCTTGGCGTTCTGTTAAACAAACTTTAGTTGTTGCTTCTTCTAACCATGCAGAGATTATAGCAATTCATGAGGCAATTCGTGAATATACTTGGCTAAGAAAATTGACTCAACATATTCATGAGAATTATGGTTTAACTTCTAACAGGGATGTATCAATCATACTATATGAAGATAATGCGGCTTGTATAGCCCAATTCAAGAAAGGGTTTATCAAAGAAGACAGAACCAAGCATATATCACCCAAGTTCTTTTTCACACATAATCTTCAAAGGAGTGTGGCATCATCATTCAGAAATTTCAATCAAGTAACAACTTGGCCGATTTGTTCACTAAAGCACTTCCGACATCCAAATTTGAAAAGATGGTACGAGACATTGGTATGCGGCGCTTCAAGGAAATCAAGTGATGTGTCCATCACAGGGAGTTGGAAACATCAAGGTTTTTGATGAGGCAATAATTTTCAATATCTATTATTAATCATGTATTCTTTTTCTTTAATAAGGGTTTCTTCTCATGAGGTTTTACCAATTAAGATTTTAACGAGGCATGTCACAATCGTCATTCAAGGAGGAGTGCCATGAAATAATATTTACTGAATGGCTATTGGATTCCCCATATTCTCTCACATTTCTCCATCATTAACGAGCATTAGTGACAAGCATTATTAAGAAGCATTATTAAGAATTTTATGAGTGTAGTTATGCATCACCATAAAATGCATTCATAATAGACCTTACATTTCATATTCTTGTTACTAGTATAAATAGTGAGTAATATGTATTGAAAATTAAAGGTTTTTACCACAAGTGATTGAATAAACTTATTTACAATCTCATTTCCTATTTTATTTTTTAATATAGTTTTATATTTCATCATATTTTATAACACACCGGTATTTGTTATGTAATATCTTTTGATAATTGAGATAGTACACCGTCTAATAAAGGATTTTGTTATAGTTAATTGTTATCAAGGGCATGAGTTATATCAGATTTCATAATGGTAATTAGGACCCCATAATACGATCGAGAATGGCACTATGATATGAAAATGTGATATTGGAAGCACAATGTCCAACCGAATAAACGAAAAAATAAATTAAACTTACAATATTAATAACCTTGGAATATTGGAAATACACCGTGTATGGTAGTACTAAATTAAACTTACAATATTAATAACTTTAAAATATAATATAAATATATGAGAATAAAAATGTGATAAATGAAATTTATTTGGATAATTAAAGCGTGTCAACCTTGACTGCGTGCAAAGTTGGTAAAATGAGTTGGATTTCTTGTTTTTAATTTTGTCATATTCACAACTTGAGCAACATGATTTAATTTATTTACCCAAATTGATAACTTTTTCCCTCTTGTTATTTTCTAGTTATGGAATATATATATATATATATATATATATATATATATATATATATATATATATATATATATATATATATATATATATATATATATATATATATATATATAGACTAAATATCAAATGGGAACCATTTTTTTCCTAGGAACCTTTTGACTGAAATTTTTTTTTTCAAAAAAAATTACATAATACACCTAATCACTTATATTTAAGATCTTTTGTAAAAAAAATTTGAAAAAAAAACATGTATACACGAAATGTGTACATATGCACGAAACGTGATCATATACATATTTGCGAAAAAAGTGCATATATGCACATTTCGTGTATACATATTATTTTTCAATTTTTTTTGACAAAAAGTCTTAAATATAACCGACTAGGTGTATTATGTCATTAAAAATTTTTCCTTCAAAATTTTTTTGAGAACTCCTACATTAAAAATTTTTCCTTCAAAAAAGTGACTTAATGCATTAAGTCGTTTATATTTAAGAATTTTGTCAATTTTTATCTAAAATAAGCTTGATATATTTGAAAGTGCACATGTGCACATAACCACATTTGAACAAAAATACACATATGCACATTTTGTTATATACACATTTATTTCAAATATTTTTGACAAAAGATTTTAAATATAAACGACTTAATGAATTAGGTCACTTTAAAAAAATTAGTGTAGGAGTTCTTATACACACACACACACATATACATACATACATACATACATACATACATACATACATATATACATATATGTAAGAACCCGCGAAAAAGTTGTAAAGGGTAAAACCGTCTTTTGACACGTTGTACGACTATTATGTAAAATAATATGTATTTGTGAAATTATAATATAGGAAATAAGAGATTATGTGAAATTTGGAGTTTTACCGCATGAATAGTGAAATATGGCCAAAAAGGGCAAAATGGTCATTTGACATGGAAATGACCAAAAATGTCAAGAAAATGTTAAGTTGGGAGTAATGAAGCATAAATGGTAAAGTTATGACCTTTGGACCATTTTTGTGGAAGAATTGGAAGGTTAGGGACCTAAATGTAAAGTTTTTATATATAATATATATATATTATATGTTAGTTATTATCCCCATTATTTGAGGAAATCAGTAAGCAACTCCAGAGGATTCTAGAGAGCACGAGAGAAAGCTAGAGAAGATTTCGGGAGATCAAAGGAATTGCCAAGAAATCAAGAAAGGGTTGGAATTAGTGATTCCAAAGTTAAAGAAGGTAAGCTTTCCTTTGTTTCTAACCTAGGTTTTTGGGTGTATGCTTGAATTGGTTCTTGAATGGAATTGAAACTGCAATTTCAATTAAGAATCATGTGGGTTAAGTAGCTAATGCTTCCAATAAGTCATTAGTTAAGAATTTAACTCTAAAACATAGAAGTAGATTGCTATTCTTGAGAAATTTCAAGTTTGGTCAAGAACTTCAATTCTTGCATATGATTGATTCAAACGATTTTAATAGCTTAAAACCTTGTACTAATGAAGGGTTTTAGTCAAGGAATAAACCCCATACGATTAAGAACAGAAATAAGTGCTTAATGGGTGAAAACTGCGTGCTACAGTGCACTGCGTGCTACAGTGCGCCTCCAGACAGGGACCAAAAATGTTAGAAATTTCAAATGCTAGAAACCATAGCTAGACATGTCCGATTGACCTGAAATTTTAGCCATAACCCTAAAATGGTATAAGAACATGTCGGGAATGGTCAAATCCGTAATCCGACCTTGCGGAAAAGTCACTGTAGCGGCAGTGGCTAAAATTACTATTCATGCCAAAACTTGATTTTTAGAATTTGAGCTAGACTTGTCCAATAAACTCCAAATTTGAAACACAAGTCTAATATGGCCTAAGATTTCATGGAAAAGAGTCGGAACTGAAATACGACCCCTCGGGGCTACTGTAGCAATATACGTGTATTTCGGAGAAAACTATAAAACGAGTTTATTAATGGTTATACATTTATTATAACCCGGAGTTGTGTCAAATGAGACTTTAACATGATAGAGTTAATTATATTGAGTATTTATATATACTACTTGTATAGGTGGTGCTTCGAACGTTATTGAGCACGGGAAAGGAAAAGGCGTACGTGAAGCCTAGTGAACCGTAGTAGAATCAAGGTGAGTTTTATGTGGATTTCTATAGTACATAGCAAAATGTTATTTTCAGAAAAGTAAGATTTCCAAATGATTGTAAATTCTAAAGTTTGGAAAATAGTTCTGAAAGAAGCTCTATACGAGGGCTTAGTGTTTTAAACAGATTTTTAAAGTATGGTTTGCAAAGTATTTTGAAAGAAGTTCCTTATGTGAACTAAGATGTCAAAAATCAGTTTTTGAAAGTATTTTCAGTAAAGAGTTATAAAATGTTTGTGTATGAGTTGTTTACAAATTGTGTCCCATTTTGACCAATTTGAGATGAAATGAAGTAAGAATTAAAGAAAGAAAGAAGTAAGAGCCAGTTGTCCGGACTAGGATCACCCACATAATCGGGGGATCAGAAGACACTACTGGGATGGTACCTCCCGTCGCGAAGTAGTTGTCTAGCTTAGTATACCCTTGTGCTTGAATCCGTTCCAAGTCACAAAGGGGAGACAGAATGAGCATAACCGAGTGGGCAGATCTGTTCTGTCCCGCGAGGGGAGCTAGTAGAATGAATTAAAATAACTTAATTCATAAGTTTCAGTTGGTCACAAGAAAATGAGAAAGAAGGTATTTTTAAAGTTTGAAAGTAAAGAAGAAAAGACATTTTGATATTTATGATATAAATCAGTTTTGAGCAGTGTACTTTCAATACTTCAAGTTTTGAACAGAAAAGTTTTGGGTCTAAACCCATATTACTCACGAGACTTTATGTCTCACGTATACTATTTTTTTAAATGCTATGTACTTAGGTGAACGGAGCGAAGGTGGCAGTTGGGACCGGTTTGTACACTGTAAGTTTAAATTATGGTTATCTGTATTGAGTCTGTAATACCCCTCGAGTTGAATTTGTAAAATAAAACAAAAAAAAAAATTAAGTGGCTATTTCATAGTCACGAGTTGTAAAATATGTTTGTAATTTAAACTGTATTTGTATTTTAAATATGGTTTGAGAAAAGGGGTGTTACAATATACATATACATACACATACATACATACATACATACATACATACATACATACATACATACAAATTTAAGATCATATGATACACATTATTTTTCTCTAAATATCATCAAATAATAAATAATTGTCATCTCGGAGAGTTACAACTCTTAAGTAGGGATGTAACCGGTAACCGAATAAGCAAGAAATCGAGGACCGGAACCGGACTAAACATCCCCTATCCGGTTCTAACATGTTCGGGTTCCGGTTCCGATTCGGTTTTTTTACGTTCGCCCTTAGTTTCGGAACAGGTCCGAACCGGACCGGAATCGTAATAATTGGTAACAGAGTAAGCAATAAATTGAGGACCGGAACCGGACCGAACTTCCGTTATCCGGTACTAACCGGTTTCGGTTCCGATACGGTTCCGGTTCCAATTCGATTTTTCGGTCCAAATGCTCGGTCTTTATAATTTAGTTGTTTGTAAATCATAATATGTCAACTACTCGGCACTAAAATTGTGAAATCATGTCTTCACTAAATTAGAATGATCTATTTTGTGTGATTGTAAGAATTGATGATCAATAAATCTTTTTGTCAATAAATGTACATAATAAGATAAAAGAAAGTTTAGTGATCAGTTTGGTTATATACTAAAATTATAGAATGCTCTATGTAAAGTTTATAGAAAATTGTCATATGAATGTATAATAACGTAACATGTTGTGATATAATAAGATGGGTCGAGGAATCATGTGTGTTAGCAATTCTGTTAGTTAGATACGACAAAATGATATAATTTAGTAACGCATTTCATTATTACTATTAGAGAACATATACTATCATAATCAAGCATATATAATACATTATTTGTTTTTATCTTAACTAATTAATAATGATTAATTTCAGACAAAATGACAAGAAGAGAAACAACTTCACAAAAAATGCGTTGGTAAACAATTTGATTAGTATGAAATATAAACAATGTAATTTAATAATTGTGTATATTTGGAAAACTAACATCCAATCCGTCTGTTTAATCAATAAAAGAGTAAAGTTCACCTTAAATAATTGTTGTATCTCGGGGACTCTAATTATGTGAGGTGTTTTTATTATTATCAACTGTTTTCAAAGCTCCAAAAAAAGTTATCGAGACCTTAGAACGCATTAGAAGGAATTTTCTTTGGCAAGGCTCCAAAGATAAGAAAAGTATTCATTGGGTAGCGTGGGACAAGGTGACTGCCCCGAAATTGTTGGGAGGGCTAGGGGTAAACGGTCTTAAAAACTTCAACATTTGTCTTTTAGCAAAATGGTGGTGGAAGCTGAAGTTTGATGCTTATTCTCTATGGTCAAAAGTGATAAGGGGGATTCATAGACTAACTGATTACGATGACCGGAAGTTGGCAAAGAAATTCTATAACGGTATGTGGAAGAATGTTACAGAAATCGAAGAAGAATTCTTGGAAGTCGGAATTAGCTTGAGAGATTTATTTAGGAGAAGGGTGGGTAGAGGCGATAAAACGAGATTTTGGAAAGATGTATGGGTTTTGGGAATACCCCTTAAAGAGAAATTTCCAAGGCTATATAGATTGGAAATATCGAAAAATTGCCTTGTCATCGATAGGGCGAATGTTTTAGAAGACTCGGGTGTAGAATTTAATTGGAATTGGAAACATGATGAGATGTCCAATATGGAAAGGATGGAATTTCAAAGTTTGAATGAATGTATTCAAAATTTCAAATTCTCCCCAAACTCAGATAGCTGGGAATGGATCATTGAACCCCAAGGTAGATTCTCTGTCAAGTCCCTCAGAAATGCTCTTGAAGCATCTGTGAAAGAAGAGATTCCTAAACTACTCAAATGGAATCCGTGGGTCCCGTGTAAAGTAAATTGTTTCACTTGGAAGTTGACATTAAAAAAAATCCCGTTGAAAATCAATCTATCTCACAGGGGTGTTTGCCTTACAGATGTTTGTTGTTCCTTCTGTGGAACTGATGAGGAGACGGTGGATCACGTCTTTAACGGGTGTGAGTTTACTAGAGGCGTTTGGTATTGGTTAAGTAAATGGTGTGGCCTTCGAATCGAAGAGTATGATAGTTTTCAATTATTTATAGTTGGAGTCATTTCACTTGCTAAATCAAAATCTGAACTGAAGTTTTTCTCCGCCTTGCTACATGCTTTCTTGTGGTCAATATGGAAAGCTAGGAATGAAGTGGTCTTTCGGAATACGAAACGAAATCCAGCAAAGATAGCTGATGAAATTCAGTTGGTCCTGTTTAATTGGGTAAAATTTAGAGGTAGACTGCATTCTTTAAACTGGTATTCTTGGTGCTGCCATCCATTCAACTCTGGTCTATTCTCCGATAAGTGATCTGAGAGGGTTAGGTGAGTTCGTATTTAGAGAGGGTCAGGTTTTATTCACTATTCAGTGGAGTTCTGGTCCCTTCTTTTGTCTCATGTTTTTGGTTGAATGTGGGGGGGGGGGGGGGTGTCTCGTTCCCGGGGGGTTCCTTTGGTCTCTTTTTGGTGCATGCATCTCGACTCAGATTGTGTAAGTGTGTGTGGGTTGGTATTCTTTCTTTTCGTGTCAATAGGGTAGACATATGGTTAGGTAATGGGTTCTAATCAGGTTGGTTCTCTGTTTCGAGATGCTTTTCATTTCGTGTATTTTGCTTTTTGTGTTGTGGGGTTGGGTGGGGTTTTTGGTGTGAGTTAGTGTTTTTTGTGTTTCCTTCGGGTTCTGCAGACTTTGGTGTGCTCCTTTTATGGTACATGCTTCTCGTTGGCGTTTTTTAGAGGTCTTGGCGGTTCTTGATAACCTTTTCGTTGTGGCTGCTATGTTACTCGTGGTTCTTGCTGGTGTGGGCTTAATTGTCTTGTTTTCCTAGTTCATGGCTGGTGCTGCTGCTATTTAGGTGATTCGGGCTGGATTCTGGTGAATTCAGGTCAGCTTTACCCTTGGTCGTTGGTTTGGTGGTTGGTCTTTTTTGGGGCTCGTCTTCTGCAAATTGGCAAAACGGAGGTGATTTTGGCTTCATATTCTTCAGCATTTTGCTGGGTTTGGGTTAGTTGGCGTATAAGCTCCATGTTTGGTTTGCTGCATTTTGGGTCTCGTTATGGTCTGACGGTTGCAAATTGAAATTCTGCTGCATATTTAGTGTTTTCTCTGTATGAAGTTCGGGGGTGGGTGTTTAAGTTTGGTCCAAATTGCCCCTGCAATTAAAGACTTTGGGGAATTCTCAATTCCGGTCGCTTTTAGACATTTATACCCCGGATGTCTCAATTGAATTTTCATTGGTTGGCTTTATTTTACTTTAGGTCGAAAATACCCCTGGTCCTTACAGCAAGCAAGTGGATTTGGTTTTTGGCTGTTTTTGGCTCTGGTGCAAGTGGGTATAGGCGGTGTTGTTGAAGACTTCTCATTGGGATAGTTTGCTCTTTCATTGTATTGCTATTTATCTTTCTTCTTTGCTCTAAACTTGGTTTTGTTCTTGTATTTTTTCCAGCTTCCCGCTGGAGTTTTGATTAATAATATTCTATTGCTGTTCAAAAAAAAAAACTAGTTGGTTATTGTCGTAAGATGCAAGACGGGACCTCAAATACTTTAGCGTCTTCATTAAAGAGAACACAGACAAAACTGACACGAGCATTGAACAAATCAAGCATGGCGACAGCCTGTATTTAGCCAAGCCAATACTTATCCGACCTAGTTGTTCCTTGATGAAGAAAGCTTCGTTCATCTAATTTGGTTGTATGTGAAAATGAGAAAAAGTGGTTGCCGGCTCCGTACATATAATTGACCATCAATGTGTTTGCATACTCTTGTACGTAAAATGACTACATCTAAAAATAGATGGAGACCGTTTACATCAACTCTCTTTATGTTTGTGAGCACAAGTGATGTATGAACATAGAAATATGTGCGCGACAATGTATACATGCAATTATTTATTTATTTATTTATTTATTTTCGCAAATACATTAAGTTGATGTTGGTCTCACGCAACCCTTAAACCATCCATAACTATGTGTAAACATGGTACGGTATTATGATTTTTTTTTAAACCGTATACCATATTAAGTATATTTGATATACAAATTAAGCTACCCGTATCGTACCAATTATTGTTGATATTTGATCATAGCAAATACATTAAGTATATTTTTCAGTTTTTTTTTTGTTTTTTTTTCATTTCTATTTTTTTTTCGTTTAAAACTCGTTTTTGTCTTTTTTTTTTTTTTAACTCATTTTGGAATATTAGACTTAAGAATCATAACAAGTTTTGGATATTTGATCATAACAAATTTTGGATCTTGGATGATAACACATTTTGAATATTGGATCATAAGTTTTGGATCATTATATTTAATAATTATAATATTTAGGACATTACAAGTTTTGGATATTAAAAGTTAGGTATATTACACTTTGATTCATAACATTTTGTATTATAATACGTTTTGATTCATAAGAAACTTAGTTCATAACAGTCTGAATCATAAAACATATTTTAGTTCTTAATATATATATATATATATATATATATATATATATATATATATATATATATATATATATATATATATATATATATATATATATATATATATATATATATTGCTAATTTGGTGGATTTTTTTACTTAAACTATGTGGTGTCGATATCTTATTAGGCTGTTTATGTCCAGGTCTTTAGGGCATTGCTACTCTTCGTTTTTATTTGATGCACAATCTATAAATGGTTTTGAAATTTTTAAATTTTAATTAATACAATCTTAATTGTTTAGACTAACAGGAGTCGTAACCCCTCACCCAAGGGGTTGGAGTGTCATGTAGGCGTCACCTCACTTTCCCCTCACTAACCCCTCACCCTTTAAATTCTAGGAAATGATAACCCCTCACCAACCCCTCACTTTTTGATTTAAATAAATAATTAAACTAAATAACAAATTATATTAAATTAAATTAAAAAAAGAAAAACATTTCATTAAAATTAATATATTTAACATTTTACCAATTTTGTAAATTTAAAACAAATACAGGGACCAAAGTTGTACTTTTTCTAATCTCCTACCCTTTTTTCATCTTTTTCATTTATTTCCGTTCATCTTCTTCGTTCAATTTTTAGTTGCAGGTAAGTGAGAGAGAGAGAGAGAGAGAGAGAGAGAGAGTTAAGGGGCCAAAACTGTAAATTCTACCCTTCAACACCGGGTGGTCTTGGAACCCCTTGCGAGGACCTTCACCACAGGTCACACCCCAAGTGGGGCGGTGTTCCCGTGCAGTGATGGCCTCCAGCGTGGACACCGCCCTTGAACCCCGCTTCCGCTCCTGTTAGTCTTATAAACATAGACAACAAACTCATAAACTTCATTAAGCTTAGCCAAAGAACATCGTGTGACACGGTTAAAGAAAGGGTTTTTAATATATCACAATACACATTCAAGATAACAAATTTTAGATGTAACATATATATTCTACAGTTATAAGCATGCTACACGTAGCTTTCAACTATATCACCAACCAAACTGTTTTCAGCATGCAAGATTAGAATTGAATTAAACACTTGCCAAGTTGCAAGCAGTCGACGATTTTACAACAAAATCCAATGAATTATTTAAAATAAAAAAAGGGCCTCCTAACATATTTTATGGTTTAGTCCACAAAATGAAACATGGAAAATCTTTCAACTCTGACTTAATTTAACATGATTTAAAAATAAAAGGCTAACCTAAGCTGTGGTGTTTGAATCTTTCAAGTAAATTGGGTGAAGTACATGGCCTTCTTTTGGTTCAACATGGACCCACTTGCGTCCACTAAGCTTATGGCGTTCAAATTTCACACACCCTTCTTTCAAAGCATAGAGTGTATGATCTTTTCCAATTCCAACATAATCTCCTGGGTGAAAACGTGTGCCTCTTTGTCGCACAATGATATTCCCAGGTATCACTCTCTGTATTTAGCAAAAAAGAAAAAAAAATGTGATTTAAATAGTTTATAAAAATATAGAAATTGAGACCAACCTCGCCACCAAACTTCTTGACACCAAGCATCTTGGGTTTTGAGTCGCGTCCGTTTTTTGTTGAGCCTGCTGTTTTTTTGGTGGCCCAACGTCTGAACATTAGGCTTAATCCATCTCCAGATACATCTACGATTCAGTAAAAAATATTAAAAATGTTAGATGATGGAAAGATAATAGGATTTTAAAGGGTTATAAGAGGTGTACCACTTGCAGAACTGTAGATAGGAATTTTGTTAACCAAGTTGCTAACAGTTAATCTTTTACACAATGAAGCTGCAAAATTCATCCTTTCGGTTTATGTAATGAAAACCTGTAGGCAAAATTGAATATATAAAGGATTTGAAGACAATGACAAGAAGTTAGTGAAGGCGACTATATAATGTAATTAAGCAATTAATTGTCAAAACTTCTATTAAACAAAATCCTAAGTCAAACATTGGAGTTTTCAAGAGTTAGAAGAGCTGGTGAATTCTTTTTTCTTGGTAATTTGGCGTTATGAGCTATTTCCCTATCAGGATTTAAGGTATCTATGTTTTTATTACTTCATACGGAGCCTCAAATGTCAGATGAACAATGTTGCTTATATATGATGGAAGATCAAGGATTGAGAAGGCATTGAAATTAGATTGAAAAAAAAAATCCATCAATAATCAACTGACAGAAGCAACTACAGTGTACGAGAGTCACTGGAAAACATCATAACCCATCGAAAGAACATAAATTAAACTGATAAACTCAAGAAATAGAATGGGTAGAAATCGCTAACAAACAAGCACAGATTGACCTAGGTCTGTCTAAGTTCAATGTAACAAAAACGAGGTGAGTGAGTAGGAATAAAGAAGAAAAGGATTAACAAAAAAAGGCTCCTTCGTGTGCCCAAACAGAACAAATCAAATAGCTCCCATCGTACAGGAAATTTTTTCTTTTTAAACGAACCAAACTGGCAAACTGAATGATAACAGGGTGCGATGCATTAGTACACCAAAATCAAAAAGAAAAAAGAAACGCGATGACCTCAAATCGACAAAAACAAAACGAGGAGCAGCAGCAGTCGACGAAAATAAAATCAATTCAACAAAAGAATCCATGATACACATCCATCCAGAAAATAAACCCTAGGTTAATTTCAAAGAAAGGCAGAAAGAGGATATAGTAAGAGAAACCTGTAAAACTGGACCAGCTTGATGAAGCTGAACCTTTAAAGATTGATCGTCGACGGAGTAAGTAGCCGCCGGCTGCCCGAATGCTGTATAGCAAAGGAGCCGATGTCTATAGAAGTAGAGAATCAGATTTTACTTTCAAGCACCTTTGTATACGTCCTTTACATATTGGTCCTGAACTTCTTTGTTTTCACGGAATGGTCCTTTAATCAATGTACTTCTAATCAATTAAAAATTAACACTTAATATAAGTTTATTACAAACGTTATCAAAATTTTACATGTATGTTTTGAGTTGTTTCTAAAAAGAACTAATGTTTTGAGTTGTATATCAACTAAAAATTTAACACTTGATATATGTTTGTTACAAACGTTATTAAATTTTACATATATGTTTTGAGTTGTTTATAAAAAGAATTAACACTTTCAAGAATTAATGTCTTGAGTTGTTTATAAAAAGATATATAATATTTCCTTTCCTAAAAACACTTTCTCCTTTTACATATATGTTTGTTACAAACGTCACTAAACTTTTTAGTTATGAGACCAATTGGTAAGAACGTCCAAGGATGGTATACACTCTTAACGTTATTAAATTTTTGGATTATTGAACGAGTTTAAGATCATTTTTTTTTCTCATTTAGCAAAAAAGATATAAATTTTCAATCTGTTTGGTATTCCTTTGGATTTATCAACGAATAATATATTAATATAAGAACGATATCCAATGATACTATAACTTGATCAACTGGCGAATCTAGAACCGAAAATCATGTGGAATTGTATGTGATGAGAGGACGTTGACCGGTTGAGGGCGCTGGCCGGATGGAGGATGGACTGGCGGATGGCGACGGCGGTAGGTGCAATGGTGATCGCCGAATCAGAGGCGAAGTGCAGCAACGTCCCACCGTCCCATCAATTCCGATTGTAGGTGGTTACATGTTTGCGTTTTGTGTATTTTTTTTATTTTTCTTTTGTTGTATTTTAATAGATTAGACTATTTATTGGGCTACTTAAAATTTAACTGAATTGCACTTATGGGCTCAAATATTGGTACAAATTTCTTTCAAGTATAATAAGATAGGTCCTTAAATAGTTTTAAGGTGGTTCCTATTTTTTTTTATAAATAATTAACCTTAGAAATTAAAAAAAAAATAGGTGGGTCCCCCTCATCCCACATGAATTCGCCCCTCACTTCATCAAAGGTGTTTAAAGCTGCGAATCAAATAAAAATAATATGTGACGATACTATGACATATTCCATAATCTCCATTACCCTTTGAGTAAAAGAGAGGAAACTAATAAACGCGTAGAATTTACCCATATACTTGTAATTTTGAATAAGTCGATTGAAATAGAAAAATTAGCTAAAAGGGAAACGAATCAAACGGGACAAAAGTGGTTTATTGATATACATACAGTCTCCTAAGTTTTATTATAAAATTAGCTGATTATTATAATTTTGTTTTTGTAATCTTATTTAATAATTATTTATCATCATTATAAAAAAAATTGGCTAATGGTGTTTTGGAGTAATGAGATCCCTCTTCCAATGTTAGTCGTGGCAAAAAGGAGGCATCAATTCAACGATTAGTCTATAACTATTGCAGAAAACCAAGAGTCAATGAAACGGAAAGTTATACCACTATATGAAGACCCCGTTTCACCATGAATACCACGACAGGTAATCATGTCTCTATTGCTACAAAATCACTTCAACCAGTAAATCTCAAAGTGTAAAAAAAATCAAACCTGAAAAGTGTTGCACGAATGACATTTTTGGTCCGCAGTTGAGTTGAAACTTAATATTTCACCTCTAATCAACATCAGGCCATCAACAATCCTTTAGACATCTTCTCAAGGGAGACAAGAATAACAAAATATCCAAAGCAACAATTGTTTATTACCATTTAAAGGATGAGTCCGGTACCAACGAGCTAAATGCTTGATGGAACTTATACAGGGATATTCTTCAAGAACATAAGTTAGTCATACAGCTCTTTATTGATACAGAGGGAGCACTCACTCAACCATAATAAACACACATGTCAAACCATAACTTATAGTCTAAAGATGAATGGTTGAGTACTAAAACACAGAAACGAAAAACCAAAGAAGATGAAGCAGATATTAATTACTAGTTACTACTCTCTACCTCTAACCACCATATTCGAGGCCTTCTCATTCTTCATAATGGCATGAAACAGTGAAGCTCGATCTTCCTCGACTATTTCTCTAAGCAATTCGTCTTCGATTTTGGGTGCTGACCAGTGAGAAGGATCTTCCACCAGTTCTTCACTGAAAATCATACTTGAAACCCATTCTTTCCAAGTAGTCCTACTGTGTTTCTCTTCTTCTAAAGTTCCTGTTGCGAGTAACTGGTAGACATAGACCACTTTATCTTGACCAGGGCGGAAAGCACGCGCGATTGCTTGTTTGCTTTTAGAAGGATTCCATTCTGAATCCAATAAGATGACTCGTGAAGCTGCTGTTAAACTAATTCCTTCAGCACAAGCGTTGATGGAAGCTAACATGACTTTTGATGGACCTTCAGGCTCTTCGAACTTATCCATTACGCGTCCTCTTTCGAATAGCTCGAGATCACCTTTAAGGACTAGAACTTCTACGCCTTGTTTCCACCCGTAGAACCGCTCGAATGTTTCTATAAATAGATTCATTGGAGCGATATTGTGACAAAAGATGAGGACTTTTTCTTTTCTAAGTAGACAACGCGGGACCAAACTCATGACAAATCTGACTTTGGAGCCTAGTTTGAGGTCGGATTTGAGTCCTTCAAGGGCCTGGAGTTCTTCAGGTTCAAAATACTGACTTGCACATGAGGTTGTTTGTATTAGCCACGGATGTATGGAGCCGAGTGTGATTAAAAGTTCAAGTTCTAAAGGAAAGCCTTTGTATACTGGTCTCCGTTCTTGAAGCTTTTGCAAGATCTCTTGTTGAATGGTGGTGGACTTCATCATTAAAGTGTAACATTGTAGACCCGGAAGATTTTCAGCGCTTCCACCTTCGTAGTTGTCGATGAATCTGCTTGTTAAACTTCTGAGAATGTTCAAGCCTTGCTGTCTGTCCTTTTGAATGTTTGAGTTGATTTGCTCTGCTATCTTGATGGCAAACAGCTTTCTTGCTCTGTTTTCAAGTGAAAACTTGGAAACAACTCCTTTCTTTCTCTTCTTGAATGTGGGATCTAGTTTCTTGAGTACCTCATTGACGAAACGAGGTCTGGCTAATGTCAAAGTGTTGAAGTATTCACCGAAGTTGTTCTGAAAAAGGGTACCGGATAGAAGGACGCGTAACGGGGTGTCGACTTTCATTAACGCTTTTCTTAGTCTCGACTTTGTGCTTCTTGGGTTATGACCTTCATCCAGGATTAAAATCCCGGGGCATTGGCGAAGGACTTTGGCCATGTATTGACGGTGAGCGTAGTTTGAATCTTCACGTGTAAGTGTTAGAAAGGAAGTGTAACCCATTAAAAGGACACTTGGAGTTGTGAGCCATTTTTGTATTTTCTCTAAACAATCTAACACATGCATCACGTCTTGGTTTCGAGGAAGGCCAGGAGCAAGCTTCAGTTTGTTTCTCAAGACTTCTTCTCTGTATGTCTGACCACCATGGATTTGGTACACTGGGATTGGAATCTCCCATTTAATGATTTCTTTGTACCATGTGTATAAAGTTGTTTTTGGAGCGAGAACCAATGGGCGGGACCCGGGGAACAGTTTCAAGTAGCTAACGAGAAACGAGATTATAAGCAACGTCTTCCCAGCTCCTGGGGTGTGGGAGATGACACAACCGCCTCTTTTATTACTGGCTGCTTCCATTTCTGAAGGTAATATATCACCAGCAAGATTGCGCCACAGAAACTCGAAAGCTCTTTTTTGGTGAAACCGTAGTTTGTCTCTAAGATTGGGTATTAGAGCCCAAACATTTTCTTTCTGGTCTGATATAACCATGTTGGATGAAGCAGGGCGGCATGCAATTTCAAGGCGTGTGTCTGCATCTTGTGTGTTTTGCTCTAAATCATCATCTTCTGCACGGGTTTCTTTGCTAGGCGTCCAGATTACGCCTGGTAACTGTAAATTCATACACCAGAAAATATTGAAAATGTTTATATATTTATTAAGGATTTGAGATAACAGGTTTAACTTACAAAGGATGGTGAGACGTCTTTTATTTCAGATCTCACGTGGCCACATAATCTGCAGATAATCCCAAATTGTTCATTGAGTCTGTAATCATGTAGACACTTAGGCTTCTGGCTGTTGAATTTTTGCACTTGATGGGAACCCTGAAAGTTTAACCGGGATATAAGTAAGCTAAACCACAACCGAATCTCAGTAAAAGGTATATCTCAAACTACTGTCTTTCTGTTTTCTTCTTAGCAAGTTCATCTCTCAAAGTAGCAATAATGCTACCTCTCGTACAAAAAGTCTACATTTGACTTTTGAGTTATAAAATTTGACATAAAATATTTTCTAGAAGATACAGAAAACACACCTCTGTTTCCTCCATAAGATATGTTGTGGCGAGTGCTAATTCCATCTCCTTCCACAACATTTCAAGTTCTTTTTCTTCTGTCATCTCTTCTTCTTCCTCTTCTTCTTCTTTTTTAGGTATCTCTTTATTCTCCCTTTGCTCCAAGGATTTGCCAATCTGAAACTGTTTCCACTGGTCAATGACAGCTGGTTGTTCTATGTTGATGGATGCATCTATATTCCTCATGCATCTGCTCATCAATTCTCTATATATACTTGCACAAACAGATTTCCTATGAGAAGTTCTTGTATCAAAAATACTCTCCTTTCCGGAAGAACCTCGCTTTTTACGACCTTGTGTGTTTACTATTTTTCCCTTCCATAATCCACCTCCTAAACTATCATAGTCCATTTGGAGGGATTTATATTTCTTTTTAGAGATTTTGGAAGAACCTTGCATGCTAAAGTATTTAGCCCATATGTCACTAATATTAGTATCCCCTTCTTTATCATCAGAAACTTTGTAAGAATCAGCATATACGTAAGGCCTTGATGAATGAGAATGAGAATGAGAAGCCATACTCTGTTCCCCTCGATCTTGTTTGTAAGGAACTTCTGTTCTTACCTCCTTTGACTTGCTACTATCATTCTGTCTTCCAAGATAGCCCTCTTCTTTGTAGATTTTTCTGAAAAATTCCGCCTTATTTCCATCTTTAAGTGAATGATCATCCTGGATTGAGAAGGCAACCGGGACTTCCTCGTATTTGGAACTATTTGGTCTGTATAATCCAAAATGAGCTATATCAATTTCTGATTCTGACACGTCATCATCACCTAAATAGCGTTCAGGTTGGATGTTTCTACGCTTTGACCTTCGCAATCCCATTAGATCAAAATTGGATGATGAAGCAGATTCATCCAAACCACAAACAGGCTTCTTTTCCTCTTGGGATTTTAAAATTCGGGCAAGAAAAGGAGTAGAAATTTCGTTTTCTACTTTGAAGTTAACAGCGTTTGAATGATTTTCAGATTTATCGCCATCCCAAATTTGATACACAATCTGGTTGTCTACTGACTTCACTTCAAAAACAAGTTGCTTGAAGACAGATGCAACAATTAACCATGATATATCTGAGGAAAACTTTCCAGTAAATAGTTTAAATATATGACGTGAATTGCAGTCTTCAGAAAGATTCCAGCGATAATGGTTGCTTTCACATGGCTTCCCGTCAAGCTTTTGAAGGATGGAAATCTGATCAATATGTAGCATTTTGGTATCTTTATGAACTGCTTTTTTTATCAACCCAACAGGACCTTGCTTCATGTAGATGCTGATATAGAATTCACAAACACATTGATTTTCGTCGTGAGGCTTCCTCTCTACTGAGTTTATTTTAGCATCAATCCAGACCTGTAAAATTAAAAGTAAGATGCAAATATGATATACCAAGAAGAAACTCATAGTTATATGTGTTTTTAAGTAGTATAGTTACGATTTGACTATGAAGAAACTTACAGGTGTTGGATTCTCGTTGTTTGAATCCTCTTCTGTATTTGGAATTGTAGAAAGCGCACAAACATCTATTCCAGGTCTCAGAAAGCAAGTGCAATCAGCCAAATTTGCTTTTCTTGACCTAATTCGAAGGTCTGACATGGGAATTGTTTCTTCAGTTGTGTCTCCTTTATTCATTATAAACACACTAACAATTCCATTTCTGATTCGTAAGCACTCTACAGGCATCCATGAACCGCTCCAATATGCTTCAAAAGCTGGTTACATGTAGCAAGAGACAATACAAGCCTTTGAATAGATACACAATCTAAGAAAATTAATAAAATTCCAGAGGTCTCAAGAATATGTTTCTTTGGGTGCAACAATCAATGGTCTCTATTGGAGATCTCTCAAACTGTTGGAATAATCATATATTTTGCTACTGCTAGTATATAGATTCTAGTTCAGATTTAGATGTCAAGAAAGGAAAGGCCAGGCTTCAATGGCAATGAGTTCCATGGTTAAAAGAGGCTTTAAATGAAACTTACGCTGTGGATCAAATTGATGTGTGTTTTGGTGTAAATTAGCGTACTTCCTCTTCATGATTCACTTCACAAGCCCAAGAAAAACTTTGCAAACTTGTTTACCTGGAAATAAAATTAAATTAGCATCAGAATTCTATTTGAGATCTACCTTTGTAGGCACTTGCCCTATAAAGAAATTGCCATGTATGAGAGCAGTGGGCTATACGTATACCAATTTTAATTCACACAAAGAGAACATAAGTGTACTAAGTTTTCTTATTAGTGTAACTCTGTCTCTAGTTCTAGCTCAAAGCTCCACCATTCAACATCAGCTGTTTCAAGCAAAATAATGGTCGATTAGCAGTTTGGTTTTGTTCATCCAACCAAAGAATATTGTACTCTGTTCCAAAATAAGAATCCCTCGTTCATTGTTAGTGATTGCACAAAAAATACAGAAACTACACACAAAACTATGAAATCTGAACATTCTTCTTTTACTTGAGAGTTAAGGAGTAACAACTACACACACAAAACTATTATCCATAATTTCAGTTAGTTAAATATAACGAAAACCAAAAAAAAAAAATAATAAGAAATTATCACTAATCAATAAGAACAGAGAAACAAATCGGCAAACCAGATCATGTCAAGCTAGAGTTCTATTTGGCTACTGACACAGAATCAGAAAAATCAGTAATCTTGCAGACAACAAAATTGGTGCAAAAAGAAAGACATGCAATTGCTACAAAGTCACTTCAACAAGTCCAACCATATATCTTCCAACAAAACTAGAGTTCAGTCATTATGGCGCAGCTTGTGATAGTTAGATGTTAAAGGATGCCGAAAGAACATCACAATCTGGTGACGCAGTAATGAACGAAGGTGGATCCTAACTGATGGTAGTTCCTTGTGACAAAACGAAGATAACGCAATTAGTATTGAAAAACTAATTCAAGCAAAAAAAAAAAAAAAAAACAAGGAAAGCGATTGCTACTAATTGAGTCGACAATTCCAACAATTTTCCACGAACACAAAGACAAGTAAAAGTAAACCTAAAGGAAGTGGTATAAGATACGTAGGTGCGAGTGCGCGACAACGATGCCGGAAAGACATCAGGAACCGGTGAGCCAGTGGACGGACGACAGGGATAACTATCTATTGAAAACCTAACAGACGGCACATCTAAGTATTGAGAAACTAATTCCTAGAAGAAACAAAAGCAATTGCTGTGATATCACTTCAACAACTCAAAAGTCTTTCAGTAAAACACAAAGTCCAGTCAAGTCAAACCTGAAAAACCGGCATTTAAGATACGCAGAGTCACGATGATGACAAACGAACACAGCACACGAGAATTGGTGCTGATTCGTATTGAGAAACTGTTAGCAAACACATTTAGTATCGAAAACACAAATTCCTACACGACACAAACGCAATTGCTACAAAATCACTTCAACAGCCTGTAAGAGTCAAAGTTTAGTAGAATCAAACCAGAAAGTCCGCGCTTAATATACGGAGGTGCGGCGATGATGCGGAACGAGCATCATAATCCGGCGAACGAGCGCACTAATGACGGAGCACAGGACCCGATGCTTAAACAGAGAATCATCGCGTTTGAGGAGAGTCGAAATTGCAGAGAAATTTATGCAGTATTTTTATCATTTTTGATAAGTGAATCTCGAGGTTTGGGTACATTGTCGACTCTTGCAGTCTTACTCGGTCATATTTGCATGAAACACACACACGAGAGAGAGAGAGAAAGAGAGAGGAAAGTCTTTGAGCAGGGAGTGGTGTGGTATATGCAGAACAGAAATGGCTGTAAAAAAGTGAACAATTATGGTGAGTTAATCGGACGGCTGGATTTGTTGTTTGTTTGCTTTGTGAGGTCATGACTCATGACTCGGTCTTGAGTGACGAAACCTTGACTTCTATCCAAAACCTACAATTGGATCTCTTAGTTTGGAAATACGACCTTTTAGGTCCTTGAACTTTGTATATCTTTAGTTAAGAAATTCGAAAGTTTCGTGTTACTTAAATATTGTGCTTATGGATGGCATGAGACAGGTTGATCTTTTGACTATGAGACTATTTTGTATGAAAAGGGAAAAAGTCGATCATGATAAGAGGTTTAGCTGTTTTTTTTAAGTAAAATAACATTGAGTTTAAATTGTTATTTTCTATTAATAATAAATTTTTATCATAATTTTGAAGTTATTAGGTTGTTGGTTTTTTTTTTTTTTTTTTTTTATTAACCGAGGACCCCACCCGACCCATCCTTTGGATGACCCTGATGAAGCAACCTCGGGGCCCACGCGCACCTGACAGCAGGGTGGTCCGGGTCAATCACCTACGGGGGTAGAGAGGTGGCCAGTGGTCATCCCCTGATTGAAACCTAACACTCCCTATGGGAAGAAGGAGGGAGTGTGATTAGAACTTGGAACCTCTTTATGGGGGAAGAGAAAGAGTCCAAAGCTTTATCTACTAGGCCATCAGGGTGATGGTTAGGTTGTTGGTTTAGAGTAGTAATTGTGCTATTCAAAAATAAGAATCATATTATTAAAAAGAAACTTCATTAAAATTAGGAATGACTAAATATACACTTTTTATAGACAATATATCTTACTTTTATTCTTAAATTTTTTTCCAGTTATTCATGTCTTAATACTTACTGTTACCACTTTACAACACATACAAACACGCGATGTTAGATTTTTCTATTTTAATTTATGTACCCATTGAAGAGGTACGTCGTAAAGAACTAAGAAAAAAGTTGGTAATTATCATTATGGTATCAAGTGAGATCCTCTAAATAATGTGCATTGAAAACCAAATTGTTGATAATCAACTAAGAGTAACCTACAAGAGTCATTAAATACTACATCGAAAATTTACAATTTTCTTGATGTGAAAAGAGAATATCCATTATGATTGAATGCTAATCCAAAAAATATACTTATATATAACTAAAAGAGAAAAAAAATCTAAGTGTTTGATCTATAAACCAATATAAGATGATTAGTATTGTATGGATTAAAATATGATTTTCTGAATTTAAACAACTTGCAAAATAACCGCCCTCCGTAATGATACATACCTAAAGAATGTTCTTTGAACTTCATTTTTATGAATTTTAGATTATGATTGACGAAGAGGAAGGTAGAGGGACTTATCATGCAAGTTTGTTATAATAAAAGGAAGGGGTATAGTTAGTCCCATGATGAAAGCTGGAGACCTATTTTGCAATTTGGGATTATAATTGATGGAGAGGTACCGTCTAGTCAGTGGTGTACTGGTGTGTACACTAAATTCGAGGGGGACCAGGAGAGTAGGCAATGATACGTCTGATGTATTTGTGATAATTTAGTCCAAGTGTTCCATCTCTGGGTTTCTTAACGTACATTGGGTCCGATCCGGTCATGTCGCTTTTTTTTTAAACTAGGTTGAGCCCGTGTTTCGTACGGGTTAGACCAAAGGAAAATTCTATTTCTTCCTATTTTATCCTCCTAATTCATCCTCCTAACCTACTAAATTTTGACATGTGGAATCCATTATTTCTTTCTCTTAATTTCTTCTCTTGATTTTGACACTTGTCTTGATCATGTGATTAAGAATAAAATTAGGAAGATTTTTTAGGAGGATATAGAACCTCTCTAGACCAAAACATATTAACTACACGAAGGATTTTGACTGTTAAGCTTCTTTTGTATTTCCAATATCCGTTTACGGTTTACATTCTGTCGTTATCTTTTTTTGTAAGTTTTTAAGGAATTTAGACCTTGGTTAATAGTGACAGCCTTTCTGTATCAGTGAAGCTGTATCTTTTATATAATTTTGTTTGTATTTATAAGACGTATGATGTAAAAAATGAGAAGACATACACACTGTAAAGTATTTTAATATAAGTCCGTTCATAGATTTCATAGAAAACACAAATACATTAGCATTTAACAAACTGATTACCAAGATGACATACTGTTCAGACAAAATATCATCACATCCTACCATCCAAAAACCACCCTTACTGCCCCTGTTTTCATTGTTGAAACCTACTCTTCAAAATCAAACTCATATTGGATGAGTTTGAGTTTTGCTTTGTAGGCTGTTGCTTCAGCCGATAAAACCGCATCCATGTTAGACACAAGATCCCTTACCTCTATCCCTTTCACCTTCGTTTCTTTGTCTGCCTCTTCAGCAAGCACGTAGTTCATATATTTGGGTTGAGTGTTGACAATGTCAAATAACTCCTGCCTTGTAGAGTAGTCTTCTTCCAGGTTTTTTGCAAACTCAGCGAGAAGTTTGCGATTGTTTTCTGCTCTGGTGATGAGGGCTAACAGAACGGACTGAATGTCTTGTGCTTTCATCTTTGGTTGTATGCAGTAGAGAAAGATTGTAGTTTGTGATGTATACGATAGAGGTACATTATAGTTTCTTATATACTACTTTTTTGGAAAATAAAATCTCACATGCAATTACTATAGTCTTAAATGCTTCTGAATCAAAAAGATGTATAGTCTGCGATAAACAATCGAGTTTCACCTGTAATTACTACGCTTTTAAAAACTTCCGAATCGAGGAGAGCTATCGCCGGCGTTGTAGTTGGTTATTAATGCGATTGTAATATCGAGTTGTTTGAGTTTTGAAACTGAAGTTAGAAAATGGCTGAGAAAAAAAGCTGGTTACATTGGAAAAAGGAAGACGGTTAAGGTTTAGAGGTATGATCGATAATTTTCAAATTTTTAATGATATATTATAATAAAAAAATTTTGAATAAACAAAGTATTCTAAATTCTGTAACATTGTTATCATTTTTAACGTAATCTGTTTAAGCTTATTCAGTGAATCAAAAAATCAAAAAGGTTTTCATTATTTGAATAGCAGATTTAGGTTCACGTGAGAAATGAAATAGATTGAAGCATTTGAATAGCAACTTTTATTTTATATAAGTGTTAGTTATTTAATAAAAGGTTGTGAAATAAGAAAAACCAATTTTGATAATGGCAAATTTTAAGTCTACAATTTCTACTGTAGCTATTAGAACGTTAGCACATTATATTTGTTAACACCGTGATCTTTTGAAATCAGTTGAGTATTAGTATAAACATATTATATAATATATTTGTATATTTGTTGTACAAAATAAAACAGAATTTGATTAACTTTAAATTTCTTATGGCTGTTTTAGGTTTACATAACTATTAATTATCTAATAATAGATTAATCATAATCTGTACAGTTTTTGTTATACTTTTTAAATTTTGAATATGTTGAGATTAAATAAGCATTACTATGGATATATTGTAGGATATATATTAGAAGTCGAAAAAAGATCCGGTAAATGTTACATAAATTCTAAGGGTGGACGGAGTGGCTTGATAGATGGGTGAAAGGTTGGGGCGGTACCGCCGGTACCTCCAGTACCGCTGCCCCCTCCCCTTCGGTTTCTGCGGGCTCGGCAATGGTGGCGGGTGTGGGATGATGGTGAACCCGATGAACCCATCCAATTTTATAAAAAAAAAAAAATTTAATCCCTCAAAAATTACATTCCCCTCATCCCTATAAATACCACATCTCCACTCCTTCACAAATCACACATTCACCCTTCTTTCTTACTCTCATTTTCTCTCAAAAACCCTTTGCCCTCTATTTTATAAAAAACTATTTTTTTATAAAATGGATTCAAATCGTGGTAAATCCAAACGTCGCGGTTCCTCACAAAGCAGGAGCCGTGAAGTTCCCCCAACCCCATCCCCACACATGATCATTTGACCGGATCAAAATTGACATTGGTTCTTGGGAAGAAACGAGAAATTGCAGAAATGTATAGGTGGGAACTTTAGGATTTTTATTTCCGTTTTTAGGATTTTTATTTCCGTATTTAGGCTTTTTTTTCTTGTACCGGTGTGTTTTTTAATTAAATGTAATTTGAATTTTCTTTAAATTTTGTGCATTTTATTATTATTTCTAATATTAAATTAAGTGTTAAAATTAATTTATTCATTTAATTAAAACATTTAAATATCAAATATATGATGTGGCATTGTGGGTTCAATGGGTTTAGTGGGTACTGGTTCCATGGGTGAAAGATTGGTGAAATATGAGGAAAATGGAAGTGAGAGGAGAGAAAAAAGCTGACGTGGCGCGTGGGTTCAGTGGGATGGAAGGGATCTACTCCCCCCACCCTAAAGAATCGAACTAACTATATAAATTGTAGAAGAGTCATTATATGAATGTGTCAAATACTTGAGAACAAATGTAATACAAAATTTTTTGTTGTCACTTTTTTCAATTTCTAAAGATTATTATTGTATTACATTATAAAATAACTATATCTAATTATTAGTCAAAAATTTAACGATACAAATTAAAGTAGTTTTCATTTTACCGACTGTTAAATCCTTTATAACGTCGTCTATTTTAAAGTATAGTTTTTAAAATGTTAGTTTGTCAAATTTCATTAGATATTAATATTAATATATTCTACAGGCATAATTTTTTTTTTACAAAATTAAATTGAATCAAAATAAATTTAAGTGTTTTCATAATGGTTTTAAGTTTGTTTAAGTATTCATTATCTAGTATAGAATTATGAAATTAGGTAATTTTTTTAATTTACTTGCGTTATTTGTTATCTTGAGAAAAATAAATTAAATAAAAAATATTATTTTTAAAATGTTAACACATTGGAAATAGTTAAATATTAGTATGAATATATTGTAGAACATGTAATCAGTTGAAAGCTTTACAGTTTAGGTTATAGTTTTTAAAATGTTAATTTATCAAAATTCATTAAATATTAATATGAATATATTTTATAATGCATATTTTTAAAAAAAAAAAGTAAAAAGAAGAAAAACGAATTTAAGTGTTTTGGTAATGGTTTTAGATTTGTCTAAGTATTCATTATCTAATACAAAATTATGAAGTTAAATAAATTAATTTTTACGATAGTAGATTAATTATAAATTGTAGAGTTGTTACCAGAATTTTAAAAATGTTAATACATTCAAGTTAATTAAATGTTAGTAGGAACATATAGTACAATATGCATTTAATTAGTAAATTTTCATTATAAAATATAAGTACGTAAATTTCAGAGAATTAAAGTAATTGTATCAATTTAAAAGGGCTATTTGTTGTTGATAGATAAAATAAGCAAACACGGTGCAAAATTCTTTATCATGATTATTTTCAATTAGTAAAAATTGTTCTTCTATCACATTAAAAGAAAAAAAAATTTAATTATTGATAGAAAAACTGATATTAAAAATTTATATTCTATAAATCAATCGAAAAATATGAAAACAGTTGTAGTTTCAATTACCGTTAAATTCTTTTTAATTTTGCTTACTTTAAAGTAAAATTTTTGTTAGCTTTTTTATTAAATTTGATTTAGAAAAATGTTCTCTGTTTTTTTTGTCTGTTTACTTTATTTGTTATCTTAAAAACAATGAATTAAGGATTGTAAATTTAGAAATCTGTTTTTATCTTTTTCTATTATTCTTGTTTCTCTTTTTATTTATTTCTTTTTATCGCTAATGAAGTACAGCCTGAAAATTTGAAAAAATGAATTTTTATAAAACAAAATAACAGTAAATTGATGTTAAGAGAATCGATAAATAAAATTTCAGATTATAATCATGATTGGTTTATTAACAGTAATATTTATTATAAGACATAAATGTATTTTTTTTATTAAATCTGCTACCTTATGATATATGTATAGTAAATTGTTACGAATAATAGCATAATTGAGAAGTAAGAGTTATTATTTTAAAGTTGAAAAGGTATTAATAATTTTTTCATTACCAACATTATGTTTAAATTGTCTTAAATATTAAAATTTGTCTTCTAAAAAAAATTAATATGTATAATCTATAGTAGCTAAAGTATATAATTATTATTTGTTTATTATAATTTATACATTGAACACAGATATATGAAATAAGCTGCTATCTTAAAAGAATTTGTTTTAAAAAAAGGAGTTAAAGGTTGGTATATACGTCCATATAATGGAGTTGCTGTTGACAAAAACTAAAAAAAATTCGATGTTTCTATTTTGATGTACATATTTGGAGACTAATTTATTAGAGTTTTAAAATATACTTTTGAAGCATACATATTTCTTTCAACAAACATTATATTACCTAGACTGTGCATTACTGTTTCACAAAGTATGAAAGCTATCTGTAATATTAGTAGTTACAGATTAATATTACTGTTAATTCTGGTGTTCCTTCTTTTTCTTTTTTCCTTCTTGTGGATCATCATCTGTCACGAGAAATAAGTTTTAGTGTATATGAGAACACATTATATGTAGATAAATATTAGTTACCCTTATCTCCAAAAGGCAAACGCTTTTTGGGACCGTAATCCGACTTCTCTAAAATTTGAGTAGCTTTGTCAGTTGCTTCTTTTTTAGTTGTTGGAGTATAAGCTACAGGAGGTGGTGTAACATCCGAGGACTGAGGTGCTGCTATTTCAATTATTGTTTCTTTCGGCACATTTGCAGCAGAAATGGTCGATGGAGAGGAATATTCTAGAGCTGAAGTTTTTGAAATCGGAGTTTTGATGATATCAAATACAGCAAAAGTTATTTTGTTTGGAGAATACCGCTTTGTCATTTCGATCAAGAAACTTTGTGTTTTTCCTATAAGTTTTTCAATGACTGGAGGTAAAACACATTGGTTATCGTAACCTTCTTCAATTACCAATTTCTGACAGCTGCAACTAATCATATTTTTTCATAAAAGTATTTGTAGCAATTGCAGACATCGAGCACGTATCGTCGACAATATTCACTGAGAAGTTGTAACTGTTTTGTAAAAGAAAAGATACCTACTTAGATTTTTGTCATAGTTATCTTTAATACATAATAAAATAAGGTATTTGCTTACTAAAAATTTGGTTGTTCGATTCGTCCATCAGTAATACAGAACCAAATAGTACCCTGTTTTGTAATTCGTTCATTGCATTTTGACATGTCGTAATATACCAACAATCTGAAAATTGACAACTTTTTATAGCCGCTTCAATAAGAATTCTTTTGCCCTACAATAGACACTTATATAAGATACCTTAATCATGTTAATTATATTATTTAAAGAAATCTATATGAACCTCACCAGTAATTCTGAGTGGTGTTTACTTAGAACCTCACTTATAGTCATCACAGTAACAGAATCATTCATTTAATGAATGTCTAATATACATATAAGATATTCAGATAACAACTAATACCTTTCGAAATCAAGAATTCCCGGCTTTAAAACTGGATTAATAATAACATGAGTAGCATATGTAGAGGCTAACCTAAGAACTCCTGTAATTAGTCATATTAGTGTCACGATTATGAATGTGTTAGTGTAATGTTAATTAGAAAAGTGTTAAAATTTGTAACTTATAAAAAAGTTAATATACTTAATTATGACAGTATTACATTAATGAATCTGTTATTATAATAGCAAATGTAAAAACCATACAATAATCAACATATATACCACCATAACTCTCCAGTTTAACATTAGTAATTGCAACTGGAGTACCAACTGATGCAGCCAATAAAGCATCATGTCTAACCTTTTGTGATGATAACAGTCTTTCCAAAGTGTTGTAGTAATTAGTTGTCCGCTACAATGTATATGAGATAAAATAAACAATAAATTTTCACAAAATTATTAAAGAATGTAGTTACTATTTTAGAGATCTTACTCATTTCCCACTAATTAAATACATAAACCGATCACTTTCTTTATTCTTTCCACGCTCATAAGATTTAAAAAAGCCTATGTAATCTGCAACAAAATGTTAATGAGAAACATTCATAACAATAACATATAAAGCTCTAAAAAATAACCTGTTTGAGTAAAGAAATAACCTGGAAAATAGTCTTGACTTATCAATAGGTTATGAAGTTCTTCAAAGTTTGACGGCTGATACCATTGTGTTGGTATATCTTCAACATCTGTCAGTTGTTCTATTTTGGATGCACGTCCAACATTTATGTGAATTCGTTTTGAAGCATTCTTCTGTATGACTCAGTTTTTGAACATGTATAATCTCCAAGACTATAGCAATGAGAAATTTGAAGTTTCGATTCTATGTAACTCTGATTCATCTTTTCTGCAAGAACATGAATAGCATCACCCTACAAAATGTAGTTAATGGTGAGAATAAACATCAAATCATATAATATTTATTATTTCAGTATGTATTAAAAAATTAACCTTGGCATCCACAACCAAAAACCATGTTTCTTGAGATCTGAAATGCGGAATCCATTTCCGAATAACACGCACATGTAAACGATGAGCTGGACAACCACTTGTAAGTTCAGAAATTCCTGGCATGTCGGCTTACCTATTATAAAAAACAATATTATAGACAGGAAGATTTTAAAACAAAATGACAAATATAAAAAAGGTCCTTTATCTTGAACCTCAACATTTTCAATCATTCTAAGAAGTTGCTTAAATACTATATTTGTAGTTTTGTTGGACAGACGGCCGTCAGAATCTTCAATGAGAATCTTTATAGAATCAGGAGATGTAGCTCTCGAAAGAGCAACATAAAGCGGTCCATGTGTAAAGACAGCCTCTGGTTAATAAATACCGATTTTTTCTAATGATTGACCTTGGCTTTTGTTATTGCATAACAAACTTTTAAAGGAAATTGTTTTCTGATGAAAATAAAAGGCAACTCTTCATCCTTGTGAATAAGCTTAAATCTCGGAATATATACGCGCTTCCCTACACATGTGCCGGTCATTATAGATGCTTCTATTACGTATGGAAGAAGCTGAGTAACAATCAATCTAGTACCATTGCAGAGCCCGTTTGCAGGATCCATACTTCTTAACAACAAAATTGGAGTATTCTCTTTAAGAAATAACTCATGTAATGGAAGACCTGGAAAAGATAATTGATTCAAATACTCTTTTGGATAGAGTAAATCAAGATTAGCAGATTTGTCTGTGCGTGGAGTAACTGTATCAGTACTTCGATAAATCCTTGATCTGCCACAGTTCATATTTAGCACCATTCGATTAATCTGATTAGTTATTTCATTTTAGGAAAAATAATCGCTCTATTACATAATCTTTAGTCTACTTGACTGCACCCTAAGACTATTTCGAGGTGCTATGATGTGCCGGTGAACCACACGCGCTCCATCAGAATACCATCGAGATTCTTTAACCATCATGTCCTTCAACATCATGTCCTGACGTTACCCATTTGAAAAACTTTCAAATTAACACTATCACCCCAATCATTTCCTAATGAATTCTCACTTGAAAACAATCCATCCAGTATACCTAGCCAGGCAATGTCCTGAATCCAACTTACTATGCCCTAAGCATTAAGTTATCAGGACATGTTCATGACTTTATGATCGATCCAAAACTTGTGGAACCCGATCTAATCCTATTCCAAACCCTTTCGGAATCCAAGGATTATTTATAATCCTTTGTGTCATGATTTTCGAAAAACTATTTTCCTTTCGGAGACTTTTCTCGTGCATCTTGAATCTTATCAAGATCATGCTTACAATGGCTAAGTCTATGCTGGTGATTTCATCTTTCCAATAGATGACTGTGAATTACATGAGTATGTTGCACCTTCTTTATTTCTTTCATGCCAAGTCATCACACTTTGCAATGACAAGGAAAAACCTTTCCTAAGTCTATGCATCTTGAATCTCATCAAGATCATCTTGGCAGAATCTGGATCTATCTCATAGACGTTTATAACCACCTGAGTATGCCGTATTTCTGTTAAGGCTTTCATAGCGATCCGTCTCTTAACACCAAGTCATTACACTTCGTAATGAAAAGAGACGTTTCCTAGAACCATTATTTATCCCACATGTGGGGATAGTGGATAACGGCGACTCCCACTAGCTTTGACACGGTTATAGGCTATTCACAAAATCCAGGACTTATGGCACATTTTGAGAATCTAAACCTTTCTGACATTTTAATGGAAATCTTTCAGCCCTTTCTCAAAATCCAATCCTTTGGCATATTTTGAGAATCTGAATATCCTTTCTTGCGAGATACCCGTGGGACGAAACCCGGGGCCATGTACCCTTTTGTAATGGCATGCTCTATGTGTGTCCCTATTAGTGTGCCGGTAAACCACACATGCTCCACTAACGACTCACACTATGCCATGGAGAATCCTCTCGGATTTCATCTTCTATTGAGAGTGCTTTACTCGGAATCAATTGCTTGACTCTGAGTATCGACTCAACTAGATGCTCTGAAGGTATGTATATGTCCATGTTGCTTTCTTTTGATGATTCAGTTACTCCCACTGGTTTTTTAAACCAGGTGTAAAATCAATCAAATTTTCACACAGTCCGTGTCTCGCCCTAAGGTCCTCTTATTTGGCAGCAGCCGGGCTCACCAATGCTTCCAAGTAGTCGGATTTCAAATCCGTACCAACTGCAGTGTTTTACCACCAATCGGTATGTCACCCTGATCACAACTACTTATGATGGTGATCAATACTACTGGTCAAGAGGAGATTATGTCAGTTGTAAAGCAGAAATCTGATTTCTGCTCCAAGCCTAGTGATGACTAAAAAGGTTCTTTCATTGCTAATCCTAAACTCATTTAGGACTGTCCCAACTCCCACTGTTTCCTTGGACCATGAGTTCTTTCTAAAAGAGCTCTTTAGTTACAGTGGGATAGCTAATGAGACGACAATGCTGATCAAGTTCAGCTGGTCATGAGGCTCAGATAAACACTACAAGACCCTGGACTTTCTATGTACAAGTGGGATAATCCCAGCTTTACATTTCAGGCAGTGTCTGCAAGACCTACTTAGTCTAGGATGTGATCGGAGTATGGTTTATATGGACTGACTGGTATAGTGTTCATCTTATTGGAAACTAATTGGCAATGTATCTCATACACCGAGGATCGGACTGTTTCGACCAATGCTCCATTATCTTCCCTAAGACACATTATAACCATTAATATTCTTGGAAGAGAATGAACTGTGAAACCTTTTCCTCAGTTTATGTTATCGCTCAGGTTCTGTGGAACTTGTACTTCCTTCGAAGTCCTTGAACTGTTCGAGGTTTCAATTCAATTGCTTATCCCGATTAGCAATGTCATATTCGTCATACCGAATGATGAATATCGTGAAGTACAAACAATTATGTTCTATATCAAGATTCTAGCAATACACAACAACAGGTGTGTCCGTTGCTCTTAATCTCAATGTCCTTTACATATCTATGTAAACTTATGACTTTGTTCAAGACTTGCAATCTTCAGTTGACTCTAAGTCAACTGATTCCAAAATCCTATCCTCTGGATCTTTGGGTGATTCATTTCTTGCCACATGTGCTTTATAAAGAACTTAATCATCATCTGACTCCAAGTCAGATGATTCCAAAGTCCTGTCCAACTGGACCTTTGGTTGATTCATTTCTTGACACATTAAGAAATCAATTCATCAAGTGACTCTAAGTCAAATGATTCCAAAGTCCTGTCCAACTGGACCTATGGTTGAATTGATTCTTATAACTTTTGTATTAACAATCATAAATGACACAATTCTTGAATACAAACACTTTGGATGCATCAACATTCACGTTATTACTAATCATACATTCAACACATTCATATAACATTTCAAGGATAATTTTAGACAACAGGTGTTAAAAGAAAATATGACAATTTTATTAAAAATAAATGTTGAGTGTCGTAACCAACAAAATAAAAGAGTTGAAATATGGTTTTGGAATGATTTGTTAATTTACCAATATTTCGTGATTACACTACTTGTTATAAATACTAACTATGTAGTATAAATGGCAAGTAGGGTCGATCCACAGGGAGCGATGGTCTAATGGATTATACCTTGATTTCACGAGATTTAAACTTGTAAAGAAAGTAACAAAAAGGGGGGTTTTGATGTTTAGTTGGAACACGATTGTATAAATGACTTGAGACAAAATATAGAAAAATTGCTTTTGTATTTTATAATTTGGGGACAAATTCTGGTTTTGCATTTGTAGTCATATGATTGGAAATAACAATAAGAATGATGTTTATAACTTTAATCTTTCTAAGTTGGTACTTTGTGTATGCCGAAAGCTTGCACATACACCATTCACCTAATGTACCTTAGTCAAGAGAAGCTCATTAACTAAGACTAATCTTACTAATCAAATCTAGATAAGATCATAGAATTTGAATGAAAGATTGCATTATGTTTTATGTGAATGTTCCCAACAATGTTCAATACTCCTAAACAAGCGTTGAAGCGTTAAAACATGAGATATGATTTTCATCTAATTAAAGATGATTATCACCAATAACATTTTATAAAACAATTACGGATTTTATAATTTGTATGATTAGATTGATTGATATTTAAGATCAAATGGCCAATATGAAATAAATAAAAACCAAACACTTGTTAAATCTCAAAATCATATCACTAGAAAGATATAAAATCAAACACCAAACTTTATATTAAATCACAATCATAATCCTTAATACAAAACCAGAAAATAAAGTTACTAGCCACTCATGACTAGTAAAAGATAAAAGAACTTACAAAATGAAGATAATCCACACTTGAAGTTGCACACAAACACAAACACAATGTATCTAGAGAGTATTCAGAAAATAATGGAAAGATGGGATGATTCTAAGGCTAACTAGACACATCTATTTATACTAACACACCAAGGGCAAAATGGTAAAATGGACAAGGGCAAACATCATCATTCCAAGACCCACTTCCTTCATCACATGGCCTCAAAATCAGGTTGGATCTGGATCTGGTCGTGTAGCATGGGAATGACAGCACAAGAAGGAATAAACAACTCAAAGTGGGCCAAAAAGCAGATCTGGTCACCAGGAAAAGTTACACGGCCGTGTAATTTCTTGGGCCAAAATTACACGGTCGTGTAATCCTGCATTTCTTCCTGGGCTCCACTTCAGCTGACATGGCATCTTATGTGGCATATTAAGTTACACGGCCGTGCAACTTTTGCCCATAAAGTTACACGGGCCGTGTACAATTCTGTTAACGGAACGCCATTTTTGCAACTTCTTCGTTTGAGCTCCGTTTCTTCTGAAATTTCTTGTGTAGCCTCCCATTGTCATTCAAAGCAAGATTCAACCCTTAAAAGCACCTGAAAACAACCACAAAGTGTGAAAGTAGATTGCTATTCTTGAAATCCCGAAAAACATAAAAATATGTAATGATGAGAATAAAATGCAAGGTAAAACAAGGATGAAAAGGCATGAAAACATGCTTAGAAATACACTTAACAAATATCCCCAAGCTTAGACTTTTCTTGTCCTCAAGGTAAACAAGGATCTAAACAATGTGGATAACAAACTACAAAGTAGAAAAAGAATAGACACCTTAGGTAGCAACCAAGACAACATCAACCATATCTAAAAATCATGTCAATTTTGGACCCTACACACATATAAGTTAGACCATCTATTCAAAACAAAAGACCATTAAAAGGAACAAATTTTTATCAATTACTTAGCATACGCACATTGGGACAAACTATAAACTCACACATGAAACCTTCACTCATTATTCAAAGCGTCTCGCAAGCAAAGGACGTGCTCACAATTGTTCACTCCTCTCGTGTTTATTCACTCATGTCACAAGATGTGTGACCTTGCAAGCTATAAACACTCATTTTTTATAGGAGGGGCGCTCGGATATCGAATCTAGGAAGCTTATACTAAGTTGACTTTGCTCAAGTCCTCCAACCGAACTCATTTGCATATTTATTTACTAAACACATGATTTTTCAAAACAGAGGGACAAAAATTTACAACTCGATTCCTATTTACAAATGATAGATACCTAGACGACCGAGACAACCAAATCTTTTGAACTTCAACTTGACCCAAGATATATGAAGAATTTTTAAAACATGGTCAATGAAGTTTTTAACTAAACCAAAATTGGATTTAGTTGTTGAAAGCAAAAAAGGAGGAGGCTTTCAAAACAAGTAATCGTTTTTATTGTATTTTTGTAGAAAATTTTCACTTTAAATGACTTGAGTGATCACTTGGTTCGGTCTTTTTTTTATATATATATATATATTTCTTTTTTTTATTATTTTTTTTAGACCAATCTTTTAGAACCAAGTGAAATGATTTCTGGATTTTCACCATAAAAACATTTTCACAAAATTTTGCTAAAATGATTAGACAAAATAATTTTTATGACATTTTTGTAAACATAAATGAAAACTCAAAAACACTAATGACCAAAATAATATAAACAAGGTCATATGACACCTACTACCACACAAAACTAAAAAATATAGAAAATAAGATTTTTGTCCATGACTTTGAAAAATCGCGATTTTGAGATAAACCTTATGTTTAATAGACAATATGCAAATGTATGGTCATGAGGGGGGACTAGTGCAACTTCCATAGTATTTCTTCTAGTCGATTACACACATTGATGAACTCACGGGTGAATAAAGCATCCTTTGCTAGAATAATTTTGATTCAATTTCATGTGTGTTTTATAATTCTCCCAATCGTATCTATGCTAGAAAATTAATAAAAAGAAGTTCCTAATGAAGATCTAAAGTTTCAAAAGATGGTGATGTTGCATGTAGATAGGGGACAAAAATACAAGAAGTTTAACTATGAGATGTATTATAGTTGCAATTTAAAGGTGTCACATAGGTGAGAAGTAAGAGATAACAAAAATGCATGCAAAAGTTTAAAATAAATGCAAGAAATAAAATATTTTTTTTTTTGAATTTTTGTTGTTTTAAATTTTTTTTTTGAATAAAGGGATTTATTCCCCCATCCCCAAGCTTAAAATAAAAGCAGTGTCCGTAATGCATTAGGGAAGGAGAAAGAAAGAAACAACCTACTGAGGGTCGGGGAAGGGTCCCCGTGGCGGAAATGGAGGGTATGGATATGGTGGGAAATATGGGTAAGGTGGGAATTGAGGGGGCGGGGGTGGTTGGTTGCCTGGCTGCTGTTGTTGCGGTGGCTGTAGTGGTTGCTGCTGTTGCCATGGGTTGAAGGCAACGGATCTTTGTATGTCAGAGAGTATAGACATAACATCTTGGTTATGTTTATATTGGTTCTCTCTAAACTGCTCAAAGTCTTGGCGCAGCTCCATTTGGTGTGTATCAATCTCACCAAGATTATCATAGATGCCTTGATAATCAAGGCGAAGATCCGCAAGCTGGGAGTTGATGCTAGAAAATTGCTCCATGTAAAGGCTGTGTTCTGGAGGAAATGAGCTAGCAGAGCTTGAAGGGCCGGGCTCTTGGGGCTGTCTTGGTGGTGGGCTGGGCTCTCGAGGGGGTAGGTTGGGAGCGGGTAGTTGTAGGCCCATGTTGGAAGGAGGCTTCCAATTTGTGCTGGAGACTGGGTTGGCTAATCGAAGGATTCGGGCATTTCGGTTGTTCACCCGCAGATAATCGCGTCCGTCGGCTTGCCAAATTTCGTCTGATTCGGGGCGTCGAAATAACCTCATACCCTCAAGAACATCGGAGGTGAGGTATCGCTCGCCTCTGACTATCTCAAGGTTATCAGGAAATCTGATGCCCAGGGCTGGATGTTTGGCTATTAAAGAGATAATGCCACCGCAATGGATCTGGCCAGATGAACTTCTACTTAGTTTAAGTAGTTTGTACATGATCCAGGATCCAAAATTTGGGGTTTTAGGCCCTGGATTGATCATGCAGTAGAGAAGCTCAAGCTCATTTAGGCCAGCCTTGCTTATTTCTTCTTGTGAGAAGAAGATAGAAGCAATGATGCGGTGGGTGACTTTGAGGACGGGATGGATGATGCTGGAGGCTTTGGCATTACTGGGACGGTAGAAGTTTTCTGTGGAAATCTTGGTCCAGAAATTGCCAACTTCCCGGTGGAACAGTTTATTCAGTTTGCCTCTTTGGTCATAAGTGTTGGTGACCGGCGCGCCAATAAGTTCACACAATTGGTTTTGTGTGATTTGGTAAGACCTGTTGAACATTCTAAAAGACAACACTGTAGTATGAACGTTAAATTCAACGGAAGACAAAAATTCGATAGTGGGGTTGGAATAGCTTTTTTCGCTTATATTCATCAACCCTTCCCAACCAACATTTGACAGGAGTTTGCGTACTCCTGCCTCTATGTGTAAGTCTCGTAAAGTTGGGACGTCTACGAATTTTTGGGCTTGCCCAATTCGTTCCAAGAAGTTATAAAAGCGGGCCTCTTGGGCATCGGTCATGAATGCGATACCCGCATCGCCCATATCAAAGTCCTGCTGTTCGGGCTCTTCATCAGAAGAGCCACTAGAGGCCGAGTATACGATTTGCCTTTTATTACCCCTAGAGTAGGTACGGGATGATGATGCCATTTTTTTTTTTAGTTTTTAACAAAGGAAATGAACAAAAACAACACTCAAACAATAAAACACACAAATTTAAACACAAAGGTTTCACAATTCAAAGCCAAGAACCAATTATCTAGCCAAAAATCAAAAATTATTAAGATTTTGACTTTTGGAAAGAATTTACCAAATTGAAGCTTGACAATGGTGATATTGACCTTGATTCCTTCTATTCTTGTCTTCCCCAAGCTTAAACCTAAACAATTTTAACAATTCAACATCAAAAATTCAAAACCCTAATTTTCTAGGGTTTCAAGAAATCCGAAATTAACCCATGGATTTGATGTTTCTTTTGGTCAAAATGAAGGAGAAGATAAGAAATAGTGGAACTAACCTTTGTAGTTTAACAAAACTTGAAGAAATTTGAAGAAAAAAAATGAGAAATCGATATGTTCTTGTGATGGTTCGGACTCGGCAGAGGCAAGAAGGGCAAATCGCAGCTTTGAAGTGAAAGAAATCAAGTGCTTTGCTTATATAGTGTGCGAAAATGACCAAAATGCCCTCGGCCAAAATTACACGGCCGTGTAATTTTGGCTTGAATAATTACACGGTCGTGTAATTCCTGTTTATGACCAAAACGATTTTTACCATTTTCAAAAGTTACACGGCCGTGTAATTTATAGGGTAAAAAGTTACACGGGCCGTGTAACACACTGTTCATTTTTTCGTTTTTCGCTTTTCGTATCTTGAGCCTCGGTAGTCCGTTTTCGATTCCGATCGTTTCCTCACGTAGGTAATTGAAAGTTATAAACAGAAAAATTATAAAAATACAAAAAATCACACTTTGAAAAAATGACAAAAATACCCCCGGGTTGCCTCCCGGTTAGCGCACTTGTTTAACGTCGTTGGCTCGACACGGGTCCGTGTTTGAGCTTTAGGACTCTTACACGGGGGCTTAGGAAAGGTTACCCTGGACATTCTTTCATGCCCACTCCTTCTTGATTGGTAGAGAAACATTCGATGAACCGCTTGAGACGGTGTTTGTTTCTCGTCTGTTTTGGCCTAGGAGGTGGATCTATATTTTGCAAATCCAGATCATGGTCTTGATGATCTTGGCGATCCACAGGCTTGGACTCTTCAGTAAGTCCAGTAGTTGTTTCATTCATTGAAACCATTGACACTAAATTGTTGTTAAATTTTGCATGTTCATTAAGCAACAATGTATCATTTTCCTTTAGGTCCTCGGGAGGCACATCACTTGGGTAGCGGGTGGATTGATCAATATTAAAGGTTACGACTTCACCATCGAATTCCATAGATAAGGTACCATTAAAAACATCAATTTTTGTTCTCGATGTTTTTAGGAATGGTCTCCCTAAGAGTGTAGAACTTGAATTCGGTGAGTCGTCATCTTCCATATCGAGGACATAAAAGTCAGCGGGAAAGACCAAGTTATTTACTCGGACCAATATGTCTTCCAACACGCCTTTTGGATGTACTGTAGACTTATCGGCCAATTGAATGATGATACCGGTGGGTTTCAATGTTCCTATTTTTAAGTTTTTGAAAATAGAAAATGGTAGAACATTGATTGAGGCACCGAGATCAAGCATGGCTCTCGGTATGTTCGTGTCTCCCAATTTACAAGGAACCGTAAATACGCCCGGATCCTTGTACTTTGGTGGCAATCTCTTTTGTATGATTGCCGAGACATTCTCATTGACTTTTATGGTTTCATACCCTTTGAGTTTCTTTTTAGATGTGCAAAGTTCCTTAAGGAACTTAGCATATCTAGGAACTTGTTTAATTGCCTCAAGTAAGGGAATATTTACCTCCACCTTGCCGAATGTAGCCATGATTTCTCGATCTTCCCTTTCTTTCTTCGATTCTAAGAATCTTGAAGGAAAAGGGGGTGATGGGGTATGGCTTAGAAATTCTGTTTGTTTTGTGCCTTCTTTTTCCGCATCCTCGGGTACGCTTAGATCTTTGCAAACCTTTCCGCTTCTAAGGGAGATGGCACTTACGTTGTGTTTTGGGTTTGACTCTGTTTGGGCTGGTAGTTTGTTAGAGTTCAGCCTACTTTCCAACTTGCTAACCGATGTTGCAAGTTGTGTCATTTGTCGCTCCAAATTTTGAATGCTTGACTTTGTCTCTAGTTGAAATGATTGAGTACTTGTTGCCAAACTTTTCACAATGTCCTCTAAGGACATGCTTGTGCCTGCAGAATTCTGTGGTGGAGGGTTTTGGTAGTATTGTTGGGATCTCTCCTAGTATTGGTTACGGTTTTGCTGTGGGTAGTTTTGATTGGACTGGTAGTTCCAATTTTGGTTGTTCCGGGGTTGATCAAACTGTCTCTGATTTTGCCCGGCAAATCCCCCCATTGCTTTTGCTTGCTCTTGATCATCTTGTAACTCGGGACACATGTCAGTTGGGTGTCCGTGTTGCAAGCAAATTCCACATGCTCTAACCGTTGGTTCAACTCCTTTTTCTTTTGTTAGTTGCATCACAGCTTTGGTTAGTTCAGAAATTTGATTTTCAAGATAAGGAGTGTTTACCTCTTTTACTCCTCGTGGTGGATCTACATACCATTCGTCCTCTCCTTGAGTATGTTTGGACTCTTCCGCCATTTTCTCGATCAATGCTCTTATTTGGGTCGGTGTTTGATCGATTAACGAGCCTCCACTTGAAGCGTTTATTAAACGTCTCTCCATTGGTGTTAGGCCTTCACAAAAATATCGGAACAATTGGTAATCGGAAATACCGTGTTGCAGGTATCGGGCACACAACTTTTTGAATCGTTCCCAATACGTATGTAAAGCTTCTCTCTTCCCTTGCTTGATACCAATTATTTCCCTTCTCAGACTTGAAGCTTTCGTCTCCGGAAAATATTTGTCAAGGAATAACCTTGCAAGACCATTCCATGTTGTGACCGACCCTGGTGGTAGGTCATATAACCATTCTTTGGCTGAGTCTAGCAATGAAAAGGGTAGTGCCCTTAACTTGATTTGGTCTTCCGAGACATCATGTGGTTTCATTCCTACACATACGACGTGAAATTCTTTCAAAAATTTATGCGGGTCTTCATTTTCTACTCCCCGAAATTGAGGTAGTAAATGAATGAGCCCAGATTTCAATTCGAAGTTAGTCATGTGCGGGTAAGTTATGCAGAGAGGTTGTTGGGTAACATCTTGGGTTGCCCATTGGCGAAGTGTTCGCTCTTGAGGTGGATTTTCGGCCATAGGAGTATGGTTTGTTTGAGAGGGAGGTTTATGTGGGACGTTGTTATCTGATTCGGATTCTGTTTCTGTTTCGGATGAAGAAATGTCTTGCCAAATGTCTATGATAGGAGGGTTTGATGAAGAAGCGGTTTGGGAAGCTTGCTGCTTCTTGCGAAGTTTAGCTTGCTTCCTTAGCCTTTTCGCGGTTTTCTCAATCTCCGAATCAAGTTCAAGAGGCGTACCTGTTCGTGAAGATCTTGGCATAAAATATTAGTAATACCGTGCTCCCCGGCAACGGCGCCAATTTGTTGAGTGTCGTAACCAACAAAATAAAAGAGTTGAAATATGGTTTTGGAATGATTTGTTAATTTACCAATATTTCGTGATTACACTACTTGTTATAAATACTAACTATGTAGTATAAATGGCAAGTAGGGTCGATCCACAGGGAGCGATGGTCTAATGGATTATACCTTGATTTCACGAGATTTAAACTTGTAAAGAAAGTAACAAAAAGGGGGGTTTTGATGTTTAGTTGGAACACGATTGTATAAATGACTTGAGACAAAATATAGAAAAATTGCTTTTGTATTTTATAATTTGGGGACAAATTCTGGTTTTGCATTTGTAGTCATATGATTGGAAATAACAATAAGAATGATGTTTATAACTTTAATCTTTCTAAGTTGGTACTTTGTGTATGCCGAAAGCTTGCACATACACCATTCACCTAATGTACCTTAGTCAAGAGAAGCTCATTAACTAAGACTAATCTTACTAATCAAATCTAGATAAGATCATAGAATTTGAATGAAAGATTGCATTATGTTTTATGTGAATGTTCCCAACAATGTTCAATACTCCTAAACAAGCGTTGAAGCGTTAAAACATGAGATATGATTTTCATCTAATTAAAGATGATTATCACCAATAACATTTTATAAAACAATTACGGATTTTATAATTTGTATGATTAGATTGATTGATATTTAAGATCAAATGGCCAATATGAAATAAATAAAAACCAAACACTTGTTAAATCTCAAAATCATATCACTAGAAAGATATAAAATCAAACATCAAACTTTATATTAAATCACAATCATAATCCTTAATACAAAACCAGAAAATAAAGTTACTAGCCACTCATGACTAGTAAAAGATAAAAGAACTTACAAAATGAAGATAATCCACACTTGAAGTTGCACATAAACACAAACACAATGTATCTAGAGAGTATTCAGAAAATAATGGAAAGATGGGATGATTCTAAGGCTAACTAGACACATCTATTTATACTAACACACCAAGGGCAAAATGGTAAAATGGACAAGGGCAAACATCATCATTCCAAGACCCACTTCCTTCATCACATGGCCTCAAAATCAGGTTGGATCTGGATCTGGTCGTGTAGCATGGGAATGACAGCACAAGAAGGAATAAACAACTCAAAGTGGGCCAAAAAGCAGATCTGGTCACCAGGAAAAGTTACACGGCCGTGTAATTTCTTGGGCCAAAATTACACGGTCGTGTAATCCTGCATTTCTTCCTGGGCTCCACTTCAGCTGACATGGCATCTTATGTGGCATATTAAGTTACACGGCCGTGCAACTTTTGCCCATAAAGTTACACGGGCCGTGTACAATTCTGTTAACGGAACGCCATTTTTGCAACTTCTTCGTTTGAGCTCCGTTTCTTCTGAAATTTCTTGTGTAGCCTCCCATTGTCATTCAAAGCAAGATTCAACCCTTAAAAGCACCTGAAAACAACCACAAAGTGTGAAAGTAGATTGCTATTCTTGAAATCCCGAAAAACATAAAAATATGCAATGATGAGAATAAAATGCAAGGTAAAACAAGGATGAAAAGGCATGAAAACATGCTTAGAAATACACTTAACAATAAAATCCTTGAACAATGTAATAGACAATGTCAAAAATGTATCTAAAGACTAATAACAATATTTAATATCTATCTAAACTTCAAAACTGCACGAGCTGGAGATCCAATCCATATGTGCTCCTATGCACCAGGGTCCCGTGCCTTCTTGATTCCCTGCATACAAACCAAAATGCGACTGTCACATTATGTATCAAGAAATCTTGGAACAGGAGTTTTGAGGTTTTTAGATATACCTGCGCTTTCAAAAGAGTTGGAGCGTTTTCCAATCTTTCCGTGACTGTATCCGATTTAGCGGATTCCCAGTTTGAGACATGTCCAGTCGATCTTGACCGTTTCTTGTTACGTCTCTTTACTGGACTTAATCCAGAAGTAGCTGAGCCATTGGAGCTATGCCTGTCCAAGAGTGACTCGTATAAAGTCAACAATGGACGCATTTCCATGAGGGTCTTTTTCTGGTTTTCCTTTCTATACGTCTGAATGAACAGATCGTACTCATTTGTCAGCGAAGCGAGCAGGATGTTAACACTCTCCTCCTGACTCATGGGATGACCAAGTTTATATAACTCGCCTATGTACCCTTCAATCTGAAGAACATGCGAATTGATGCTACTTCCTCCCTTTAGCTTGCACTCTGCAAGTCTTCCGAGGATTCTAGCTCGTTCCTCTTCAACTGGTTTTTGGAACCTTTCCTCCACCAGTTGCATCAACTCATATGGCCCCAAGGATTCAAAATCCTTGCGGAACACGGGGTCAATGGTTGATAGCATGAGGTCACGAATCTCTTCGGATTCATCATAAGGACCTTTTATGATGACTTGTTCCGGTGGAACTGGGATCGGATACTCGGTGAGATGTAGCTTGCCAGCAATGCCGAGACCCAGTCTCCAATTGCGAAGCCATTCTTTACAGTTGAGGCCAGTCAGCCTTTCCATATTAAGCAGGTGCATTCTGATGCTTTCAGAAATGGGTGAAGGAGGAGAATTGACACTTGACATCTATAAAAGAAATAGAATTTATTAGTTTAATTGTTCCTTTTAAATAATTACCCAATATATTATTTATTAAGGCTAGGATCCAAAATACCCCAACTATGGTGTGAAGAGGGATGCCGTAATCACAACATAATGGTCATTAAGGTAGATAAACACTTATCAATTTCATCTTATGAAATTCCTAGTTCTGATGAGATTCATTAAACTTTTAAATGGCATGTTTAATCTCGGATGTGCCCCACTGTTTGTGACTGGGATGCTGAGGATCACAAACTGGATGTGAATAACCATGCAAATTAGCTTGGTACTCTCGGGTTAATTATCATCTCTAATTGATGTGTCGGTAAACCACACACGCTCCATCAACAATGATAATACCCGGGAAACCCATTGCAACTCTTTATGAACCCCAATTGGCGTGCCGGTTAACCACACACGCTCCACCAATGTTTCATAAAGTCCAATGTGCAATTTCATGGATTAGCATCAATTCACATTTTTCCTAAAGTAACTAGATTGGGATTTTATTAAGTGTTCTAGTACTTTGAATCATTAACTTTTAGTGATTATTAGGTGGTCCTATCAAACATGTTCGGCTAACGACCTTCCACTGATCAGGCGAGCGGTGGGCGAGAGTGTTCACCCATTAGACCGCCATTTTATATGCAGTCTCCTTATACCCACTTTATAGACCAGCTTCGTGAATGAGGCCTACTAATGATTTGACTAACCATTTTAATCCTATACATATAATAATAACTCCCTAATTATAATATATATAAGATGTAATTTTTTAAACCATTTAAAAAATTGTTTCTGGTTTATCTTTTAATTTATTGCCAATTTAAACTATTAAATTTCAAATTAAATTAAACCTTAAAATCGATTTTAATTATCTTTTAATTAACCAATTAATTAAATTAATTAAATTTGATATTTTAAACATTTTAAAATATTTTTGGATTTATCTATTTAATTTTCACCAATTTAAAGCAATTAAATTTTAAATTAAATTAAATCCTTGAATTATCTTTTAATTACCAATTAATTAAATTAATTCAAAAGTAGATAGGTTTTTATCAAATTAATAAAATTAATTAAAACCTATCCTAATCCCTTAAATTTCGATTTTTAGGATAAAGGGTTTTAAGGTTTATCTTTTAAACAATTTAAAGTTACCAAAAATAGAATACCTTCTAACCTAATCCACAAAAAATCGCCAAATCATAGGGGAGGGGCTAGGGTTTCTAAAACAAACCCTAAATTTCGAAATTGGCCACATTAGGGTTTATAAACAATTAAACCCTAATTTTCAGGAAAGCATTTATAGCAATTTAACAAGAAAAACAACCAAATAGCTCTGATACCACTGAAAGGTTTTCTGCAACTATGAACTAAAATTCCTAAGTTCACATGGAACCTATATAGATCTAAGTTTTTCTTCTAGTTAAACATATAACAATTCCTAAAAGGCCCAAAAAGAATTAAACTAAAAGAAAGATCAAGAAAAACCAACCTTTAGTGAATCTTGGAAGCAAAGCAACAGAAACCTCTTGCCTCAAATGCAGTCACACCCTAGCTTGGAGTTGTTGGCCGAAAATACCTTCTTAGAGAGCTTCAAAATCGTGGCTCTAGGGTTAGGGTGAGCCTCCCTATTTATAGGATCCAAATGGTGATCAGATAAACCTTAAAGATAAACCTTTTTGAATTCAAATTAAGATAAGCCTTTATCTTAATAATTCAAACCCTTTTATCCTCATTATCAAAATCGAAAATATATATGTTTCCATATATAATTTCGTTCACCACTCTCACTCACTCAACTGTCACTTACTCAACTATTGAATAATTATAGTTTTAGTCCCTGCACCTTAATTAATCAATTTAACTGCCAAATTAATTCCAATTAATTCCAGAAAAATTTCTAATTAATTATTATAGTTTATAATTAATATATTATCACTTAAATATATTAATAAACTATTTATTTAATTTCTATTGATTTATTAATCACATAATAAATCAATCTTTCTCTCTACCGGACTTTCTGCCAATCCTCCAACTATGAGGGCAACCCAAATGGACTATGCTACTATTAATTAGATAAATAATAATTATTAGTCATGGCTTAGGCACCTAATCCAACACATGAATCATACAAGTGGTAATCGTTTTATACAACAACGGATCGGTGATAGGATTTGGAAGCTCGGCGGATATATACTTATCAACATCAGCAGGAGTCTTAATATGTAAAGATGTTGATACCCATATCAACGTATGGCAATGAGGAAGTCCCCTTCTTTGAAACTAAATAGTATACAAATCTGCAAAATAAAAGGAAAAGCTATAACATGAAACAGAAAAAAATATTTAAACATACTAAAAAAAAGTACTCACAGACGGAGACATCACCAAACAGTTTATCATTCTTCAAAAATTCAATAAACTCGGTTACTTTGATTTGAAACACTCTGGCAATTATATCTGGCCAATCTTGAGAGCATTTGATATCATTATCCGCCATATACCTCACGATCTCCGGCCATCCAACATTACAAGTAAAAGTAACAAAATATTGCGGATTTCCGTATACTCTACAAATAGCAATCACATCTTGATAATGCTTATACATATATCTAGGACCGCCAACAAAAGATGAAGGCAAAATAAATCTCTTCCCAACAGCTTTCCCATCCAAATCTCCTTGCGAGATGGCATCATAAATTCCACTGACATGTTCAGAACGTAAACAGTTTTGATTATTACGTATATAATCAAGTTGGTTTTCTTCAACACATAGATAAGCATCCACCAAAAACTGTTGAAACAAACGACCGCACTGCAAGAGTAAAGTATACATACCACTGCAACTATGAATTAAATAACTATAATACATATTCAAAGTAATCGATTTTGAAGTAACCGAACCAGCCGAATGTAACTTGAATATGTTAGACCATCCTTTTTCGCCATATGGAAACAATAAAGGATATTGCAAAGGCATGTATGAAAAATGCAACTTACTTATACGTGTAGGACAACCCCCACGAGAATGAACAATAATGTCGTACTTTGATGTATTAGGATCATCAGCTGTAACAATACCTCCAAGAGCACCACCATAAGGCAAATTGCATCTCACATCAGGAACGATTACTAACTTCATTCTCCACATCATAAACATACAATTGCAGAAAACGTGGCACATCAGATCCCTCAGGACAAAAGGAACCAATCCTATGAGAAATTTGACCAGATACCTTGAAAGTATAAGGACCATGACCACGATTCACTGTTTCATCAACCTTACCCTTGAAGTAAACCTAACATATAAGAAGGAGGTATTAAAAGTATGGGCAATACAGCATCACCTTGCTTACAACATTGACTATAAAGAGGATTCGCCCGATTGGAACCTCTAATAAGTCTCTCAGCCCACCAAAACTCAGCTTTACAATAAACACAAACACAAACACGGTCTCCACTATCACCATATGTAGGCAAAGCACGATTAACATTAGAAACCAAATTACCAGATGACTCTCCCACCTCAAAATTAGACATTACAAAAAAAAAAATCAAAATCTGCAAATTACTAAATTACCTGCAACACAACCGAACACGTACAAAGATAAATCAAGAAGAACACCTCCGAAAACTGTAGCGGTAAGAAAAGAAATGCTGGAGAAAAGAGCACGAAGAGCAGGCAACATGAAAAGAAAAAAAACACGTACTTAATACGTGTCAGCAGCAAATACCCCATAAAAACACTGCTAATAAATAATCATATCTTAATCTTGAAGCGAAATATCGGTAGTGTCCTAAAAAAAATGAAACTTTAAGGTGTAAATGTCAAAACATAAAAGTCGATGAGAATTTCCATTATAGCATCACAACTATAAAAAGTTTAACATCTGAATATCAAAATATAAAACACAATAAGTATCTTCATTATGTCAAAACATAAAAAACGACAGCCCTCTTCGTTATGACAGTAATATAAAAGCTAATGAGCATCCTCATTACTCATGTGTTAACAGGAAAACTAAACAAAACTTTAAGGTGTAAATACCAAAACAAAAAAAAAAAGATGAGCAGCAAATCTGTATTTCATTGCCATCGAATCTGTAATGTAAATAGCAACCGCAAAAAGTTGAAGGTTTAAATGTCAAAATATAAAAGCTAATGGACATGTTCATTAAGTTAATAAAAGAAAGCATTAATTTTAGTCTTAAAGACCCACGTATGAACCACGTGTCAACATGAGACAGCCCAAAATCACCCCACCCCCCTTTACCACATTCCTTCTAGAAACCTGCTTCTATTTCATATATATAGTAATTAGAGTAGATAATAGTTGAAGAATGTGTTTGGGATTGTTTATAACAACTCAGTTTATTGGTATCAAAAGGTTTTTAATTCGGTGGTATCAAGTGTTGTATTTTTTCTTTGAAATTGAGAGTTCAAACTTTGTTAAAAGCATAGGTGGAGTTTAAAGTGTATTTTAGAAGTAGGTTAGATAGATTAGATTTATCACTCAAAAAAAATTATTGGTTTTTAAAAAGCTATAAGTTAATAAATATATTTGATAGATATAGATAAGTTAATAAGTCATTTTTAAGGGGATGTTTGGAATTATTTATTTGAGGTGTTTATTAATTTAGTACGGTTTGACATCATTAATAAACAGTTTTAAATGTTTGGTTGAGAAAATGTTGTAAACACTTATTAGCTTAAATAAGAAGTGTTTGATAAGTTAGACCTTCCTTACTTATTGATTTTTAAGCAGTTTTTGATAAATCATTACCTTATTACACGCATTAGCACCATTTATCAAACACTAAAAAACAAGTTATTGACTTATTACGTTTTGGTATCGGATAAGCTAAAACAAACATTTTTTTAAACCTTCGTTTTGACACAGAATAAGTTAATAACTACTTTTAATAAAAAGCATAAGTTGTTTTAAATAAGCAATCTCATACCCCCTAAAACTCATTTTCAATATAAGCAAATACATCAAAATATATAAGTAAGGCCACCCTTACTTATTTAATCGCCTTACGACTTATTACAACAAAAAGCCACTTTTATAAGTAATATATTCCAAATATTTTTTTTAACTTATCAACTTATAACTTCTTTTCATCAAATAAGTAAATTCAGACACTTTTTGAAAACTCGTTTTTGTCACCATATAAATCACTAAACACTTATATCAAAAAGTCTTTATTAATTTAAATAAACAATCCCAAACACCCCCTTAGTCCTTGTGGTTAACATTTTCCTACATTTTTAATCACGTTTTGAAAACTTGATACGAATAATCGAGTAGGTTATTATTTCCATCAACTTTGGTCCTTGACAATCACTAGGTTAGAAAAATCACTGTAAAATGATCATTTTAACATTATTTTAGTGTATCAGTATATTGTTCTTCTGTTGTTTCTTTTAATTGTTTTCAGAGTATTTCTCACGCTACCACTTAAAACTGTCAATTATTACCACCACCACCTAAAACTGAAGTCCACCACCAATGTCAGTCTGCCACAGTCCTATAAAAACATTGACTTCCTAACCTGACTTTACTCTAAGAACAATTAAAAAACATACACTTGGACCCACTTGTTCTTCGTTGTCTAACACCCTTCACCCTCAATATCCATCCACCATGACCACCTGTCATCATTTTGGGTTTCTCGATCCTCCTTCCACTATCGTAAACTACCCATCAATATAAACGTCGAAATAGCCATTTAATTCTTCCACAACAATCAAAGACTAAAAACCTCAAACTGAATCGCCTTTGACTTCATTATCGTTTTACGATAGGGGGTCAAGGGGAGACAACATTGCTGGGCGAGGGGAAGCACCCTTGGAAGAAATTTTTCAAGGGTAGTTCCTTTATCAATTTTAGCATCTGAATGTGTCATGATCTAGAGAGTCGTTTTATGGATTAAGCCTTATTCGTAGAATTTAGTTCAACTTGTATTTATAAATAGATATTTTCATTGTAAATTTTATACGTGTTGTTTATCCAGATTAATAAAAAAATTCTCTCTCTCTCTCTCTCTCTCTCTCTCTCTCTCTCTCTCCCCATTCACCTATAGGCGTAACTCGATTCTCAAATCGAGTGAACCATGCTAAATACTTGTGTATGGGTTGAAGCAAGCTCCATAGTAGACGATTACACGAGGAAGCATTGGGTTTATTTCTTGAAGAATAAATCTAAATATTTAGCACCTTTAAGAAGTAGAAATTCGCTATAGAAAATGAAGAACTTTCTATCAAAATTTAGGGTGCAACAGGAAGATTATATAAGTTGTGTATTCACAATCGAAGGTAAGACAACCAATTAGATGTCTAAGTTACAGAATATTCTTGCTCTTTTAGCCACATAAGCAGAATATAGGCCATTGCAGAAGTAAGCGAATAGCTCATATGGTCGAAGAATTTTCTATCGGAGTTTGGGATGCAACTGGAAGATTGTGTACTGCATTTTGACAACCAAAATGCAATTTATTTAGCAAAGAATCTGTGTTTCACAGTATGACGAGACACATTTAGATGATGTAAACATATGTGTGTTTAGATGTAACTCGATCTCTCAGATAGAATTAACCACGTTAAATGTTTGTGTATTTTGTTTTCCGGTGGTATTTATTTTACTCCATATAAAATCATTTATCATTTGTCTATTACCCCATTCCATTACCTCAAGCACAACTCAATTTAGTTTGTAGGATAAGGGCCCGCGAAGCTCTTTACACCCAAGCATTACTCCAAAAGCAAACATAAGGCCATCACTATAAAGCTTAAAGGATAAGCATTGTTGAAACTCGGTAATCGGAAGACAAAAGGATACATCCCATATGCGAAAACAAGAGAAATCCAATGAGCTTTATAAAAAGTTTATCCATTCTATTTAACAAAATTGATCATGCAATCAGTCAAGATTTATGATATTGAGCCGGTCATAACACATATGGATATACTTATTAGTTTCTTTTCAACTTGCAACAACTACAAAGTAAGTAAATTTCTTTTCATATTATATTACATATTTACTATCTGTTAACCTAGATTCCAACCATCATGCCATTTACACTCTGTTAAACTATATACAAAGATCCTCTTGCATCAAAAAAACCTGCTAAGAACTGGTTTATAAAAAAAAGCCCAGTACACAAATATACTGTTAACAGTCAGTCCATGATTCCTTATATTTGTAACTTTTTACACACCTAACTCCTGATCAAAACTCAGATCCAACTCTTCCAAAGTGAAACTATCATCTTCAGGCCTTCCCGGCTTCAAGAACTCCAAACTATAATCAACACCCCCACTAGGATCTTGCCACGTGTTTTGATTGTCCAGCTCATAAGTAGCATCATCTGGGTTAAATTTCGGTACAATACCACCTCTTTCATCCAAATCCCCAAGAAGCTCGTCCATATCAAACATCTCATCTTCAGGTAACGTCTGAAAGTAACCTTCACCAATACAAAATCCCCCATCTTCTCTCTCCTCGGAAGGTTCTTCTTTGACCACAGTCAACGGTTCTTTATCCACAGATTCATGTCCCATTTGCAGCTCACTGCCCTCAGAGTGACTGCAAGTGGTGGTAGAGTCACAACTAGAAGCAGGGTTAGCCATTGAGCGCGAATGGTCAATGTAATCATTCATTGACCGACAATTTGGAAGATTGAGACGAGCGGAAGAGCCGTACATTGCTCGGGCAGCTTCATCGTAAGCTAGGGCAGCTTCAATGGCTGACCCAAAAGTTCCAAGCCATAAACGTTTACCCCTGTTGGGTTCCCGAATCTCTGCTACCCATTTACCCCATGTTCTTTGCCTTACTCCTCTATACTGACACCTGGAGTTTTCAGGTCCTCCTTTACCCTTCATGCAACCTTTCTTGGATCCTTTAGCAGGGGCTTTTCGGGGTTTTGTTTGGTTATTTGGTGAGTCCATGTTGTTGTATTCTATCCACTTTGCAAGAGTTGCAGCCACTTTCTTTGGTGCATCACGTCTACTTCTTGTTATCTTCTTTCTTGAGGAATCCATTGGTGTATAAAGTGTACTGGAAGTTTGACTAAGAAGATCCATCATAGTGTTTCTGTAAATGAAGAAAGAACCAAGCGATGAGCAAAACAAGATCATAGTCATTGCAAATTAGGGTTAGGATGAACGAATAAGCAATGGTTGTAAATTGTCTACATTATTGAGAGCATAATGATCATACATAGCTAGGGTTCTAAAGAAAGATATTAAAGATCCAGATTAACTTGAAATACCATTTCACGTGAACTGAAGTGGGTGAAGACAAACTAATTATAATAGATCTATAAACAGAGTGCTATTTTGCATACGCACAAGTGGCACAACAAACTAATTATAATAGTTCCACATAAAAGAAAACAAGAATCATAAAGTTTATCAGGCATCAAGTATCAAATCGATAGAATCAGTTCACTTATTACAATTTTTTTTTTTCGTGGACCTGAACTTGGGTAATAATCAAATGCAGAAAGTTAGTCCCTAATCGTCCAGCGTTATCAGAGAAGTGGAAATGATACGATTAATGCTTCAAAATACACATTCAAAAATTTCAAATTACGAAGTTGCGAACTCGTAATTTATAACAAATAGGACAAATTGCATAAATCCAGAATAAAACCCTAGGTCCGAGTCTGCAAAGAACACTAAATTTCCAATGCTAAATCCAGATCCAAAGGTTTTCACATAGCATAACAACACAATCAAACACAAACATACCTATCAGTAAACCCCGACGACATGCGCCGCAAATCAATATCTACTCGTATAAATCCTCTTGGTATCAAGCTGTAGCCACGAATAATTAGCGATTTGTTCTGTCTTGATGTCTTTGGATATGTTCTTGTAGAACTTTAGAAGCAAAAGAAAGTCAGAAACAGTTGTTGAAAATTTCTGTGTGCGATTGACGAAGAAGTTTTCTGATCGAAGATTCAGAAAGAGAAAGAGTAAGCTTTTGGGATATTTATAGCCTTCTCTAGATATTTCGATATTGATTACCTTTTGAATATTTTATCATTTTTATCGTTTCTTTTATAAAATATCGGGATATTATCTCTAGATATTTCGATATTGATTACCTTTTGAATATTTTATCATTTTTATCGTTTCTTTTATAAAATATCGGGATATTATACTGATGTCGTGTAAACTTCTTCGTGGCTACTGGAAAGTTCTGCGCGTGTCGATCGGAGGTAAGCGTTTATCTCTTGCTGACGAAGGCACCCCCCCATTTTGGGTTTATCATTACTTGTCCCCCTACTTTTTGTTAATTACACTTATGCCACAAGGTTACAGCAAGAGAAAAAGAAACCGTGTTGTACTTCTAAAGAATCTCGGGTTGTACATGTAGTTTTATAATAATAGAACCATGGATGATTTGTTTCTTTTTTTAAATTTTTTGTTTAGTAATAGTACTGTGTAATGTGTATTTTGGTCTAAGATTACAGATTCGTACTTTTTTCTTCTAAATCTCATACTGAATTTATATATTTCCTAGTTTAGCTGCTGTGAATTGCAAATTATGAAAAAAATTATTTTTATGTGTAACGTTATTCTTTATCGCCCTTTTCTTTGTATTCAATTGTTTTTCTATTTATTGGATATTAGGATATGACCATTATCTACATGTTTATAATATAAAGTGACCCTGAATCTTAAATGCTATTTGTTTTGTGATTTTATAAGAAAATTGGAAGTTCTCGATGAAATTGAGGTATATAGTTGGAGATAAATCTTTAGTGTATTTTTTTTGTTTAATTTGCAAATCAGTTAAATTTTTTGAAGTATTAACTATGGGAATATCATAATTCTACATTATTACATTTTTTTGGTAATGGCAGGAAACAAATTGCACAAATAATAAACAAAATACATGAAGTGAATACAAACAATGTAAAGAAAAAAGTATATTTGACAAAACTAGTTGGTGTTTGACGGCTAGAAACTAGAAGTTAAGAGAGTTTTTATTTATGTGAAACTTTTCAGTAAAAATAGTTATAAGCTTTTAGATACGTAAAATTACATAAAAACAAAAGATAAAAACCTCCAAAAATCTTTAATCACGTACTCTCAAATGTTCTTTTTCTTAAAAACTAAAATTAAAAACTCATACAAAATTTAAAAGCTCGCTGCATAACATGCTCTGATCTTGTAATTCTTTTATGTAGAACTGATTAATAAGTAACTAATAACTTTGTTTATGAGAAGTTACATTGTCGGTCAAATCTATCTTTTCTCTCATAAAAGAAACAACTTCCGATCATATATATACAGATGCAAAAAAACATATATATATATATATATATATATATATATATATATATATATATATATATATATATATATATATATATATATATATATGGGTTAATGGCATGAAAGCACAATAAACTTTCGTTTTTGGTTATAAATGGTCCCTTAAATAAAATTTGGTCCTTATAAGTCATTGAAGTCATAAATGACTTGCTTAATAAACCATTGATCGTAAATATGACGGGTTTAATAGGTAAAGATGCTTATGTGGACATTCTCCTTACAAATGTTTTACGTGGCAATCCGAATAGGATGATCTACGTGGCCAAGTGAGACTTAAAAGGTTAAAAGCGGATGGCTTTAATCGTCCCTTATACAAAACTAGGGTTTTTATGTTCGTCCCTTCAAATTCAGATATATCTCCCGAGCAAGAGTAATTTTCGTTCTTATAGGAAAGCATGGCAGATCCTGAACCTGTATACTTGAAAGTGGATGTTAACTTCAATGGGGGTTTTATACGACATCCGTGTTCGTATGCTGGAGGGGAACGTCATTTGTTTACGGATGTTGATTTTGCTGGAATGAATTTCGAAGGATTTGTTTTTTTTCTCCAACATTTCTTTGGACAAGATTTTGAAAAAGTGTACTACCGTCATCGTGGTCGTCCTTTGTCAACCGGTATCAGGTGGTTAGAAAACGACCTTGATTATGCATTATTTCTCGATACTGCTTATGAAGAGCCCGATGAAATAATATCTGTTTATTTGGACCACTCGGGGGATGGTTTGGAGGATTGGTTTGATACAAGTACAGAGGAAGAAGGTTCAGTAATTCAGGGTTCAGACAACGAGGGTTCAGAGAAGGGAGAAAAAGATAAAGAACCTTCACCAACACCCCCCCCCCCAATGAAGAAAACGGTTTGGTTGATGAAATGTTTCCAGATGAGACAGTCCCTCTAAACAAGACTTCTGATGACGAATTTCTAAACAAATTGTGCCCAGAAGGACCAAATGAGGTTGATAATGATGAGGGAGATCATGCTGATGCTGTAGTCCATTCTACTTTCAATCCCCTCTTATCCTGGAAGTTACAAAAACCAGTGTTAGGTATGCGATTTGAGAATCCTAAACAACTTAAGAGTATGCTATGTAATTATGCAGTGGCTAATGGATATCAATTATGTTTCACAAAAAATGATAGTAAGAGGCTACTTGTGGAGTGTTGTAAAGGAGAATGCACATTCAGACTTTGGGCTTCCTGGATGAGTGTAGAACAGTCGTTTCAAATCAAATCACTAAAAGATGAGCATAGGTGTGCCAGAAACTACAAGTTAGGTTCTATTGTCAATTACCAGTGGATAGGAAGTCACTACACCAAGGAGATATTACATAGGCAAACCCTTACCATTAGACAGTTGAGGTTAGAAGGAAAACATTCCTTTTTACCATTCCAGTCATAACCTTTTACATATACTTCCAACAAAAGGGCCTTTTCAATGGCCATCTCTCCTTTACAGTTGACTAACCCACAAAATGTCCCACGTTAGCATACCTGCATGCATAAAACCTACCCATCTGCATGCATCTATCTGTTATCCAAATACATAATTTAGAGGGTACCCTAAGTTAGCTTATCCCAAAAACACCAACCATTACACTAACATAAATATATACAATACCCAAAACCCCCCACCATCTTAACTTCTATGCCACCAGAATCAGTACACATGGTTGATCAACAACCATATGAACACCGCAACAAAGAGCACCATTACCACCAAACTGAACTGGAGTTTGTTTTTCAAACTTTCGTTTTCTTCAACCAACTTACCCTTTTCAGCAGCTGCACGACCTTTCTCTTCTTCCAGCTCAACCTCCAAATCCTTTGTACGACTTTTCTCAGCCTCCAGTTGATTTTCTAAAGCAGTTATCCTCCTTTTGAGTGTACCAGGGTAAGAACTGTATCTCCAGTTATCCAACTCAGCCTTCATTTCAAGGAAGGTTTTCTTGTAGTGACCATGTGGGTCATTCAGTTCAGGGTCCAGCCAACGGAAGAACAAGCAACTCTTAACGTTTTTCTGTACACATAACCACATCAAGATCAATATCTCATACAAATAACCACATTACGAAATCGAACTCGATACACATAACCACATTGACTGAAATCGAACTCGATAACCGAAAACCGATAACCACAATGACTCAAATCGAACTCCCATTTACGAAATCTGACCCATTACAGTGTTAGGGTTTCGAGTAACTCCAAATTAGGGTTTCAATTTCATGTGTGATAACCGACTAATAAACACATTACAATGATCGCAAACACGTAAACAAACTAAATAAATTTCTTACCAGTGAGTTCACACAATTTTTAAAGCGCCTTGCCGGGTGATCGTCCGTCCATGAGATACGAAATTTAGGCGGCAAGTCGCAATCACACAGACGACCGTCGTCCGGGGGAGGAGGGCGTGGTCGAATCGTTGACGCCCCTGAGCTTCCAGATCCAGATGCAGCCATTCCCTTCCACTTAAGCCTTTCTTCGCGATTTTAGGGTTACGAAAAGGTAACAATGTTTCCTATGAGACTTCATTTGCACCTTTCCCGATTAAGTAAGCCTTCCAAGTCACACCCGGTACATAGCTGTCGTCCACCTTCATGCTTACGTGGCAATGTAACCGGATACCAACCGGTTACATTGGGCAAAAGGACTATTTAAAACCCTCTTTTAATACTTCAATGACTTATAAGGACCGAATTTTATTTAAGGGACCATTTATAACCAAAAACGAAAGTTTATTGTGCTTTCATGCCATTAACCCTATATATATATATGGTCGAGATCATGAGAGAACCTAAAAAAACCTAGGAACCTAGGAACTTTTTTTCTACACAATATTTTAAAAAAAAATTGCATCCAATATTTTTATTTAAAGCGTCTAAGAGATTTCTAAACCCTAAACCCTAAACCCTAAACCTAAACCCTAAACCCTAAACCCTAAACCCTAAACCCTAAACCTAAACCCTAAACCCATATGAAAAAAAATAAAAAAAAATGATTTTTTTGCATCCAATTTTTTTATTTAAAGTGTCTAAGAGATTTCTAAACCCTAAACCCTAAACCCTAAACCTAAACCCTAAACCCTATACCCTAAACCCTAAACCCATATGAAAAAAAAATTAAAAAAATGATTTTTTTTGAAATTTTTTTTTTTGATATCTTCTAGATGCATCATAACAAAAATTTTGGTATATTTTTTTTTGAAAAATATTGTGTAGAAAAAAAGTTCATAAAATGGGTTCTTAGGTTCCTAGGCTTTTTTAGGTTCTCAATTGAACTTTACTATATATATATATATATATATATATATATATATATATATATATATATATATATATATATATATATATATATATATATATATATATATATATATATATATATATATATATATATATATATATATATATATATAGGGTTGGGTTCAATAGAGAACCAATTTAAAACAAGGAACCAAGGAACCAATCGTGTGGTCGGAATGCAAAAGATCTACGGCCATAAAAAAGGATGTACATTTACTAGTTAAACGTCAATGTAGAGGATTATAGCAAAAAACCCACTTTGTTTTTTGTGTTTTTTTAATTTTTAAGCTTATTATTTTTTCAAAAAAAAAAACTAAAAATACAAAAATTCATAATTTTTCATCCTCTTTAAATAGACATCCATATTGATATACAATTTTTTTTTTTTGTTTTTTTATACTTCAAGTTCGTCCAGATTCACCACGCGAATCTGAACTGAACTGTATTGTTTTAGATATATATTCATTCACATATAAATGACAATTCTATTCGATTTATTCAATAATTTTTGACCAATCACATGTGAATTTTTAGGAAATCATTTTGAATTTCAGTTAATTCAATTGTATATGACATCAAATCGTTGAAATAGTAAAAATATAAGTGATTTTTCTTGAATTCACATCTAAATCTAAGAATGATTTTAAATTTACATGAGTTGTTATTGAATTATTTACAATTATTGAAAAAATTGAATTCAATGACTATTTACATGTGAATTATCTTCCATACAAATTTACTACAATTTATATTTACATTGTGAATTTTAACTGTTTTTTGTTTTATACATGTTAATTCACATATAAATAGTACTTGTACCTGGCTTTTTCAACAATTTTTTATCATCCACATGTGAATTTTAAGCAAATTAATTTGTGAATCTAAATTAATTCATTTGTGTATGATCAAAAGGTCAAAAATAGTGTGCATCTAGTTTTAGATATATAGAGATCCATATTGATATACAAATTTTTTTGTTATTTTTTTACTTCAAGTTCGTCCAGATTCATCTTGTGAACCTGAACTGAACTGCATTGTTTTAGATATTTTCATTCACATCTAAATGACAAATCTATCCAAGGTTTTCAATAATTCTTTACCAATCACATGTGAATTTTAAGTAAATCATTTATGAATCTCAGTTAATTCAATTGTATATGATATTAAAACATTGAGATAGTAAAAACATTAATGATTTTTCTTGAATTCACATCTGAATTTAAAAATATTTTTAAATTACATAAGTTGTTATTGAATGATTAACGATTAATGAAAAAATTGAATTCATTGATCATTTACATGTAAAATATCTTCCATACAAATTTAATACAGTTTATATTCACATTGCGAATTTTAACTGCTTCTTGTTTTAGACATGTTAATTCACATATAAATGGCAATTGTACCCTGATTTTCAAAAAAAAATTATCATTCATATGTGAATTTTAAGCAAATTCATTTGTGGATCTGAATTAATTCATTTGTGTATGATCAAAAGGTTCAAAATAGTATGCATCTAGTTTAATACATATTAATTCACTTATAAATGATCATTGAACCTGATTTTTTTCAACAATTTTTGATCATTCATGTGTAACTTTAAGTAAATTAATTTGTGAATCTTAGTTAATTCAATTGTACATTAGCAAAATATTGAAATTGTAACGAATATAAATGAAATTACTTAAATTCAATATGAATTTAGTCAAATTCACAATGCAAATCTAAAAGTTTATTTAAATTCACATGAGTTGTTATTGAATGATCAATTATTGTTGAAAAATATAATTTCAATGATCATTCACATGTGAATAATCTTCTATAACAATTGTTATAGTTCAGATTCACATTGATTAAGTGTTGTGAATCTGAACAAGATTTTTAAATATATTTTTTTTCGTTTTTACTATATTGATATGGATGTCTATTGAAAGAGAATAAAAAATTATGAATTTTGATATGTTCGATTTTTAATTTCGATAAAAAATAAGCTCTAAAACTAAAAAATAAATAAATAACGAAGTGGGTTTTTTGGAATTATCCGCTACATGTGCGTTCAATTAAGAAAATTACAACCTTATCTCCGGCTGTCGATCATTTGAATTTCGACGCTTACGATTGGTTCCTTGGTTCCTTGTTTTATTTTGGTTCTCTATTGAACTTTTATATATATATATATATATATATATATATATATATATATATATATATATATATATATATATATATATATATATATATATATATATATATATATATATATATATATATATATATATATATATATATATATATATATATATATGTATATGGGTTCAATACAGAACCAAATATATACCACCTAACTACAGAACTACGTTCCTAGCCGTGAGATTAGATGGAGGGGGAAAGGGTAAGATCGTCCAATTAATCAAAATCCCTAAAAATTAGCCGTGAGATTTCTGGAATCAATTTCTTCCACTAAAAACCACACAGTAGTGATTTGTAATCTAGGGATAAGTTATTGTACGTACCTGATGAAATAACTACGTATGTTCATTGATGAACATATGTTCATTGATGAACATATATTGATGAAATACGAGAACCATTACAGCAACAAGAAAAAGGACGCCATCAATTTGATTTCTGGAATCAATTTCTTCCACCAAAAACCACATAGTAGCGATTTGTAATCTAGGGAAAATGATGATAGAATAAAGGTTTAAAGAAGAAGAACGAAACCACTGTTATAGAATATGTTCTTTGATGAACATATGTTCATTGATGAACAAATGTTCATTGATGAACATATGTTAACAGGTTGAATTTTATCTCGATTCATCCTTCACAGATTCATCCTCGATTCATCCTTCATAGATTCAACCAAACAATTGGCGAAATCGAGATTACTTTTAACGATTATCGATTCCGATTCAACCATTCCAAACTTAATCAGACTATTTATTTCATTAGAATGAATAATACCTACCGAATTCGACCCATTTGCATCGTTTTCCTGTTGCCAATTCGATCTCAAAATCCCAGCCGATGATTTAAACGTAATCCCTTCATACGTATTTTTTTTACAGTCGAATCTTCAGATCCACCTCCAAAAGAAAATTTAGGTCGAGATAACGTACATAATGCATTATCAGCAACAAATGCGATTACGCTAATGGCGAGAAAGAAGCTATATGAATGAGATGAGAATCATACAAACCCTATTATGCCCTTGCTTGGATAGGATTCCCTGCACAAGGAGTATAATTCTTTTGGTGCACCCTTTTTAATTTAGACCATTGATATAATGATCCAAGGGTTATAAATGTGGTTCTGCAGTTAGGTGATTTAATTTGGTTCTGCATTGAACCCACCCATATATATATATATATATATATATATATATATATATATATATATATATATATATATATATATATATATATATATATATATATATATATATATATATATATATATATATATATATATATATATATATATATATATATATATATATATATATATATATATATATATATATATATATATATATATATATATATATATATATATATATATATATATACGTGCACATATATCATAAATGGTGTACCGTTTAATAAAGGATGAAAAACTGTGGAGGTTTTTGTTAATTATTGCTTGATGAGCAATTTTATTTTATTAAATTAAAGTAATATACCAAGTGTACGGTTTTCTAAACATCTTAGATTATAGAAAATGCATTTTTAATATGAATATTATGGGCGCAAAATAGATAGATTAGAGAAGTCAAATTGAGTTTTGATCGAAGCAAGTGGTACAAGTTGGGTTGGAACGACTTTCTAAACAAGTTTTCTCTATCATATTGAGTAAATTACATTTATGATCCCTGTGGTTTTTATTAGGTTGTACATATAGTCCAAGTATTGGCAATCGCACACGTCAGGTTCTGTGGTTTGCAAATCGCACACGAGAAGTCACTGGTCCATATAAAAAGACATTTTTGTTTTTTTGTTTTTTTATTTTTTCTTTTTACCATTTTATTTATTTAACAAATAAAAAATAAAAAAAATTAAACCTCACCTCACCCCCGCCCCATACTCCTCACACACACACACACACACATTGTCGTCGAAACCTCTTTTCTCCCTACCTCTTTCCCATTTGCCATTGAAACAAGAATGGAACTAAACATTATTTATATGTTTAAGAAATTAGTTCAAATTAGAATATGAAGTGAAAAAGAAGAAGATGAATCGACCATCAAGCTTGTACCAATGACGAAAGCAAAAGAATTAGCCATTGAAACACCAGATAGAGCGAGCTCACCCAAGTGACCTACAAACATGACAGGAATCATTGATAACCCACAAATCAACAGATTTACAGTCATCAAAGACCCTGTTAAGTACAACTATTCCTTAAACTCGGCAAATATCTCATCTTTGCTATAGGATCGAGCCCCCTTTTTTATTATTGAATCACATGACTCGAAAGGGTAGTTGCAATCCCTTCTGCCTCCATTGGCATGCTATAGTGTTGCAAGTGATACCAGAACAAAGATACCAAAAAGGTCTTTTTATATGGAAATTAAGATCCACCGGTTCAGACCAAAACATATGTTCATAAATGTAAATTGCTTACATTTTCCATCCAATTTGCTTACATTTTCCATCCAATTTTACTGGTATGATCAAGGAAATTAAGATCTCTTGGTAAGTAAGAGAATGTATGAAGAAGATATGAAACATAAGTAAACAGTTCCGAAAAACCAGTCCCAATGGCCACATTCTTTCAACAAGATCGTCGCCACATTACTACATTTATGTACCCCAATGTGAATCAGTATCAAATCCTTAATGGGATTTTGTGCTGAATTCTATAAGAAGTATGTATCTAGAGAGAGAGAGAGAGAGAGAGATAGAGAGAGAGAGAGAGCGGGAGGTGGGGGTGGGAGTGGGGGTGGGGTGGGTGGAGTTTTTATTTTCTGTTTTAATTTATTAATTATTAAAAGAATACAAAGAAATAAGAAATAAGAAATACGAAATAAGAAAAGGCAATAATGTCATTTTACTTGAACCAGGGATCTCACGTGTGCAAATTTCAAACCACAGGACCAGGCGCGTGCGATTGTCATTACTTGGACTAATAGTGCTACCTAACATAAACCACATGGACCAAGAGTGTAATTTACTCTCTTTTATTTAACATATGTGAAACATTTTTATTTTAAAAACATTAATTATTTAAAAGTTTACCTAATATTTTGAGGGATAATTATCTAAAAGAGAGACCAACTTCTAAAATTGTTTACATTTGATCATTCGACTTATTTTTGTGCGTGATTTATCCATAATTTTTTTAAAATTGTTCACATTATACTTTTATGACTGACTGATGATAGAATATTTATGCTAGGGGTGGTAAATCGGGCAGTCGTTTCATGTATTTGAGTAACTCGACACAACACGAATTTGTTTTTCTTAACTCGAACACGACACGACACGATGTCGTGTTTTTTTTTTCTAACACGAACATGACTAAATTAAAACAAGAAAAACCCGAAAACACGACAAAAAACATAAAATGACCATTTGCATAATGTCATCCATAAATTAATACACGAGAAAACGAAAACACGATGAAAAACACGACAACACGATAAACATGACATAAAATGGTACTAGAATGCTTCAAAATAATAACAATAACTTCCAGAAATGCAATTTAATGTAAAGTGTAAACCATTAACGATCAAAACTGTAATAAAGATTAATAGTATTTTTTATTTAATAATTAAATGAATCTTGTTGTACAAAAGCTATGTGTTTTTTTATTATTACAAAACCAACATTTTTTTTATTATTAAAAATGAATACCATACCTTTTTTACCCGCAGCCGCAACAACCAGGCCGAGCTATACCGTACGAAAGAACACCTTCAAAAATCAAAAAACTAATTAGAAACCTCTCGAATCATCATTCATTCTTACACTATAAGGCTGAAGGGAGTGATGCCTCCAACATTTGGGAGGCAATCATGCCACGTAGGCGCCATGTAGACTTTGTTGGCAACACCAGTTTTGTTGTGGCACTCAAGGGGTGGAACGTTGGCAACATAATTTTTTTTTAATTTAAAAAATCATATTTTAAATAAAAATAAAACATAACATATTTTAAATTAAAATAAAACACACCAAATACCATTTCATTAAAATAAAAAGACAAATAACATAAAATCCTACGAAATTAAAAGTTCGAAATTTAAAACAAAATAAAGACGTCGCTACTTGAAAAAAAAAACTACAAATTATATTTCTTGCGGATTTGGTCTTTGAGCGCCATCGCGGAATCGTAGTTTGCCCCGGTTAGGTGACTAACGTCTTGCAAAAACATTTGCATTCCGCTAGCCGGGTGTTTTCTTGCCATTGATTATCTAACGACGTGCGCAAACCTCTAAACTCGTCGCGCATTTCTTCATAATGTTCCATCTTAGAACCCGCGGAAGAAGTGGATGAGGTCGCCTTCCCTTTTCTTTTTGCCCGGTCCCGACCCATCGGACGTGGAGGCGGTGATGGTTCCACTTCTTCAACTTCGTCAACGTCATCGTTAAGGTTGACGCCGATATGACCATCCGAAGAAACGTGATATGAGCCCGACTCCGATGTTTTGCTTCTTTTGGAGCTCGAACCACCACCAAATTCCAACTTAAAGACTTGTTCCCATTTTTGGCTATGACGAACAACATTCCAAGCGTGTGGAAATTTAAACGGCTTGACGTTGTCGTCTCGGTACATGTAGTTGGCTTTCTCCAAAATACTCGACTCGCTTTCTCCACTCCTCCATTGATTCACCAAATTAATGTAAATGGCGTTGCGGATTATTGGAGGGATTGTTGGAGGGATTGTTGGAGGGGTTGTTTTGCGGATTATTGGAGGGATTGTTGGAGGGATTGTTGGAAGCCATTTTTTGAAATTAGTATTGAGTAAAAATTCTGAATAAGTGTTGGGTAAAAATTATGAATAAGTGTATGTATATATATAGACATGGTATTGAGTTAAAAAAAAAACAAAATTTTTTTTTTTTTTTTTAAAATTTGGACCGTTCAACGGTCAAAGTGTAAGATTCCCGACATATTCCATAGAGAGAGAAACGGCAAAGGCATGCCGCTCCTCCCTTGCCGCTGCTCGATGCCGCACCTGGGGGGCGGTGTTGCCGCCGGCAAAAATGCTCCACGTCGGATGCCTCCGGCAAAATTGCTTCCACTCCGTGCAGCCTAATAACAAAGGATCGACATTCTGGTTTACATTCGGGGAATTAAAATCTCCAAACCAGAGAATTGCTTTTAGAGAAGAGTATATTCGTCTTAGTCATTGAAAGCTTGAAACTTCCATTACGTTCGATCTGCAAGTTCGTAACTGGCCACACTTAAGATAATAATCGTAAAACGCCAAAATCAGTGTAATTTCAAACAATTCGTATGGAGAGTATTACGATTCAGCATCAACGCTATCCATACTGTATGCAACAATTACAAACCCTAGATCTCGGGGACTCATATTGTCAAGTCGAACCCATATTATTGAGACAAGCCCCTTACTATCTGCATAACTGGAGACCATGACCTAGCCGAACTTATCATTTTGATCTTCAAGTTTATTTAATTGCTAGTTTGGTGGATTGGCGTGTATAGAACCATTCTACACCAGTCAACTTTTTGGTTGTTTTGTACTTCTAGCTGATAAGTACTACGTAGGTAGATAATTGGTTGCTGGTGTACTTCAGTTGTACTACATTTGTGTTATTGTGTATATAGAGCTCTCAGTTTGTGATTTATGAATGCAGACTCTTTATAAGTTTCTCAGACCACCACTGGTTGTATATTATGGCCCTTAAGGCATTGGACTTGAGTGATCTTTAAGGTACTAATCAACTACTTTCTTTTGAATATATATATCTAGCTCTCTGTTTTTTTTTTCTTTTTTTTTTTTTTCTGTTTAAGTACAAAAAACTTTCTATCTCACTCACAAAACTCAGGGGACATGGTGCACTAGGGTCACCCCTTTTTTTCATTTAGAAGTGGCTTGAACTTTGCAAGTTGTTTTAACAGTGATTTATTAGTTCATTATTGCTGAATAAAAATCTTTTCACCTGTATGTTTCTTTTGTGATTAGGATGATTGAGGTTTTAATATACTAAAAATGTGGCGATTTCAATCACATATTTTCTTCATGTATGTTCGATGTTATACTTATGTACGATCAATCATATATAGATTTTCATGCTTCCGGCCCACCAGGATACATTTTATTTTTAGTTGCTTTTCAATCATCTAAAAACACAAATTATTGCATTAGTAGTTTAGTACAACATTTCTTTTTGTTTTCATATCACTATTATGTATAATAATGAATAATGCATGTATAGAATCCTTGAGAGAGATAAATGAGTAGAATGCTAATATCTTTTCATTGCTCTGAAGACTGAAAACAAATATTTGTGTTTAACTTCTGATTATAAAGTACAATCTACTTATCGCCAAATACATTACCAATCTTTAGTTGGTGCAGTCTGCTATCCACGACAAATACCAGAAAAAAAAAGGGTAACAAAAACAATAATAGGAATTTAAGAATAGCCCCAATGTGGGGGAAGGAAAGACATTTAAACACTTATAATTATAGAATGCTAGCTATTGTTGTTTTTTAATTTGACGGCAATGTTATCAACACACAGGTAAATCCGGTGGTGGTTTCTCCAATGTCTGCATTGGTCCAACTCCATTGTCTACAAGAAACACTGTCGCCAAACCCCACCCGATGTGAACGTCCAAGTGGCAGTGCATAATCCAAGCACCTGAAAAAATAAACAAGAAATTCTCAAATTGAACAACTTGCTTTTTTATAATTTTTTTTTAATGAGTGGTTACTATTCTTTACCTGGATTATCAGCAACAAATCTAATGACTGCCCACCCTTTAACAGGTAAGCTAACTGTATTTCTGAGAGGCGGGTCCACGAGATTGAATTTAGCAGTGTCTGTTTTCGGGTTAAAGTTTCCAAAACCTTCTGCAAGTATATAAAAATCATATCCATGAAGATGAATCGGGTGGTTTTCAGCCGTGAAAATATTTGTTCCTTGCAACACTATCTGCACTCGCGACCCGTATTTCAACCTGTAGACTTTTGTCCCACGAGTCGGCTGCCACAAAGACCGGCTCACATTCCCGGTGTAATCAAACTTCACCGGAGGTTTCGCTGGGAAATCGGTAGTAAAAACTCCGGGAATCCCTTGGTGATGTGCTTGAAGTATGGAGATATTAGACGGGAGTACAAACGACACATTGTTCATACTCGCGGTGAAGCGAGTCCCATTCGGTGCCTGACAGTTTCTAGCCCTTGTTTTTGGTGGGCATTGATTGATCCCCAGTCCCGCTGTAATGAACAAATTGTCATCAATTTCAGTCGGGACAAGAACTTTTCTCGGGCTTCTGAAGCTGGTGGTGAAGGCGGTGGCGGTTGCGGTGTCGTTATATGCCGGGAGAGGCGGCATGATCGGCTTTGAAGTGGTACATTTTCCGGTACAGGTGGCGGTTTTGTACTCCAAAACAGCGGTGGTGGTGGTGTTGTCGAATGGGGCACCTTGTGCACTGGCGTAAGCACGTGCAGCAATGTAGTATCTACCTGGCGGTTGGTCAGCCTTGATGAGTACATCCGTTGTTTGACCAGGTCCAAGCATCAGGACCGTGGTTGTGAATGGTTTTACATACGAAGCATCGGCTCCCACCACAGTAAGTTTATGGTTGGCAATCGTAACAAATAGTTGTTGATTTAATGCTGCGTTAATCACCCGAATCAGATTCGTCTCCCCCGAATTAATAGGTACAATAACCGTATCTGCATTAAAAAAAATTAATTGGTCAGTTTTTTTTAACAAAACCAACCAAGTACTGACAAGATTTAGACCAAATTTGCAAGAGAACTTCTTTTTGGGACCAGAATTGCAAAAAGAACTTTTTGGGACCAAAATTGAAAAAAAAGGTATGTTAAGGGAGCGAAAATGCAATCTACTCTAAGATTTAAAAGTAAAGTTATATTCCAGTCAAACCTTTGCTGGAGCATTTGTAAAGGTCACCGGGTTGACCATTGATGGTATACGCATCAGAGACATTTGGAGCCGCCCCTGTTCTCGTGGCTTCTCTGATAACATCTATCGGGTTTGCATCCCACCATTCACCTGATCATCATCATCATCATCATCTCATTATATTATTATCAAGTATCACACATTTTATATTTTTATACATTTTCATTATGAATAAAAACTTTATACCAAGAGCAATGACGGAATCACGTTTGGGTTTAGGAAACGGGTAGGAATCTACTGCTTTAGGGTGTATAACAATAGCACCATAAACAGTGGCTCTAAGCCAAGAGCTATGTGCATGCCACCAAAGCGTCCCTTCTTGTCCTGAAATTGTAAATCTGTAAGTGTAACTCCCTCCCGGTCTTATCGGACATTGTGTGATAAATTCCGGTCCATCTGCCCATGCTGTCGTTATTTGTCTCACACCATGCCTGAAAACTCACAAACATAGATTAATTAAATAAAAATATCATTTTATCTAAATATTAATGGGAATATGCATTTATACCAGTGAATGGTGACATTGTATCTAGCTTTGTTGACAACATGAATCACTAAACTGTCACCATTGTTGACTTCCAAGGTCGGACCGGGGAACTGCCCGTTGACCGTGATGGAATTATGCGTCTTGCATAGTCTCTTAACTTTTGTTTCTTGAACCTAAACATTACATAAAACACTTAGCATTGATCATAACTTATCGCAAAATAGACAAATTGAAAGAGAAATCATACGACAAAGTCATGGTAATGAGTCTTTGCATTTGCCAATGAGGCTAAACTTGAAAAGAGAAGTAACAAGCTGAGTAAAGCGGTGGTGAACACAAGTGCCATTGTGGTTAATTAGATGCTGATTGATGATTTGTAGGATTGTGAGAATGAAGAGGTGGTTATATAGGAAAGGTGTTTGGGGTTGTGGTTCATGGGTGGTAGTGAGGTTACAAAACAAGTGAGTTCAACCCAAGTTGGTGCACCCACTGACCTATATCACAATGTGATTAACATGAATGTTTGCTTCACAATTATTCTCGTTTATATATATATTAGATTTAGCATAATGATTTTCTTAACAGAAGTTAGTTAGTAGATTACCAAATCGACTATACATACATATTCTAGATTTGTTAGAATTTAACTGCATGTCAGTTAAATATATTATTGATGATTTATCAGATAATGAGAAAAAGTAAAGGTTCCAAATTCATTGAATCTAAGATGGTGAATTTTTCTTTAAGAAATTATGTTGGGGATTATGTAGAAACATGGTCGTGTAATGTTTTTTTTTTAATACCGATATTGTTATTTTGATCTAAGAATAAGTTATGAAAATCGATATGGTCTATAATAAGAAGTGACAATGCGAATAAAGCACGAAAGGTATAATAATTAGTGACAATGCGAATAAAAGCACGAAAGGGGTACCATCACGTTTTGTTAACATCAAGTTGTTGGCAAAACTTATTTTACCATTTAACTATAAAGAGCGAAGTAAATGTGTTTTTTGGACTTTTAGTTCCATCCCCATCAAAAAAGTTAACTACCGGATGAGTTGACGTCAAAGGTGAATGTATAATATTATTTACTGCCCAGGACTACTATTGTCTATTGCCTACACTAACTATAGAAAATATTTCCTCACGATCATTAATCTTTTGCATGACACTTTTAAGTTTTAAAGCATTTATTTCATATTATAATTTATACACCAAATTAAATTCGAGCGAATCATGTGAGATATGTTTTAATATCAACAACCTAACAAAAAAGAAAAAGAATAATAATAAGTATCTACTTGGTTACAAACTATATATGGTTAACATTATTAATTAGAAAAATAGTGTATATATTTTGAAATAAATTTTTTTTTTTTTTTTTTTGGGTAAAAAAAGTCATGCTTAGGTGAGATGTTGTTAGATTGGGTGTTTAACAACAAAATTAGTTAGTGTGACAAAGATAGCTTCATTATAATGTCCCTCCTCCCTTGTTTGGTGGATTGTCCATCCAAAGTTGGATCCCCTGCTCTACTTTTTTACTTTCAAATTATTAATTAAGGAAAAGTCTTTCGTCCTCTTTTATTTCACCCGTAAAAACACGCACCAAAAGTCAAGGAATGGACCCTTCATGTTTCAAGTTTAAGAAGTTGATGATACTTCGACTTGAAGAGCATCCTAGTCTATGGTATGTATGAGTATCACATGAAAAGGGAATTAGTTTGAGGTATCATGGGGTTAGACCGAGGATACGTATCGATTATAAAGTTAGTAGTAGAATTTCTTCGAGAAATGATGTAGTGTAAGGTTTAGGAAATAGTGAGAACATATCTTGAAAAAGGTGCTTATTATGGCATTGATAGATGAGTGTTGTGGGAATCGGGCTATTGCTGGTGCTCGGTTAGTTTTTGTCTGGGTAGTGGTACGGGGTAGTTTTATGTAACACCAACTCGATACATTTTGTCTACTGTTTGTTTATTTAGTGGGAATGCCTGTTGAAGTTTTGGTGTACGTGTATACTGTATTTCCCTTTTATGAAATAATTCAAGCTAAAAAAAGGTTTAAGTGGATCTTATAATCAAGTCCTGCGATGGGTCCCACCATAGAAGTCTTTCCAATGTCAAGCAATATACATTTTTTTCCCAATAGGTTAAAAGAATAAACCGATTGAATTTTATTATAAAAGCTAGACGAAAATTTAAAAAAAAAAACTGACTGGATTCTTAAGCTAATCAATTAGTTTATGTTTACCTTACGTGTTCTATTTGACACAACTAGAAAAATGATTAGAAAATAACTCTATCAAATAATATATCTTTTCCAAAAAGTAAATATAACATAATACCGTTTGTTATCATTTTATGTAAATTTTTCTTAAAAAGAAAAAAAAAAAAAAGATACATTAACAGGGGCGGACCTAGGCCTCAAATTTTCTGGTGTATTGCAAAATTTTTGGAAAATTTTTCATCGTAATGTAAATTTCTCGGTGTACTACCCTTAAACTATTGTGTACTATCCCTGAGATTTTGTTCTGCATCCGCCACTGTACTTTAAAGAAAGTATGCTGCATGATGCAAGTAAAAAAATAAAATATTTTATATTCTTCTGTAATTAGTCCTTATAATAAATGTTTAAAACTTGAATACCTATTTGACAATTTAGAAAATTCTTCTATATTAAAATCATTGATATTATTACTCTTTTTATCAAATTGTAGTGGGTAAAGGTAATTTGAATTAAAACTCTATTAAAAAGATGTATTTATTTTGCGATGCATAAAATTAATAAACGATTATATCATTATACAACACATAATTAGTTATGGTAGTTAACCTATCATTTGCAAGTTTAGTTATATTCATATGACATTTGAATAATACGACATGGTATCAGTTAGATATGTCATGAGTAGAATTTTATGAATGTAAAGTGCAAGTGAGTCTAGGTAAGTTTACTAATAGTTTTAATTAACTATTCATTTACTTTATACTAGGCGTCTTCCCGCGCATTGCGCAGGAATATAACTATACAGTTAAAATATATGTGAATAGAAGTTTAAATAAGTGGCAGAGTTAAAGATTTCGATATAGAGGTACCAACCTAGTTGTAATTGGAGAACCCATTTGTCAAAAAGTAGTTTAATCTTTAGTGTTGTACCTATCGAGAGTCTAGTATAAACCAAAAATAGAATTGCACCTGAGGTGGTTTGTTTGTTGAAATTGATCAACGATGTCATTATCAAGTACTTATAGCATATATATGTTTGTCAATGGAACTGAGCAATTGGAAATGAGCAAATAGTTAGTAAAAATCTAAATTTAAATGTAGAGGAATGGACTTTTTACTATTATGAACTAAATTATTTTGAGAGACCCAAAATTATTAAATACATGGTATGTTTATGTGAGATCGCGATAAATGCTTGCATCTAAATACACCAAAACTTAAACAATGTGAATGAGTTATTCTAATATATATCAAGTTTTATGTATCGAAGGTTATACTAAAAATGATAAATTAAGTTATCCATATTATACTGATGTATAGATAAATTTAATAATTAAAAAGATAAGATTTGAGGTGGTGAAGATTGTTTGTGTGTGTACACACACACACACACAAAATTCTCCGAAAATTTTGAGGCACAATCGCCACCCTAAAATATAGTTGTTACGTAAGAATTGATTTTCTTCCAATGCTGAAGAGGACCGGAAGGGAAACGTTGAAGAATCCACATGTAAAATTTTCTTATTTGTATGACTTCTTCAATTGTGTTTTACTTGTTCATATTCTACCCTGGTTAGCAAATTGAGTTTGTGCGCATATACACATTTGATTTCAATTAGTTAGTTGTATTGTGTATTAAGTGTTTAATAAAATGCATCACTGGAATAATTTTAAAGATTAAAGATCGATGCTGCTTGTACCTGTAGATTTCGGTATTAACATACACATAGGGTTCAGACAGCTGCATAGGTTGTATTTTTAACTTTGCGGACGTGATTTTAAAAAATAGCTACATATGTAGCAAGGCTGAAAATTAATTTGATGTAGGTTAAATATGTGTTCCGGTTGTGTATTACTTTAGTCAATTTATGGTTTTTAAACTGGAAATGGTTTTGTTTATACTTGTTGATGAATATATCATTTTTATCGTGCTATAACAAATTATATTAGTAATTAAATGCCTATGATTTTAACATAGGGCTAGAACAAATAAAACAGAGAAAAACAGAGTCAAAATTTACGTCTTCTTCAATTTGTTAATCTCTTAAATTTTTATATGAAACCATAATTATATTAAATTTGACCAAAATAGCTGAGCAATGGCAAAAAACATTAAGAAGCAGTGAAACATCAATGTTTTAAAAATAAAATATTACTTCATTGTTTGGTATCTAGTGGGTGTGCAATGCCCATTACATCGTCGTTTTTCTTAAAATTGACCGTTTCCCACATTCTAAACAACCGGAGTTGCACTACCCAATCACCCTTCAAAGGAGTAAGTTCACTTATCTTAGCATACGTCATCTCAATAGTAGAGCTATCTAAATCATGGTAAAAATGGAGATCTAATCATGTGACTCAATATATATATATATATATATATATATATATATATATATATATATATATATATATATATATATATATATATATATATATATATATATATATATATATATATATATATATATATATACACACACACACCTTAAACTATATTAATGCAATGTAATGAAAATTGATAAATTTTATTGAAGATTTATTACTAATAATGCAACTCTTAGAATTCCTAGTGATGATTATACAAAAAACTACAACCCAAAAGTCTTTTTAGTTATGACAAATAATTCATATTTATTAGAATCATTAAATATGATTGACATGAAAAGCTTGAATGTAATAAAAATTATTTAATTTCATTAAAATTTTATTTAAATATTATAACTCTCCAAATTGCATTAATTTTTTTACTTATCACACTTAATATATGTTTATGAGACTTAATTTAGTATAATTAATTGAATTAAGAAATTTCTTTTAATTGAAATACAGTTTGCAATTGCTACAAAAACTTTACACTTCCGTCAATATCTAAATTGTGACGCTCTTTATTTTTTAGACGATTTATTTTAAAGGTTAACATTACAAATTAATTTAATAAATACGCACACATTTTAAGTTTTAAAAATGATGTCCAATAAGATTGAAAATAAAAATGGACAAATATAGTTGCGTTTGAACAAATTAGTTAAGTCTTTTAAATTTGATAAAAATGGATAATACATTATTATATAAATTGTACGAAAATAAATTCAATAAAAATGCTAAACATATTTACTTTGTTCTTGTTTTATTAAAAGTGATTAATTGTTATTGTGAAGTTTAAGAATCAATTGCAAGTGAGAAATTAACAAATTGAAACAACGAGATTCGATGTTAAGAATAACTAAGTAATTTAGTTTTGTCTTACATTTAGTCCGGTTTCATGTTCTTTTATTGAATTTTAAAATATGAATTTCATACCAAGAAACTAAAAGAATAATCAAATTTGGCAAACTCTCATTTGTTATTAGTAACGACCATCAAATGATAAGTGCTTTGATCACTCGTAAGTTCCCATTTGAGTTTTCTTACAATCAAGGGTATTGACATATTAATTAGGTGCTTCTAATAATGTTATTTTAATCTTAATTATTTATTAGGAACATGATCCTCCTAAAAAACAAAAGTCATAATTGGCGGCCACGAAACCATGAACATTTATTTATTTGTTCAAGGCAAAACTATATTCAATTGAACGATTTGCTATAGTGATTTATCTAAAAAGAATTATAAAGGAATGAGAAAAGTTACAATATTAATAACAAAATTAGGGGATCAATTATGATAATATCTTAGTGAAAAACAATACAACAAAAATCAATATATTGTAATGCAAAACATCATCGTATTTTACACCAAACACATTATCACCCACTCTATATAAAAGTTATTTAAATATAGATTTGGAAAGATAAGAAAAATAAATGAGACTAACTAAGCATGGAAAATAAGATTCTTATTCATGTTTGAAATACACATATTCTCTAACCATATTAACTTGCTTCCTTTCATCGATGCAAATTCTTCAAAAGTGGCTATGAGACACTTGTAGAGGCGCATCACCATGTTTTAAACCAATGGAAAACTTCAAACATTCAAATCTTTGATATACCCAAAGAAGATCATATCTCACGACATATTTCATCATTGAACGTTTTCTTTTACAAATGAAATGACTACAACCTTGTAGTAAATTTCCATGCATTCTACAAAAAGAAATTGGAAAGAGAATAAAATGAATCAAGAGTGACCAAGCATGGAAAATGATTTTCTTAAGAGTAACCAAGCATGAAAAATGATGTTCTTATATAGCCAAAACATCTCATTTAATCAAATCATTAAGTAGAATAAGTTGAAGAGTCTTGGGAGTTTCAAATAAATATGATGCAAGATAGAGCCATATCTTTAACCACATTCATTTAAATGACCTCTATTATAATAGTTACTAGGCGTATTCCCGCGCGTTGCGCAGGAGTAAATTAATATAGTAAAAATATAATGACCAATCAAATATAAACATAAACATTTTAGAATTAATCAAAATATGAAAAACAAAAAATAAATCAAACATATGACATATGTATCAATAATAATTTTTCATCCAAACATAAAACAAAAAACATAACACCTTTTTTGGAGTTAATTATTATAGATGGTCCAACATTAAAAATATATAGAAATATATTTACATAAATTATCTCCGAATTTAAAATAAATATAAAATAAAACATACGAGTAATAGCATAAATAAGAGTCTAAAGTAATTATTGTATGTTGTCAAGTCGTATTTTCCTCCATCTTATTTTCCAAACTCTACCAAAATAAGCTACATATACGAACTATATATATATATATATATATATATATATATATATATATATATATATATATATATATATATATATATATATATATATATATATATATATATATATATATATATATATTTATATTAACTAATGTGTCATAAGTAGCAATTAAGTACCATAAGTTCAAAAACTTTTGGGTTGTAGTGGTTAATTAGTTGAAATGTGAAGAGATTGTGTATTAAAATAAATTAATAGTGTTGGTAATAGTAGGAAGTTGAAGTGTTGAAAGTTTCAAACATATATTATATATTTATAAAAAATATATCTTCATATAAATATGTAGATTGTTAATTGATTTATAACTACCCGTGAAATTATATATTTATTAGTTAGGTTTAGATTTCTATTTAGGTTTTGTATTTTATAGATTTAAGACTTTTAACTATTTTGAAAAAAAAAAATATTTGATCATTGTCTAAGTTTAGTTTATATTTTGATTTTAGTTTTGCATTTAGACCATCTTTCGATCAAAAAATTCAATGTATTATATTGTTAATTAAAAAGTTTAACTTAGGTTTTGTATTTAACACCATACATTAATTAACAACTTAAGTATAGTATATTAATAAATAACTTAATGTTGGAAGTTGAATAGTTAAGAGTTTCAAGTCGATATGATGAAAGCAAAATGCTCTAATAAATATAAAAATTATTATAAATCATTCATCGTAATCAATATTTAGTGATATAAAATCTAGATTTAAAATATATCTGAAAAAATGAGCCAGTCTTTAAAAATCGATAATTAAAATTATAGAAATATAATCAAGTATAGCATGTATTAAGTGCTTAGAACATTTGAAGCGTTTTATAGAAAAAGATAATTTATTATTTTAATAGTTTAATAATTCAATTTGATACATTAATTATTTGTATGTCAAACTTCTATGTATTCGGGAATTGTAAGTCTTGAGTTAAATACATTATGACTTGTTACTCAACCAACAATATAATCATCTATTTTAAGTCAATTGTATATAGACAATCTAATATTAAAAATATAACACATTAACATGAACTACATTAGAATCTAATACAAAAAATAAAACGTACTAAAAATAATACATATATTATCTTTGAGGAATGTATTATTGTAGATCGTTTCTTCGTAAAACTTGTAGGTAAATAAATATAATTTAGCATTGTCAAATAACGCTAATATGAAAAAATATTATATGAACCAAAATACCACTAAATACTTTATCAAACAACATAAGCCCACTTATTCAAACAATATAAAACTATTTTGGTGAATATGGATTAGAAAACGTTACAATGAATAATCAATCTATTATATATCTTCATACTATTATATTGGGGTAGAACCAATATGCATTTTGTTTCTTGTCTTGCAACTTGTAATTTGCTTTAGCTTCTTTACATGTCTCCTTCCCAATACAATATAAACATATGTACCTTCGAAATATGTGTTCTCAACCATGCCATTTTTCTGTTGCGTTGCGACTTGTAATTTGTTATAGTTTCTTCATGTTTCTCCTTCGTAATACAATATAAACATATGCAACTTCAAAGTGTGTGTTTTCTCAAATCATCTTTTCTTCCATCATATTCTTCATGCTAGAATCTAATTTATATGTGAATTATGTATAACTCTTATATTAATTAGGTGTGATAACTAACAATAAAGTATCATAGGTTAAAAAAAACTCTTGAGTTGTGGAAATATGAAAAGACATAGAAAGTTAGAAAATCAATGGAAATATGAAAAGACATAAGAGTTTCAAATGCATGTGGTGCTTTGAAATATGCCTATATTATAATATATATATATATATATATATATATATATATATATATATATATATATATATATATATATATATATATATATATATATATATATATATATATATATATATATATATATATATATATATATAGATTGTTAAAACAAGTTTACCATAATGGTAAGGCACCTTAAACACAATTAGTACCACATTTCATTTTGTCCTCACTTTACACATCACAAAGGTCGTTTGTATTTCCATTAACATATATAACTAGACGAATCCCCGCGCGTTGCGCAGGAACAAAATTATGTAGGTAAAATAATAACATATATGTTCTGTTAAAAAAATATCTAAGTCAGTGTCATCAACTATGAAATAACAATTTTATTTAATAAATCAAAAGGTTGATGTATCATTAATGAATTATCATATATCAATACATTTGTTCTAAAAATATCAGAAAATAAATAAATAAATAGTTAATTAATATTATAATAAATAAACAATAAAAAAAATTTAATCTGATAATGGTAACAATAAGATAAAGATTCTATAATATAGTTGGAATCTTTATTGTGAATTTTTTTTACACTTATTGGTAATTATTTAACATAAGAAAAATGTTTTTTAGTTTCAAAGAATTATTGTTTAAATATTATTTGTGCTTTTTGTTTGCCAATAAGGAATATAATTAAAACATCACATTTTCTTTATTTCTTGATTTTCGAGTTAAAACAATTTGAAGAAAAAAAAACTAAAAACAATTATATAAAATCAACATACATTTGGTGTATTTTCTCATTTTTTCCGCTTTTCATATTTTGAACACAAACACTTGAAAGACATGAATGTTTTTATGAGAAAAATGTATATAGTAACAACATGAATAAATGAAAGGAATACAAAAAGTTTTTAGTAAATAATATTAATTGAAAAAATATGAAGAGTTATTTAGGTTTCAAATGATCACTTATTTAACATTAATTTACCAATTTATAATAATTATTAGAAAGAAATTGAAAAGTCATGAGAGTTTCAAATCAACATTGAAGTATTAAAAGAAATTTAGAAAATCAATGTAAATATGAAAGGACATGGGAGTTTTAAATGAATATGGTGTTTTGAAATATGTCTCTATTATAATATATATAAATTACAAATCTCTTCAAGCACATGTATCTTTTTTGTGAGAAAGCTTATTTATAGACTACTAATATAAGTTATAATGTGTATAAATGAGAAAAATAAAAAGCCATTACCAATTAATGATAATAACTTAAAAACTCTTGAGTTGTAAGTATTAAGTATACATAAATTAGAAAACTCTTGAGTTGTAGTGGGAATTTCAAATAAATGTGGTGCTAGTATTGGAGCTACCTTGAATTACATTCATTTAATGACTTCAATTATAAGATTTATAATGATGCAATTGAAAAAAAAAACTCATACATATAGTTGTGTTTGAACAATTTATTTAAGTATTTTAAATTTGATATCATTAAAATATATTATTATATAAATCGAGCAAAAAAAATTCAATAAAAAGAGTAAATATATTTACTTCGTTATTGTTTTATTAAAAATGATTACTTGTTATTCTAAAGTTCAAATTCGAGTGAGAAATTAACAAAGTGGAACAAACACATTGAATATTAAGAATAATTAACTAATTTTCTCTTACATTTAGTTCCATTTAATCTTCTTTGGTGGAATTTAAAATAGGAATTCTCAATAGTAATATCATGATAACCATGCCGGATGCACAAACGCCTAGACGGTCCAATATTTAGATTTGGTTTACTTTTTTCATCATAACATATTTTTTCCTCAAATATATTAACATTTGGATGGTTTTAGTAGAAAAATACATAATCCTTTTAGTATTTAGTATGACAATAAAATCAGAAAAAAAAAAACTCCAAACCAATTATTGACTTTAAACTAAAAAGTAACTTGAAAAGTGGAATAGACACCACATATTTTCAAATCATTGCTTCTTCTACAATAACATGTGAAAGACTTAAATTTCAATCGCAAATCTTGCCTAAAATCATTTCAACAATGTGCGGTTAATTCATTTAGTGGGTCAAAAATTTGGAGTGTTCTATCATGTATTGATAAAAAACAATACCAAGAAAATTTCTTAGTTTATCGTGTATTTATAAAAACACAATATCAAATAACTTTTAATACAAAACATCACCGTAGTTTACACCAAACGTATAATTGTGTCCTTTAAATGTTTGATAGAATTGAAGATCGTATCTCATTACGTATTTCATGATAACTTTTTCTCTTACACATCATATATGACTATAAACTCCAACATTGTGACCCATTCTACGTAAAAGTTATATAGATATAGATTTGGAAACATAAGAAAAACAAATTATACTAACTAACCATGGAAAATAAGATTCTTATTCATGTTTAAAATACTCAAATTCTCTAAGCATACTAACTTGCTTTCTTTCATCAACGCAGATTCCTCAAAAGTGGCCATGAGACATTCGTAGAGGCGCATCACCATGTTTAAAACCATTGAAAATGTTGAAACATTCAAATATTTGATATACCCAAAGAAGATCATCATTAAACTTTTCGTTTTACAAATAAGATGACTACAACCTTGTACTAAACTTCCACACATTCTACAAAAATAAATTGGAAAGAGAAAAAAGAATCAAGAGAAACCAAGCATGAGAAATGATGTTATTAAGAGTAACCAACCATGGAAAATGATGTTCTTATATAGCCAAAACATCAAAGACATTAAATAGTATAAGTTGAAAAGTCTTGTGGGTTTCAAATCAATATGGTGCAAGTATTTGAGTTATCTTGATCCACATTCATGAATGGCCTCTATTATAAGAGTTATATAGATATAAATATAGATATAGATATAGATATAGATATAGATTAGTTCTAAAGGATGATCTTAAATAAACCCCCTCCATGTGTGTGGGTGAGTGTGTTGTGTGGGTTGACCTCCACACACACATGTCACATCATGAAGGGTTTTTTTACCAATACCCGTTCTAAATCTAGATATTAACTTAATTCTTTTATTTTTCGTTGACTTCCTTTAATCAATCTGACGTAAAGCAACTATGGATAACGCTGAAGTTTAAAACTAGTACAAATGTAAATAAATAATTGTAAACGATCAATTATACAGTAAGCTCCGTATTGGTTTCAATCAAACTCATTTACGTCTATATATACAAATTCCTTCATATTAAAATGTAAATTAAACCATTGGTAATGAGTAAAGATGATGTGAAATCATATGCTAACATTTTATTTTTATTTGTTGTGTAAACCCATTTGAGCATGATCTGTAAACAAGCATGCTCAAGAAAAAGGAGTTATGATTGATCAAGTGACCAAGAAAAGCAATGTCCAACATATTATTGAGTACCTTAATTTGTTTTAAGTAAATACTTTTATCTTAGGTTAAACTTTATAGGGTTTTAATTTAGGAGTTTTCCAAATAATAGAAGCAAAAAAAATGTGTAGGAATAGTTTTTAACAACTGGTAGACAAGTAACCCTTTTTTTTTTTTGTTCCATTGGTGTTTTGTGTTAATTGGTGACTACTACATGGTGCGAACTATTTGTGGATTCTCGTTTTGTCTTTCGGTGCATAAGATCTCTCCATATCTTGCAATGTAGTAGTAACAACTAACAAGGACATGTATTTTTTTTTTCGATTTCTTTTGCAAGATTAACTTCATATTGGTTTAATATCTTCCTAAACTCAAACCTATATGGAAAAACCGGTTTTTTTTTTTCTTATTTTAAAGTTTGAGCTTCTAGGTAACCAGATTAGCTGGTTTTGTAATTAATTAATTCATTTTTAAAATAAAAGAAATTTAATAATAACATCAGAAAGTTGAAGAAAATTACAAACTAAGGGGAAAATTGTTAAAGAATTATAGAATGTTTTATAACAAATGTAATATAAGTAAATAATTAAGCTCAAAGACATCTTGCATTTCAATTTTCATCAGTTTTTTAGTGGGCTAACATGATAATAAATTTACAAGGACAAAATTTTTATTAAGCTAGCAAGTAAGTAGTTAGACAAAAAAATTACATTAAGGAATAGTAAGGCGAGAGGGAGTACCCCGTGATAGGGGTCCGTGATGCCACCTATGCAAGCCATCAGGCGTGCACACCGTCCGTGTGTGCCGTGATGGCCGTGGTCGTGGTGGGTGGTGATGTTGTTCACGGTGAATCACGCCATTTAAAAAAAAAAAATTAATGTACAAAGCCGTTCAATGGCTATATTTTCAAAAAAAAAATTAACCAAATTTTCACCTATATATACATACACCTCTCATCCACACAAACTCACACAATTCTCATATATATATATATATATATATATATATATATATATATATATATATATATATATATATATATATATATATATATATATATATATATATATATATATATATATATATATATATATATATATTCACACAAAATGGAATTTTTTAAAGAATTCGATTCGGACGACGGCGAATTTATCAACACGTTTTATAATATTGTTGCGCACGGTGCCGCTGAAGGGTCTTCAAACGTTAGACACACAAGAACCACTATCAACCGAGATCGGCAAGCTGCATACGATCTTTTTGTACGTGACTATTTTGTTGATCCTCCTCTTTATGGTGACAAACATTTTAGACGTCGTTATCGTTTACCTAGAGAGTTATTTTTACGTATTAGCAACGCTTTAGAGGCGCGATATGATTATTTTAAGCAAAAACCCGATAGTAGAGGTAGAATGGGTTTTAGTTGTATACAAAAATGTTCGGCTGCACTTAGGTATTTAGCATTAGGCATAACAGCTGATGCTAGTGACGAGTATCTGACATTGGCTGAGAGGACCGTAAGGGAAACTGTGGATTGGTTTTGTGCATGTGTTATTGACGTGTTTGGCAAAAGAATATTTGCGTAAACCTACAGCTCGTGATATCGAGAAGTTATATGCAGCACATGAAGCGAGACATGGTTCACCTGGTATGCTTGGTAGCCTTGATTGTACCCATTCGGCGTAGGAAAAATGTCCAACTGCGTGGAAAGTACAATTTACCCGAGGTGACGTAGGTGAGCCAACCATGATATTGGAAGCCGTTGCATCATTCGATTTGTGGATTTGGCATGCGTACTTTGGGGTAGCCGGGTCCAACGATGACCGAAATGTTCTTAATCAATCTCCAAGTTTCAATGATATTTGGACCGGGCGAGCTCCTACTATGTCATTCACAGTGAACGGACATCAATACAAACACGGCTACTATCTTTATGATTAGATTTATCCAGATTACGCCACATTTGTGAAGGCGTACGCGGTACCTCGAAGTGAAAAAGCAAAAATGTTTACATGAAGACAATAATCAGCTAGGAAGGACATAGAAAGGGCATTTGGGGTCCTCAAACAAAAATGGCGTGTGATCAAACATGCCTCACGACTCTATGACGACGGTAGGATGAAGACAATTATGTATGCGTGCATCATTATGCATAATATGATTGTTGAATATAAAGGTAGAGCGATTTGCACGTACGACGAGGCCGATGTGGTTAACTCGGAAATGCAATTCATTCCCGGAACGCCCGAATATTTACAACAAGTACCCGAAGTTCAAAATTCCGAAACGTGTCAATATCTTCGTGAAGATTTAGCCGAGCATGTTTATCGAAACAGGTCCTCTACGCACACACCGGATAGCCTAAGAAATGATATAGTCGAAACTATGAAAATTATAATTGCTAGAGCACCAAATATAGTTTTTCGATTTAAAATATATATTTATTATAAATAATCATTTGCTTAAAATTTTATTAATCTATCTAGCCTGAAATTCGTAAAAATTTAAACCTTATGTAAAATATTAATGAGATTAAATAGATTAAAAGTCGTTGAAAATAAAATCAATGGCTTACAATCTTTAAACTATGTTGTTGAAAAACCATATAACTTCACTAATAACGGAAAAGTTTAAACAATCATGCCAGCTCCGCTGGCATATATTAAAATTTTCATTTGTATTAATCAAAATTCAGTTTAACTCAAGTTATCCTTTTGCTGTTTTGCACCTTTTATATTTATATTAAAAAAAAACATTTCTCGATCTAAATTGTTTTTAGAAAACATAGTCTTCATATCTCTAAATTGTTTTGGAATTTGTATATATGACGTTAAAAGCACGAATTGCACATATAATATAAGGCACGAGATTACCTATGTTAATTAAATTCTTGTACTAATTATGTGAAAACTAGTGAAGTTTTGGTCCTTGGGATTATGATGTGAAAAAGGAAGGACCTAAGTATAACACACATATCCTGTAAAACAAAAAATTTAAAACCTTTTGTCATCCAAAAGGATAATTAACTACCTGCGATTGTACAAAAGAGCATCTAGCCAATACATTATCAAATGTAAAGCTATCTTTGTCATCACTAACTAATCTTGTTGCTTAAACAACTATCTAACAGCATATCACCTAAACATGACTTTCTTTTATTAGGAAAATATATTTTATATTAATATCCTCCTACTTATAGTGTTAATTATTTATTATTAGCAACCAAGTAAGATACTTTTTGGAGTATATTCAATTTTCGAACTTGTTTTATGCTCAAAGTGTCCGACTAATACTTATATATCCCTTTTTAAAGTTATTACGTAGAAATGGCAAAACATGCAAGTTTAACTGGCAATTTAGGTTGATACTTCAGAAAACCAAAACAAAATCATATATAATATGTTTTTTTGTTTTTGGTAAAGTGATTGGCACGGGTTTAAAAATAAAAGGCAAAGAATTATTCATATATGAATTTAATGCTGTAAAGTGTGATGCAAAAGATTAATGATTATGAGGAGGAATATTTTTTTTAGTTAGTGGATGCAATAGTAGTCCTAGGTCAATGAATAATAATATTTAACCTTTGTCGTCAACCCACCATAGTAAACTTCTGATAATTACATTTGTTGCCGATGTAGAATAAAAAGTCAAAACTAGATATTTACTTTTTTCGCTTGAGGTAAAATAAGCTTTTGTAACTACTCTAATGGAGATAAACGACATTGTTTACATTCAAACCTTACACGTAGTTTAGTATTATAACTTCTTATTATACAGTACATCAATATATATACCCAACCACATATCAAATAAATAATGATTTTTTTTTTTACAATAATCGGGTAATATAAAGTGATTTTAACCATTTATTTTAGTATCTAAAGTGAATTTGGTAAACGCTACTAACTTCTGTTGAGAGCATCATTATGTTAAATCATTCAATCTAAACGTGTATAATTGTGAATCAAGCATTCATGAAAATTCATCGCATTGTAATGTAGGTTAGTGGGTGCACCAACTTGGTTTGAACTGAGTTGTTTTGCAAGCCATGAACCATAACCAACTTTTCCAACCTCAAACAACTCCCTTCATCTCTTTTCCTATATAACCACCTCTTCTTTCTCACAATCCCACAAATCATCAATCACCATCTAAACACAATGGCACTTGTATTCACCACCACTTTACTTACCTGTTTACTTCTCATTTCAAGTTTAGCATCTTTGACAAATGCAAAGACTCACTACCATGATTTTGTCGTATGAGTTTCTTTCTATTTGTTTAATTGGTCTATATTTTGCGATAAGTTATGGTCAATGCTAAGTGTTTTGTGTAATGTTTAGGTTCAAGCAACAAAAGTTAAGAGACTATGCAAGACGCATAATTCCATCACGGTCAACGGGCAGTTCCCCGGTCCGACCTTGGAAGTCAACAATGGCGACAGTTTAGTGATTCACGTTGTCAACAAAGCTAGATACAATGTCACCATTCACTGGTATAAATGCATATTCCCATTAATATTTAGATAAAATGATCTTTTTCTAATTTAATTTATGTTTGTGAGTTTTCAGGCATGGCGTGAGACAGATAACGACAGCATGGGCAGATGGACCGGAATTTATCACACAATGTCCGATAAGACCGGGAGGGAGTTACACATACATATTTACAATTTCAGGACAAGAAGGGACGCTTTGGTGGCATGCACATAGTTCATGGCTTAGAGCCACTGTTTATGGTGCTATTGTTATACACCCTAAAGCAGGAGATTCCTACCCGTTTCCTAAACCCAAACGTGATTCCGTCATTGCTCTTGGTATAAAGTTTTTATTCATAATGAAAATGTATAAAAATATAAAATGTGTGATACATGATAATAATATAATGAGATGATGATGATGATGATCAGGTGAATGGTGGGATGCAAACCCAATAGATGTTATCAGAGAAGCCACGAGAACAGGGGCGGCTCCAAATGTTTCTGATGCGTATACCATCAACGGTCAACCCGGTGATCTTTACAAATGCTCCAGCAAAGGTTTGACTGGAATATAGTTTTACTTTTAAATCTTAGAGTACATTGCATTTTTGGTCCCTTAGTATAGCTTTTGTTTTTTCAATTTTGGTCCAAAAAAAAAAGTTCTCTTACAAATTTGGTCTAAATCTTGTCAGTACTTTGTTGGTTGTGTTATTAAAACTGACCAATTAATTTTTTTTAATGCAGATACGGTTATTGTCCCTATTAATTCGGGGGAGACGAATCTGATTCGTGTGATTAACTCGGCGCTAAATCAACAACTATTTGTTACGATTGCCAACCATAAACTTACTGTGGTGGGAGCCGATGCTTCGTATGTAAAACCATTCACGACCACGGTCCTGATGCTTGGACCTGGTCAAACAACGGATGTACTCATCAAGGCTGACCAACCGCCAGGTAGATACTACATTGCTGCACGTGCTTACGCCAGTGCACAAGGTGCCCCATTCGACAACACCACCACCACCGCCATTTTGGACTACAAAACCGCCACATGTACCGGAAAATGTACAACTTCAAAGCCGATCATGCCGCCTCTCCCCGCATATAATGACACCGCAACCGCCACCGCCTTCACCACCAGCTTCAGAAGCCCGAGAAAAGTTCTTGTCCCGACTGAAATTGATGACAATTTGTTCATTACAGCGGGACTGGGGATCAATCAATGCCCACCAAAAACAAGGGCTAGAAACTGTCAGGCACCGAATGGGACCCGCTTCACTGCCAGCATGAACAATGTGTCGTTTGTACTCCCGTCTAACATCTCCATACTTCAAGCACATCACCAAGGGATTCCCGGAGTTTTCACGACCGACTTTCCGGCGAAACCTCCGGTGAAGTTTGATTACACCGGGAATGTGAGCCGGTCTTTGTGGCAGCCGACTCGTGGGACAAAAGTCTACAGGTTGAAATACGGGTCGCGAGTGCAGATAGTGTTGCAAGGAACAAATATTTTCACGGCTGAAAACCACCCGATTCATCTTCATGGATATGATTTTTATATACTTGCAGAAGGTTTTGGAAACTTTAACCCGAAAACAGACACTGCTAAATTCAATCTCGTGGACCCGCCTCTCAGAAATACAGTTAGCTTACCTGTTAAAGGATGGGCAGTCATTAGATTTGTTGCTGATAATCCAGGTAAAGAATATTAACCACTCATAAAATTTTTTTTATAAAAAAGTAAGTTGTTCAATTTGAGAATTTCTTGTTTATATTTTCAGGTGCTTGGATTATGCACTGCCACTTGGACGTTCACATTGGTTGGGGTTTAGCGACAGTGTTTCTTGTGGACAATGGAGTTGGACCAATGCAGACATTGGAGAAACCACCACCGGATTTACCTGTGTGTTGATAACATTGCCGTCAAATTAAAAAACAACAATAGCTAGCATTCTTGTTGTCTAAAATTATGAGTGTTAAATGTTTTCCCTTCCCCACATTGGGGATATTCTTAATCTCCTATTCTTGTTTTAGTTATCCTTCTTTTCTGGCTTTTGTCGTGGATAGTAGACTGCACCAACTAAAGATGGTGAAGTATTTGACGGATAAATAGATTGTACTTTATAATCAGAAGTTGAATACAAAGATTTTTGTTTCCAAAGTAATGAGAATATCACAATTGTATTAGCATTCTACTCGGTTTTTATTCTATCTCTTTCAAAGTTTTTATACATGCATTATTCATTGTTCTACAGAGCAAAGTTATCTTCAAACAAAAATAAATGTGGTTCTAAAGCAATCATTTGTGTTTTTAGATGATCGAATAGTAACTAAAAAGAAAATGTATCATGGTGGACAGGTGGCATGAAATTATGAAAACCAGTATATGATTGAATGTAGATAACTAATAATTATAATCGTATAATGTCCAACATACATGAAGAGCATATAAGAATAAAATCGCACATATAGTATATCAAAACCAACAGTTGAAACCTCAATCATCGTAATCACAAAAGAACATATTAACATTAGTGAACTAAGAAATCACTCTTGATACGTACTTGAAGGCTTGAACAGAAAAAAGAGAGTTTGATAATTCAAAGGGAGTAGATAATTAGTACCTTAAAGCTCAATCAAGCTCGATGCCTAAAGGAGCATAATATACCACTTTCGACCTGAGGGAGAAACTCTGAGATAGCTTTGACGCATGTAAGAGGCATAATTGAGAATTTACGGTTGTAGAAAATAATGAACTCCGTCATTCAATTGTAACGATTTCATGGATAACACAGTGAGATATATATACACAAATGTAGTACAACTGAAGTACACCAACAACTAATTATCTACCTATGTAGTACTTATCAGCAAGAAGCACAAACCAAACAAAAAAGTTGACTGATATTGAAAGGTTATAACCACGCAAATCCACCAAACTAGCAATTATACAAAGAAGAAGATCAAAATGATAAGTTGGACAATGCCATGGTCTCTAAGTATTCAATATAAGGAATAGTAAGGCTGTAACTGTAAGGGCTCTAGTCAATAATTTGAGGTCAACTTGACAAAAGGAGTCCCCGCTTGTAATCGTTGCACAGATTCTGTCATTCTGATTCTGGATAGTATTGATGCTGAATCGTAATATTCAATACGAATTGTTAAACATAGCATTGTACTCGGCATTTTACAATTAAGTGTGGTCAATTACGAACATCTTTGATCCGTTAAATAAACTTTTACTCATTGGTAGATCAAATGGAAGCTTAAATAACTGAGAAACAATTCTATGGTCTGGGAATTTTAACACAGAATTTTAACCTCCGTGTGTCAACCACTATGCCGCTTAACGGCATAGTTGCGGTGTTCACAACATTTGGAAGACATTGACGTCATATAGGCATTATGTCAAAATGTTGGCATATTGCGGTTTGATGTTGCTGTGGTGGTGCCTCCGAAATATTAGGGAATATTTAGATTTTTTTAAAAAGAAACCCATTTAAAATCAACATTATATTAAAAATAAAAAAACATACTACATTAAATTAAAAAACATTACATTAATTTAAAAAAAAAGACATCACATGAAAAAATTTAAACTTAAAATAAACATGTCAATACAAAAAAATAACAATCCTAAATAAAACGAAGATCGAGTATTCTTTGGAATCATCGACTGGTGGTGCATTGAGATCAAAGTTATGAAGTCGATATATGTGTTCCGCAAAATCAGTGTTGAAACTTTGATAATGTAAGTTTCCTTGTGTGGGTTTGTCCCACATAGGAAGTGGAAGGAAAGTAATCAGCCTTTATAAGACAATCTCCTCCGAACCAATCAAATCGATCAAATTTGGTATAATGGGTTGGACTTGGTTGTGGGCTTGGATTATAGTCATGGACTACTTAAAAATGGCTCTACTTGACCAAATTCGGATCTTTTTAATCCATTCACGAAATTAAATTAATTTTTAAATTAATAATTATTTTCGTGACAGTTATAAACTGCCATATATATATATATATATATATATATATATATATATATATATATATATATATATATATATATATATATATATATATATATATATATATATATATATATATATATATATATATATATACTAGTTATAAAACCCGTGTATTACACGGGATGATATAAAAAAATTATTAATTAAAAATATATCTAAACATTAATAATTTTACATAAGAAATTTGTTTGTGTATCGTGACATCTTGCTTTTGATTTTTTACTATTACGACTTTGTATTTTGATAAATATAATTGATTATGAGAATGTCACCGGTACTAAAATCAAATTCACTATTATGGTTGGAGTCGTTCTTCAAAATATTATGACGTCAATTGTCTCTCTATTGTCTCACAAATCATTCTACACATTGAAAAAATAATATGATATTAAAAATCAATTATTTTTGAAATTAAATAACAATTAATTTTGAAATTGAATGATAATTAAACCGATCATTAATGAGTTAGAAAGGTTTCAAACCAATTAGTTTTTTTTTAAAAATTTAAAATTATGAGAAAATGACATGTGGCAAAATGAATGTGGTGATGACATGTGGCTTTGAGTTACTTATTTATTAAGATAGGATATATATATATATATATATATATATATATATATATATATATATATATATATATATATATATATATATATATATATATATATATATATATATATATATATATATATATTAAAATTTTAATTGGAAATTGAGTTATTAAAGAGGAGAGAAAACGGCATTGGGGTGTCGTTAGCCCTTGCCGCAGTTGTGGCGCGGTGTTTGCTGTATATTAAAGATTTTAGGTATTTTATTTTGATTTAAAACACTTGTTATTACTATATTATAAAATAAAATAAACATATTTCTAGTATCTTTTAAGTTTTACTACTAATTTTATGGCTTAAAGTTAATAAACTGTCGATAACTTTCAAATTATCCTGGTCTGATTTGGTTTTCGGTTCGATTTGGTTTCCAATATAAGTTCATTCCTAACGAAAAATATCTCAAACACCAAAAAGTCAATTTATTTCGGATTTTTTTTTTAGATTTTGGAATTGGGTTTCCATTCCGGACATTGTTATTGTGATTTTTTAACCTAACTACAAAACCAATCTAGATACTTCAAAACACATGAGAAATACCTATTAAAAAAAACTTCGACTTATTTAAGAAACTTATCTATTAATTAATTACCGTCAATTTTGGCAAAGTTGTGAACGTTTTTTTTTATTTCGGGTTGTGTCACGCGGGTTGGCCCAGCCTTATGGATCTTTAGATTAGGCTTGCTTTCGGATCTCCTCTCGATTTGGTCTTTTACACCACCGCTTCCTCGATTTTGCGTTTTCTATACCCTCTCCATGCCGACATCGACCATCTCTTCTGATTTCTCCGACCTTGGCCATCTGGGTTTTCCAATGCGGTTAATCGCCGGATTTTTCCTTCGCAGTCTGAGGAACGGAGGTATGGTTTCAATTGCAGATGCAATCCGAGAGAGGGGAAGGAGAGATTGGCGAGACGGACAAGTAGGAGACACACAAAGAGCGTCATCGCACCCGCTTTTGCTGCTGTGCATTTGGGCGAACGGAAAATACGGTGGAGCAGCGAATCCCGTCGCTGAAGACGTCGGAGCAGCGAAAACCGACGCTCCCGGCGGTGGTCGGTCGTGGTGGTGGCAGGGGTCGGTTGTCGTGAGTAAAGGCTGATTCCCTTAGGTCCGATTTTCAGTGATTACAACATTAGTTTCAGAGATTTTCGTAGCTAAAGTCGATAAGAAGTTCTCCAAAATTAGGGACTTGCCGTATTACAAGCATCACAGGTCGGGTACTTTTCTCTTTACTATACTTGAGTTTGTGTTTGAACAATCAAAGGATCAACAGCCTGTTTATTTTTTGGGTTTTACTTTTGAAATTCTAATTTTCAATATTTCTGATACAATTTTATTTGAGCTTCTTTTGAATGTTTATATCCTCCTGTAGAAATTGGTGATTTTCGATCACCCAAGCTTTATAATAGCAGAAACTGGCCATGCTAGCTTCCTGAATTGCCACATTCGTTATTTGAGATCCATATATAGTTACAGGTTTGTCGAATAAAAGGAAATTACATCTGTTTTAACTTCTAAGGTTTCAGATATTGATACTGGGAAGTCAGTGATTTAGCTAATTAGAAAAAAGAGGAATTAATACTATCATTGCAGTTTGTATGGCCAGTTTCAAGTTCGAATCTGAAAGATCTAATATGAATTTATTACACTTTTAAAGTCACATATGTTTTACAAGATCATTGTATGCATCGATTAAGAAACAAAAATCCATCCAATACTATTTATACATCAGACAAAAATTGATTTCACTTTTAGGTTGGACTCTAATTTTAGAATCAGTGAAAGAGAAACCTTTATGTATGCTGGACTTCAGTAAAATGCTAGCAACAATTTTTTTTAAACTAAGCATGAAAACAGAAGTCATTTACAAATATAATTTTATGATGCTGCCAGATCTTTTCCCAGGTTTGTATAGGGTTAGATTCAAGAAATAGTAACGTTCTTTAGTTATAGCATCCTACTTTCATTTTTTTCTGTTGTAGCAGTGTGTTTTAAATCTTTTTTGACATTGTGCTTTGCAAAATCTACCAGTTATAACATTGTGCTTTCAATTTTTTTATTAGGACATTATACTTTAAAAAATCAACCAAGTTATAGTTGTAAATTTTCTTTCTATTTAGATGACATTGCTATAATTGGGTTGATTTCTCAAAAAGTACAATGATATGATAAGAAGAAATGAAAGTTAGACGACTTAGGGACAAAAAGCATGACAAACAAAATTTTCAGGATCAATAGTCGTTACAAACTGAAAAAAATGGACTGGATCATAAAATCTGCCTAACCACACAAGAGAAATTGTAATTTTGTCTTTAGTTCATGTTTTGGAAACTCTGGAAAGATAATAAAATGACATTTGGTATCACCTAAGTTTCCAAAATCAAACATCAATTTTAAAAGTTACTACACATATGGCTATAGAAAAGGATAGTTTACGCTTTCCATAGACTCATGAGAGAAATATGTTACAATTATTTGTTTTTGAGAAAATCATTATTTCACACCTGACGAAATACAGTTTCAATATCATCTTATATTTTGAAGACAAAAATAATGTTGAAAATGCATTTCTTCCATTTTTGGTTAAATTATAACATTGTTTGCATTTTGCCATTTTGTACCAAACTGCTAAAGCATTAAAAACCCCATGGAAATTCTAAAAGAACATTAATTTTCAACTACTGGCCCATTCGGTCGTCGGATCACGATGAATATATGGACCAAAATATAGTTTAGTGGACCACAACTCAACATTTCAGATTTATAGTTAGATGCTGATTTACTTAAGATATGTATATTTATACGAAAATTGGATGAAGATATAATTGGTATTTTTTTTCATCTTGCAGATGAGAAGATACCACATGTTGAGGTGCATCGAGATCTGAGATAATTTGACAATTTATAATCTTTTGTGTTGTTAAAAGTTGAATGCTTTTATCGTTTCTTTGGATAATTGATATGTGAACTCGAATTTTGAACTTAATACTGGCAATCTGTTGGTACCAATTTCTTTGAATTGTGTTTAAACCAATTTTTTTAACTTGTATTTTGCAAGAATATGATGAAGCCGATTCTTTTTCAATGCAGGATAGAAATGGGGATAGATCAGATGATATAGAACCTGCAACTCCACATTCCCTTATAAAGATGAGCTGAAGGTCAGTTTAATTACTTAATGCAATTTATTAAGTAATTTGCCAAATGCAGGTATTGTGAAGTTGGAATTAAAATTCATTCTTCATTTTGTGTATCAAGCAGGTATTGTAAAGTTGGAACTCCTTAATTTTTGCTTCAAAAAAAATGAACTCTTATATGCAGAGTTCTTCATGCGACCAAATCATTCCAGCAGGTCCCGTGTGGTGGTGGCGCCACCGATGATGCGTCTTCAGTGGGTTTAGGTGTGAGTAAATCTTACGGTCTTTTAAAATTTTTTATGATGTAAAAATATTAAGTAATGTGAGGATAAATGATTTTTAAGCAGGATGAACGTGAACTGAAGAGACAAAAGAGGAAGCACTCCAATCAGGGAAAAGAGTTGTTTTCTTGAAACAACTTACATCTGGACTGCTCTTGGTTACAGGTTATATGATTTCTTGATAGTTTATGATTCTTTTTTTTTTTAACTTTTATCTGAATGTAAGTTTGATGTTTGTTTTTCAGGTCCTTTTAAGATCAATGGTGTTCCTTTGAGGAGGGTAAATCAGTCATATATGATTGCTACATCAACCAAGGTGGATATCTCCGGTGAATGTTGAGAAGTTTGATGACAAGTACTTTGGAAAGAGAGTTTAAAAGAAGAAGACCAAAGGAGGGGGAGAGTTTTTTGAAGCTGAGAAAGAGGAAACATTATTTTACCTTTTTTGGGTGGACAAAAGATTGAAATTCCACAGTCAACCTCCCTTAGTCTCATCCTTTACACCCGGTCCAACCTTGCCTTAGGTCTACAAACACAACAATACAAATACGTTTATTCTATTTTGTTGTTACTTATTTTAAGTGTGAATGCAATGTCTGTATTTTTTATGTGGTTGTGTGTGTTTGTATTGTTCTGTTCAGATGTCTGTGTGTATGTATGTGGTGTTTTGAGTGTGTGTATTAGACCTGCAAATCTAAAGTAATAAATTAGTTAGGTAATATGGTCTTAAGCTTCCATGCCTGAGGGTTTTTGATTTTAAAATCTTTGAGTAGATTATTTGGAGTTATGACTTCATTTGATTTAATCTAAGAAATGAAAATAAACAAAAATGGAATATGAATGTTTGCATATCTTCTGGAAATTTGAATCTGTTTGTTGATCTCAATGTTTATAGGGGTACAAAGAGGCTGCATAGAACATGATTGTTTTCAGATGGGTCGGGTCGGGCCGGGCCGGGGCAAGGGGTACAAAGAGGACCTTTATGGCTTATAATTATTTTCCAAGTGATAGATCGAGTTCCCATGGCTTGTACTTTTCTGTGTTTGAAGGAATCTAATTTGCCCTTTTGTTGATTCTTGAATTTTGGTGGTTTATGTGCAGGCGCCTTCAAAAATTGGCATCTGTCCCTTTGGGTGCAGATTTTGTGTAGCCGTGAATCTATCCTAATTTAAGCTACCTGAAATGTAGTATGCCCATTGACAATGACAACTGGTATGATTCGGTTGAAGGGTATTTAAGTCATTTGCCAAATTATCAAAACTTACAACTTTAGTCACAATAATCACTCTTAACGCAACATCTTAAGACCCCTAAAAGTTACCTTTTTTCCTGTGGACGAATGCAAATACATTAACGGTATTGATTATGGTTGAAGGGTATTTACGTCATTTGATATCTGCAGCTTATTGCAATCAAAGACATCATACGACCCTATTTTTTTATCTTTGCATCTTAGTCCCCTTTTACGGTATGCCCATAATATGTTTGTGGAAATGTCTATGCAGGTCTGACTCTTGGTAAAGGTGTAGAAACAAGGTTGGATTTGTAAAAGTAATATTTATTAGAAAGTAATTGACATTTTGCCTAATTATTTTTTTGTATATCAGATTATCCAAGGGAGTATGATGATTCTCATTTCTTTTGAAGGTAACAGACAAATAAGAAGTTGATTAGACAACTAACCACATCTCCCCATATGTATTGAATGAGACAACAGCCGCCTGGAAAAAATATTACATCTCGACCCGTGCTCCAGCACCTACACCCGTGCGGAGCACGGGATCCCGCTAGTATCTAAAGAATTTCAGTCTAATTTTTTTATTACGGACACCATTTTTAACTTTTAATCACAAAACACGTACAATAAAAACATAAAATTAGCATGGTTCACTGTAAATACGAGGGACCACAATACGAGTGGGTATCCATCAAATCTCTGTACCGAAACAACCAAGTACAGATTGTGTGGTCTTTTGTTTGGATGCAAAATTCTTGATCACTTTGTGTAATCCTCAAAAGAACATGTGGTCGAATTTGTAAATATCACTTTAATATCGTCTGTCATGCAAATAATTTCTAGCCAATTTTTAAACAAATTTATTAATATGTATATGGTTATTTTCATAATATTTCATAGATGTAAATGAAAAATTGTTAGAAAATCCATCCCAACCCAATATGACCTATATGTTATTTAGAAATAAAGTATAGAAAACTCATGAAGGGTTTACCATGTATTGTACATATATAATATTTTTTAACATCCAACATATCTAATTTTTATCTTTTGAATTCTATTAAAGTTGTTTGTGTTAAATAGATAGTCACGTAACTCCATGAGGACCTTAAAATCAAGTGACAAACCTCTCCTTAACCGGTTATAACCACTTGTATGACTTGAACTGAGATATAGTTGCCGGTTCAAAGATAGTCGGTTTTGAAGATTATTCGTGTCTTGTTCCAAATATAGTAAATTGCAAAATTGGCCCGTGTGGTTTACCAAAATATGCATATTGGGTCCGTTTTCAAACTTTCATGCAAAGTTGGTCTATTTTTGAAACTTTCATGCATATTTGGTCCCCAAAGTTGGTTTTTTGTGGTTTTGGTCCATACTCAACCTAAAATGACTAATATGCTCTTAAATAAATCAATTTTAATTTCTTTTAATGTTTTTATTAATAAAAGGGCCCATTTCGCTTCTCTCTCTCTCTATCTCTCTCTTTGTGTGAACATGCTTTTAAACTCTCTTTCTTTCTCTCTATCTCTCTCTCATCCCCCTCTTAATAGTTGTAGCTTTCCTTGTCTTTTTGTTGCTAGCTTGTTTTTGTCTTTTTGTTGCTAGCTTGTTCTTGTCTATTTCTTGTTTTAGCAATAGAGTGCTTCTCAGGAGCGGAGCACGATCGATAATAAGGCAAGATATATAAATAAGGTCAAATTTCATGAGTTTTTGACCAAAATGATGTTTCTGAAAAAACTATTTACCAAAATGGGGTTGTTTTTAAAGTATTTACCAAATAGGTGTTGTCTTTTACCAAAAGAGTATTTTTGATAAAAAAATTTCATTTTCATGCAAACCGCAAGTGACCCAAATTCATCGTAACAAAGATGCACGTGTAAGTGACCCCAAAATCATTGAAGTTTTAGTACCTGGAAAAATCATAATCATGCAAACTTCACTTTTAACATGCATTACTTTGAAAATCAGGAGATCCTTTATATCACATGATAACTGATCGCACGATTCACGAATAGAAGCCATCTCTTGAGTAAATACAAAGAAAAGGTGCATACAATGTCTTCTCTGTTAGGATCGAGACACTTAGCATACGAACACTAAACTCACACACTCGGCTCACAAATTAAGAACACAAGAATTTAACGTGGTTCGGTCCAAAAAAATGACCTACGTCCACGGCGGGTAACTAGAAGTTTTATTGCTCTGTGTTTATTTGTGTTGTGTGGTACATTGAGTGAGTTATGCAGCCTTGTATTTATAGCATGAGAATGAGAAGGAAATTCAATATGAACAATGAGACTTTGGCCTTCAACAAAAGAGACTGCCTACCATTGGAAAAAGTCTTCACCAAACTTTGATTATAATTGTCAAAGCCTTCATATTAGACTAACAATCTCCCACTTGAAGGTTTGAACAATTTAGTCGTTCTCTGCCATCCAAGTTTTGCAATATTTCTTAATCTCTCACTTGAAGCCACGAAACAATATTCACATGTGCTTCAACTGTGCAATCCAAAAAACACTTTTTATCTTAGCTCCTTCCTAGTTACCCTGGCCTTCTCTTCAATTATCCTGAAGGCCAGTTGAAGCTATGCAGAGCTTCAACTTCTCTAAGGTAACAACCTTAGTCAACATATCAGCTGGATTTTCAGTACCTTTGATCTTCTTCAACTTCAGAGTACCATCATTAATTCTTTCTCTGATGAAGTGATATCTCAGCTATATGTGCTTTGTCTTCGAATGGAAGACAGGATTCTTTGCAAGGTGTATTGCACTTTGATTATCACAAAACAGTGCACAATCAACTTGTTCCTTGCCAAGTTCTTCGAGAAAGTTCTTCAACCATATAAGCTCTTTGCTTGCTTCAGCAACTGCCATATACTCTGCTTCTGTGGTTGAAAGGGCAACACTTTTCTGGAGTTTAGACATCCAACTCACTGCAGTGCCTCCCACTGTAAAGACATACCCGGTAGTGCTTTTGTACGAGTCTTTGCAACCACCAAGGTCTGCATCTGCAAAACCCTTCAGAATGACATCTTTCCCTTTAAAATGCAATGCCACTTTTGAAGTCCCCTTCAAATATCTTAGCAGCCATTTAACTGCTTCCCAATGTTCTCTCCCTGGATTAGACATAAATCGACTAACAACTCCCACTGCATGTGCAATATCTGGTCTCGTGCATACCATTGCATACATGAGACTACCAACTGCAGATGCATAAGGTACTTTAGCCATTTCTTTCTTGTCTTCATCTGATTTGGGTGACTGAACTTTAGAAAGCTTAAAGTGACTTCCCAAAGGTGTGCTTCTGATCTTGGCATCTTTAAGGCTGAACTTCTCTAATACTTTCTCAATGTATTTCTCTTGAGAGAGTGTCAAAGAGCCATCTTCTTTGTTTCTGAAAATACTCATCCCGAGTATTTGGTTTGCAGCTCCCAAGTCTTTCATCTCGAATTCTTCAGACATTTGCCTTTTTAACTTCTTGATCTCTGTCATGTCTGAGCCTGCAATCAACATATCATCTACATAGAGTAGTAGAATGATATAAGAACCCATAAACTTCTTGATGTAACAACAATGGTCATTGTCACATCTCTTGTAACCAACTCTTTTCATGAAGTTATCAAACTTCAAATACCATTGTCTGGGAGCTTGTTTCAGACCATACAAGCTCTTTTTCAATTTACACACCAAGTTTTCTTTGCCTTTAATCTGAAAACCCTCTGGTTGTGTCATGTAAATCTCTTCATCTAGATCACCATGTAGAAAAGCTGTCTTGACATCTAGCTGCTCTAGATGCAAACCTTCTGCTGCTACAATACTGAGAACAAGTCTGATAGTGGTCATCTTCACTACTGGAGAGAATATTTCATTGAAATCGATTCCCTGTTTCTGTTGAAAGCCCTTGACTACTAATCTTGCTTTGTACCGTTTGGTACCATCATGTTCATCTTTGACCCTGAAAACCCATTTGTTTTGAAGAGCCTTCTTCCCGGATGGAAGCTTCGTTAGAAGCCAGGTCTTGTTCTTCTCAAGCGACTTCATTTCATCTTTCATTGCTAGCTCCCACTGCAATGAATCTTTTAACCTCTTAGCTTCAGAGTAACACTGGGGTTCACCATTTTCTGTCAAAAGAATGTAGTTGACAGATGGTGAGTATCTTTGTGGTGGTCTGATGACTCTGGAAGATCTTCTTGGTTGAACTGGAGGAGTGACTGGGGATTCTGGAGCTGGAGGACTGGTTTCTTCATCTTCAGAGTCATTTCTGGAATCATCCTCTGAGCTCCCACTGTCAGTTGAATCATCTCCAGATTCAGGGATTTCAACTAAAGCTTCTTTCTTCTTTGCACCACCTTCATATTCAACGTACTCCTTCTGATCTTCTGGACTGTTGTTATTTATGTCTTTGTATAGCTCGGTTTCGTTAAATGTGACGTTCTTGCTTCGGATTATCTTTCTAGATTCGCTATCCCAAAGCCTATAACCCATTTCGTCTGACCCATAACCAATGAATGTGCACTTCTTGGTTTTTGAATCAAGTTTATCCCTGTCACTATCTTTTAACAAACTGTAAGCACTACAACCAAAGACTTTTAGGTGTTTGATACTTACTTCCTTTCCTTGCCACATTTCTTCCGGCAATTTAAAATCCAAGGGAACACACGGTGAACGGTTGATCAAGTAGGCTGCAGTGTTAACTACATCAGCCTAGAATGTCTTAGGTAAACCGGCATTTAACCTCATGCTTCTAGCCCTTTCATTCAGAGTTCTATTCATTCTCTCAGCTACACCATTCTGCTGAGGGGTTCCTGGGACTGTCTTGATCATCTTTATCCCTTGCTTGGCACAATAGTCAACAAACTCCTTGCTTATGTATTCACCACCATTATCCGACTTCAGGCATTTTACCTTCAAATCAGTTTCATTTTCAACAGCAGATTTCCATATCTTAAAAGTATCAAATACATCAGATTTATTTTTAAGAAAATAGACCCATACCTTGCGTGTTGAATCATCAATAAAGGTTACATAGTAGTTTTTGCCTCCTAGGGATGAAACTGGTGTTGGTCCAAATACATCCGAGTGAACAAGCTCCAACTTCTGAGCTTTCGGTGTCTTCCCCGTCTTTACAAAAGTAACCCGCTTTTGTTTCCCGAGAACACAAGATTCACAGAATTCTGTTTCAACTTTCTTCAAGTCTGGAAACTTCCCTTTCTGAGCCAACATCTTCAATCCCTTATTGCTCATGTGTCCGAGTCGTTGGTGCCATAAATTAGATGGACTCGGATTTGTGGTTACGACATGAACACCATCACTAGGTATCTCTACCATGTATAGAGTGCCTTTCTTCTTTCCTTTGGCAATCACCAAGTTGCCTTTGATCACTTTCCATTGTCCACCCCCAAAGTGAACATCAAACCCTTCATCATCCAACTTACCAACTGAAATCAACTTTCTCCTTAAGTTTGGAATAACCCTGACATCTTTCAATGTCCATGTGGTTCCTAAGGAGGTCTTCAAATCTACGTCTCTGATACCCGTAATATCAAGCACTTGATCATCGGCCAAACGAACTTTGCCAAGAGCACCTGTTTGTAGGTTCTTGACCATATCTGGGCATGAGACGGCATGGAAAGAAGCACCTGAATCCATAATCCAGGATTCTGCTGAATTCTCAACACAACATATGAGAAAATCTCCCGAATCTTCAGAGGATACATTGTTTACTTCTTTCTTTTCAGCTTGTGGTTTTGGGCATTGGCTTCTAAAGTGACCTTTTTCTTTGCAATTCCAGCATTCAATGTCTTTTCTGGTTTTTGACTGTCCTCTTTTTCTGGACTTTGATCTGCCTCGATTACGTCCTCTTTCGTTTCTTCTTCCTCTGCTTTCTGTATGCAATAAAGAACTAGAACTAGAAGTCTCACCATTGCTTCTCCGTCTGATATCTTCATTTACAATCAAGTCACGAATACTCTCGAAAGTGAGTTTGATAGTGCCGGATGCACTACTAACAGCTGTGACTGTGCCTGACCAACTATCAGGTAATGATGATAAAAGGAGGAGCGCTTGTACTTCATCTTCAAACTTTATTTCAACCGAGGCTAAACGAGAGATAATTGAGTTAAACTCGTTTATGTGAGCGGTAACTGACATGCCTTCCTTCATCTTGGTGTTAACCAATTGTTTGATGAGGAACACTTTATTGGAAGCGGACGGCTTCTCGTACATGTTGGACAAAGCCTTAAATACTCCATAAGTAGTTGTTTCATTGACAATGTTATACGCAACACTCTTCGCCAAAGAAAGCCTAACTACACCCAAGGCTTGTCTATCCAACAGCTTCCATTCGTCATCATACATGTCATCCGGTTGTACGCCCAACATAGGCAAATGCAAACTTTTCTGATACAGCATATCTTCAATTTACATCTTCCAAAATCCATAATCGGTTCCATCAAACTTGTCGATCTTGATTTTACCGTCTTCTGCCATTTTAACGGACAAATTGCACCTTTTTCAGAAATTAAGGGTGAAAAAATGCAATTTTCTGAAGTTCAGGGGCTAAACTGCAATTTTCTGAAGTTCAGGGGCTAAACTGTAATTTTCTGAAAGTTCAGGGGCTAAACTGCAATTTTCTGAAAGTTCAGGGGCTAAACTGTAATTTTCTGAAAGTTCAGGGGCTAAACTGCAATTTTCTGAAAGTTTGGGGGCTAAACTGTAATTTCTGGAAATTCAGGGACCTATTTTGCAATTCCTGAAAGTTCAGGGACCTGTTTTGCAATTTTCGGAACTCCAGGGACCTGTTTTGGAAATTTTGGAATCTCAGGGACCTGTTTTGAAAATTCTGGAACTTCATGGACCTGTTTTGCAAATTCTAAAACTTCAGGGACCTGTTTTGCAAAATGCTACAGTACCGTTACAGTGTCGTCTTCTCCGGCGAAACTCCGGTGCTACAGTGTCGTCTTCTCCGGCGAACTGGTTTTTCCGGCCAATTTTCCGGCGAGTTTTGACCAACTTTGACCGGCGATTTGGAGGTCTTCCGGTGCTCAAAAAATTCGAAAAAATATATTTTCGGAATCTGCGGAACGAGACCTTTCCAACGGCGTAAACCAAAATCGTTTTTGAGACAAAAAAATTCCGACCCAAAAACAGAGAATCACTCTCTGGAGCTATACCAAGGCTCTGATACCACTTGTTAGGATCGAGACACTTAGCATACGAACACTAAACTCACACACTCGGCTCACAAATTAAGAACACAAGAATTTAACGTGGTTCGGTCCAAAAAATGACCTACGTCCACGGCGGGTAACTAGAAGTTTTATTGCTCTGTGTTTATTTGTGTTGTGTGGTACATTGAGTGAGTTATGCAGCCTTGTATTTATAGCATGAGAATGAGAAGGAAATTCAATATGAACAATGAGACTTTGGCCTTCAACAAAAGAGGCTGCCTACCATTAGAAAAAGTCTTCACCAAACTTTGATTATAATTGTCAAAGCCTTCATATTAGACTAACATTCTCACCCCTAACGATGAACCACACTATTTAGTAGATCCTTTTGATATCTGAATGTGTTGTATTACATACATCCAAAAGAACCTTCTGCATCAAACAAACTAAATTCGTTCTTTAATATATACCTATTAAAACATAATATAAGGAACAAGAGTAGTTTTAGATCAATCTTACTTCTCTCTCAAACAAATTTATAAACAGGAACAAGATTCGAAGAAGATTTAATCTTCGTAAGTCGTAAGCATTATAAAAATTGACTTTCTCATAAAATGAATTAAAGATGTACAGGTAGCTTTGAAAAAATTGAATTACATATAAGAAAGGAAATCTAGTGATGTACAGGTAACATAGAAAATCAGAAAGCATCGAATGCAGAAACGAACGGTAATCATCGCCGGAGGTGGAGCATCAGAGAAGACGGATTCGATCGATGGACAGGCGGGATTTTGAGGCGGATTTCGAAGCAGCATATTACGGGAAGGATGGGAAAATGGTTATGCGGCGTAATTTTTAGAATTAGTATTAAATCACCCTTTTTGGTAAATATTTTGAAAACAACCCGTTTTGGTAAATAGTTTTTTCAAAAACACCATTTTGGTAAAAAGCTCCAAATTTCATCCATGTCCAATAAAACTTCAAAATTTACGTCAATATCCTTACCAATTTTAATATTACGCATGTATCACTATAACACATCCATATCCAATTTTCTATTTAAAATAAAAATAAACAGTTTTGATATTTAAAAAATTATATAAAATTCTAAATATCATATAATTTACCAACCTATCCTTTCTAAAGGAGGAAATTATATCCTCGTTTGTATCTGTTTCCCCTGAGTCCCAACAATGACCATCCTTCAAGTCTCTTCTTCTTCTTTCTTCCACCATGACCTTCCAGCTTCATGTTCTACTTTTACCATCTGGATGTTTATTTGAAGAAATCGCAACTGAGATAGGCACATTCGAAGCAAACGAAGGTTAGGGCTGGGATCGAGAGTGTTAACATGAAGACTGAAATGAAAGGCGATGTTGCTGGGACGGGGATGTTGATTTGAAGAAATTGCAACTGATATGGTTAGGATTCGAAGCAAGCGAAGCTTAGGGCTGGGATCGATAGTACCAACGTGAAGTGCTGGGATTGAGAATCATAACCAAGCTTTACAGAAGGCGAGGGCGCATTGGCTCGCTTAATTCCAGGTATCTAAGCTTAATTTCTCATTACCCCAGTTTAATTTTTCGTTTAATTGTTGGATTCTAAACGAAGTAGCAAGGCTCGTAAAAATTTCTGAGAAATTTTACCTGTAATTGTTTGCGATTTTTGTATTTACGAGGACCACCTCCTAAGCAATCGAACATGTTAGAGAGATGATCCAAAGCCACCATTTTTTTAACTTGTTTTTCTGAACAACAGCTTTTACTAAAACAACAACCAGCGTGAAGCTGGCATAAATACGAAGCAAAGGAAAACGAAACCTAAAGAACCTAAGATACAATGCAAATTGGCAAATTGCTTTTGCTAATTACAGGAATAAAAGAGACAAACCTAAGCTAAAGGAACGTCTGAACATCTTTAAGGAATGCGAACTGCTCCTTCCACCTCGAACCATAGAAATACCAATGATATCACCGTCCAAACCCCACCTCAACCATAGAAAGGAAGGAAGGGTATTTCAGTAATATAACATGGTATATTTATGTTTAGATAAAAAAATTTAATATTAAATTTGTTTATTTTTATTTTAAATAACAAATTGGATATGGATGTGAATTTCATAGATTTATAATGATATCTACGTAATATTAAAATTTGTAAGGATATTGACATAAATTTCGAAGTTTCTAAGGATATAGATGAAATTTGGCCTATAAAAATACAATATCAACTATCTAAATGCATGATCAAAAAGTTAAGAAAGGATGCATAAAAATGCATCTAACAACAAAAACCACCATTTTTGCTTTAAATAAATACATTTGATCCATTATTTTGCTTTTTAATGAAATGACCTCTTAGTCATGAATGGGACATTTAAATCGAGTATAAATACATAATGTCTATTTATTTCTCATTTATATCAAACATTTTTCAAAAACTCTCTCACCCATGTCAGAAATAGTCATTTAAAAATGTCTAATATCACTCATTTTTTTAACCAAATTTCAAATTTAAGCCATTGTATCTATCTACTTCTCTTTATACTTATTAACATTTTGATAGATTTCAGCAAAAACACGAACCATTCTCTCGAAATTCTAAAGTAATTCATCAGATTTTGAACTTTTCCTTGAAATTCCGGAATTGATTTTTTTTCCAGGTTATATCCAAAATCCAAAACTTCAGTTTGGAAAGTTATTTGAAAATGTATATATTTTTTTAAACAAAATGTTTTTCATGTGAGATAAAGTTAATCTAAAATATTCATAATAATCTATTTCGAACAAATATTTTTTTCAAAATGTATAAAGCTTTATCATTTCAATTAAGTTCTTAGTTTCTGGTTAAGTATTTAATTTCTTATTGTAAATTTTGTCAATATCTCATAATATAATAATAAATTATTTCTAAAGTTAAAAGACAAATATTATTTTAATAAAAAATCGTGAAAGTTAATGTGCGTTTACTTACGAAAAAATTTGTCGTTTATTGAAAAACAATTATAAGAAAAATGAAAAGAACGAAAACGCGTCTAGTTCAACAAATTTTCTAAAATTTGATCAGAAAATGAAAATTTGCCATTTCCAAATAAATTGGAAAATTTTAGAAAACCGATCATTATTATTTTTCATAATTTTCTATTTCCAAAAATTTTCTAAAATATCTCCACACATACCAACCCACATCCTTACACCCACTCCAAGCACAACACCCCACCCGTACCCTACCCACACAAGCCTATCCCATCCCACCGTACCCCTTACCCCCACCCCTAAAGGCACCCCTACACCACCTACACCCCGATACATATTAACACCCACCACACCCCAAGTTACACGTACACCAAAAACACTCACCCACACCTATCCTATACTACATCACCCACCACCACACCCTCGATACCCACCCCGCCCCCACCCGACACCCACCCACCCCAAAACACACACACCCCCACCCACATCGAACACCCCACCCCCATTCCTTTCACCCACCACATCCCACCCATACCTACAACACCCACTCTACCAACCTCCAAACACACTTCCCCACCCCATCCATCCATTTCGAACACCCTACCCTCAACCCTTACTCCTATTCCCCGCTCCATCTCACCCCACTATACCTACCCCCACCCTCACCCTATACATGGCACCCAATTTCCATTCTACCCTGACACCCACCCACTCACCCTACCTATATCTAAGCACACACCCCACCCCATCCACCTATACTGAACACCCCACCTCTCACTCATGGCACACACCCGACCTACCCCTATCCATGACACCCAACCCATCCACCCTTATCGAACACCCCACCCTCGACCCTTACCCCTATCCCCGCTCTATTTCACCCCACCATACCTACCCTCCAACCCCCACCCCTACATCATTCAAGAAAATATAAAGAAAACAAGTGCATTTTTCATGTGGGATTGCTCGGACACTATCTTAAGAGAAATTGTTTTTGTTCCTACCTTTTATTCCTACCCATATTCCTACTCATATGATATCATGACATGTGTATTTAAATATTATTATTTTTATTAAATATGAAAAGTGTCATAATTTAACATGGATAGGAATGTGAGTAGGAACAAAATGTAGGAAGCAATACAATTACTCCTATCTTAATTGAGGTTTTTTTTTAAGTAGGGTGGGTAGCATAGGTTGGGCATTAGGGTTTAAGGATGAGGGTGGGTGTTAGTGGTGAATGGGTGGGGGCGAGTGTGGTATGAGTTGGTTGTTGTGGGTTAGGGGATGGGGATGTGACTGATGGTGTTGGTGTTGGTGTTGGTGTTGATGTTGGTTGTGGTTGTGGGTATGGGTTGTGTAAGGTGGGATGTGTTGGTTTAGGGGATGGTGTGTTGAGGTGAGTGTTCATATATATTAAATATTGTACTATTTGAAAAATAAACATTGAAAAATAAAAAGCGATTGAAAATAGACATATAATTATCTTTCCTAATTTTCAAAAATAGAAAAATGAAAACATAATCACTTATGACTAAACTCTTTTTCTTAACTGTCTACTGAAAATTAAAAATAAAAACTAATTTTATTTTTCTGAAAAAACGAAAACAAAAAACAGAAATCTAAAAATAGTTTTTCGTAATTAAACTATTTCATAAAAACCCAAAGAACATCGATACTAGCCGTCGGCCGCCGTGTAAGCTCCGAAAAATACAGTGCCGGCAATGCTCTCGATCACTACGCCCACTGTTCGTCTACATTACCCTCAAACCCAAACCGTATAGTTTTAATCGCATTTTTTTTTTCAGAATGAGAGAGTACGATCACATCACTCCAAATCAGTTTCAAATCCTCTAGAATTTCTCGAATCAATTCACGAATTCAATAATCGATGATGGCATATGAGAATGAAGGCTTCGAAGACATGGAGTCCCTTGTTCTGCACGACGACGGTAATAACAATAAATCGCCCAAATCCAACGGCGGAGCAAACGGTAGAGATGGTAATCAACGGCACTACCCTCTCTCATCACCCGTACCATTTGCAGAAATTTTGATCACTGAAGACGCTGATGCGTTTATACATTCATCGTCCTCTCACAACTCGTTCAATTCGTTCCTCGAGCCCCCTTCTTACGCGGAGGCAGTATTCAGATCGTTCGATGGTGATCACGCCAAGCAAACCAACGACCACGGCTCTGTCTCTACATCAGTGCCGTCTAGCAGTTCTGATTACTTGAAAATTTCAGTTACGGATCCTCGAGAAGAAGAAGATCCAGTTGCCGGCGGGAACACTTACACGACCTACTTGATAACAACATGGACGAATCTTCCGGATTTCAATGGAACGGAATTTAGCCTCCGGAGACGGTTTAAAGACGTCGTTACTTTATCGGATCGGTTATCCGATTCATATCGAGGATTTTTTATTCCGATGAGACCGGATAAGAGTGTGGTCGGCAAGCAGGTTACGCAAAAACAAGAGTTCGTTGAGCAGAGAAGAATGGCTTTGGACAAGTACTTGAAAAAACTAGCTGCTCATCCGGTAATACGAAGAAGTGAGGAATTAAGAGTGTTTTTGCAGGCAAAGGGGAACCTTCCATTGGCGAAGACAACAACTGTAGCATCAAGGATGGTAGATGGCGCAGTGAAACTGCCTAATCAGTTGTTTGGAAATGGAGAGCCTATTGAGTCAGCAAAAGGAGGGGGAGACCTGCTCAAAATATTCAAAGAGTTGAGACAATCAGTCACATATGGCTGGGGTGCAACAAAGCCACCTCTGGTGGAAGAGGACAAAGAGTTCATGGAGAAGAAGATGAAGTTGCAGGAGTTTGAACTGGCGTTAGGTAATGTATCTCTGCAGGTTAGTTCATCTGATGAGTATGCAATCAATCATTACCTTTATCAATCATTTGTTCATGACTTACGTTCATTATCTCTTGAAACTGTAGGCTGAATCTCTTGTTAAATCTCAACAAGACATTGGGGAAACCATGGGGCAATTAGGGTTAGCATTTGTCAAACTAACCCAATTTGAAACCAAAGAAGCCATGTTCAACTCTCAGAAACTAAGAGCTCGAGATATGAAAAACATAGCAACTTCTGCTGTTAAAGCAAGTAGATTGTATCGAGAGTTGAATGCACAAACCATCAAACATCTGGTAACTGCTTAACACTTTTCACGTATATTCTTACATCTATTATATTAGTAATATACCCTTTTTTGAGTCGAATTCTATAATGTTTTGGTGAACAGGACAAGCTTCATGACTACCTTGGAGTGATGTTGGATGTGAATAGTGCATATTCAGATAGATCAAATGCTTTGTTGACAGTCCAGACTCTTGTATCAGAGGTTTCAACTCTAAATTCAAGAATTGAAAAGCTTGAAGCGGTTGCATTCAAGGTATTTGGTGGTGACAGCTCTAGAGTTCAGAAAATAGAGGACATGAAAGAAACCATGCGAGTCACAAATGAAGCTAAAAATCACGCAGTCAGAGAATATGAACGTATAAAGGTAAGAAAACTGATACCCATTTTCATTGTTGTTGCTAGATTCTCGATGGTTAATTAATAATATATAAAATGCAGGAGAATAACAAGATGGAACTTGAGAGACTGGATAATGAGAGGCGTGATGATTTCATTGGGATGTTGAAAGGATTTGTTGTTAACCAGGTACTCTTTTTTGACTGAAAATCTTGAAATGAAGATGAAGGTGTTTTTTTTTTTTTTTTTTTTTTATGTTTTGGAGTAGAAATTATTTGAATTTTGTTTGTGTAACAGGCGGGATATGCTGAGAAGATGGCAAGTGCATGGGAAACAGTTGCCAATGAAACAAGTAATTATGCAAAAAGTTGTAGGTGAAAGTAGGAAAGTATGTTTTTGTTAATAATGTTTGTTATATGTACATTTTAACATTCGTTATATAAAATTTGTGCAGCAACTACCTAAACAGTGTTTTAAAATATTAATAAATATGACCGATAGAACCATGTAGAAATCTCATCACCATCTGTTAAAATCGTCCTATGGCCTGTAATACATATTACATAGCGTTGCTAATTGAGTTACAAAAATTCATTGGTCTGTGAATCTATCAAGTATCATAACTCAATGTTACTTGTACGTTGTACATAAAGTACCCATAGGAAAATAATACCAAAACTTTCTACTTTTAGAAACAGAATCTAGTCAAACTTATATTTACAAGACTCCAACAAAACTCATGAATCAAAAAATAGCCCATAAACTACTAATCTTCAATTTCACTCTCCCTAAACACCACCACCACCATCATCGCCAGATGTGGTGGCGGTTTCCGATCTAATTTCCTCCAACTGCTGAAGAACTAGCTGAGCCTCTGGCCGTGCTGATGGTGACGGATCGACACAATGCAAAGCCAATTTCAATGTGTTCAACAACTCATCACCAATAGCAGAAACATCCTTCATCAACTCCAAATCAAAAACTTCATTAGTCCACTCTTCTTTCACGATCGAAGCCACCCATTGTGGCAAACTGACACCGTCCTCCCCCTCTCCCGGTGATTTTCCGGTGAGAAGTTCTAACATGATGACTCCAAGACTGTAAATATCAGTCTTGGTGTTTGCTTTCTTGAGCTTAGAAAGCTCGGGTGCCCGGTATCCGAGTGCATCCGCTGTTGCAATCACGTTTGTGTTTGCAACGGACGTCATCAACCGTGACAACCCAAAATCTGCAATTTTGGGGTTAAAATCGTCATCGAGAAGAATATTGTTTGATGTCAGGTTTCCGTGGATTATGTTTTGTTGAGTGTGGAGGTTGTGTAAACCTCTAACCATTCCTTTTGCTATTATCATTCTTGTTGGCCAATTAAACGGTGTACCAGGTCCTCGGGCTATATCAAAAAATAACAAAATTTTAGACTAGCAACAAAAAAATTGGCAAATTACAGAATAACCATCATATTTAGGGAAATTTTGCGGTTTAACCATTTGTACTTTATATTTTCCTATCAAATCATAAAAGTTTTAAAGATATTTTTCCAACTTAACCATTTTGACATAATATAAAAGTCCAAAATGGTTAATTTGGTAGATTGCATAATTGATATCACAAAATTACCGTGTATAAAAGGCCAAAAAAGTTTAATGGTTTAGGGTTTGATTGGAAGAGATAAATGATAATCACAAAAAATATCTTTCATGTGACACTTAACAAATTGACTATATCTTTTTACCAATAATACATGACCACCAATTTCGTTGTGAATTGCAAATTTTATCCCCACCCCAAAAAAAAACTTCAAAGAATCTATACAGAGGTTGTCGGGGAAAAAAAAATCCTATTTCTAAATTGTAAGAAGAATGTTACAATTTTGAATTAGAATTCTTTTTGAGGTTTTTTATGGTTGGGAAAAAGCTCGATCTTTTTTGGAACTTCGCAATCAACAAATTGGCCAAAAAAGGCCAAGTTATTAGATGCACATTATAAAGTGGTCATTAATCGTAATAATAGTCGTTAAACAGAAAAAATGTATAATGTTTTGTAAATTGCCCAAAATTAACCAAGAATCTATATGCAAACGTACATAGAACTTACCATGAAGGAAAGTAGCAAGGCTTCCTTTGGGCATATAATCAAAAACAATTAGTTTCTCCCCTTTGGGACCCAAATAATAAGCCCTCATTGCCAAAAGATTTTGATGTCTGATTTTCCCAAGTGAATTGACTTCATTTTCAAACTCCTTTTGATTCTTTGTAATTCTTTCTCTCAATCTCTTCACGGCTACTTGATTTCCTTCCACTAATGTCGCTTTATAAACAGTTCCATACGTGCTTTTTCCCATTATCTCAGCTGTCGCGCACAAAAGATCATCGGCCGTGAACTCCATCCCGCCTTCAAAATGTACAAGCTTCCCACCGGCGTCTCCGGTAGCCTCCCCTTCCCCCTTGCTCGCCGGAATCCCCTTGGCACCTCCTTCGACATCCTTTTGTTTCACTGTGTCTCTTTTCTTCAACAAGCAACAAAGAAGTATACAGCAAAGGAACAGTAAACCTGCTATCAAAGCTCCTCCGACAATGAGCAAGATATTTTTAGTTCTTGTTTTCCGGTAGCGGCTCTTTGCCGGAGATGTGGGACACGTGGTTGAAGGGCTGTATCCGCAAAGATCAAGATTACCCACGAAAGCACTTGGATCGAATTTTGAAGAAACTCGAATCGGGACAGGACCGGAGAGATTGTTGTACGACACATTCAAGAAGGCAAGATTCAGTTGATCGCCGACGAAAGCCGGGATTTGACCACTGAGATTGTTGTGAGCTACGTTTAATGAAGTGAGTGAACTCAAATCGGAAAAGGTAACGGGTATGCTGCCATTAATGGAGTTGTAAGAAAGATCTAAGCTTTTAAGCTTGACAAGTCTCCCAAATTCACTAGGAATTTGGTCATTGAATTTGTTATGACTGAATGAAATCTCTTCAAGCTCAGTCAACTTGCTTAAAGACACAGGAATCTTTCCGGTGAAAAAATTATGGTCAAAAGTCAAAGATTTGACCACTGGTTTATCACCGTTTTTCCCACCACCCCAAGAATCAGGGAGAACCCCTGAAAAATTGTTGAACTGGAGAGAGAGAAACATGAGGGAGGTGGATTGTGTGAGTGACACTGGAATGGAATTTGACAATGAATTCAAACTCAAATTGACATTATAAAGCTTAGTGAGGTTACCAATGGAATGAGGGATTCCACCCACTAAAGAATTATTACTGAAGTCAAGATTTTGAAGTAATGTGCACGAACCCAATGTAGGAGGGATTGAACCTGTAAACTTATTGTTGAACAATTGAATCCCTCTGAGATTTGGCAAGAACCCTAATTCCTTCGGTATTGAGCCTCCAATGGCATTATCATGGAGACTGAGCTTTCTCAAAGCTTGAAACTGGCCTATTTTTGAAGTGATTTGACCTTCTAGACCTCTCCATGGAAGCTGTATGATAATAACCTGTCCTTGAGCACACTTGATTCCTTCCCAACCACCGGAACAAGCTCCATAGCCACTATCGTTCCAGCTTTTTAAGAAACCATTTGGGTCAACGAGTCCTTGTTTGAAAGCTTGGAGGGCTTGAAAGTTTGATTCTGTAACGATAATTCCATCCCAAGATTGGGCTGAAACGACAATGGGAAAACTGCAAATGAGTAGGTGTAGTATGAAGGTGAAATAAGGTGTGTTTTTCTTCCTGTCTTCTTTCTTTTTCTTATTGCAGGTGCTTTTTTGAGAAAAGTATTTGTGGAAAATGAAATTGGACTCCATTGATGGAACAAGAAATAGAAATCTCTCTCTTGTTTGAGAGAGAGATGTGTGTGTGTGTGTGCGTGTGAGTGTATAGAGTGTGAATGGAACAGTGAGATAAAAACGGTGGTTTTGTAGTGTTGATGGTGAAATATGATTAGGTTTGTTGCTGGTCGCACGTGATTGGCACGCTTTTTGGACACAGAGATAGATGCAGATACCTTGGTAACGAAAATACGGTTGAAATTTTTCAACAAAGTAAACTTCGCTGTCGGGTATATTCATTTTTACCTTGTATTAAAAACGTAGATTTTCAACATAGTAAACTTTTAGCTATCGGGTATATTCATTTTTCCCTTGTAGTAAAAACGTTGTCCTCTCATCGTATCGTCATCTTTTCGTCATTTTACTTAGAAAATATTTACTATTTCATATCATCTATTTATTTTTATTTTTCTAATTATTTAATAAACTAATATAAATTGAAAATAAAAACATGACACTAAACAAATATAAGAAATTGCATTAGTTTAGAAAAATTGAAAATTATATAATTAAAAAATTAAAAATTAGATAAACAAAAATTACGCTTCGTTCTCGTCATCGTTGTTATCATTCTGCATATGGTATATATATTCCGTTAAATCTTAGCAAAGATTGTTTTTAGTTATCCGGTACAAATTGTTCATGAAGATGAAGTGCATCGTTTATGCATACAAATATCTCAACCCTTTTATTCTATTATCATATTATGTAAGATGATACAAACATATCTTATTTTGAGTTATCGGGTACAAATTGCCGGTTATTTCACTATGTGTCATTTTTTATTTAAGACCCCAAAAGCTCATTTGACATCCTTCATTGCCAATTCTTGTGTTGTCTTGCTTAGTTTCTCATTTTTTATTTGTGGATATTGGTATGCTTTGACAAATATAGAGTACTCAAGATATATCTCATCAAGAAGGTAGCACCCATGCTTGTATCGATTTCCATTTACTACAAATGGAAGTCCAATGCTTTTCCTAATAGAATATCATTGAAAATCAGCGATTCATTAAGAACATTTATGTCGTTGTTTGACCTAGCAACACCAAAGTGTATGCCAAAATCATTGATCTTGTGACACTACCGCTTATAGTATCATCGCCGGGACTCCATGATCACCTCGCGTGGGTTAACCTCAGCATGCGTTTGGATAAATTTTTTTCAATCATAGAATACGTACAATCAAGCCTTTCAAGCATTTCTAGAAACTATGTGTTGTTTTATATGCCGAAAAGAATTGTTTGACATCATTTTCATAGGTTTTCGTAAATTAATTTTGGCATAAAGCTCGATAGCATATTCAGCAAAGAAATGTGCAGTGTTGTTCTCCCAGACATCTTCAAACATTCATATGTTGCATCGGCTTTGATGCCTAATGCCAAAAGCCAAAAGCCAAAAGCCAAACTGTTTACACTTTTGATATGTACTAAAACCCCGTCAACCTCTAGCATCCAATCTCAACTGAAATAGTTCGTAATTCCCTTCCAAATAGTTAACTATACGTAGGAATAGTGATTTAATCAAATTAAACTACCGCTTGAATGCGTTATTGTCATACAAACAATCATCGACAAAGTAATCTCATATCAGATGTTCATGTGCAGCTACACGATCTCTTTAATATTGTTTATTGCAGCTCTCTCAGATCCTTGGGATGATATCTAAGCTTTTTTACTTCTTGATTAAAAAGGGGGTTACCACTAGAACTAATGTGTTGAAAAAACCTCATTGTCTGATGGGTATGAATAAGTATAAAATGTCATCTTACAAGTGTTTTGTAGAATGTTATACGAGAATATAAGTGTGAAATGTTTGTGTGGAAATTTTATAATGTGTGGTATTTATAAGGTTACTTTTGAAAAAAGTATATATTAAATGAGCAAACAATCATTTTTTATTAAGAGTAGCATGGTCAACTATGGCTCATGTCATACCCAGACAAATAAACGAACGTGTTTATTCGGTTCGTTTACAACCATATTTATAGGCCTAAAATAGACATATGAATCCACTTGACTGAGTGGATTGTTTCCTATGATTCTACTCGACACAATGGTCTATAAAAAACATGGGAATTAAAATTCAACGACTCAGCCAACTGAAAACCAAGAAGAATGTCCACTCGACTGAGTAACTTTTTGTTTGCTTGGTTTTCTTCAAAATTTTCATTTGCATCTTTTCTCTGATCCTTATGAAACTCGAACCGCACCCCCCCCCCCCCAAAAAAAGATATCCTAAGCACGACCAATCTTCAAATGCCCTAAAAACCTACCAAAAAGTGTGGAAATCAATAGGTTCTACCAATTGACATAAAATGTCTCAAAGATGTGAAAATGCATGGTATGTACAACTAAATTTAATGCAAATATATGGAATAAACACCCTAAAATAAGCATAAAATGCATGTAGTAGAAATGGAAAAGTTGTATTTTATATGGATAGAGGGACATGTGTTGTACTTTGTTAAAACCATAGAGATGTGACCTATCAACACTTTAAAGGTTGGACCAAATGTATAATTTTACCCAAACCATATGGGCTAAAACTGTAATTTACTTTTGATTACATGGTCTAAAGTAGTTGTATTGTACATAATATTACATTTAGCTTTAAAATATTTAACAAAATGTATAGTCAATAGTTTATATGTTTTCAAAATATATATTATTAATTGTAGTGTCTATATGTGATCATTTATTGGTACCAAACACTCCAAGTTAGAGTTTATCCATATTTGAATCTCATAGAATTCAACATTGGGATGACTTGTCATTTAAACATTTTCCAATGCCTTATGCTCAAAGTAAGGTTTAAGATAAACTCATGTTTTCATTACTAATTGTTAAAAAGTTTGTCTTAGCTCACGGTACTTCTGCTTACTATTACCAAAAGTATTATAAAATATTTGATAACAAGTAGTGTATATCTCGTGTAGAGTTGCAGTAATTAACAACAAAATGTTCAAGTAATTCTAAAGAATGAATTCCTATTTATTCCAACATGTATTTAAAGTTACAATGAACCATTTATATAGGACATGTTTAAATATGACGGTTATTGTCAAATCTTCAAAGAATTAAAATTGATGCAAATTTACTGTATCTAAACTACTAATCAACAATATGATTGAAAATTATGTTATTCTACAATTGAAGCTCAATAATTAATGTGCATAAACCCGGAAAAACCTGCAATTGAATGTTAAAACAACAAAATGTTTGGAGTTTTATCTACTAATTCTACAGTTAGTTATCTGAAGTTAGACATTTTCATGTCCTTTTTATCATTGCCACATTTATACATGAATGACTTTGTTAAGTCCTTAACATGCCCATCTCAATTTCATTATCCACATATCGTGACATTTGATCCACCGCCAATTGAAGATTTTAATATTATTAAATTAATGAGTATTACTATATGGTAGTAAAATGGTTTTCAAATCAACCAATACTTATGTAAATATATTTGGACTTTAAAAAACATACGTTTTTAAAAAAAAATTATGATTTCTTAAGTTTAAATATTTGGACCTTGCTTTGATGGCTATTAGGATTCTAGACATAGTAGAGAAGGTGGATCAAAAGTTCATATTTCTTTTAGCATTAGTTCTTGCTAGGATTAGTTGATATTTATGATTTTTATTAGTTGTTAATCGTGACAATATATAGTTTAGAAAATAATTGTGTGGGTACTACTCACAATTTCATTATGTATTTTAGCCAGAAAAAGCTAAAATATCGCAAATTCGAGAATCGAGATAGTTGTTTGCGATCTTAGTTGCCATTTGCTAAGATTTTCTAAAATATAGGTTGGTGAAAGTGAGGAAGATAAAACATCCAAAATGATTACTTTAGAAAATAACTCATTTATTTATTAATATATTGACAAAACTGTAGAGATGATCATTGTTTGCACAAAAATTGTAAGGTCCATAATCTTTTTGATTTGTAAAAGTGGTCATTATTCCACTGTTTCTGTTCCATTTTGTTCATTGAGTCTAACAGTCGTTAGTTGCTATCCGTTATCTTCCCATGTACGCTGCACACTAGGGCAATTTGGTCATTTCACTTGCAATGACCAAATTTGCAATAAACCATTTTAATATTTATTTTTTAAATTCATTTATTCTAATAAATAAAATCTCTCTCTCTACGAAATAGAGTTGTACCATACAACATTTCATACGAGAGGATCCCCAATGCCCACCAGTCCACCGTGAACCCGTGTCCGTCGCCATGCACCATCTCCGATGCCATGTACTCCTCAGTTTCGATGAAAGAATCGTTCGCGGTTGGAAAAGATCGCATTCATACGTGTCATTGGAGACATGCATGTGCTCTTAGCTATCTTCAACTTGGCATTCGTCTTCTCACTCCCTTCATCGGATACAGATGTGCCAGATTCATGCGGTGTTTATTTACTTCGGTTAGATTTCCCGCGACTTGGAAGATATAATTAAGGACTTTAACGATTTTGGGGCAAGGACACGTGAGAGGTCGAAATCCGCTAGATAAAATCGAATGACCGGCGGAGAAAAAACACGGTCCATCTGACGATGGCTAAGGATGTTAAGGTCATTGTCGGGGCAAAAGGGGACAGCCAAAGCGAGGGTTTCGTCAGTCTTATTAGATCTTAATTACGACGGGAGGAATAGGTGTGGTTTCTTATTCGGGCATCTGAGAACAGAGACTTTTGAAGGGCACGACGGTTGGCGTCCAGTTTGGCTTGCGAGCAACATTTCTCGACAACTTTGAGGGTGAAGGGTCGGTGGGCAGATGGGTTAGTGAGGAGATGTTGAACAAGGAAGACTTTACCCATGCTCCGTTGTCTAAAACTTTAATAGCTCAGAGATGGTGAAGGTCCGCTCCGATGATGATATTGTCACCATTTCAAAGATCAAGTGATGGTGCTGAGAGAGGGGAAGGAATGTCATGAGAGGATGGGGAAGGTGGTGTGCCACCCTTTAATCCCCTTGCGGATATTACACAAAATTATGCCACGAATCTCAACATTTGTGGAAAAAAACTTTATGTCTCGAGTTTGGGAGATGGGAAAGAAGAGATTAAGAAGTCATTAAACATTTATTTGCAATTTTGGTCATGGATGTGAAATGATCAAAATACCCTCATATGCAGGGCATGTGGGTAGGGGCTAGCGGACTGACTAACAGATGTTAGTCAGAGAGACCAAATCCATACGAAAACAGTGAAATAATGACCATTTTTACAAATTGAAAACATGTTTGAAACTTAGCCACAATTTTGTGTAAACCATATGGATTATTTCTATAGTTTTGTCCAATAATAATATATTTCTATTTTATTAGAATTTATTTTTGTAAATAATATTTTTATATCTATTTAAATTCATATAGTTTCCCGGTACCACATCATGAACAATATGGTCTCATTTTTTCATACCGACACCAACATAATAAAAATACAATCATCTAAATTTGGTCAGCTGTCTCTAAAAAAGAGATGCAATCACCTATTTCATTAGCTTGTTTGTTCTAATATTTTGTTCATTTCATTCATATTTGATAACGGGAAAGGGGGGCTCATGGCTCCGCATCACACGTAGTCGCACGTGCCTCTATGTTGGCAACGGCTAGTTTTATTTCCTATTTTGTCCTTCATGTTTCGTAGCCTGGTCCCTACAACGGCTAAACTTTATGCTCATCAAGACGCACATGACGTTCTTTACGTACTTCACTGTCTCCTCCTCCAAGAAAACCTTTTTTTATATTTATGGAAACGAGAAATTCTATTAATAATTTAATAACCTAGGTTTTTAATTACTATAAAACGAAAAAACAGTTAATGTCTGAAATCAATGTCTAGATACCGCATACGGTGACGGAATAATAAGCATTTGATATGAACATTATAAAATAGTTGATCTGTATTCCACTTTTATGTTTTTATATGTTTCAATTGTAAAATGATCTACCGATAAAAAAATTTAAGATATCGCATGATCGAAGCTATATAAATTAAAAATCAAAATCAAAATTGATGTATTTTTCATGAGACAAGAGATAATATACATCAAATAAATTAAACTAGTGGGGTGCCGTGCTATGCACGGCTTCTCGAGAACAGATTTTTTTCCTCATCGTAAGCAGACCTTGATGCAAGATGAAGATCCTTTGTAGCGTCTCCCATTGACCAAGCATTGACCGTCCAATCCCACGTGTTTTCTAGCGTGTAGCAGAATCCGGATTTATCTGCAAATCAAATAAATTCGTCAAATGTGCCCAAAAAAAGGGATAAATGCAAGAAATAACAACGTACTTTCATGACCGGTTTTACCAGATGGTTAAATTCTTAAAAGGGTTTTACTCAAACATCTTGAAATGGTTAGGTTCATAAAGTGTGCTACGAATGTTCAAAAAAAACCATGTGACTGTTAATTTGAAATCATTGAGTTGACAAAGTATTCCGAATTTGCAACCTACAAAAAAAACAAATCAGTCAATATTTTCAGATGCCAAATTTAGTCGACCATCGCAATTTGCAAATAAATTCATGAAAAGAGGGACTAAAAGGGTAATAAAAGAAAAGCTATGATGTTAAGTCTTACCTGTAATAAATCTAAAACATGTCTAGTTGTCAACACAGAATCCACCTCTGTAGTAAACTCATCAGATTCATCATGAAAGACAAAATCGTCCCTTGAACCCTCAAGCTTTTTATCATAACATGGCATCACTGTCACATGATAAATCTCACCTGGCCTATACATTTCATAAGAATAAATTCTAAATATCCCAACTAACCATACTGAATAACATAATAGCCTAAATGCAAGAAATAGCAATTTACTTTCATTTCTTCTTATTAGGGCATTGTACTTTCAAATTACTTCAAATTAATGAGAAAAGATGATCACCTAAGGCGTAATTTGTGGCATAAATGGTGTTTGATGATAGCTCCAATGGACTGTTGAGGGCTCTTAACCGAAGCAATATATGGAAGAACATAAGACCCGAGTGTTTTTTCAGCATAACATATCCAACCTGAAAGTATACAGTAAACTGTTCGATGTAAGAAATAGCAACATACTTTCATTCCTTCCTATTACAGCATAGTACTTTGAAAATCTACCCAATACAAAGCAATCTTCACTGCTATAATGTTCTAGAAAGTACAATACCTTAATTACAAAAATTTTGAGAGTACAATACTATAATAAGTAACTGAAAGTACGATGCTATGATAGAAATAAATGAAAGTAGGATGCTATAATACGGAAATAAATGAAAGTACCTGGACATGCAGAGGATATCATGGGTAGAAATGATTTAGATTCCTTGTCATCTAAATGCCTTTGTTTATAACGTGATATGAATTCATTACAAGATTCAATAAGAGACAAGTCTCTACTACAACTTGTATAAAATACCGCTTTTACCCCCAAAGATTTGAAAAGGGTCGTAAGTTTCCTGAAAACCTCAGATGATTTTCCATTTGTTCCTTCCAATGGGTACAATTTCTCGAGACTCACATATTAAAAACATATTGAAATACCTCAAAATTTTATATGTTTTCAAAGGTTTTCTAGGAATTGATGTTATACATATGATAGCCAACATTTATTAAAAGGTTAAATGCAAGAAACAACATCACACTTTAACTGATATCTTCAATTTAGCATCATATTTTCATTATTCTTTTAAAAAATGGTCTATAAAAGGGATTGTCATCGTATGTAAAGTACAATTTAACATCATGATTTTACAAACACGAAAACCAAAATCAAATGGGTTTGATATATAGCTATATTTCATGAAGCTCTTCATAGTCAGGTCAAAAATCTGGAAGCATCGTCATACCGTATTATCATGCTAGTTGTAGACCCATCCATTCCTGCATGAACTATAACACCTCGTTAGTTATTTTGGTCATGGCCAAACTGAAAAAACCAAGAATCCTAATTTACAAATATTTCAATTTAATTCACATAAACCTTACAAATACACATATATGAACAATCACAACAGAAACACACTCACAACCACGTTTTGTTTAAAACCAATAAATAAAACTTGTAACTTTGTGGTATTTTAGATAAAAAATATCAAGATATCTATGAAACTTATTAAAATTACTTGTGTTTACCTGTTGGTTTTATGCAACCCAAAACCCAGATTTACCAAAATACCCTGGCAGAACTGGTCCATGTCATTACACCAATTATACACACGAGTGTTATAAATGCACCATACACTTATTCCCATCGATAAATTTACGAAAATTCCAGCTTCAAGAGTATTTATTCGAACATGATTTATAGGCTAGGAGTTCATTTGTAGACCATTCAAATCAATTCAAAGTCAGTAAAATGTTGTAAAAGAAAGAAATCAAAGTATGATGGTATAATTAAAGAATAAATGAAAGTTAGTTGACATTTCTTGCGTTTAATCCACACAAAACATATAAAGTATAAAGTTCAGATACCTAGTATTTTAAAAGATGTCATGAGACTACTCGGTGAAACTTGGATAATTAATCTTCAAAATGAAGTGTACCACCTGGAAAAAAGGTGTAGTTTTATTAATGGCTTTTCTTTCATTTCATTAAATTAAGCATCAATCAATGTCATTTGTTTTAAAGCTTACATTTTCAAACATATATCTGCAGATTTCTAGGTGTTTTATTATCACTTGAACCAGAGCAAACGTAGGCTCATCAGAGCAAACGGATTTTCAGTAACAAAACACAAATAGTGAACTTGAGTCAAACTAAAAACGACTACAAAACACAAATAGTTAGAAAAGCCGATGGAAAAAAGGAAATAGAAAGAGAAATTCATACGATATTAAGAGATGATATTAGTGAACCTGAGTCAAACTTTCTTTGCGATATTTTATCAAACACTTGGTGTGCTTGCACTGTAAACCCATATTAAAACTGCAAACTCTTCTTTTTCATATGTAACCTGGGACGAAAACAACCAATGTATGGTTTTCAAGTCCAAAAAATAACTAAAAGGAAACAAACCAATGGCCACAACTAAGAAACAAAAAACAAATAAAATATATAGGGAAGTCTTTTTTCAATTGCATTGTGAAAGTCAGCACAAACATGGTCGCTTGTTGAGACTGTTTCTGGCACAAAAACAGAATCAAACGAATATGTCAAAGTGTTTAGAAGCCCTAATTGCAAAACAGAATCGATCGAACTTATAGAGCCATCAAAAAATAGATTAGACATGCATACCGCCATAGACAAACTCAAACAAACAACGATTCGCATATTTCAGTAAGAAGTAAAGGTATAATAACTGAATCACACAAAAAATGCGAAATCAAGATACTCGAGTAACAAAAAAATGATGTGGTGGCAAACCTTGCTGCTGAAGAATCTGGAGTGCGTTCCTGGTTTGGGGTTTTAATGTGGTGGCAAACCTTACTGCTGAAGAATCGGAGAGGCGTAGCGGAGGCGGTGCTTCGGCTAGGGTTTACAGACAAGGAAGGAGGAGGGAGGAAGGGGTGGCAGCGGTGGCGGAGGTGGATGAGTCGGAGAGGATGAAGAGTGCGATGAAGCCTTTTCCGAAAATTCCTTTGCAGAAACACCGACGGGAAGACGGGAAACCCACACAGTGGCGGCACACAGTCGGTGGAGAACCGGTGGAGAAGACGACATCGAGAAAGTCGCGTGTGACAAAGAAAGAAGAACGTGGAAGAGGGGAATAAGCTTAAAGATCCGAATCCAAACCCGAAAATACATGCGCCAACTCGCGTGACATAATCCGGAAAAAAAACGTACATAACATTGTGGAAAATCACGGCAATTGATTAATAGGATAATAATTGTCTTTACCTGGTTGATTAAATTATGCATTATAATGAGAGAAAAATACTAAACTAGTATAATTTTATAAGATTTTTTTTTCAAAACAGCACTAATTTAACATCATGCCTCAAGCACAGCACATGCAATTATTTAATTTGATTTGATTATATATTATCTGTTTTCTCATGAAAAATACATCAATTTTGAAATGCCCCCCTCACATGCGAAATGCTCCTTGTGTAACTGTAAAAAAAATCGAAATCTAATTTTTTTTCAACATCACCTGCGTAATGCTCTAGGTCACTTGCGAAATCTTCCAGGAGACCTGTGAAATGCTTATGGGTTTTCACAAAAAAAAACCAAATGATTTAGCAGGTGACAGGCATCACCTGCGTTTTCCTAAAGAGGATTACGCATGTAGCATAGGCCACCTGCGAAATCCTCTAGAGGAAACTCAGATGATGCCTGCTAAATGCTCTCCATTTCATAAAGGCTACGATTTTATGCATTAAAGGCTTGTACAATAGGCATAAAAACTTGTACGTAAACTAATCTAAGACTTAAAACCACATAAAATTTGAGGTAGTTACATATTTCATAGTCGAAAAATTCTTCGAAGCCATTAGAGAGCGTTTTCGTCTGCGAGAATGAAGAAAATGAGGTTCTTTTATGTTTATGTACTTAGGCTGATGGACCAGGCCCATCACCAAAACGCAGCCCAAGGGAGGATTACGCAGCCCACTAGGGGTAAAACGCAGGTGATGGGGCAGGTTTACGAAGAGTACGCAGGTGATAGGAGGAGTTCGCAGATGGCACTAGTCATCTGCATAATGATTGGCTATTTTGAGGTAGATGGCAAAAATTGTGTTGTTTTCAGAAAAACCTTATAGCTAACTTTTCACATGTCAGCTAGATTTTCAACTCATCAACCAAACATAACCCATATAAATCATATAATTTTTTTAGGTTTAACTAAAATAATAGTATTGTAATTATATATGTTGTAGTAATTAACATACAAAAGCTGTTTTATGGCATATTATCTTTATCCTTTGTCCTTTTAATTTCTCAATTTTATATGGTGTAAAACGATATTAGTTTAGGGTGTGTGAATAGTAGTTTTAAAAAAGTTAATTCGTTTTATTTCCTTCTCAAATTTGTCGTTGTGCTTCTTTTCGTGAACAAAATATTCTTATATCTTATAAATAAAAATAATAAAATAATGTTTACTTTAACAAGGATAAACAGAAAATTAGGGGATCTTTTAGAACTTAAACAAAGTTAAGTCATCATCATTGATATATAATGTCCAATCAATTTGGGTTTCTTTTAATATATATATATATATATATATATATATATATATATATATATATATATATATATATATATATATATATATATATATATATATTATGATATTCTTTTAATTTTTTTTGTAATTTTATAACTATTATTAATTGTTTTTATTTAATATAAATACTTATTTTGGTTTTTATAATTTAAATATTATTCTAAATTTTTGACGTTTAGTTCGAATACGTTTTCTAATGTGTTTTTTTAACGTTTTGTTCGTTGGTATCATTTAGCGTTGTTTCGTTTAACATTTTCTTTGGAAACATTTTTGACGTTTTTTTTAACGTTCGTTGGTATCATTTAACGTTGGTTCGTTTAACGTTTCGTTTTCTAATGTGTTTTTTTCTAATTTTTGACGTTTTGTTTGGAAACATTTTTTAACGTTTTGTTCGTTTATATCGTTTATATGTTTTGTTCGTTTCTAATTTTTGACGTTTTGTTTGAATATATTTTCTAATTTTTATAATTTTTGATGTATTAATTTTCTAAAATTTTAATTTACATCAAAATTTATAAAAATTAGAAAATATATTCAAATCAAAACGTCAAAAATTAGAAACGAACAAAGCATATAAACGATATAAACGAACAAACAATATAAAAATGTTTCCAAACAAAACGTCAAAAATTAGAAAAAACAAACTCATAAGTCTAATTAACATTATTTAATAACTTTCCACCGATATAAACGAACAAAACATATAACAATTTATTCAAACAAAACGTCAAAAATTAGAAAAAAAAATACTAAATTACAATGTTAAATGGTACAAACGAACAAAACGTTAAAAAAACATATTAGAAAACGTATTCGAATTAAACGTCAAAAATTTAGAATAATATTTAAATTACAAATACCAAAATAAGTATTTATATTAAATAAAAACAATTAATAATAGTTATAAAATTATAAAAAACAAAATAATTAAAAAATATCATAATTAATATATATATATATATATATATATATATATATATATATATATATATATATATATATTAAAAGAAACCCAAATTGAAGTGACATCATGAATTAATGATGAGAGAGTTTTTTTACCAATACCCTAACTAAATGAGCACAAACCAGAAAGTTTAGTGACCAAATTCGATATTAACCCTAATAATAATAGTGGTTTATATATAACATTGTTAAGAGAATCTGATAGAATACTGTACAAATACATTTAGATCTTTAGAAATTTTTTGCAATATCTATCAGAATATTTGACAAATACACATCATGCTAATAGTATTTATGACAATAAAACAATTGTTTGAACTTTGAAGAAAAAAAATAGATTATGCCAATGATAATGAACTTTGAAGAATATAATAATCGTAGATTATGCCAATAATAATAAACTTTGAAGAAGAAAAAGTAGATAAAAGAGTTGAGCCTCAAACTTGATCTTCTTCCTTAAATTCAATCAATTTATATGGAAGTTTACTTAAAACCATTCTTCCTTAAATTCAATCAATTTATATGGAAGTTTACTTAAAAATGGCTGAAACTCCATTTACACGCTGCTTTTTATGTATTCGAATATCATTTTTTATAGTTTTAGTAGGGAGAAATATTTAACTATGGATGAAGAATATGAAGAACGATGATGATGCAAAAGAATAATTGTGATGGGCGGTTATGTTGATGAACTAAATGCATTGTATTTGCTTAAATTAGCACCCCTCTTATGGGACATCTTAAATGTTCTTTTAAATTCAAACTTGTAATTTTTTTTAAAAAGGAGATCATTTAAAAAAAACCAAAATTTGTGAATAAAGACCCCAAATTGTAAGTTTTAACATTTGAAAAAATTAATTTGTCAAGGCATATGAGGCTGAAACAAGATAAATAAAGAGGCGATAATTTAAAGTAAACAACTCACATGCATGTTACAACTTAATCACAACGTTAACATGGGGCGGTATTTCTAAAATAATATTGCGTACATGGCTTCACTCAATATATACTTATCCTACATGAATGTACTGGTTATGCTTTAAACACTTATATAAGACCCTAATCCGGAAAGTTCAAGTTCAACGCGAAAAATGGATGCAAAATATAATATTTTGGGAAATTTGGCAGTTAGCGCCGCTAATGTTAATATTAGAGCCGCTAATGCAATTAACGCTACTAATGTTAAGATTAGCGCCGCTATTTTTCGCAGTGTTTAGAAGTGGGTTTGCACGATCACAGTTAGCGACGCTAACATTAGGGTTAGCGACGCTAACTGCTGATTTTGGGCCAAAAGTCTAGAATTTAAAGTTTGGGCCACTTCTAAGGGTGGGGAACCCTAGGGCAGCCACCATATGCATTATTTCAGCCCCCAAACTCGTGATTTTCCCTCTCTAGGCAATTTGGAGTGATTTTTGACGATCTTGGTATTCTTAGATGGATTTTTGAAGAGATTATGATGCTGTGAAGATACAAGGTGTTGCTAGGAAGCTTTGTTCAAGTGAAGATCAGCTAAAGCCCTTGTTTCTGGACCATTGTGAGTAAAGTTCCCACCTTTGTGCATTTTTATGGTTCTTCTTATGATTTAAGTGAGTTTTTATGGATTATTAGTGTAATGGTCCATTTCGGTGTTTGTCTATGGTTGAGAAGGATAAAGTTTGGAACTTTATGCCTTAAGGTCTGATTTAGAACCATTATGTTGGTTTAGAGAGTGAGTCAAACTCTCTTGGGTAGTTTTGTTGAGTTTTGGGCCATTTAGGACTTGGATCTTGTTCTTGAACTTGTGTAATTGTGTTAGAATGTTAAATTTATCATTTTTATGGACTTGGGACTCCTTGGAAAGTCCCTAGAAGGATTAAGACCTTGGCCAAATGAATTAAGAGCTTAATGGAATTTTGAGACTGTTTATAGTTAGCGACGCTAACTTGGGGAGTTAGCGGTGCTAACTGTGCCTGTTGACTTTTGTTGACTTTGACATTTGACCGTTGACTTTTTGACCAGTTTGACTTTTGGTCAAACTTGAGGGTTTTGGATACCGGTCTTATAGAATTACCCTGTTTGGGATTTAGGAAGTTTAAAGTGGATTTTATCCTTATTCGGAAGTGCGTATTGTCGGGATCTGAGGTCACTCGCGTGGGGTGCTGTCTAGCTTGAGGTCGTGGATCAGGTGAGTCTTCTCACTATACTATGGATGATGTTACATGCATAGTAGCCTTATTACTTTGTGTAATATTGTGTTGTATGTGCCTTACGATGATTTCTGACGTATCGGGGCAACCCGTGAGTCAACCGATGATTCTGACGAATCGGGGCAACCCGTGAGTCAACCGATGATTCTGACGAATCGGGGCAACCCGTGAGTCAACCGATGATTCTGATGTATCGGGGCAACCCGTGAGTCAACCGATGATTCTGACGAATCGGGCCAACCCATGAGTCAACCGATGATTCTGGCGGATCGGGGCAAGCTCGAGAGCCAACCGATGATTTTATGTGATGAATCGTATGGTATTTTGGGGAACTCACTAAGCTTTGTGCTTACTCTTTCACCCTAACTGTTTTTCAGATATTTGCTGGCTTGAGCTTGGAGCACGGCGCAACTGTACTACATCTGAGGTTTTGATAATCAAGTCTTCCGCTGGATAATGTTGCAAATGATTTGTTAAATACGCTTCAATATGTTTTAAATATTAAGTTTTACTTTGAATGGTTTTTATTTGATAACCCTTTTATGGATTTGAACCGTTTTTAAAACGAAAATTTTATTACGAAATTTGGGATGTTACAACTTAAACATCTCCACTCTTTAAATCTTTATAAAATGTATTTTTGTGCATGAACACATTATATATAGTATCTCATACATTAACACACATGATAATGGAATGATAAGAAATCACTTTAGCCCACAAATAAGTTTAGGGACACGTATTATTGTAAATAACTTGCCTTAAGTAGTTGCACTAGTCTCCTTTACTTCAAATATTTTTTTGTTGCCTAATTATCATATATTGATAAACATAGTTTGGTTAATTACATCCATATTACATTTAATCACCCAGATATATGTTCTTAATCTCAAACACATCATTTATACCTTTCATAACATCCTTAATACCATAAGAAACCATTAGAGAGAACTAGACGTGATTTAGATTTCATTTGCAAAAGCTACAATCTAGGGATTCTATCAAAAACCCGACTCGATCGACTCAAGTAAAAAGAATTTGACTCATCCAAGTTCAAGTCAAGTTAACAGATCTGATGACTAAAAACGTTTTTCAAGTGTTTCAAATTCATTAGATCAAGTCCAAATCATTTCAAACTTCATTCCTTTAGATTCCACTAATTTAGCATGATCAAATAACATTCATTAACAAACATTTTTATGATCTAATAGTCAAATCAAATATAATAAGATACAGGGCTTGAAAATACCTAAATCCCCCAAAATTGAAAATCAAGCTAAAAAATGATACATTAATACTAGTAATTCAATCAAATCCTAAAACTAGCATCCAAAAATACATTCATAAACATAAATGAGCCGTAAATTTGGATCATTAGAGCTTTCTCAAAACTAAGAAGTAAAATGGAGAAGATGGGTTCAAGTAAGCTACCTAACTCCAAGCTTCAGTGAGAAATAATCATCCAATATTCGTATTAACTTTAAACATGCCTTAAGCCTTCTTCAAGCTCACCAAAATCTCATGTTCTACAGTCTCCAAGATCTCAAGTTGGTTCAAAATGAAGATAAATAAAAAAGGAAATGTGGTGTTTTAGTTCTAATATTATAAACTTGTCACTTTTTAATATCTATATACATGTTTTACTCTTTTAACCCAATTACCTTTTATTTTCCTAACAAGTTGTATCAATTTTACTTAGAACTTGAAGAAATTAATTCTCAACATTTTTGGTCCCAACATAGCCAAGACAAGGCCAACACTAAGCTTCTCATATTTGTCAAGTTTAGTCACTTAAACTTAACTTTTCTCTTAAGCCCGAATTTAACTTTATAGTTATCTAGAAACTTCTAAATTCATAAATATTACTTTATTTCAATTATCTCTGTAATTTATTTTATTTAATCTTTACTAAAATAGATAAAAATTTAAGCCCCAAATGACTGTTACACACACACACACAGATATCCTATCCTAATAAATAAGTAACTCAAAGCCACATGTCATCTCCTCATTGATTTTGACACATGTCATTTTCTCATAATTTTGAATTTCTTAAAAAAATTGTTTGAATTGAATGTATTTAATTCCAATAATTTATAACTTAAGCAATAAATTAGGAACCTAGCAATTTAATTAATGGATTCTAACAATTTAATTATCACTTAAATGAAATGACAAGAGAATGCATCATATTGTCATTTTCTTCTCATCGATGATACATATGTCAATAATTTCGGAAAGGTAGCATGATGATTAATGGATTTTTTTCGAATGCCATAGATCTTTAATGCAGGTCTAAAAACAAACATAAAACTACATTTACGTTTAAAATTTTTATTATACTAATTTTATAATTAATATATCTTATATAGTTTACTAAGTTTGGATAACCTTTGATTTATTATGTCTATTAAAAATATAATAACTAATTTCCATAATAGAATTAAAATATTTAACATAATAATAATAAAAAACACGGCACACATGCGCATACACGCACGCGCATGCACGCACGCACCAGGGTCGGCCTTAAGGGTATTCAAAATGCATGAACGTAAAAAATTTACGTTTAATATATTAGTGATGGAAAATCCATCGGTAAACCTTTACAAATTCCGTCGTTAAAAAGTTTTATTGATGGCTCATTTTTTACTATTCACTATTATTGATCAGTTTCGTATAAATATATATTCTAAAATGAAACATGTTATATTCATAAATGAATACAAAAATTCTAAACTATTTTATGAAACGATATATTATAATAAGTACACAATATATTCTAATTGAAAACTACATACTTTAATTTTAATTGAAAACATCAACATACTAATGTCGTCGTCGCATTGCGCGGGTACACACCTAGCAGTGAAGCAATATTATTGGGTAATCGTGTTATAGAAATGGAGATTATATCTTGAAATAATATTGGAAATCGTACGTTTATTCCAAAAATGTCTTTGACGCCTTCAGATAGAATAATTTCTTTCAAATTTCAAAGAAAACAATTTTCATTGACTGTATGTTTTGCAATGACAATAAATAATAGTCAACGGCAATCGCTATCAAAGGTGTGTTTGTTTCTGAGACAACCAGTCTTCACACACGACAAGTTGTATGTTATATTTTCAAGAGTTAAAAGTAAAGATAGATTAAAAATGTTAATTTTAGACGACGGTAAACTTAGCAATAGAACAACAAATGTTGTATTCAAAGAAGTTTTTCAAAATTTGTAATTTGTTATAATTGTTCAAAGTTTATCAATATTATGTTGTAGTGTTTAATTTAATAATGTATATATCCAAAAATTTCATTATATATTGTCGAGAATTTGTTATACATAATTATTAGTGTTTAGGTTTTTTTATTTAATAATTATTTTGTATTATCCCGTGTAATACACGGGTCTTACAACTAGTGTATATATATATATATATATATATATATATATATATATATATATATATATATATATATATATATATATATATATATATATATATATATATATATATATATATATATATATATATATATATATATATAAGTGATCGGGTGAGGACTCTTCTTAAAGTGAGGACTCGTGAGGACATCTTAAAAAATTGGAAAAAAATATATATATAAATAATAAAATGGATCATAGTACTATATTGGAGAAAAAAATTCAAAAAAAAAACTTTTGGATCATTATTTTTTTATAATGAAACAATGATCAAAAAAACAAAAAAAAATTGGATCATTACTTTTTTCAATGATCCAAATTTTTTTTGATAATGATATAGTACTATTCTCGATTTTATGATTTGTATTTTTTTTATATTTTTTTCAATTTTTTTAAGGTGTCCTTACGAGTCCTTACTGAAAAAAGAGTCATCACCGGAACGGGACCCTGTATATATATATATATATATATATATATATATATATATATATATATATATATATATACACAAACACACACACATACATACACACACACACACACATATATATATATATATATATATATATATATATATATATATATATATATATATATATATATATATATATATATATATATATATATATATATATGTGTGTGTGTGTGTGTGTATGTATGTATAATGTGTTAAATTTTATATCCTTTATAATTAAGTATGCATACATTATGACTTAAGTTACATTTTTCAAGAGATGAGGTTAGTGCATACCTCTTAAGAACAATTGATAGAAAATTGATCAAGTTTATTAAGTTTTCTTGCCATAAATGTATTCTAACCTGATTGAATAATAATCTTTATATATAATTAATAATTATAAAGTATTGTTTTTCAATTTTAGTTTCTTTATAAATCATTACACTACACTTTTTAATATATATCATAAAAATCTTTTAAATACTAAATACAATAAATATACTTCTAATCGTATACAAGTCTTTTCTAATAAAACAAGAACATTCAGTAAAAATATGCTAAATATTTTTATGAAACGTCCATGTCTTTATGTCTTCTTTTCTAAGTTTTTTTTTTCTTTTTTAAGAGAGGCAGAATGTTCATTAAAATTTAAAAATGAGCTAGACAAAAAGAATAAAGAAACGATTACAAAATAGCCAACTTCATATTTTTGAAGCCAACTTACCTAATTAATTGTTCACTTAGACCTATAATTACATGAGTCATTCGCTTGAGTAACAATACTATCAAATAAGAGCGCCTTTTTATGGTAGTGTTTCGCAAAAATAGTTTTATTACGAAATCCCCCTAAATACCACCACGTCACAAAATATACCTTCAAGAACCACTTAATGCTCTACTGTAGCTGAAGTCCTTGGAACCATTTCAAGCAATCTTCGTAAGACATTATCTAATGCATGAATCCCTCACCAATTAAGAACTTCAAACCAGAGGTCCCTGTCCATCTGACACGAGAAAAAATATGACTCACAGACTTTGCCCCAGTCCCATAGATAGAACACAACATTAACAAAATATTCAACCCTTTTTAGAAAGATTCCATCTAGTAGGAAGTCAGTCTATAGCTAACGTCTAAGCGAAAATGTTTACTTTAATAAGGACAAACAAACCCATTTAGTAACTAAATTTCCAAACTCTAATGAACAACCAAGCTAACCCAACCGAGAAGTCACCAGACTTCACAAGGGATCACACCGATGATCTTGGGTCGAAGAGAAGGAAACCAAATGGCTAACAAAATTGATGACTCCATCCTTGGTTCACTTTCACATGAACTCTAACAAGCTTAACGATCTCCAAAGCAAATAGTCTCGAGAATTCAACCTTCAATGCAATATCACCTACCCAAATCTCTTCCGAAAACAAAGTATTACCCCATTACTCACCCTTTTCTTACATAAAGACAAAATATCAACATCTTTTCTCTACAAATGATCGGAAGCGGCTATAATATCCAACCAATTGTATGAATTATTTAGGTCAATCACGATCAAGGAAATCATGACTACCATGAATAGCCCTAATAACCATCACCCAACGAGTGTCACTTTGCACCTCGAAATAGCCCTATCCACTTGAACAGAAGTTCCTTATTAAGAGCAAAAAAAACTACTCACGCCAATACCTACAAACTACTTGTGAACCAAAACCTTGCCCCAACTGACCTAGGACATCTTTATTTTCTTCTAGGTCCGCACCAATGAAAAATTACTCTGTAAGGATTCCAATTTCTTCAGAATAGAGATCATAACTTTATAAATAGATACAAAATAAGTGAAAGGTTTTCTGCAAACCATGAACTAAATAACCTAAGTTCACTTGCAACCTATAAGGATCTATGTTTTCTTCTAATTGAACATATAACAAAACCTAAAGGCCATAAGAAAATTAACTAAAAGAATAAAATTAGAAAAACCAACCTTTTAGAATTTTCTGGAAGCTGAGCAGCAAAAATATCCTGCCTCAAATGAGATCACAACCAAGCTAGTGGAGAGAGTCATGAAAATCTTGAGAGAGAATGAGTAAAATGGCGTGCCAAATGGTGTGCCTAGGGCTCCCTATTTATAGGTTCCAACAGATAACCAGATAAGCCTTTAGAGATAAACCTTTTTGAATTCAAATAAGATAAACATTTATCTTACAATTCAAATCTATTTATCCTAACTTATTATCATCAAAATTATATATATTTAATATATAAATTTCGTGGTTATTGTCCTTGCTAAAATTGTCACTTACTCAACTATTGAATAATTACAATTCAGCCCCTGCACTTTCAATTAATCAAATTAATCACCAAATTAAATCCAATTAATTCCAGATCAATTTTTAATTAATTACTATAGTTTCTAATTAATATATTATGACTTTAATATATTAATAAACCATATATTTAATTCCTGTTGATTTATTAATTCCATAATAAATCAACCTTTCTCTCTACCGAATTTTCTACCAAACCTCCAGCTATGAGGGCAACCCAAATGGACTGTGCTTCTATTAATTAGGTAAATACTAATTATTAGTCATGGCTTAGACACCTAATCCAACAGTCTCCCACTTGGATAAGTCTATGACTATAGTTACCAATTTAACCTCTAATTAACCAGCATCTTAAGCTTCCTAGAAACTACTACGAAACTCTGACCTAGTCAGTTCTGTCCAAAGATAAGTGATCAGATGATCCTCCGTCCAACTAGATATTTTTCAGACTCAAGACATGGATAAAATCAATCTGGTCTGATTCACTGTTCCTCGATTTCCGATTTGCATATGACTCTTAGACTACCAATTTAGTCCCGGTTGGCCAACCATTTTAGTCAACTTCAAATTCATCGAGAGGCCTACAGATATCTGTTTCCCGTTAGGGTCAAGGGACGAATAAACTTTGACTCATATACTTATGTCTTTTACCAGACAAATTACTCACAACAATACGCTTTATAACACCGAGTTACCGATGCGTTTTCGTATTATCAATGAACAACCGTCTAGTAAATCATAACTCATATGTCTTAGCTTAAAGATCAAAAGATATTATCGTCTCAATATTGCTCGTGATCTAATCCATGAAGCAATCCATTGAGCGCGGGTTTATCCAATACTCAAATCTCCATTTCCAAGTACTCACGAATGTTGCAGCAATCTTATTGCAATGTCTAACTCCTTAGACAATCTACAACTAATTCATGACAGCCTTGCTTCATACTTACTCCCTAAAAGCATGAGCGACTGTGGATATTTGAATAATCTAATTATTCAGGAAGTAAAACATGCAAAATGAAACACAATGATATATATATTGACAAAATTAGTAAACCATTACTCATTAATAAATCTCCATTATTAAATCACAAAAGTCAAATACAATAACATTGTTACAAGTTTCATAAATCTATCTAATTACAAAAAACTTATATCATCTCTTAATTCAATGCTCCTAGCATGATGATTATGCTTAATCCTACTCAGAGCCTTTGTCAGGGGATCTCAAGGATTATCTTCCGATGATACCCTCTTTACAAGGAGGTGACCTTCTTCTACCCTATGCCAGATGTAGTGGTACTTTCTGTCGATATGTCTGGACTTTCCATGATCTCGCGGTTCCTTTGTCAAGGCGACCGCACCTTCGTTATCGCAGAACAGTTCCAAGGGCTCCTGAATACTCGGGACTACTCCAAGGTCACCGATAAAGTTCTTCAGCCAATCCGCTTCCTTTGACACTTCACTTGCTGCTATGTACTCTGATTCCCACGTAGAATCAGCCACTGTTTCTTGCTTGGAACTTTTCCAAGTAACTGCTCCACCGTTCAAAATGAATACCCAGCCCGACTGAGACCGACCACTGTCTCTATCCATCTGAAAGCTGGCATCTGTATATCCTTCAACTCTCAAGGTATCACTGCCACCGAGGACTAACACCATGTTCTTGGTCCTTCGCAGATACTTGAGTATATTTTTCACAGCTATCCAATGTGCCCTTCCAGGATTACCCTGGTACCGACTGACCATGCTTAAAGGAAAGGCTACGTCAGGGCGAGTACACGTCATAGCGTACATGATCGATCCTACAGCCGAAGTGTAAGGTACCCGACTCATTTAAGCTATTTCTTCGTCTGTACTCGGACTTTGAGTCTTACTCAATTTTGCATTACTTTGGATAGGTAGCTCTCCCTTCTTGGAATTTTCCATACTAAACCTTTTCAGTACCTTTTTCAAGTATGTACCCTGACTAAGTCCAATTAGTATCTTCTTCCTATCTCTCAATATTCTTATCCCGAGAATATAGGCAGCCTCTCCTAGGTCCTTCATGGCGAAATGTAACACCCGTGTTCCGGATAATGTTTCAGATCAAAAATAAAAACATTAGTTACAATCTCATATAAAAATCAGCATTGTATGCCGATCTTAGAAAAATCATAATTAATTCTATAAAAATCGGATTGACCTCAAACCAGTGCACAAAGTTTGCAAATTGAGTCTAGTTTAAGTGATAAAAATTTTGTAGATCGCGACGCGACGGGGTATGGGATCGCGACGCGATCTTTGTCGGCAGTGCCAGTTGAGTGCGTGATGAAGTAAGCGCTTACGTATGAGATCGGGACGCGATCTGGGGTTGGATCGCGTCGCGACGGGGGTCCAGGAGGCCTATAAATACGAGTTCTCAGCCTCATTTTGAGGCACAACACACACCAAACACATATACGATATAGAGGAGTGTTTTGGTAAGGAAAATATGTTGAGGGAGGATGATGGGAGGTGAGAAACGAGTGGTAGCTAACAACGAGGTGCTCGGGAACTGTCAGCGGTTCGGAACGGGAAATGCGACAGGACTCCGAGAAAACGCCAATCTCAGGTGAGTAATCGCTACCGTATCTCCCTAATAGTTTATATGTATTAAACTATAAAATACGAATGGTGTAATAGACTTATTTCCAATAATTCATAATTCCAAGGGTAATGCCGATTGATTTACTTACGAGGACGGTGACTAGGCCGATTACTTGGGATCTGGTTGTTGGATTTTCCAAAAGGCTAAAATGCTGAAAGGATCCTGCCACCCCAACTAATCTTCTACATGGACGTTCTTTACTTGATAAATCATGGAGTGCCGTATTGGAATTATTGAAGGAAATATAAAGCTGTAAAGTATTATAATAATACTTATGTGGGAAACAGACATGTTATCGTGAGGATAAAGTCCAAGTTATCAATCCGAAAGTATCACAAGATGATACTGAGCAGAGTGATTAAGTAATGGTATATAATGCATGTCAGGGGACTGCAAGATTTACCATATACTAATAAAACACGGGGTAATCATAGATGTACTATGACCATACCTGTATGAGAAAGCCGTTAAGTGAGTGGGTATACCGTGTGACAGTATAAGAATTCGTGAAAACTAATACCAAATAATAAATAAAAAGAGGTGACAGTAGCTAAAGAGGTGAGTCGTGACGATGTAAGATAAGACTGTGTGGGACAGTCTAATAGTGAGTATCAGTGGATGATATTGTATAGCGAGTGACGTCGGGTAATACGGTAGTTTCACAGTGTGAAGTACGAGTCGGATAGGACTGTGAAGCTGGCAGGAATGGTAATCCTGTAACGTGTGTGACCATATAGGTCATACTGTGATTAGATTACTCACTAAGCTTTATAGCTTACCCTTTATCTTATGTGGTTTTGCAGGATAGGTAACGCTTGGCTTGGATCATGGGACGATCCCTGGTGATATTACCTTGTAAATTCCAGGCTGAAAACCGGGCGTTACAAGTTGGTATCAGAGCCAGGTTTTGAGTGAACTAGGATAAGATTCCTAGACTCAAATTAGTAGACATACGAGAATTGTGTGCTAAAATATAAAAAAAAATCACAAACATATTGTGATAAAAGTCGAACGTAGATAAAGCAGTTATTCTAACATGATAATAAAAATGTTAGTAAACTCTTTCAAAGATAAAAAGAACTGGAGAAAATGAGTGAGTTTGTATGGTATTTCCTAAATACGGGAAAGGTGTTAAAAGTAAATCCAGATGCAAATTTTGTCAAACAAGAAAGTTTTGAAAGAAAATTTTTGGGAAATTTGAAAAAAGTATAAGTTGAAATAAAAATTCTGAAAGTACGAGTTGGTGGATGGATTTATGAAAATATATGGCGACAGCCATAACAAAGAAAAAAGATGATAAATAAATGTGATGATTGGATGTAAGATAGTAAAAACTATAAAAAAATAAGTTCGTGGGGAGTTATAAAATGAGACTAGTGTTGAGATATGGTGTGTGGTAGTACTAGACGTGTCTAGGTCTAGCATGTGGATAATACGGGGTTGAGGAATTGAGAGATAGAGGGCGGCTCGACGTACTGAGCAACATGGAGATGTCCGCAAGATGCACTGAGCAGATACGCATGATCCTACATATAGGGTATGCGCGGCTCCGAGTGCTGAGCGGTGGAGTATGAGTGATTGAGCAGATACGCATGACTCGACGTACAGAGTATGTGCGGCTCTAAATGCTGAGTGGTTGAGCAGATACGCATGACTCGACTTACAGAGTATGCGCGGCTCTAAATGCTGAGTGGTTGAGCAGAGACGTATGACTCGACGTACTGAGTATACGCGGCTCAGAATATTAAGCAGGAGAGTATATCTTGAGATACTGGGTAGAGTAGATTATGTGGAAAATTCACCGGAGACATAAAAGAAGTAAAGCTGGTAGATGTCCAGAGTAAACTTAAGGCCAGGATGGATTGAATTATTCCTTCCATTCTAGAAGAATTAAGGGTACTATTTTACTTAGTTAATGTCTAAGTACCAGGGACCATCCAATCATCACTAAAATAAATAAATGTGGGGTTATTTTTATAACCCAAGAATGTAGTGAGATAGTTGATTTTTCTACAAACGTAAAGGTTATTTTATAACCAGAATTTTACAAGTAGAGAGAGATATTTTAAAGAGTTATTTTGTTGAAAAAGTTGTTTTGACAAAAGCTGAAAGAGTCGTTGTTGTGATTAATGAAAATCAAAAAGAGTAAATTTTTAAAATAAAAAGCATCTGGTTAAACAAGAAGTATGAGTAGTTACTCAGAGAAGTAATTAAGTATATACAAATTTAGTGTGGGGTGAGATGTTATGTGACCAATAGTGTCAAAAGAAAAAGGGAGCTGGTAAAACAGGAAACCCAAATAGTAATAATGGATAGTATATCGTGAGTGGTGATTGTGTAGTTATTGAGCTGATGAGGGAGTGGTGATGCCGTAAAATCGGTTATAGAGTTTTATAGTTAGGTGTTAGCTGTTAAGCCTTTATGGCTTATTGTTGGATGTGGTTTGATGCTGTTATTTTCTTGTAGGGCCACATTACCGGTTCTTGTGATTGGGACCATCTTTCCGTGGGGTCACATACTCGGTAATTGTGGTTGAGACTATTTTTTAGGGCTAGTGACTATTGTCAGCAGTTGAGACCATATATATATTGTGACGGTTGTATGAGCAGTAATTGTGGTGGGACCACATACAAGTGTTGAGATGACCTAATCGGTCGGCAGTGCTAGGGTGTACGTTGAGTCTTTGGGACTCGATATCGTAGAGGGTTCAGAAGGGGACGAAAACTGAGTTAGTAATGTTATGAATATCATAACAAGTACATTGCATCTATACGGTCTATACTGATAGTTGTAAAATTATGTGAGTGTCGGAATGTACAAGAAGTATGTGTACATACTATACAAGGCTAGTGAGATTTCGGGGACGAAATCTCGTAAGGGGGAGAGATTTGTAACACCCGTGTTCTGGATAATGTTTCAGATCAAAAATAAAAACATTAGTTACAATCTCATATAAAAATCAGCATTGTATGCCGATCTTAGAAAAATCATAATTAATTCTATAAAAATCGGATTGACCTCAAACCAGTGCACAAAGTTTGCAAATTGAGTCTAGTTTAAGTGATAAAAATTTTGTAGATCGCGACGCGACGGGGTATGGGATCGCGACGTGATCTTTGTCGGCAGTGCCAGTTGAGTGCGTGATGAAGTAAGCGCTTACGTATGAGATCGGGACGCGATCTGGGGTTGGATCGCGTCGCGACGGGGGTCCAGGAGGCCTATAAATACGAGTTCTCAGCCTCATTTTGAGGCACAACACACACCAAACACATATACGATATAGAGGAGTGTTTTGGTAAGGAAAATATGTTGAGGGAGGATGATGGGAGGTGAGAAATGAGTGGTAGCTAACAACGAGGTGCTCGGGAACTGTCAGCGGTTCGGAACGGGAAATGCGACAGGACTCCGAGAAAACGCCAATCTCAGGTGAGTAATCGCTACCGTATCTCCCTAATAGTTTATATGTATTAAACTATAAAATACGAATGGTGTAATAGACTTATTTCCAATAATTCATAATTCCAAGGGTAATGCAGATTGATTTACTTACGAGGACGGTGACTAGGCCGATTACTTGGGATCTGGTTGTTGGATTTTCCGAAAGGCTAAAATGCTGAAAGGATCCTGCCACCCCAACTAATCTTCTACATGGCCGTTCTTTACTTGATAAATCATGGAGTGCCGTATTGGAATTATTGAAGGAAATATAAAGCTGTAAAGTATTATAATAATACTTATGTGGGAAACAGACATGTTATCGTGAGGATAAAGTCCAAGTTATAAATCCGAAAGTATCACAAGATGATACTGAGCAGAGTGATTAAGTAATGGTATATAATGCATGTCAGGGGACTGCAAGATTTACCATATACTAATAAAACACGGGGTAATCATAGATGTACTATGACCATACCTGTATGAGAAAGCCGTTAAGTGAGTGGGTATACCGTGTGACGGTATAAGAATTCGTGAAAACTAATACCAAATAATAAATAAAAAGAGGTGACAGTAGCTAAAGAGGTGAGTCGTGACGATGTAAGATAAGACTGTGTGGGACAGTCTAATAGTGAGTATCAGTGGATGATATTGTATAGCGAGTGACGTCGGGTAATACGGTAGTTTCACAGTGTGAAGTACGAATCGGATAGGACTGTGAAGCTGGCAGGAATGGTAATCCTGTAACGTGTGTGACCATATAGGTCATACTGTGATTAGATTACTCACTAAGCTTTATAGCTTACCCTTTATCTTATGTGGTTTTGCAGGATAGGTAACGCTTGGCTTGGATCATGGGACGATCCCTGGTGATATTACCTTGTAAATTCCAGGCTGAAAACCGGGCGTTACAAGAAACATTTTTCAAGCCAAGCCTTGACATCTTACACACCTTATTGGGATACTTTGCATCGACAAAACCCTCTGGCTGATTCATGTATACATCCTCAGTCAACTTTCCATTAAGGAAGGCGGTTTTGACGTCCATCTGCCAAATTTCATAGTCATGAAATGCAGATATGGCCAGCATAATCCTAATAGACTTTATCTTGGCTACTGGTGAGAAGGTCTCGTCATAGTCAACCCCTGGGGTTTGAGTAAAGCCCTTTGCAACCAGTCTTGCCTTGAAAGTGTGTACCTTTCCGTCCATGTCGGTCTTCTTCTTGAAGATCCATTTGCACCCGACTGTCTTTCGACCCGGTAAGTTATCAACCAAGTTCCAAACTTGATTGTCATACATGGACTTGATCTCGCTATCCATGGCCTCTTTCCACTTGGCAGACTCAGGGCCCGTCACTGCTTCCTGGTAGTTAGCTGGTTCATCCAAATTTATCAGTGTCCTATCACTGACAAACGTGTCCCCATCCGAATTTATATGGAAACCATAAAAATCGGGTGGCATGCTAACCCTACCGGAACGCCTAAGAGGTAAGGATACATCTGTCGGACCAACAGGAACTTCTTCCTCATGTTGGTTGCTAGTTTCTCCTAAGGTTGCGTCATCTGATGACTCTTGAATTTCTTCCAGATCAATGGTACTCCCACTGTCCTCTTTGAATATGAGCTCTCTCTCTCGAAAGACCGCTCGTCTAGCTACAAAGACCACGTCCTCGCTCGGTCTGTAGAATAGATATCCAAAGGACTGTTTGGGATAACCAAGGAAGAAACACCTTTCGCTTCTTTCTGCGAGTTTGTCTTGAGTCTCTCGTCTAACGAAAGCCTCACAACCCCAGACTTTGATATGTGCCAACGAGGGAACTTTCCCCGTCCACATTTCATGAGGTGTTTTAGCAACCTTTTTAGTAGGGACAAGATTGAGGATATGGGCGGCAGTCTCTAAGGCATACCCCCAGAAGTGAATGGGAAGTGAAGCTCGACTCATCATGGAACGAACCATGTCCAACAGGGTTCGGTTGCGCCTCTCCGCAACACCGTTCAACTGTGGTGTATTGGGAGGTGTCAACTGCGAAACTATTCCGCATTCCTTTAGATAGTCTAGGAACTCGATACTTAAATACTCTCCGCCTCTGTCGAACCTGAGCATCTTTATCTTCCTGCCTAATTGATTCTCTACCTCGTTCTTCAACTCTTTGAACTTTTCAAAGGTGTCCGACTTGTGCTTGATCAAGTAGATATAACCGTATCTACTAAAATCGTCGGTAAAGGTCACATAGAACCGCGTGCCATCCTTTATGGTTGATCTGAATGGACCACACACATCCGTGTGAATGATGTCCAGCAGACCCTCACCTCTTTCAAAAGACCATTTGAAAGGTGATTTAGTCATCTTGCCCAACAGACAAGATTCACATACATCATCTGACCTGAGGTCGAATGATTCCAACACTCCATCCTTTTGGAGTTGGGCGATGCGTTTCTTGCTGATGTGCCCGAGCCGACTATGCCACAGACATGCCTTTTCTACACCACTAGTAGAATCAATATAATTTACACTATGTCCTAAATTGTCAACACATTCAACAGTTTCATACATACCATCACAAGGATAAGTAGTAAAAATCAAAATACCATTTTTGAAGACAGAAATCGAACCAATTTTATTATCAAAAGAAAATTGAAATCCTTGTCTGAACAATACGTGAAATGAAATAATGTTTCTTGCCATTTCTGGCGAATAGCAACAATTAAATAACTCTATACTAACATCACTACTAAGCACTAAACTGTAAACGCCGATCTTGGTAACAGGGGACGATCTCCTATTGCCCATGATCAGGTTCAGTCTACCGTGCTCCACCTCCCTGCTTTCCTTTAGGCCCTGCAGATCAGAACAAATGTGAAAACCACATCCTGTATCAAGGACCCAAGAATTAGAAGATGGTGAGTTTTTAGAGATAGTGTATATACCTGCTGTCGATGGCTTTACTTTCCCATCCTTGACATCCTGCAAGTATTTGGGGCAGCTTCTCTTCCAATGGCCCTTCTCTTTGCAGTAGAAACAGTCGGCTTCATTGGGGTTGGCTACACAAGGAATGTGAGAAGACTTGGTTCTCGAGCCATTGCTGGACGACCCGACCTGAACCTTTTCCCTCCAATTTTGCTTAGGAGGGCCCTTCCTTTTCTTTCCTTTGCCACTTCCAATGGCTAAGACGGGCTGATTGACCGAGGGTACACCTTTACCCTTCATCCCGTCCTCAGCAACCCGAAGCATACGATGCAACTCAGTCAGGTTAGCCTGATTGTTATTCAAATGATAAGCCAGCCTGAAATGGTCATAAGAACTCGGTAAGGAGTTAAGCACTATGTCAATGGCCAACTCCTCAGGTACAGGCATCGCAAGCTTTGTAAGCCGCTCCACGTAACCTTGCATTCTTTGCACATGAGCGCAGATGGACTCTCCATCTTTAGGTTTGCTGTTCGTGAAGTCTTTGACCACCTCGCACCTCTCGATGCGCTCTTGCTTGCGGAACTTTTCCGCGAGCTCCTTGTGCATCTCGAAAGGCCAGTAGTCTTCGTATATCCTTTGCAATTCGGGGTTCATTGTGGCGATCATGATGCAGGCCACTTTGGTGGCATCATCAGAATGTTTTTGGTACGAGGCAATTTCCTCAGAAGTAGCAGTTTCAGGGTCAACATCGACAAGCTCAGTCTCGAGAACATACTCTTTGTTCTCGTACCTCAGAGCCATCTTGATGTTTCTAATCCAGTCATTGCAGTTTGTCCCGTTCGATTGAACCTTGGAACAAAGTGAGAGGATAGAGGGAACACTGGAGTTTGATTGGGGAGCGGATTGATCAGCAGAAGACATCTATAAAAGAAGGTAAGTTTTTAATTAGATACATGTCGGTCCTTATAATAACCCAATATAAAATAAGGCTAGGATCCAACTATAACAATTTGCAACATAGAAAAGGGATGCCGTAATCTATAAGCAAATTTTATAAAGGTAGGCGAATGACGATTCAGCCAATTCCACCGCAGAAAAATAATCTTATTATAAATGGAATTCCTAGTTTCTTTTGAGATATATTGAACTGTTCAATAGCATGTTTAATCTCGGATATACCCCACCGTTTGTGATTGGGATGTCGAGGATCACAAACCGGGTGTGAATAACCATGCAAATTAGCTTGGTACTCTCGGGATCCATTATCATCTCAAATTGATGTGCCGGTAAACCACACACGCTCCATCAACAATGATAACACCCGAGACACCCATTGCCACTCTTTATGAACCCCCATTGGTGTGCCGGTAAACCACACACGCTCCACCAACGTTTCATAAAGTGCAATGTGCAATTTCATGGGTTAGCATCAAATTCACATTTTCCCTAAAGTAACTAGATTGGGATTTGGTAAATAGTTCTAGTACTTTGATCATTATACTTTTAATGATTAAGCGGTTCTGTCAAACCCGTTCGGCTAACGACCCTCCACTGATCAGGCGAGCGGTGGGTGAGAGTGTTCACCCATTAGACTACCATTTTATAGGCAGACTCCTTATACCCACTTTATAGACCAGTTTCGTGAATGAAGCCTACTATTGATTTGACTAACCAAATTTATCTCATATATATATATATATATATATATATATATATATATATATATATATATATATATATATATATATATATATATATATATATATATATATATATATATATATATATATATATATATATATATATATAGTATTAACTTTTAATAACATATATAAGATGTATTTTAAAACCCTTTAAAATATTCAAGGTTTATCTTTTAATTTTACCAAATTTAACAATTAAATTTTGAATTAAATTAAACCTTAAAATCGATTTAATCAATTTTAATTACCAATTAATTAAATTAATTAAATCTAAATATTTTAAACATTTTAAAATATTTTTTCTTGATTTTTCCATTAATTTTCGAAAATTTAAAATTAATTAAATCCCTTTTGAATTATCTTTTAATTAACAATTAATTAAATTAATTCAAAGAAGATAGGTTTATCCAAATTAATCAAATTAATTAAAACCTATCCTAAACCCCCTAAATTTCGAAATCAAATAATGGGGTTTAAGGTTATCAATTTAATTAACAAATAAAGTTACCAAAAATAGAAAAACCTCCTAAAACCCTAATATCAATTTTCGAAATTTGCAAGGGGGGATTAGGGTTTCCAAAACCCTAATCCTAGAAATCGATCCTGATTATAATTAGGGTTTATAGGCTTTAAACCCTAAAACAGTTATAGCAATTCAACAAGAAAACAAAACAGGCTCTGATACCACTGAAAGGTTTTCTGCAAACCATGAACTAAATAACCTAAGTTCACATGCAACCTATAAGGATCTATGTTTTCTTCTAATTGAACATATAACAAAACCTAAAGGCCATAAGAAAATTAACTAAAAGAATAAAATTAGAAAAACCAACCTTTTAGAATTTTCTAGAAGCTGAGCAGCAAAAATATCCTGCCTCAAATGAGATCACACCCAAGCTAGAGGAGAGAGTCACGAAAATCTTGAGAGAGAATGAGTAAAATGGCGTGCCAAATGGTGTGCCTAGGGCTCCCTATTTATAGGTTCCAACAGATAACCAGATAAGTCTTTAGAGATAAACCTTTTTGAATTCAAATAAGATAAACCTTTATCTTACAATTCAAATCTATTTATCCTAACTTATTATCATCAAAATTATATATATTTAATATATAAATTTCGTGGTTATTGTCCTTGCTAAAATTGTCACTTACTCAACTATTGAATAATTAAAATTCAGCCCCTGCACTTTCAATTAATCAAATTAATCACCAAATTAAATCCAATTAATTCCAGATCAATTTTTAATTAATTACTATAGTTTCTAATTAATATATTATGACTTTAATATATTAATAAACCATATATTTAATTCCTGTTGATTTATTAATTCCATAATAAATCAACCTTTCTCTCTACCGAATTTTCTACCAAACCTCCAGCTATGAGAGCAACCCAAATGGACTATGCTTCTATTAATTAGGTAAATACTAATTATTAGTCATGGCTTAGACACCTAATCCAACAATAAGTAGGAATCGAGCCGCCCAACACTGACTCAAGCAACATCAAACGACCACCCATTGATAATGTTTTCACCTTCCACTTAGAAAGTTTAGCGACAACCTTTTGAACCACTACATCCCAGGACTTCAGTCTCGACATATCACCACCCACCATATCCCTTAGATAATAGGTGCAGCCTAAACATTGTTAACCATAACATTCTCTTCATGTAATCGCTTTTCCATGACAATACCTCTTATAGGTGTTTGAGATTCTGCACCATTACGCTTTAACACCTTACCACCCACTTAAACCACCCACGGGGAGGTGAATCCAATAGGATAAGAATGATCGTCTTGCCTGTCAATACATACAGTTTCTTTGTTTAGCACTTTGTGTATTCTAAATGAGTCCTAAGATTTCCTCCATCCCTCTCCTAAAACACATTGGTCTGCTATGAACTTAGATTTTGACACATAATCAACCTCATCGTCATCCCTACATAGTTCCACCTAAACCAAAGGTTGGCCCCCATGTAAAGTAGAACCATGAAGACGTGAACTACTCTGCTCCTCTCCTGATTATGAGTCCGCTTTATCATTAATGAAGTCTAGTTTCCGGTCCGTAATTTCTCTAGCTTTTACCATGCTAACTCTCATTTGCCCTACAATCCTGAATGACTCAGTAATCAAGGACTCTACTTTTGTTTTGATACACAACCATTTACGGAAAAGATTATTATCATTTGGGTCCTCCATGTATAACACTTCTCCCCATCTAGTAGCAATCTTAACAAAGTTTTATATGTCTGCCCAAAAGAAGGAATCCCCTCAACATCCATCCATGAGACCTATCCATCAATAACAAATTCTTTTTGCGATGACCGAATATAAGAAAGCCAAGAAGCAACCCCTACATGATTCTTGAACTTATCATGTGTAAGAATGTACTTGAACTATAGAAACACCCAAAACCCACCAATATAACGCATTGCCATGTCCTCAAAGCCTTCTTTATTGCATATCAATCGCAAATTAGGAAGAGACGTAAATTTTGTGACTTTAGCCACAAGTGTAAGATCAATGTTCTTATCAATCAAGCATGCATCATCGATAACCATACCAGGATGATAATCCACATGTGACCTACTAACCTTAGGGATAGTTCCAATCTTGAGAACTGAAGTGTAAGACACACCATAATCGAATGTATCATGGTTTTGCATTTTTTTTCTGTGGACGTTGGGGCCTTGGAACCACGTTGAAAACGAGCCAAATTAACATGTAGCTGCAAACGACCCACCCAAATTGTGCACAACCTTGCCACAAGATTGTCCAGATTATCAACTTTACAAATCGCACAAACGCAAACATCTTACCTGCCTTAGACTCCCGAGATGGGATGAACCCGTCCACAACATGTCCATAATAATCACAAGTTTTCCATGTGTCATGAGAAGAAAAAGAATCAGGAAAATTTGTCACTTACAAAGAAATGTAAATATGTTGCATAAAGGCCTCGTTCGAATTCCTAAAATCTCTTACTCTTTCCCCATCGTTTTTCGATCACAACCCCAAGAAGATTACTGCAATCCACCGACTTTTGGTCCCACCGATGGAGAGTAGTCGCAGTTGGAGGTCGCCCTAATGGCCTTACTTGAGAGAGTTTGAAACTGGACTTAGGAGTTCCTTACTCTAGCGGATTTCTTTTCTAATTATCATAGATTGAATTACATATTTGGTTAAACTGTTAGTTTAGTCTAATTTTACACGTTGCATTGTGTTTTAATTTAGTGTCTTCTATATCATAAAATTATCAATTATGTATCTACCGATTGATTACATGTATAATTGACTTGACGTTGTGACAATTTCAATATAAAATATTTTACCATTGAGATACGATTGGAAATGTTGAAAGTGGAAGTGATAATTTAACCATCTTTATGATCAAGTATATGTATTGATTTTCATAAGCCATTGTCTCACACCAATGCCTTATCATCGTCTTTAGCTTATTCCAAGACAAATTTTAGATTTTGTAAACGTTGTACCCTTTAGAATATTTTATTTTTTAATTTTAGGGTAAAGAGCTTGCTTATTCTACGGGATACGATGCATTTATGAAGTCTTTTTTTTTTTATCATATTAGCAAATCTCAATTATATATTTGTTGTTTAGCATAACGTTATATTCAACAATAAGGTTTGCAACACTTCAACATTTCTATTATATATTGTGTAGTTTTATAAATATGAAATCACAATTACTTTCATATTTAGCTGTTGACATATTCCATTTTGCAATTTCAAATATTATTTAGGCTATGCGGTATGGTCCACGAAGAGGGGTGCGGGGTCTAGGTGGCACCTCACTTTGTGTGGTAAACGCCCACCCCATGCGGTGCACCACACTTTCCTCACTGCATCACACATACAATATCATCGCACGTGGAGAGGAAAAATATGATAAGATGATTGGATGTTGATGCGATAGAGAAAAAAAAAAGTTGTGATAAGTGATCATATATTGATATCGCTCAGCCTTAGTGGAGGGGCTTCAGAGTGAGGAAAGAATTTAGAGTATATTTTGTGAAAATTTTATAAAAGTATTTATAAAATGAATAATTATTTTGTGATAAATATATAAAATATAATTATTTTATATTAAGATGAAAATCACTATATTGATTATTATTCCGTCGAAAATATTAAGAAATAGGAATCCTATGCTGAAAGTGGAAGATAGAACGTAACCATTTTTGTGATTGAGATTTGAGTCTATTCAATGGCTTTCACCTGCCATGTCTTACACTTCAATGCCTATTCACTCATCTTTGACCATATACAAGTTCTCTTGTCCAGACGTCTATCAGAAAATCACAAAACTGTACCCTCTTACACTCTCAAACTTTTGTGAAAATATTTACCCATTTCCATCCAAGTAAAACCCTAAAATCTATTCAAATTATGGCTTTTTGGCAGGTGTCCTCACTTCTAACACTTGTTGTGGCAAATCTTTCCAACCAAAGGATTCCTACTTTTTAAATAGAACTCATATGTTCGTGTGTGTATATATACACTTAATCGGTCAAATGATTTGATGCCAAAAATTAGAATAGGATTTCCATCCAATTATTATTAAATTATTTTAGATATTTTATATAAATTAGAATTTCACTAAATAAAAACTAAACGACAATGTCACACTTATAAGTTTAATTAAAACCCTGTTTCTAGTTTTAATCTTTGCATTAAAAAACTGTAAACACACCCACCCCAGCCTCTTATTGGCCCTATCATGTCTCAGCCAAACTTGGTAGATAGCCCATTAGTGCCAACTTGGGTGCCCAAAACCCTACTTTCAATGATGGAGGTTAAATGTGGTGCATTTGGATTCCAATTTTTCCAAATTTTAGAAATAGAAAGTAGTCGTGGCCCGTGGCCCACTTTAACGTTTTCTTTTCACTTTTTAATATTAAATAATGCATATTATCAAAACAATCATACTTTCTTAAGGGATATTAGGGAATTTTTTTTTTCAAATCGCATATTATTATGTTCAAAATTTTGTGATTTTGGAAATAAATATGGATTTTTTAAATTGATTTCTAGAGTTTGAAGGTTATAATTATTAAAATATGGTTCTAGTTTTTGAAATAATTATTTTTATAAAAAAACAGATTCCAAAATTAAAATTTTCGAACTAAGTTTGCACTCCTGAAAAGAACGAATCTGAAGTAATCAAGTGTCACAATTGCGGAGGACTCTGACACTATGCCGCAGACTACAGAGCTCCGAGAAACTATCCGAAGGAAAAAGAAGAAGAGAAAGTCAAGGCCAACTAGAGAGACACCGTGAGAGGCAGAAGACGACGAGGGAAGGAAGAAATAGGAATGGTTGTCGACTGCAACATCAGAAAGACGAAAAGACTTCGCCGGCGAAGCTACTGAAGGAGGTCGGTGTATAAAAGAAAAAAGAAAAAGAAATTAGAAAGGGCATTTAGGTCTTTTTACTTGACTCAGGGACTTATTTGTTAGTTTTCGGAAACCTTAGTGACCTTAAACGTTGGATTTGGATAGTTAGGACCTATCTGTTAGTTTTCTCAAACCACAGGGACCAAAAGTGTAATTTACTCTTATTTAAATTAACTTTTTATAAAAGAAACACGGAAAATACAGTTATTTTCCGTTTCGAAAACATAGAATGACAGAATCTAAACAGTAAACACAACAAATGTATTGTGCAAGACAAAATGGGAAAATAGATAAAGGGGAATTCTATTCGTGAAACGTAAACATTTACCATAGACATTCGTGAAATTTTTAGCTTATGATTTCTGTGTATGTGTTCATTTATCTATTCATGAGAATGATTGCAAATGTTGTTGACGAATGTGTTTGGTCGCTTAACATAAAGGAACGCATGCTTAAGTACACGAACTCAGTGTTCTCTTTGTTTAGAATTATTTGTCCTACCAGCTTTAGAAAACCACAATAAGCCCAACGTTTCATTTTGAATATAGGCGGAATTTATGACTCCCATATTTAAAATTCAAGTTTATGAGTAGCAAAGATGTTTAATTAGAGAATGGAACCAAAAAACATACAACAGATGCCATAACATCATTCCTACTACGAAAATCTTTAAAATTTGAGCTTTAAACACATGATATTTGATGTTGTTATCTTACAAACGAATTGAACTTTCCAGTTGATGTAGAACTTGAGTTGTTATCTTACAAAAGAATTGAACTTTCGAGTTCTACATCAACTTCTTCGCCAACCCCTTTCGGCCCAATCAATAAAATAGAAAAAGAGTCAAATTGATTAACAAGTAGTGCAATCACATGATTCTTCAGCATATTCAAAATGAATATGGCTGCCATTCGAGCAACATATTAGATTGATTTAAAATTGAAGATAGGGATCGGGAATCAATCATTCAATGTGGGTATAAACAGACCCTAAAAAAAATAATGAAATTTAACCTAATCTGAGGCCCTCAATCACCTGTCTAACCAATAAATCGAAAAATGAAACTAAAATTAGGTATTCTTTAACCTTGGTAACAAAACTCTATTATCAAACGCGTGCGACGGCGGGAGCAGCGGCAACGGCAGCAGATGAAGCAGCTCCGCCGAGAAAGGAAAGGAATCCGGCATTAGGCGGTTCTTGATCATCCAGGAAGAGGTCTTCTGGCACCTTAAATGCTCCATGAATGCAGAGGATTGCTAATCCAATCAGAAGGGCAGAGATGATGAGCGAACCTACGTTCGTTAAGAAAACAACAATAACCGAGGAAAGAACCAAGAGCACTAGGGTTTCACGGTCGGAGAAGGTGCGGCCGCAGAGGATGAGTGGATTATCAGAGGGGCGGAAAAGGTAGAGGAATATCCAGGCGGCGAGGAGGCAGAGGAGGACGAGGAGAGAGAGGGGGTGTGTGAGGAGAGAAAGGGCGATCACAAAAGCGAGAAGGGCGGTATAGTTCACTCGGAAGTAAGAGAAGTTTTTGCGGATGCGTGAGGTGGCTTCGGAGAAGGATTCCGGACGAGCGAGGGTGGAGCGATCGATGAGTTCGTACCATGGGCGGCGTTGGGAGAAGGATTGACGGAGGGAGGAGGACAAGCGGGAGAAGAAAGAGCGGAGAGCGGAGGTGGCGACTGGGTTTGGTTGAGTAGTGGTGGTGGATTGGGTGGTAGAGATTAAGATGGATGGTGGCGGTCCTGCCATCGTATGACGGCAGTGGTTTAGCGCAGAGGAGGAGGAACTGATCGGCGGGATTAGGAACTTCGGGTCCGTTTGGATGTGCTTATAAAACTGCTTATTGACTTATTGGTTTTTTAGAAAAGCCATAAGTCAATAAGTAAGGGCCTCCTTACTTATTAAAAACTGCTTATTTCCCCTTCCTTATGACTTATAAGGAGTTTTTAATAAGTAAGGAGGCCCTTACTTATTGACTTATGGCTTTTCCAAAAAACCAATAAGTCAATAAGGAGTTTTATAAGCACATCCAAACGGGCCTTTCAACTCCGATGGAGAATGTTGTTAAGACCTAAAAAATTGTTGCGGTTTTTCAGTTACTAGCGTACCCCTGATCTTTTTAGTTTAGTGTCCAAACATAACCTTCGACTTTTATACTTTAATCAATTAGGTATTAGTGATAGGGACAATAATGGCCACTTAACGTTTTGGCCACATTTCTGGCAATATGCAACGATCTTATTGCATGCAGATATGGTATATAAAGAAAACGAAAAAAAAAAAAAAAGATAAGAAATTCGATTAACAAAATGAAAAAAGGGAAAATTAATTAAAAGGGCAGAAAATGATTTTACAATGCCAATACAAACTCTAATCGACTTGCTAAAGAGCTTCACTATAATAAAAAAGATATATCTAATATCGAGAAAGTTCTATTAATAGAAGAAAAAAAACATTTTATCTTTATGATTTTCCAAAATATTGGGAAAAAAACGATATTAACTATAGTATTTTAGTTTATCTAGTCATTTGTTCATCAATGTAACATTTCTTTTAACTCTAGTTTTATAGTATATATAGTTATTTGTTAAGTAACATCCAACCAAATATTTGTTGTCATAATATAATTATATAAAGTATGATATCTATACCATCCTCATTGATCTTTGGCATTCCTTGATGATATGCAAAACAAATGTTTGTATACGTTCAAAAACTCTAAAAACATCCAAACAAAAACATTGCTATCTATCATATATCTTGCTTTTGCATACACTCTGCACTATTAAAAGTGAACATCACAATCAAGGGAGGTTGCTCGCCATGTCGTCTCTAATACTTGATCGAACACCTACTTACCGCGAATGAATGACGGCAAGTTGTCTTAAACTGTGATCACCCATGTGTAGGTCTAAAAAGTGTGAGCAACCAATAATAGGCATAAGTATTTATAAATTTCAACTTTAAATCTTAAGTAATAATATAATTAATGAAGTTGCAAATATACTTATATCGGTTAACGTCCACTCAAGTTATAGACACAATCTCGAAGTCTCGAACCCATATGCATTTTGCACCACTGTCGACGCAATGTTGAAGTGCGAAAAATGGATGGACATAATTGTTTACCTTTTATTGGCAGGCTTTGAGTCTAGTAGTATACTACTTTAAAATATTGACATGTCATTGATAAATGGCTAAAGTAAAATGAGTGTTGATTTCTTTAATTATATTTTTAAACTTAAAACGAAACCAATTAATTACTTAAGATTTGAGTCGCCTTATTTTTTTAGGATGATCATTCTGGGTGAAAGACACCTCCTAAAGATGGATATTTGTTAATAATGTCAAGGTACGAAATAATTAAATTTAGAAAGTATACGGCTGTTCATATCAAATGATATAAGGCATAACAATTTTAAACATGTCTAAATAATTTCAAGCCCAAATAAGATAAGTTTTCTCAAGTCTCCAAAAGCACTACTCTCCTCTTTAATCCTTATTATGATGCTTGTTGATTACTAAGCACATGTCAAATTAGTATGTTAGGTTTGTGAAGCCTAGTCAATCCACGTAGGTTGAACATTTTATAAGATAATATATAAATGAGCATAAATTTATATATTTAAATAAAACCTTTCTGGAATCTCAATAAAACTCTTTTTAGGAAAGTACATTACACTCTAAAATGTATATACTACAAAAGAAACAAACTCAAATCAAATAAATGTATTGGTAATTAAAAGTCCAATGCATGATATAAGTACATAATCCTATACCTCAAGTCTAGCATCTAACATCTCACATCTCAAATGGTTCCATAATGGATCTCTTTAAAGGAGAATGGTTAATGGAGCACATGACAGAGCTAACATGAAGGCCACTCAACTTTAGATGCCATGGACGTCTAATGTTAGGTACCACATGAACTATCACATGTTTAACACACGATAAGGTTGCAAGACTCATTGTGGTGAAAGCTTTCTAGAATGCCACCACAACTCAAAACATCTAATATGATAACCAAGTCTCATAATTGTTTCTAGACCACACATATCTCAATCACTCATACCCTGTTATGAATGAAATTTTACATGATTTGTAGAACTCACAGTTGTCTTAAAAATGATCGACATTTATAAAAGCTTCTCAAAAACCTTTTTCTCAAATCTCTTTACTTTTTTTTGAACGGCAAATCTATCATACTCCTAAATTACTCCTTGTTATGTTAGTGCCAGGGTTTGAACCATGTACCTCCTTGTTAGTAAATTGTGGATAATTATAACTCTTTACTTCTTGGGGTATTAAATTGTGGATAATTATAACTCTTTACTTCTTGGGGTATTAAATTGTGGATAATTATAACTACATTGTATGTATGTATGTATGTACATAACTACATACACACATACGATTCCATATTTTGTAAAACTAACCAAAATTTTTGCATATATGCACATTAAAAAAATATTGTCTTTTTTTTTTCTTTTCACATCCCCTAGAAGCTATCATTGTAATTTTGTGTTTTTCTTTTATAAAATCCATCGGGAAAAAAAGTTCTCAAAGATTTGAGATTTTGAGTTCTCATTTGATCTCTATGTGTATGTGTGTGTAATTTGTTCCTAAATATTACAAGTCATCTCTCATCTCATACATGAAAGAACAATTTTAAATACTCTTCATCTATGATGTTGGTTATGTTAACTATTTTTTAAAAAGATTGATACCTAGTTAAGTTTCATTGAAAACATCAACTTAAACAAAGATAACCAGAGTCCTTTAATTTAGTGGTTAATTAATTTAAAGAATTATATTTCCTATTTATCTTATAATATTGAATCATTATTTTATTTCCTTTTACGATATTTTATATTTCCAACTAACTTGTCACATAGTTTTTACTAGAAATTATTTCTTATACGTAAGTTTTTCAGCTAGAGGGTAGCTTTTATGTTACTATACCAAATATGGCTGTAAACAAACCGAACACTCAGCGAACCGTTCGTGAATTGTTCGGTGGGAAGTTCGTTTATGTTCGTTTATTTAGTAAATGAATGAACACGAACACAAATTCTCGTTCGTTTAGTTAAACGAACGAACATGAACAATGGTCTCGTTCGTTCAATTATGTTCGTGAACGTTCATTTATGCTGTTCGTTTACGTTCATTTATGTTCTTTCATTTAAATTCTTTTTATGTTCATATATGTTCAATTGTATTTGATTACATTACAATATAATATGTTTGTATATGTTCAATTGTGTTTCTCTATATTTGTTTGTTTATGTTCGTTTAGTATGTTCATGAACATAAACAAACGAACATGAACAAGATAATTTGTTAAACAAACGAACATGAACATCAAAACTTGTTCGTTTATCCGTTCGTGTTCGTTCGTTTGTCCGGTTAACTTAAAGTCTTAAACGAACGAACATGAACAAACCCTCGTTCGGTTCGTTTACAGCCCTAATTACCAAACATAGTCTTTAAAAATGTATATTTTTAATGTTCCTTCTTTTATATCTGATTCTTAGTATAAAAAATGATAAGCTGGTTCAAAGTTGTTGGTTTCTACTCTTCGATTTCAAGTGAGACATTACGTAAATAAACACAATCAACACTAAGGTTATGTAAAAGGCAGTATTGCAGACTTTCAGTTGAAACTTCAGCATCATTATGTAAACATGGTATGATCATCGCATCTAATACAAGATTATATAAGAAAGTTTAAAAAGCGATCCAAAACCTTTGACTATGAGCTTCATTGAGCACTAGGTTTAGGTTTGATCTAGTGGCTTGTGGTCGAACCATGTTCCCAATTAGTAGCCTGCTTCCCGATCTTGTTTAGAACTTTAATAATTTGTTGATTTGTCACGTTTCCTGTAACTGTCACCTTGTTCAATTTTGTATCAACATCATACGTTTCAATATCTGCTCAATCAAAACACCAATCGTTATGAATCAATCTCACACAGAAGCAACAATGGTGATATTGATAATCGTAATTGTACCTTCAATCTTCTTTATGGCCTTCAAGATCATCTTGATGCAGTCTTCACAGTGTAAACCCACCTTCAATTGTACAACCTGATTATGAAACGTTAGCATCTGTCATCTTGCATTTATGAAGTTAAATGAAAATGGTTACTCACGTTTCCCATATGAATTGCTTCTAAGGTCTTTCTGAATTTGGAAATTTGAGATTTGGGGTTGGGATTGGATTCGGTGGGAATTAAAGAAGCAACTTTGATAAAAGGCATCTCGTGATGTGTGTTAAAGGTGTTATGGGGGAACACATTACAGAATTCGTGGGTTTCCTTAATGATTAAAAAAGAACAATCATTCTCGGATAATTTATCCCGATCGGATTAAGTCATTTTCTTACTAAGTAAAAAAAGAAACAAACATATCGACTATCTTTTATAAGTGATAAAATGTGTTGGATGATAGATCAGAACAAATATGATCCAAGTCGAGTAAGTTTTTAAAATGGGTCAACACTTTGTTTTTTCTTTAATTATTGTATTAGTTAATATGTTAAATATAGATATAATCATTATTATAACGATTGTGTAACTTCTTTAATAGAAGATTTTACAAATGAACAGGTTATTTGCAAAAAAAAACATACAATCAAAGTAAATCTCACCTTCGAAATTCATAAATCTAAGTATGCCAATCACAAAGTAGAAGAAAGACGAATGATATATGAACAAGTTCTCTTGACAATGCGCTTACCTCACTTGCAAAATCTGCAATTTTCACAATTACGAAGCCCAAAATACTACATTTGGTAACCATTTTCATACTCATACATTGAAAATATATGTAAAGGGGAAAAAGAAATAGAAAATGCATGACAAGACTTGTTGACGAATACGAATCATTTAGTGTTGTTTTCCCTCATCCTTCACTTCATCGGTATCTGAGTCACTAGCATTGTAACCTATAAAAATATTTATATAAAAAGGAATTGATGACATTTCAGTTAAAAAAAAAAAAACTAAAATGCTGCTTTTTGATAAATAAGACATGGAAAGAGTACATATAACTATTATGCACCTGGGTGTTTATCACCGACTTTCCATACAGAGCTTCGACTCCTGGAAGCCCTATTAATCCAAGCTTGTCCCTGATATCCAAATCATCAGAACTAATTTATTTTTCCCAATATTAATAAAGATTTATGGAAATGTATAAAAGTTGCAATGGCATTCAGAAGATAATCAAACACTGAGAAATTTTAGTAAAATGGAGTCTTCATCAATGACATTCGTAAGGATTTAATAAAGGAGTGATAGCTAAGTTACTCTCTTTAATGGCGTTATGTTAGACGAGATTCTCGTTTGGAAATAAAGGGCTCAGCAAAGTGAATTCCAGTTGTGAGAAAGTGAAGGAAATAATTAGTGGGGAAAATGGTCGAACACCTTCTGGGCATCTTTAACCACACCGTAACCGCTGCAATACATCTGACCCACCAACACCTGCATGCCCGTGTCACCGGCTTTTGCCTCCTTAAGGGCATCCTGGAACCACCGTCTTGAGCAATCCAACACTACCTCCGCCAGCGGAATCCGGCGGTCCATCGACGAATTCTCCTCCATTATCTTTACTCTCTGCTGTTGCTTCTCCGATTGAACAAGCCGGATCCCCTTCGGCTTGGCGGGTTCCGGCGGAGGCACAACCCGGGTCTTGTTGGAAACGAGTTTAGGGCCTCGTTTCGATTGTTGTTGAATCCTATCGGATGTTATAATCCTTGCGAAATCTTGAAGCCTTGACGAAGATGGAACCGCTTTTCCCATAAACGAAAAACAAGAAATTGACTTCAAAGAATTCGTTTACCAATTTCCAGTGTAGATTTTGCAAATGAACTTCGTTAACCCTTTTCAGACAAATTTCACCCTTTCCCTCTCCTTTTTGTTATCTGAGATCCATGGCTAGGGAGGCGTTTAGACTTTAGCGAACCATTTTCACAATGAGATAAATCCTTATACAACACTTTTTTGTCGTATACAAAAATATTATATTTTTTATGTATACAGTACAATCCATGTAAAACATAAATTGTTGTGTACGGGTTGTGCTCCCTTTCCACAATATCTATTTTATCGTTTTCTTAAAGACTAAACAAAAATATTAAGAAGGTGTTTGGAATGATTATTTTACTCATAAATATTTTCAGACAAAAGTGTTTATTACCTTCTAATTTTAAAAGTGTTTAGATAATCTTATGTAGTGATAAAAGTTAATAATTTGATAACGAGGCTTTAAAAAATGTTTGAATTAACTTTTATAATTTAAGAGGGTATATTCATCATTTTAATATCAATAAGTCATAAGCGTTTTCAAAAAGTTAGGAGTCAAAAAGTTAGGATCTCCTAACTTTTTAAAAATGACTTCTTGAAGTGTTACAAAAAACTGATTTAAAAAGCACTTTTGATTATCCAAATACTATTTTTGACTTATTGATTTTTTGAAAAGTCAATAAGTCAATAAACACTTTTGAAAAACCTAGCCAAACACCCCCTAAGTTCTTTTTTATCAGATCCTTAAAAGATCATATTTTGGTGTTGTATGTTAAATATTAAACATCAATCTTTTATTTAGAGAATATTGTTAGAAAATATATTCCTTTCAAATAAATGGGACCCGAATGATGTAATCTGAAACATGACAATAAAAAATAATTGAATGAAATATTCGACATCCGAGCTGTATGTCGAGAACATGTTGAGAGGCACGTGTAAACATGATTTCTTTAAAACAGAATTCACTCATAGTATTAGACGTCTATATTCCAGGATACAACAGTCAAAAACCATTCATAAAACATCGAACATCATTAGAACTTCACCTCAGTGTAAAAACCTTACCGTGTTTTCTTCAAGGTTAAGATTGAACAAACCAAAGTGGAAACCAAAACTGAATTTTATTGTTAGTTGGTGGCCATATTTATAGAGTAAAATCGTAATGGCCACCAAATGATGATTAACTTGATTGTAGATACATGTATTTGTAACCCACATTGTGTTTAAGTCATCATTATGTTTATTACCAAAGTTATAAATACGCATATTGTAACAGACGAATGTGCTTAATTTGTTTTAACCACCACATCACTATCAGAACAGCACCATTTTCCATCACATGTCCTCCTTTTTGGACATCTTGTATTTCAACAAATATGAGCAAAGATCCTAAGTAGCTATCACATTTAGCTATGTTTCAACATTAGTCTGACAAAAAAACTTTATTATAATATCACAATTCATGAGTAATACTTGGGTAACTATTTCCCAACTACTTTATTTGTATTCTTGTGATAAAGTCTAACAAAATGAATTTCATATCACAAAATATAGGTTTATAAGTTGATGCATATGCTTAACAAACTCTTCAATCTCTTTCTACTTAAGAAGTTTTATTACAAGTATTATTGTTTTGAAAAATGTTTGTTAGGACACTTAAATACCAACAAAGGTAGTTATCATATGAAAATGAAGAATGTCATCATGCTTTGTTTAACTCATTCCTTGATGTCGGCCCAGATCATCCAAAGTTATATCGTGGTGGAGAACTTCCACCAAAGATGCATGATAATATATTGGAAGATATGTGAAGAAATTAAATAGAGTGACTAAAAAGGTATTGGGAAATAATTGCATATAGAAACGTTTTCGTAAGAGAAACGTTTTTGTAGTAGAAATCCGGTAAAAATATGAAGAAATGAAATAACGATGTTAAAACATGTCCATAAACCCTCTTTTGGTAATGGTCGAACAACTTTTGTGCATCTTTAACCACACTGTAATCGCTGTAATACATCTGACCCACCAACACCTGCATGTCGATGTCACAAACTTTTGCATCCTTAAGGGCATCCTGAAACCACCGTCTTGAGCAATCCAACACTACCTTCGCCAGCAGAATCTGATGGTCCATTGACGAATTCTCCTCCATTATCTTTACTCTCTGTTGTTGCTTCTCCGATTGAACAAGTCGGATACCCTTCGGCTTGGCGGGTTCCAGCAGAGGCATAACCCGGGTCTTGTTGGAAACGAGTTTAGGGCCTCATTTCGATTGTTGTTGGATCAATATCGGATGTTATAATCCTTGCGAAATCTTGAAGCCTTGACGAAGATGGAACCGCTTTTCCCATAAATGAAAAACAAGAAATTGACTTCAAAAAATTCGTTTACCGATTTCCAGTATAAGTTTTGAAAATGAACTTCGTGAACCTTTTTCCACGTGTTGTTATCTGAGATCCACGGCTAGGGAGACGTTTAGACTTTAGCAAACCATTTCTACAAGGGTTAATGGCTTGAGAGGGTAATTTACTTTTCAATATGTTTACATTTAGGTAACAATGTTTTTTTCCACATTTACCCATTTAACTTGTTATATCTGTTCAAAAAAGGGTAATATGACAGGCTGGTGGGGGTTTTCTCAGTTATATTACCTTTTTTTGAACATGTATAACAAGTAAAATACGTAAATATGAACAAAAAAATATTGTTACCTAAATGTGAACATTCTACTTTCAACTTATGAGATGCACAAAATATTCACATTTAGGTAACAATGTTTTTTTTGTTCACATTTACCCATTTAACTTGTTATACCTATTCAAAAAAAGGCAATATGACCAGGAAAACCCCCACCAGCCGGTCATATTACCCTTTTTTGAACATGTATCACAAGTTAAATGGGTAAATATGAACAAAAAAACAATGTTACCTAAATGTGAACATTTTGAAAAGTAATTACCCTCTCAAGTCATTAACCATTTCCACAATATCTATTTGTATTGTTTTTCAAAGACTAGACAAAAATATTAAGTTTTTCTTATAGTTAATGGCTTGAAAGAGTAACATATTTTTCAAATGTTTACATTTAGCCAAATATGTTTTTCGTTCACATTTACCCATTTAACTTGTTAATAACAATTACATGACATATTTTCCCGGTTAATAAGAATTACATGGGGATTTTCCCGGTTAATAATAATTGTGTGGCATATTTAATCTAAATGGATGTATTACGTAAAAAACATATGAAAACCCCTCGTTCCTCAATAGATTAGGGCAGAATTACGGAATCACTTCACCCTTCCAACGATTTCGTATTCTCTTTGTCAAATGATTGAAGTGAAGGGAGCGAAGATCGATTGAAATCAGTTGCAATTGCAGAGGAACTGTTTTCTTATGACGGATGTTCATTGCCATGGGGCTTTTGCATGCAATCCACTCGTGCAGTTCGCTCCAACAATAACATCAGTTAGGGACATGGACTTTAGTGCAATGGAGTTCAATGGTTTCATTACCTTTCTTGAAAATCTTACAAAGATGGTGTGGAAAGAGATCTACTATTTGTTGGATTAGGTGTCTAAGCCATGACTTATAATTGTATTATGAATAAAAGCAAAGTCTATTTGGGTTGCCCTCATAGCTGGAGAATTGATATACAGTTCAGTAGAGAGAAAAGGTTGATTTATTAAGGGTTTAATAAATCAATAGAATATGAATAGATGGTTTATTAATATATTTAAGTGTTAATATATTAATTAGAAACTATATTAATTAATTAAGATTTAATCTAGAATTAATTGGATTTAATTTAGTGATTAAATAAATTAATAAAAGGTGCAGGGACTGGTTGGCATTTATTGAATAGTTGAATAACTGGCCAGGTAAAAACCAGGGACCAAAATGGCGCCACCCTGGAGGCTTCTCTAGGGTTTGGCGAAATTCTAATTAGGGTTTTGGTAAGCCTGGTCCAAGTGGTCAAAAGCCTTGTCCAGTTGGAGGCTCCTTAGGGTTTCAGGTGTAACCCTAGAAGGCTATAAAAGTAACCCCCTGGCACCTCATTATTCACGCCATCTCTCTCTCTCCCTTACTCTGCTGGATTGTCTTCTCCTTGCTTGGGTGTGACTTGCATTTGAGGCAGGATCTCTTTGCTGCTTGCTTGAAGGATCATAAGATCAGAGGTTGGTTTTCTTAATTCTACTTTAGAATTGAATTGTATCCTTTAGGGTTTTAGTTCTAATCTTCATAGAAGAAAACATAGATCTTATTAGGGTTTCATGTGAACCATAGGAATTTTTTGTGTTCATTGTTTGCATAGAAACCTTTCACTATTTTCTTCCAGATTTGAGCTTGAATCAAGGGTTGGGGTGATTCAAAATGATGGTGATTACTTGGAGTTTCTTGAGTGTGGGTATGGAAGTCAAGCAAAGAGAATCAATATATATGTGGATGAATATAATGAACCTGTCTTTGATTGGATTGAAAATGAGAACTTGGATTCAAAGAATGAAGATGAGAACTATGAAGAGGACGAGGAAGATTACAGGTTATCAGACAATATTTGTTGTGATCATGTAGAATATGAGGTAAAGTCGATCATTAATCAAGTTAATGATCCATTCTTGAATGCACTTTGTCCGATGAACAACTTAAAAGAAGATGTTCCTTAAATAAATGGTCCTTTGTATGTTCTAATTACTCAGGTCATAAATGGTCCTTACATAAATGGTCGTTTAGATTAAACATTCATTGTTGTTTCTTAGAAAGTACACTACTGTTTATTGGAAAGTACACTCAAACAAACACATAAACACAAAAACAAAAGCACACAGTTCAAACCCAAATGTTATAGTTGGGTAATATACTTGGAAAGTACATTGTTGCTTCTTGCTAAAAAGAAAAAGGTAGGATCCTATAAATAGGAAAACCAATAATTAGGATTAAATGCTATAACTGCAAAAACCATTTTAAAGTACATTGTTATTTCTTGGAAAGTACACATTGACATACACACAAATGTAACATATCAATTAACTGCCTATTCAAAAGATTGCATTGTAAAGATAAAATTTGCAGTACACAACTCCTACTTCAAAGACAAAGTACATACTTCACAAAGAAAACTATAAACACAACATTAATATCATATGAAAAGTTGGAAACATATTGGTGTCAAGTAAACGGAAAATATCATATTTTTGTAACGGTTTCCATTTTTAGAAATTTTATTAATCTAAGTTTGCCAAAATGACAGAAATGAGAAAAATGAAAGATGTTTTAACATCTAAACATTATATTGAGCTTGTGGGAACGTAAAAATTGTAATGTTGCTAAAATAAACATTATAGAAACCAAAAATGTTTTTTTGGTTAAAATGGGACAAAAAGGGTTAAGTTGACAAAAATGGGTATTAAGTTTGTTAAGTATGTTTAATCATTGGAATAGGACTAGATAGTGATTATAAGAAATTCAAGAATGATTAGACCATATTATATGACTAGTTGTGAGTTTTAGTTATAATTTCTTATTAATTTAATAGACATTGAAGGAAAATTTGGAAGCAAGTAAAGACGAGAGTTAGTGGATTAATGTAGCTAGACATACCTAGCTACCGATGTGAGTACATGAGGACTTTTCTGGGTATATAGCAACAAGTTTTGTTTTAATGTTAAAAGTTTTTATGCTAAATGTTTTATGATTAATAGTCTGACAAATGATTCTCAAAGGCTTTATATTGAAGAATTGAAATGATTTTACTTGTTTTGAATGATGTTTATCATTAAGACCAACTTGTGATGAAATGATGATTGTTAACAGAAATATGAATTAAATGTAATAAATGTGAAATATGTCCGGACAAGGACCTTACCCGCGAGAAGGGGGTCAACAGACACTACTGGGATGGTATCCCCCGTCGCGAAGTAGTTGTGTCAGCACACCCTTATGGATAGATTTGTTCTTTTCCATGAAGGGAAGAAAACTAGCACGCCCTCACAGATAGATTGGTTCTATTCCGGGGAAGGAAGATACGGGGAAACCTGTATGAAGCCAAATAATAATAAATGAACCATGAATTATAGTTGGTCTATGTTTTGCTAAGAAAGAGTTTAAATTATGTTTGTTTATGATAAAGTGGAGAACCTAATGTTTTATGATGAAGTAATGATTTATGTTTTAATGTTATAGCAATGAACTTTGGTTTTGATGTTTTTACAATAAAGTGGAGTTTGCAGATTTTGGAAAGAAATGAAGATTTTCTTTGTTTTTATAATAGTTAATGATATGCAAGTTGTTCTAAACTTGTTGGGTCTAAAACCCATGTTACTCACGAGGCTTATTGTCTCATGTATTGTTTGTTTTAAAATGCTATGTACTCATGAACAAGATGTTTGTTAGCAGATGATAGAAGAAAATGACTTAGAAGCTGATATCATAATTGTAGATAAAAAAGATGTTCAGAAGATAGAGTTAGCTCAAGTGCGGTATAGTATTGACATGTAATTGAGAGATGTTATAATTATGGTTTAGAATTCCCTTGTAGTTATACTATAAATTTGTGTTATGTCCCGTATTGTTTTTAGGCTGTTTATTGAGTCGAGTCGGTATGGATTTGTCAGTATTGCCCAAAGGTCATGCCGAATTTTCGGTAGAAATATTAGTTTAATACGGGACACAACTTTGAGATGTTTTAAGACTTTACTATAGTTGATTTTGATATGAGTTTGTAACCCCCCAATGTTATCTAAATACGTTTAAATTTATTTGTTTTTATTGGGACCAAAGGTTTTAAATATTGACTTAAAGACTAAAAGAAAAGTTTTTGATAAAAATGAAATTTTTATTCACTGTATTTTATAAACTTTTACACCAATTAAGGTGTATGAAAGATGGATTGTTACAAGGACAGAGTCGTTGTTTGTTGTGCATCGACCGGAGAGGAGGGGCAAGGCGTGTCCGATTTCTCCTTACCTTGGTTGTGAACGACGGCGACCGGAACAAGGGAGGCGGCTCTATGCGACGGTGGCTATGAGATGGCGAGGAAGCAGCGACGACGAGGCTCTGTGCAACATTAAGCAACCGGCGGTGAAGATGCAGCCGGAGAAGATGAACAGTGGGGGTGAGACTCTTTTTCGCTAAAACTTTTGGGAGTGGGAGAAAAAATGTCGATAAAAGGAGAGAGAAAGAGTATGTTAAAGGGTAGAGTGAGATTTTTTTTAAAATATTCATTCAGACTTCTTTCTCTCCCTTAATGGTTCAGATACTGTTAAGAGGGTCTGACCCATTAAGATGTGTAATTTTTACAAAACAAACGCTCTTAACCATTCAGAGCCTCTTAACCATTCAGATTAAGAAGCTATCAAACACACCCTAAGTGTTAAGACTCAAAAAGATAGAGTGAACCCACTAACTCATATGGTAGGATTGTCTCTAAAGTATTTTGGTAACTCTAGGGTGTGTTTGGTTGCAGAAAATTGTTTTCAGTTTTCTAGAAAACATCTTCGGAAAATGGAGTGGAGTTTTCAGTTTCATTTTCAATAGAAAACATGTTTGGTTAAACTAATTGAGTTTTCATTTTCCGCTTTAGAACATTAGAAAACGCGTTTTAAAAAGTTAGAAAACTGTGGAAAACAACAATTTTGAAATTTCCAAGTTCTTTGTAATTTTGGAAAACGTTTCATTTTCTAGAAAATTTTTGGAAATTTTGATTAACCAAACGCGTTTTCTAACTTTTCATTTTTCTTAGAAAATTTTCGTGAAAAACTAAAAAACTTTCCGTAACCAAACGCACTCCTAACATCGTTATATTGGAAAAATAAAATTTATCTTTCAATGTCATTATCCTCTTGATGTGAACAAAATGATCTTTTTTAAACATGATAGTTGCTAGGGCAACTTTGTTACACCTAACTCTAGTCAATGCATTCTCTCTCAAACTTCCCTGGTCCTTGTAAGCTTTTCAAAGTTTGTTGATGGTTTCCTCCATTTGTTTTTCTCTTATTCATCTTAAGGTTCTACTAAATAGAGTTAGGAGGTTAACAAATAAGCTTCAACTAAAAAGATTACTTGCCAAAATTCTAAGATATGATTTATAAATTAAAAAATAAATAAATAGAAATTGATTGCTATACTAAAACTGTGGGATGGGATTCTTCTTAAAAACTAGTTTTTAGCATGAATATCATCCTTTTACAAGAATGTACAACTTCACTTAATTAGGGGCTAAGAAAATCAAAACAAAGATAAGGAGAAATTACCGAAATAAAAGGAAAAGATAAGGTTGCATTCATACACGTCTTTTATTTTAGGTTATCAAAGAACCATATTATCATGTTAATTATGTAGAAAAAAATACATTATTAATCAAATGTCATATAAGGTTTGTTTGACAAAACTACTTGGAAACTAACAGCTAGAATATTTTATTTGTCTAAAATTCTTCAAAAAAAACAACTATAAGCTTTTGAAAATATGTAAAATTGTCACATAAAAATTAAAAATAAATACCTACTAAAAGCTAAAGTAATTTTTGAATTAAAAGTTTTTATTAAAAATTAAAGCTTTAAGTTTGTTCCCAAACGAAGTTATTTTTACTTTGCGTTACTCTAAAAGCTAAAACTTAATAACCT